>OX451736.1:1175629842-1176258414 GCA_948472305.1 Vicia faba | reverse complement strand
AAGAACAAAGATGAAGATCCAAACCCTTGAAATGGTTAGTGGATGCATATGATGCTTTATGATGTTCATGATGTATGCACAAACACATGTACAAGCAATTCACACAAAACCCTAGTTTCAGGCTTGCATGAGGTTTCATAGGTAAATACCCTCTTGAGTGTAGTTGGCTTAAAAACCTGTCCTATAAATAGTAACCGGGTTCTAAGGAGCTCAATATCATTGGATTGTTTTCTATGTTCATTGTTTTGGTTTAGCCACTTAACTAGCGACCAAAATATTCCAAGAAAACAACCCTCAATGAGTGTAGTATCGAGTATCTACCAACTTCGGACTGCACCAAAGTCAGTCATCTCACTACCCCTAATAAAAGGCCAAGATGGTCAAGTAAGGTTCTAGGTCATTAGTGCTTAGTGACATCACTCAGCGGCCCCGTACTCTCCTTGATTGAACTCAAGGGTTACCGGTACTCACAAATATGTCGCACTAATATAGCTATTGCTTCAACCGTGTCGGTATACCCCGCACAGTTTCCACAACGTATTGCTATCTATGAATGTTTCCCAAATCCGGGTGGAGGATTTCAAGCCCAAACAAGAGAACCAAAATGTAAAGAAATCAAAGCAAACAATTAGTCATGCAAAAGGTGATCTAAGCCCTAAGGTTACTCCACTTTTAAAGATATCCCCAGCAGAGTCGCCAGTTCTGTGATACGGTGGGAGAACTGACTTGAGGTTTTGCGTTTTTTGTTCGCAAATGTTTCGGTTGAGCAAGAGTCGCCACCGAATTTTTATTTTATCCTAAGGAAAGGTCAAAAAGCACAGGAAAGACCTTTGAGATGTTTTCTTGGGTTCGTGGAGTAGATTATAGAAAGGGAAGGTATTAGCACCCTTTCTATCCATGGTTATCCATGGGCTCTTAGTTACTTGCTTAGATCACTTGCTTTTGCTTTTCAATTGTTTGAAATGGTGCTTTGTGTGTGTGGTTTTGAAAATGTTTTGAAAAAGATGCCTTATCTAGGCAACCATTGTAACAATTCTTGTTTGAATGTTTTATAAGGGTGTTTGTCTTTTTGAAAAGATGTTTCAATGTTTTTGAAAGTTTGTTTTGAAGTTGTGTTGTGATGTGTGTTTTGAAAAATGGCAAGGATTGTTTTGCAAGTTTGGTCAAGTAACTAAGAGCTATCTACCCTAAATTTCTCAAAGATCTTTCTTATGTTTTAACCCTTTTAACAGTGTTGTTTCACCATTGTATTTGGTGAACAACCTTGTGTTAGGATGTTAACGGGACGGGCGCGGGTCATCGTTTAGACCATGAATGCAATAGTGTCAAGTATTTTGGCAATTTTCTTGAGGGACTATGATCATTTTGTTTAGGCAACAAGATAGCGTCATCGAGGGACTATGATCATTTTGTTTGTTTTTGTTTTGTTTTGCCAAAGTACCTGACATGCAAACATGGCCCATTTTTTAAGGCAACAAGTGGATGTAACCCTAAGGGTGCAAGTGTGCATTGTGTTTGTTTTTTCATGCATGTTTATCTTGGATTAAGTCAAGCTATTTGTTGATTATTTTTGCATACAAACCCCAGGTCTATCATGGCATAATTTGGAAATTTTTAAATGTGCGAGAATTTAAAGTCCTAAATTATTACAACATGATTATGGGGATGGGGATACAAGTTTGGATTTGGGGGATATTTGACAAGGAAATAAAAATCTAAATTATTACAACCATATCGAATATACAAATATTTAACATTTAAATAAATACAATTCAAATAAATATCAAAATGCAATGTATTATGCAAAGAAGGATTTTTCATGTATGTAAAAAGGTTTTCATGTTTGAAGTATAGACAAAATAAAAAAAGTCATATTTTTGATTATTTTTGTTGTTTAGGGCAAAACCCTAATTTTTGAACAAATAGTATTTATTTGTTAATTATGTACAAGGTATATTAATTTATACAAAACTAATAAAAAAGAAGTATATTGTAGAAAAAAGTATTTTTGGTGTCAAATATTAAATAAAAATAAAAGGTATTATTTTTTGTGTTTTTGCCTTAATTATCTAATAAAATATGTACATGTATATATTAAATATATTAAATATGCTAAGTATATAAAAATATTAATTATTTACAAAAATGTATATTTTAGAAAATGTTTTCAAAATGTAAACAAAAAATAATAACTAAAAAATAAATATTTTTGTATTATTTTTTAGTGTTTTAAATAAAAAAGGTATTATATTTATTTGCATACATATATTTAATAAAACAAATAAATGCCAAATAAATGTAAAAAAATGTGGAAAAATATTTTTGGTGTTTTTTATGCTTGAGCAAAAAATATAAAGTCAGAATCAAAAAGAAAAATGCAAAAATATCAAATATTTCACATAATAGGCCAGGGGGGTGTAAATGGAAAAAAAGGGTGTAAACAGCAAGACTGACTCAGGCCCAGCCCAAGCCAGTCATCTTCAACCTTCAACATTGTCAAACGCGCGCCTCTCCTTTCAAAATACAAACTCCTGATTCCTTGTTTTTTAGCAAAAACTCATAACACAAACAATGTAGAGCATCAAACCACGATTCCAAACATGTAAAAAACTTGACCTAACTCTAAGAAACCAGGGAGAATTTCCTCACCCCCAATTTCTGACCTAGTTTTTCTTCAATGTTCATGGCTAAAATTCTCACAGCATGCTTAATATAAATGAAAAGTAAACACATGTATGGCTTCAGGGCTATGAGTAGAACACGTTTCATTCACAAACCTAAGCTTAATCATGCCTGGATAGAGAGATAGAAGTCCATAGATTACTTGTTTCAGCTTGACTCGAGCAGAGCAATGTGGCCACCTTCAATGGAGTTTGAGCTTCTGTATAGCTTGCCTGAGGTCCAAGGATGCTTCCCAAGTACCTAGCTTGCTTTGAAACTGCCTGTATTGTGCTGTAGAAGTTCACCTGCACAGCTTGAAAGTGAAAATGGAAAACGTGGTTAGGGGTGTTACAGCTTGAGTTCAAGGCTTGGGATAGTTTCAGTGGATGGTATGGAAGGTGTTTGAAAGGTTTTTAGCCAAAGTGCACGAGTGGATTGAGTTGTGGACCTCAATCTGCAGCAGATGCCCTGTTTTTGCAGCAAGGTGGTGTTTTGGTGTATTAGGAGGTATGAAGGGTGGAAGAGTCGTGTTTTAGGTCAGTTGGGATGTATGGAAGATGAGAACAAAGTTTGTTTTGGCTCTGGTTTGCAGGAAGTGAAAGTTGGATCTCTTTTGCTATCTTTCTTGTTTTTGAAGTAAGAAGTTTCAAGTTGCAATGTAGGCCTGTGAACTCTATCCCTCTATGCTGCAGCATTTGCCCTTGATAAATGGGATTTGTGTACAAACTTTTGCTTCAAAGATCTGGCTTGTACCTCAAGGATTTGGAACTTGACATAAAGTATCACTTTTCCAAAATGGCAAGTTTGCTTTTTCCAATTAAGGATTAATTTAGCATGTATTGTCCAAATGAATGAAATAACACCTTAACACAATGGTTAGGCATTAAATTAAGGAGTGTAAACTTGGTCTTGAGGCCTGCAAGCTAGCAATACATAAACTGATTTGAAAATGCAAGTGTTATGCACAAGCCTTGGCCATGAACAAAAGTGAGTTTTGGCCAACTTTGCAAATTCGATTCTCTCTAACCACAAGGGTGTTTGAGAAGTTCTTGGAAAATTTGGAAAGCTTGGAATGTGTACTACAATCCATCTTTGTAATGCAAATTGAAACTCCAAGTGGAACCATGTGAAAAATGGCCAAGAAGTTGGACAAAAATCCTGCCTAAAATAGGGCAAATTTTCTCTAAGTTAAAAATGTTTCGCACCCTTGTTCCAAAACTCATAACTTGAGATACAAGCTTCCTTTGAGAAAACTTTGTGAATCAAAGTTGTAGATTTTGAAATGTACTACAACTTTCATGTTTCAAGTTTTGTTTTAAACCACTTGGATCTTGGTGAAAAAATGGGACAAAGTTAGGAAAAATAAGAACATTTCATAACTTAGAAAAATTCTAAGTTATGAAAATTTTCCATTTTAAACCCTAATTTGCATTTGTGTGTTTCTTGATGAACAAGTTTCATAATTTGTCATGTATTGATGAAAAATAACTCTTGGCACTTGATTTTGACCAAAAAGTCAAAGTTTGACTTTTCAGTGACAGTCAAATTTTGATCAGTTGACTGAAAAATTCATCTGTCAATCCTATGCATTTGAGATCTTTTGAACTTGTTGAATGGTTCAAGACAAATTCATTGAGTCCTTGATTCCATGTGTGAGCTTGGTTTGCCATTGGTTAGGTCAAACAGTCAAAAATTGCCTTTGTGCAGTCAAAACCCTAAAAATGACCATTTTGCCCTTTTGTTGATCTGATCAAATTTCTTATGGAATTGTGATCCAAACTTGACCAAATGCATTCTATAACAATTTTGTTTTTAATTAATGAACTTTTATAAGAGGAGGTGCTCTATAATGTTTATGAGGAACAATATATGAGTATTTAAAAAAACTGAAATTAAATTTTTCTGTCCATATATTTATGAGGAAGAACACAAATCCTTTATGCATAGTTGTTCTTTCTATTCATGATGAACAAAAATCTGTCACGAGGAAGAACATACATTTATATGTTTATATTTTTAAAGTCAATCCAGGTGTATTTTATATATAGTATTAGTTACTAAGTTGAAATGCTAAATGTTTAAAAATTGTTTTGACTCTCAGGAAGAAGAAAAAAAAAAGAACAACAACCATGTCATATGCTACATCGTCATTCACAAACGTCCATTTATAGGTTGTTTGTTTGCCTAGTCTGACCTTCTCAAAAGTTTGACTTTTGAAAGTCTATTGAAAAGCCTGTTTCACATTAAGGCTTTCAAATAGTTCATTTGAGCTATGAAACCTTATAGACCGACCTTCGATAACTCTTTAGCGCATATTTGTATAACAAAATCAACCGTTGAATTGAATGCGACTATCATATAGATCATGTCGATAAAATTTTATATATGAGTTCATAATGTTGATGTGGGTCAAAAATCATGAGGTTTGACTGTCAATTGGCCACAGTTGACTTTTTCCCCAATACAGCTGATTTCTAGGTCAACTGTCCAATTGACTGGGCAAAGATTGGAATCAAGGCTTGAAACTTGGTATGGATAAACTTGTAAGTCCAACATGAAGCATGAAAGTCACTTTGGGCATTTTAGGTCAAAACATCCCTGTGCAAACTCAAACCCTAATTTGGGTCAACAGTGTAAGGAGGGGTCTTGAGCAGAGCAAACCCTAACTTGATCTTGAGTTCCAAGAGTCTTGTGATGAGAAAATGTTGATGAAAAGGGAGGGAAAATTTTGGGGTACAACAGATAGTTTCCTTGTTCATTGTTTCAATTCAAGCCTCTTTACTGGCGACCGAAATATTCCAAGGAACCAACCCTCAATGAGTGTAGTATCAAGTATCTACCAACTTCGGACTGCACCAAAGCCGGTCATCTCACTACATCCTAAAAGGCCAAGTTGGTCAAGTAAAGGTTCTAGAAGTTCATTAGTGCTTCATGACATCACTCAGCGGCCCTGTATTCTCTTTTATTTACTCAAAGGCTACCGGTACCCACAAATATGTCGCACTAATATAGCTATTGCTTAGACCATGTCAGTATACCCCACACAGTTTCCACAACGTATTGCTATTTACCTATAATGTTTCCCAAATCCGGGTAGAGGATTCAAACCCAAACAATAGAACCAAAATGTAAAGCAAACAAGTCAAACAAATGCAAGTAAATAAAGGTGATCTAAACCCTAAGGTAACCTCACTTTTATAATTTTCCTCAGCAGAGTCGCCAGTTCTGTGATACGGTGGGAGAACTGACTTGAGATTTTGCGTTTGTATTTGCAAATGTTGCGGTTAGCAAGAGTCGCCACCGACTTTTCTTTTATCCAAAAGGAAAGGTAAAAAAGCACAGGAAAGACCTTTGAGATGTTTTCTTGAGTTTGGGGGGTAGATTATGAAAAGGGAAGGTGCTAGCACCCTTTTCATCCATGGTTTTCCATTGGCTCTTTGTCACTTGTTTAGATCACTTGCTTTGCTTTGAAATTGTTTGAAATGGTGCTTAGTGTGGTTTTGAAAGTATTTTGAAAAGAGGCCATTCGTTTAGGCAATCTTTGTAATGATTCTCGTTCGTAAGAATGTATACAAAGATGTTTGTCTTTTGAAAAATGTTTCAATGTTTTGTAAAATGTTTTGAAATATGTATGTGTTTGTTTTTGAAAATAGCAAGGATTGTTTTTGAAATGGGACAAGTAACTAGAAGCTATCTACCTACTCAAATATCTTTCTTGTGCATTTTTATTCCTTTGACATTGTTGGTTTACCATTGATTTGGTAAACAACCCTATCTTTGGATGTAAACGGGACGGGCGTGGGTCATCGTATGGCCATGATAGCAATGTTGCCAAGTATCTTAGCATGGGAGGGGGGATACAAGTTTTTGAATGGGGATATTGCACAAATATAAACCTAAAAATACTATTACAATCCAATCGAATATTGTGCGCATTAAATAAATATACAAGTATTAAAATGCAATGCAAATGTATTTATGCAAAAAATGTTTTGTATTTGTTTAATGTATGAGAAAATAAATTAACTAACCCTAAAAAATAAGGAAAAATCATATTATTATTTTTGAAAGGGGGAAACCCTAATTTTTTTATTAAAGAAAATATATGTTCTATATTAATATTTTGTCCATTTTTGTACAAGAAAATAATAAATAATATTATATGCAAATATTAAAAATTAAAATATGTATAGAAAATAATTATTTATGACTATAAATAATATAATAAAAATGTATAATATTTTTAAATGTATTTACAATTTTATTTAAGAAAATAAGTTCTATAAACTATTTTTATGTGAAAAAAAAATTGCAAAAAATTAATTAATTATTTTTTAAGATTTTTTAATGCTCAGAAAAAATAATCAAAATCCATAAATGTAAAAATATGAGAAAATATGAAAAATATAACAAAATAATTCAGAGGGTGCAAATAGTGGTCAGGGGGGTGTGAAAATCAAAAACAGAAGGCCCAAGGCGCCAAAGGCCCAGAACCATCGTCCCTGTCCTCCAGCCAAGCTTCCTGCACGCGCGTTTTCGTTCAACCTGTAACTCTCAGATGCTTGCACAAGAACAAAAACTTAAAACATGAAACTTGTGGCATTTAATCTCACGATTCCAACCATATAAAATTTGTAACCTAACTCTCAAAGATCAGAGATAATTTTGGCAGCCCTAATTCGTGACCTAAAAAATCCATGAACTTCAACCTTCAAATTCTCACAGCATAGTTAATATAAATGACAAGTATGCATATGTACAACTTCACCATGTTAAGGACTACATTTTTTCTTCACAAATTGTGGCTTGAGGATGCCTAAATACAGAGATAGAGTTTTGAAAAATACCTCCTTCAGTTGGAATTGGATAGAGCAATGTAGGGACTTTGATGGAGGCCTGAGGATCGTGTAAGCTTCCTTGAACTTCCTTCAAGCTATTCCAATGCCTAGTTTGCTTTGTGGATGGCTAGAACTATTTGTAGAAGTCAAGCAGCAAGCTCCAAATTTGAAAATGGCAATGGCTGAAACAGGGCTTACAGATGCAGGGTAAGGGCTTGGATAGATTTGGTATGATGTGTATGAAGTGTTTCAAATGCCAAGAAAAAAAATGCATGAGCAAAAAATGAGTTTGTTATGGTTTTGCAGAAACTGGATGTTTGGGCAGAAAAATGGAGTTTTGGAGTTTTGGAGTGTTTTAGTTTCAATGTAATCGTCTTTAGCATTGTAATGACTTGGTATATTTGTATAGAAATGACACAAAGGTCAATCCTTACTAGTTGTACAAGTTCTAGCACCTTTTGCAACTTTTCTTGTATTTTAAGTAAAGTGAAATGACAAATGCAACATGCTTGTACTGGCTACCTCAAGGGATGATAAGAGTTGTTATACATTTCTTGAGACCTGTGGAAATTGTTTGCATCAAAGGGACAGGTCCAAGGCTCAAGGTTGACAAAATTGCAAAAGACAGCCTTTATGAAAATGGCAATGTGAACTTTATGCCATTAATGGAATTATCTCTTGTACAAAGCTCCAAAAGCCAAGATAATGCCTTTGCCTTCTGAGTTATCATTTAATTATGGCGTGTAGAAAGAGTTTAGGACTTATAAAGCAAGATTCAAACAGCATGGATTGGATTTGCAACTTGATCTCATGTAAAAATGGCTTGAACAAAAGTGATAAAATGCCAACTTTCCTTCTTCGATTCTCCCTAACCAAAAATGATCTTGGAGAGTTCTTTGACATTTTGGAAAGCTTGAAATGTGCTCTATAATCCATATTTGAAATGAATTTTGAGATACCTCTTGGAACTAGGTGAAAAATGTCCATGAAGTTGGGTCCAAAACCTGCCTAAATTAGGGCAAAATTTCACTAAGTTATTTAGTTCATGGACCTATGTTCACAAATTCATAACACGAGATCCAAGCATCTTTTTGGAAAAGTTTGTGAAGAAAAGTTGTAGATTTCATGGAGGACTACAACTTTCATGTTGGAAGTTTACTTTGAATCAAATTGCATCATGGTGAAAAAGTGGTGGAAAGTTGGGAAAAAATAAGAAAGTTTCCATACTTAGAAAAATTCTAAGTTATGAAAATTTTCAAATTCAAAACCCTAATTTTCAAAATTGGTTTTCTTAGTGAACAAGTTTCATATTTTTACATTTCTTGATGAATTATGACCCTTGGCACTTGATTTTGACCAAAAAGTCAAAGTTTGACTTTTCAGTGTACAGTTGACTTTTGATCAGTTGACTGCAAAATTCATCTGTCAATCCAATGAACTTGAGATCTTTTGAACCATGTAATTTGGTCAAGATGATACCATTGAACCCTTGAAATCATGTTTGAACTCAATTGGTCATTGGCTAGGTTAAAAATCAGAAATTTCCCTTTCTCAGTCAAAACCCTAATTTTGACCATTTTGCCCTTTTGATGATTTGATCAAATTTCTTGAGGAGTTGTGATCCAAACTTGATCAAATGGTACATATGAGTCTAAAATGTTGTTGTGGATCAAAAATTATGAAGTTTTACTGTAAATTGGCCATGGTTGACTTTTTCCCCAATACAACTGATTTTTAGGTCAACTGTCCAATTGACTGATAAAAAATATGGTTCAAGGCTTGAAACTTGTTGTGAGAAATCTTAGGGGTCCAACATGATGTATGGAGGTCACATGAAGCATTGGTGGTCCAAAAATCCTTGTGCAAACTCAAACCCTAATTTGGGGTTATCAGTGCAAGATGAGATGTCTTGAGCTGACCAAACCCTAATCTTGTCTTGAGTCCAAGAGATCTTGTGAGAAAAGTCTTGATAAATGAGAGGGCAAATTTTGGGGTACAACAGCTGCCCCTGTTCAATCTTCTTGAACCTGAAGAGTTAGATTGGCGAGTTTTTTCGTTTGTGACTCGAAGGTAAAAGATGATTGGACACTAGGGTGCCCATAAATTTGCACTCGACAAAGCGTAGTTGAGGGAATGGGCTTAAAGATGCCATTTGGAGAGGTGATAGATTCTTGTTGGAGATGGGTGTGATCGGTGGATCTGGAACTGACTGTTTAACGCTGGTTCGCGAAATGTCGCGGAAGCAAGAGTCGCCACCGTCTTTTATTTTCTCCAAATGGAAAGGACAAAAGCACAGAAAAATTCCTTATAGAGATTGCTCTCGGTTCGGGAGGTAGGTTATAGAAAGGGAAGGTGTTAGCACGCTTTCTATCCATGGTTATCCATGGGCTCTTAGATACTTGCTCATTTGTGTTTTCAAAAATGGTTTGTTTGCTTTTCAACTGTGGGTTTTAAAAAGTTTCTTTGAAAATTCCAGTTCGACTCTTGTATCGGTCCTCAAGAGTGTTTGAAAAATTGCTTTCGAAAGCTTTTTGAAAATGTGTTGGTGTGAAAAGTATTTTTTTTGATTTGTTTTGAAATTAGAGCAAGTATCTACGAGAACCTACCTACCCTAAGGAATTCGTCTGTGTAAATGTCCTTTAAAGTAGTGTCATCCCACCATTGAGAGGTATTCGGGTCAATTCGAGGTTCGGGACATGGTGATCACCAGAGCAATGGGAAGACACCTTAGAAGCTACCCTCATGCCAGGTTCCCGGATCATGAGGACTTACTAAGACATCCTCTACTCGACGATCACCTTTCGAGGCAAGGCAACAGTGAGGCGTACCCTAGGGGTGGTGTGTGATTTGTGTCTCATATTCATTTATTTTTGTCTTGTCATGTCAAAGTGATCTATGCGTTTGTTTTTATTTAATCATTCATTCTTGCATGCATTTATTTAACAGTTAAAAAGAGTGCGGAAAATTAAAAGTTCTAAACTATTACAAAGGCGCGGGTCCACATCGACAAATTTCCAGGACCCGATTTGACAGAAAAATAAAGAAATAAAGTAAAAGTACGCAAGATAAGTATTTACATGGCTTTGGGAGAGGTACATAAAAATTATAAGAAACAAAATAAAACGCGCGAATTGAATTAAGATTAGAAACGAGGGCGTTGGACCCTTTTTAACGAAATTAAATTATTAGCGAATTAATTAAACTAAAGAAAAAGAAATTATTTTTTGGTTTTTTGTATTGATGAGAATTTAATGAGATTAATTGAAATTGAAATGCTAACCCTAATTCTAATTGTTTTTTAGTTTATTAAGAAAGTATTAAAGTTAAACCTAAATTAACCTAATTATTTACATGCAATCTTGATTTATAAAAATAATAGGAAGAATTAATAATTAATGTGGTAAAAAGGAAAAAAGGATGAAAAAAGATTTGAAACCCTAATTCTACCAAATTTTAGGTTTTTATTGAAAAAATGTTAAGATTAATCCTAGATTTAAAACTAAGTTAATTAATGAATTTTATTTACAAAAATATTAATTAAATAAATATATTTTAATTTTGTCCTTTCTGATTTTTTGTGTTTTTTATATTATGAAAATAATAATTATAAAGAATTAAAAGAAATTAATTAAAATAAAGAAAAGAAAAATATAAAAAAAGTAAAAGAAACAAACTCTAGGGGGGGTCTGTCCCCAATTGGAGGGTAGAGTCCAGTATTTCAAGCCCATTCATATCAAGCCCTTTTGACCTTTTCAGGACGCGTGTGGGTGTGTTGACTCAGGTCCACCATGTTCCTTCAATAGTGACCCTTTGATCCATCCTAGCAGGCACGTGTATGGCTTGATTTTGATGATGTATGATACACCTTAGCACAGAAGCTGCACATAAGCATTAGGAGAAAAATAACATGAAAGGGGTAGGGATCTGGGGCTCGAACCCAGGTCCCAGGGATTACCATCAATATGCTTTGCCAACTGCTCCGCTTGCATTCTTTGTATATTAAATATCCAATAATTATTATAAAATAAACCAACGCGTTAGTGACTTTTCCGCGCGAATTTTCAAATGGACCAACCAACGCTTGCCACTTCATCGTCTTCTCCATGGCTTTGTTTTTTCCTGAAATAAAAAAAGAATGGGCAACGGTTTTGAACCGTTCCCTTATGCATCATTCCAAAAAATAGCGAATAGGCCATATGGCCTCATAAATTAGGCGCGAGGGTTGGGTTCTTTTCGTCCAAGCGCGCTGAGTATGGTCATGGCATTGAGAGCTTCCAATTTTACAGTATGAAGAAACGCCTAAATTGAAAGCTTGGTAACCCTAGATGACAACAATGGCACTTTCGCGTATGATGCACAAAACTTCAATCAAACCACATTGTTAGCTTCAGAAAGGTCTCATTAGTACAAATCCATGAATAAAATGCAATGATATGGTCTAAATAACAAAGCACGATTATGCAAAAAGAGTGATACAGTTTGCCCTCGAATTACCAATTCTTTGAGTATGGGACAAAGTTTTTGATTGGAATCGTCTCCTGGCAACCTTGGCAAGCTAATGGAATGGTTGTTTGATCTTGAAAGGCCCTGCAATCGTGATTTCAGTTCTTGAGTTTTCTTGAAAAATTACCAACTTGGTTATGGCTTTTGGGCGCAGCTAGGAGGTTCTTTTGAATAGGGTTAGCTTGCATATATATGTATCAATGATTTAGGTCAAAGAAATTGATCAAAAATCCATGAATTAATGAAAAGGATATTTGATTTTCAAGCCATAATTTTCAAATCTTTTTCATGCTATTTTGGCCTCAATCATATCCAATCACCTTTGATTCTTTCCTAACCTGATTTGCACGAAATATTGAGATTATTTTATGCACAAAAAGATTCAAAAGGTTAGGTTTAGTATTTTTTACCTATTTATTTTAATTAAATGAATTATTAATGATTAAAAATCCAAATAAATAAATAAAAAATGATAAAAACTTCCCTTTGGGCCACATGGTCGTGCACATGCCTTGGATGATGAATTGTGGAAGAAAAAGAGGCCCATTAGCATTTTTAGGTCATTTGAATCAATGTTGACTTTTCAAAATATCCAAAAATTTCCCAACTTCCACAAGGCATAACTTGCTCAATTTTAAAGCTTTGCTCATGTTCTTGGACATTTTGGAAAGGTCTCTGAGTCCTCTAACCAATGTCTTTGGTCCCGTGTCATTTGGATTTACCAATCACAAGTTATGGCCTTTGACTTAAAGTCCTTTTTTGTTGACTTTTGAAAATGACCTATAATGTTGAAATTGATAACTTTTTGTGAGAGCATTTCTTGGACTTGAAGTGTGAAGAGGAGTTGTAGGAAATGTCTTTCTATTCAAAATGAGCTTTGGATGGAATTTTTTTGATAATCCATGTGGAAGTTATGCCCTGGTCAATTTACAGTTGACTTTTTCAACTGTCCAAATATGGAAACTTTTGCATCTTGAGACTTTTTGAGCCAAGCTTTGAGAATCATGATCAAGCATTGATCAAATGATGTTTATGGCTTCAAAATGAGATGTTGACCAAAAATTTGAACTTTTGACTGTCAAATGACCATTTTGCCCCTACAGTTGACTGTAGTGCAATTAGGGTTTTTGACTGTGCAATTTTGTGCTGTAAGTCTTGAAACTTTGTATGAGGATGCTTGACCATGTTTGTAGGCATGTGGGACTTGATTGGACCCTTGGAAACTTCATTTACTTTGTCAGAACCAAAACCCTAATTTTGACTGTTAGGAGGCCCTTGAACTGTGCAACCCTTGGGGAGATGTTTGAAGCTTTGACTTGGCAAATCTTGAAGAATATGGGAGGGAAAATTTTGGGGTACAACAATGGGCTTGTAGATGCCATCCCAGAATGTTTGTTGTAAATCAAAAGAATAAGCATCAGAATGGTGTCCGTATCTGGAACGTATCTGAACTTGAAATCTGAATAAGTGACAGAATGGCAACCGTGTCTGGAGCGTATCCGGACTGTGAGAATCTGAATAAGTGACAGAATGGCAACCGTGTCTGGAGTGTATCTAGACTGTATCTTAAAGTTGAAAACTGAATAAGTACCAGAATGGCATCCGTGTCTAGAGCATATCTGTACTGTATCTTGAGTTGAGATCTGGATGAGTAATAGAATAGCATCCGCGTCTGGAGCGTATCTAGACTGTATCTGAATGTTGAGGTTTGAGTGAGTATCAGAATGACTTTCGTGTCTGGAGTGTATCTGTACTGTATCTGAAATCTGAATCTGGAGCGTATCTGTACTATATCTTGATTGCTGAATCTGAATAAGTAACATAATGGCATCCTTGTCTGGAGCGTATATGGATTGTATATAGAAGATGTATTTGAATGAGTATCAGGATGGCATCTGTATCTGGTGCGTATCTGAACTGTATCTGAAAGCTGAATCTGAATAAGTAACAGAATAGCATCCGTGTCTGGAGCGTATCTAAACTTGAAATCTGAATAAGGGCCAGAATGGCATACGTGTCTGGAGCGTATCTGAACTTGAAATTTGAATGAGTATCAGAATATCATCCTCTTCTGGAGCGTATCTGTACTATATCTGAATGTTGAGGTCTGAATGAGCATCATAATGACTTCCGTGTCTAGAGTGTACCTGTATTGTATCTAGAAGTTTGATCTGAATGAGAAATAGAATGGCTTCTGTGTCTGGAGCATATCTAATCTGTATCTGATAGTTGAAATCTGAATAAGTAACAGAATGGCATCCATGTTTGGAGTGTATTTGTACTGTATCTTGAGTTGAGATCTGGATGAGTACCAGAATGGCATCCTTGTCTGGAGCGTATCTGTACTGTATCTTTGAATATTGTTAATGATAGTTGTTAATCTTATCCTGAAAAGGGTAAAATGTTAGCTGAAACACAAAGTTATGTTGCATGCAATGTATGATGCAATAAATGTGCTTTATCAATGTTTATGATATATGGTTATAATGTATGCGCATGTAAGCTGATTTGCTGTATTGCTGAGGAAAATAAATCCTTGACTGCCGCTGGGGATTAAAAATCCTTGACTGCTGAGGATAAGAAATTCTTGGCGACTGTTGGAGATTTAAAAATCCTTGACGACTTCTCTGGGGATATAGGGATCCTTCATGTCTTGAAGTTGGAGTATTTGACAAAAATTCTGTTGTGAGCAATGCCGTATACTGCTTGAGTAATCTGCTTGGGGAATCCAGAGAATTTTGATGACTTCTACTGGGGATTACACTATGGGAATCCTTATTCTGTTGGGGAATAAAGAAAACTCTGTGACTTCTGCGGGGAATTAATAAAGAGAATCTTCAATCTGTTGGGGAGCAATGAAAACTCTGTGGGGAAGAAAACTTATTTCTGTTTGGAAAAAGTTCAGGAGTTTCGGTCGTCTGCCACTCTACTGGGGAGTTATCCTAGGTTGGGGAGAGACAAAAGTTAACTGTTATCTGGTTGATTTTCATGCTTCAAGATAACTTACTGGGGAGTTTGGAGAAACTGAATGGTTTCTGCTGGGGATTGATAGTTAGAAGTTTTGGCTCCGCTGGGGATCTAGATGATGTACTGTAGGGATTGCTCCTGTAATAGCCTAAAGACGTTTTCCTATCCTTTCAATCTGTCAGTAATTGTTCTTTTCCATTCTGTTTATTTGTAAACAGTAGTTATGTTCAAATGCATATGTTCATCAATGAATCATTGGACGTTTTTGCAAATAAAAACACAAGTGTAAAGAAAAAGGCAAATAGTTTTCTGTACTTTGAAAGAGATATCTTTGTATTTACTTTGAATAAGTATTTTGTACAAAGGAGACAGGCATCCTAATAAGAGGATGGTGTCATAAAAGTAAGAAAATTTATACAAAGAAAGATAGCTATGTGTAATAATCCCATGGGGTTCCCATTCTATTATAGCCTTCGTATCTCCGAATATCTTGTCTGTCTGTTGCTTTGTCCGAAGATGATTGGATTGATCAAAAGCTCCAGGTTTGTCAGTGAAGAGATTGTCCTTAAAGTGATCCGATGAGACATAGTCATACGCTTTAATTCCCTAACTTTTTCCTAGACCGCCCTTTTGGGTTTTCAGTCCACCGGGAAACCCTTTTTTGCCAAAGTCGCCCTTTCGGGTTTTCAACTTGCCGGGTGTACAGATTTTTTTTATTTTATCCCTAATTTTTTCCCGAACCTTTTTGGTTCGCCGGGATACCCTTGTTTTGCCTAGGTGTGTCAACCTAGCGGGTCTCTTATGCGTAGTATCTTTTGACTATGTCTGCGTTCACAGGGTGTGGCTGGTCGTCGCCGTCCATGGTGGTTAAGATCATTGCCCCACCATAAAATATGTTCTTGATTACAAATGGTCCTTCATAGGTAGGAGTCCATTTTCCCCTATGATCACTTTGTGGCAAGATGATGCGCTTGATCACTAGATCTCCAACTTGATATACTTGGCGTCTGACTTTCTTGTTGAAAGCCTTGATCATCCGTTTTTGATACGTCTAACCGTGGCAGACAGCAGTAAGCCTCTTCTCGTCAATTAAGTTAAGTTGATCAAGCCGGGTTTGGATCCAATCGTCTTCACTCAAACCTGCATCTTTCATGATTCTCAAGGAGGGAATCTGAACCTCGATGGGCAAAACAGCCTCCATGCCATATGCCAAAGAATAGGGTGTTGCCCTAGTTGATGTGCGAGCCGTGGTACGGTACCCGTGAAGAGAAAACGGTAGCATTTCATGCCAGTCCTTGTAGGTAAATGTCATTTTTTGTATGATCTTTTTGATGTTTTTGTTAGCAGCTTCAACTGCACCATTCATCTTTGGCCGATAGGGAGATGAATTGTGATGTTGAATCTTGAACTGCTCGCACAAGACGGTGATCACAGTATTGTTAAGGTTTGTACCGTTATCAGTGGTGATCCTTTCTGGGATACCGTACGAGAAAATAAGATTCTACTTGATGAAGCAGGCAACAACATTCTTAGTGACGGATGTGAAGGAAGCTGCTTCGACCCATTTGGTGAAGTATTCGATGGCCACCAGAATGAAGCGGTGTCCATTGGAAGTTGTAGGTTTGATCTCCCTAATCATGTCGATTCCCCACATAGCGAAGGGCTAAGGAGCTGTTAAGACATTCAGAGGAACCGGAGGCACGTGCACCTTGTCTGCATATATTTGACACTTTTGACAGGTGCGGGAGTGTTGGTAGAAATCAGCTTCCATGGTAGACCAGTAATAGCCTTCCCATAGAATCTTCTTTGCCATCGTATGCCCACTAGAGTGAGTGCCAAAGGTACCCTCATGCAATTCAGCCATGATCTTTTCAGCTTCAACCTTGTCCACACAACGGAGCAGAATAGAATCATGATTGCGCTTGTACAGAATGCCATTACTTAGGAAGAACTTAGTTGAGAATCTCCTTAAGAACTTTTTGTCACTGACTGAAGCTCCTTCTGGATATTCTTGAGCCTCGAGATACCTTTTGACTTCATAAAACCACGGCTGGTCCACTACTTCTTCGGTATTAATCTCGTGACAGTGTGCCGGTTCGTCCATCCGTTCAATGGTGATTTGAGGAGCCTCGTTATCCCAGTTAAGTTTAAACATGGGTGACATTGTAGCTAGAGCATCTGCTAGCTGATTTTCTTCTTGCGGGAAGTGTTCGAAGGTTATCTGCTGAAAATGTGGTAACAATGACAAAACATGTTCTTTGTAGGGGATGAGGTTTGGATGTTTAGTGTCCCACTCTCCTTTGATCTGACTGATGACCAAAGCTGAGTCCCCAAACACATCTAAAGATTTGATTCCCAAGTCTATGGCAGCCTTGAGTCCAAAGATGCATGCTTCATACTCTACCATGTTGTTCGTACAGTTGAAGCAAAGTCTGGTGGTGAAAGGAGTATGGCATCCTTATGGAGATATGAGCACATCGCCGATATCGCTACCAAGTGCATTGGAGGCCCCATCAAAGTACAGGGTCCATCGGGATCCTTGTTCAGGTCCGTCATATGGCCTGATTTGTTCAACATTGTCCAATGTCATGATGTCTTTGTCAGGGAAGTCGAACTTCATGGATTGATAATCTTCTACAGCTTGATGGGCCAAATGATCAGCTAGCACACTGCCCTTTATAGCTTTTTGGGTCGTGTACTGTATGTCGTATTCTGTTAGGATCATCTGCCATCTGGTTATCCTCCCAGACAGAGCAGGCTTCTCAAAGATGTACTTTATCGGATCCATCTTAGATATCAGCAAAGTGGTATGAGTCAGCATATACTGCCTTAGCCGGCGAGCAGCCCATACCAAAGCGCAGCAAGTTTTCTTGAGCAGTGAATATCTGGTTTCACAGTCGGTAAACTTTTTGCTTAGGTAATAAATGGCATGCTCTTTTCGGCAAGACTCGTCATGCTGCCCCAGTACGCACCCCATTAAATTTTCTAAGACGGTCAGATACATGATTAGCGGTCTTCCCTCGACTGGAGGCATCAAGACAAGAGGCTCTAGTAAATACTCCTTGATTTTGTCGAAAGCAACTTGAAATTCGTCATTCCATCTGACTACCTGATCTTTCTTCAGCAGTTTGCAGATTGGTTCACAAGTAGATGTTAGGTGAGAAATGAATCTGGCAATGTAGTTTAGGCGTCCCAAAAAACCTTTGACTTCCTTCTCAGTGCGAGGAGCAGGCATTTCTTGTATCGCTTTGACTTTGGCAGGATCAACCTTGATGCCTTTGTTGCTGACAATGAAACCTAAGAGTTTACCGGACCGGACTCCGAATGTGCACTAGTTTGGGTTCAATCTTAGCTTGTACTCCTTTAATCTGACAAACAACTTTTGCAAGTGATCAAGGTGTTCTTCTTCAGTTTGTGATCAGGCTATCATGTCATCTACGTAGACCTCTATCTCATGATGTATCATATCATGAAACAAAGCTACCATTGCGCGTTGATAGGTTGCCCCGACGTTCTTCAGTCTGAATGGCATCACTTTGTAGCAGAACGTACCCCACTATGTGACAAAAGTAGTTTTATCCATGTCCTCAGGTGCCATTTTGATCTGGTTATAGCCTGAGAATATGTCCATGAAAGAAAATACTGTGTGCCGGGTTGTATTGTCGACAAGGATGTCGATGTGCGGAAGTGGAAAATTGTCTTTAGGGCTGGCCCTGTTTAAATCTCTATAATCCATGCACAATCTCACTTTGCCATCCTTCTTAGGCACGGGAATAATGTTAGCAACCCATTATGGATAGGAAGTAATTGCCAGAAATCCAGCATTGAACTGCTTCATAACTTCTTCTTTGATCTTCTATGACATGTCAGGTCTCATGCGGCGGACCTTTTGTTTCATTGGTGGACAGTCTTCTCTTGTGGGTAGACGGTGTACCATAATGTCTGTATCGAGTCCCGGCATGTCTTCGTATGACCAGACGAAGATCTCAACATAATCATGTAATAGCTGAATTAGGCGCTCCTTGACACTTGGCTCTAGGTTGGCACCCACTTTAATTTCCTTTTTATCTTCCTCAGTTCCCAAGTTGATTGTATCCAACAACTCCTCATGAGGCTGAATTGCTCTTTCCTATTGCTGTAGTAATCTGGCCAATTCCCATGGCACCTCAGAATCTTCCTCACCTTCGTATTCGGCTTGGTAGATCAGATCTTCAGAGTCACTGAAGGCTATAGCAGTATCGTTACCCATGGGATCCAGAATGGAAGGGTACCTGCATTTGTGAGTGTGGGTGTGTGTAAGGGTATAGCCATCTTAAAACAATAAAATGTAAAAGAAAGACAATGAGCATAAAAGGTTTATATATGAAAAAGCGTCCATGATTCATTGAATGACATATGAAAATGAAATAAAAACCCTTACAAATGGACCATTCTTCCTCGGGTAAGACACAAGGTTTTTAAAGTACGAATTGTTTGTGAATTATTACAGTCCAACAGAAATGTAAAAGATAAATTACTGCGATATGAAAGTTATCAGAACAAAGTCTCTGGCTTCCCAGTTACGCAGTCCTCCGCTGACAGTAGGAAATATCCAATCTTCCAAGCTGCCATCCTCTTCATTGTCTTCTACTGCATTGACGCTTTGATTGCTAATCTTCACAGGTGGCCCCCCAGCACGGGCACGGCGCACAGCCTTCTGACCAGTCGAAGTAAATCCCAAGCCAAACTTGTCTGATTTGTAAGGAATGTCTGGAAGTTGACCCCAGATTGTGCATCCCCCTTCTTCCACTACTGCCCTTGCATCCTTGAGAGATGACATCCGAGGTGGAGGTCTTATGATTTGAGGAATCGAAGATACCGCCTTGGTCGCTGCTATTTCTTCAGAGACCTCTTCAAAATGTTGGAAAGGGGTTTCTATGAACTCGCCACCTAACTCCACATAACGGAAGGAGTTCAGATGACTAATCATATACTCCTCCTCCCCATGGACAGTTATGATCTTCCCTTGGACAGGGTACTTTAGCATTTGATGCAAGGTGGAGGTGACAGCACCGACATTATGGATCCAGGGGCGTCCCAACAGACAGGAATAAGAAGGACGGATGTCCATCATGTAGATTGTCGAGTTGAAAACTTGAGTTCCCACCTTGATTGGGATGTCCACCTCCCTATGGACCATCCTCTTATAACCATCAAAAGCTCTCACCACTATATTACTGGGTTTTAGAGAGTTCTTGGACATTTTGGAAAGCTTGCAATGTGCTCTATAATCCATATTTGAAATTAATTTTGAGATACCTCTTGGAACTAGGTGAAAAATGTCCATGAAGTTGGGTCCAAAACCTGCCTAAATTAGGGCAAAATTTCACTAAGTTATTTAGTTCATGGACCTATGTTCACAAATTCATAACTTGAGATCCAAGCATCTTTTGGGAAAAGTTTGTGAAGAAAAGTTGTAGATTTCATGGAGGACTAAACCTTTCATGTTGGAAGTTTTCTTTGAATAAAATTGCATCATGGTGAAAAAGTGGTGGAAAGTTGGGAAAAAATAAGAAAGTTTCCATACTTAGAAAAATTCTAAGTTATGAAAATTTTCAAATTCAAAACCCTAATTTTCAAAATTGGTTTTCTTAGTGAACAAGTTTTATATTTTGACATATCTTGATGAATTATGACCCTTGGCACTTGATTTTGACCAAAGAGTCAAAGTTTGACTTTTCAGTGTACAGTTGACTTTTGATCAGTTGACTGCAAAATTCATCTGTCAATCCAATGAACTTGAGATCTTTTGAACCATGTAATTAGGTCAAGATGATACCATTTAACCCTTGAAATCATGTTTGAACTCAATTGGTCATTGGCTAGGTTAAAAATCAGAAATTGCCCTTTCTCAGTCAAAACCCTAATTTTGACCATTTTGCCCTTTTGATGATTTGATCAAATTTCTTGAGGAGTTGTGATCCAAACTTGATCAAATGGTACATATGAGTCTAAAATGTTTTTGTGGATCAAAAATTATGAAGTTTGACTGTAAATTGGCCATGGTTGACTTTTTCCCCAATACAGTTGATTTTTAGGTCAACTGTCCAATTGACTGATAAAATATGTGGTTAAAGGCTTGAAACTTGTTGTGAGAAATATTAGGGGTCCAACATGATGTATGGAGGTCACATGAAGCATTGGTGGTCCAAAAATCCTTGTGCAAACTCAAACCCTAATTTGGGGTTATCAGTGCAAGATGAGATGTCTTGAGCTGACCAAACCCTAATCTTGTCTTGAGTCCAAGAGATCTTGTGAGAAAAGTCTTGATAAATGAGAGGGCAAATTTTGGGGTACAACACCAGCTACATCATAATTTCCAGACTCTCAACAACCAGAACTTCTTACCTTCCAATAACATTAGAACTTTTAGGCTGCTAGTTGCATCAGAGCTTCTAGGCTTTCCTTTGTTCCCAGCAACCTCAGAATTTTAGTGTACCCGGATCTAGAACTTCTGACCTCCTCCATTTCTACTAACATTTTCTTTCTGATTTGCAGCGCATTAGAATCAGAGTTTCTGCCCCTTATTTCTATCCTTTCAGCAATACGTTGATTCTGATCCTTTTCCCTTTATTATTTTTAATATCACTTCTATTTTCATTAATTAAAAACACGAAAAATATTTTTATATTCATACACTTTATTTTATTTTCTTTTAAAAACAAAAAGTCTAAAAATATTTTCTTAATCCAATTCATTTCTTCTCTTAACAAAAACAAAACAAAACCATTTTTACATTTCTTGTACATTATTTCAATATGGTTGTAATAGATAATTAGGACTTTAATTTCTTACAATCCCCATTTGTAAATTTGTACACCCCACCCCCTAATGATTGTAATAGCGTAGAATATTTGCTTTCCGCAATTTATCGCTTTCATATAAATGCTAATAATTAGGATTTGCATGGGAAGATAAAATCAACAAGTAGACAACCCCTAATAAAAGACTAAATGCATGCAAATCAAACACATTATTCATACATGCACCCCTAGGATTAACTCCACTTGTTGCCTAAAAAATGGTCATGTTATGCATGTAAGACGTCTTAGCAAAACAATCAAAATATAAGATCATAGTCCCTTGATGACGCTTCAAATGTTGCCTTTCAAATGATCTTAGTCCCTCAAAGAGAAATGCTAAGATATCTCACAACATTGCTATCATGACTATACGATGACCCATGCATGTCCCTTTTACATCCAACGATGAGGCTTCTTACCAAATCAATGGTAAGATAGCAACATCTAAAGGAGGAGGAAAAGAACGTCTAAGACCTTTTGAGTAGGTAGATTTCTCCTAGTTGCTCGCTTGCTCACAACAACAAAAAAACATTTTATACACCAACACTTTCATTTTGAAACATTTTCAAAAGACAACGCTTTGTATGCGTTCTCATAAAGACGAGAACCATTACAAAGACACCCTTTTCAAAAACCACTTTCAAAAACACATTACGCAAACACTTCTTTGAACCATTTTCCAAACAACACTTTGTATGCATTCTTATGAGACGAGAATCATTACAATGGCATGTTTTCAAAAATACTTTCAAAACCAAACCACAAAGCACATTTTCAAACAAAGCAAGTGATCTAGCAAGCAACTAAGAGCCCATAGATAACTATGGATGAAAAGGGTGCTAACACCTTCCCTTTTCATAATCTACCCCCGAACTCAAGAAAATATCTCAAAGGTCTTTCCTGTTCTTTTCACCCTTTCCTTCACTGGATAAAAGAAAAGTCGGTGGCGACTCTTGCTAACCGCAACAATTGCGATAAAATGCAAAACATCCCAAGTCAGTTCTCCCACCGTGTTATAGAACTGGAAACTCTGTTGGGGAAATAAATTAAAAGTGGGGTTACCTTAGGGCTAGATCACCTTTACTTGCTTTCATTGTTTGACTTGTTTGCTTTATATTTTGGTTCCTTGTTTTGGCTTATTTTGATCCTCTACCCGTATTTGGGGCACCTTTTTAGGTAAGTAGCAATAAGTTGTGGAAACTGTGCGGGGTATACTGACATGGTCTAAGAAATAGCTATGCTAGTGTGACACATTTGTTGGTACCGGTAGCCCTTGAGTAGTCAAGGAGAATACGGGGCCGCTATGTGGTGTCATGAAGCACTAACTGACTTTAGAACCTTTACTTGACCAACTTGGCCATTAGGAAGTAGTTAGGTAGCCGGATTTGGTGCATTCCGAAGTTGGTTGACACTAGATACTATGCTCATTGAGATCAGACTTTTCGGGATATTTCGGTCACCATTAAAGAGGCTTGCGCTGAAACAATGCCTAATAAAGAAAGATCAGTGATATTGAGACCCCCTAGAACCCGGTTACTATTACTAGGACAGTTTTGAGCCAACTAAACATCGAGAGGGTACTTACCTACAAACTCCATGCAAGCCTAAACCTAAGAACTTGTCTGCTTTGTGTGAATATGATCATTTGTACATAACAACTTGCTTACTTTTCATATTTGTACATATCATCATGACATCATGCCATAGCATTTTCAATAACCCTTTCCAGGATTTCAAGGGCCTATGATACAGGGTCATGTTGAACCAAACGCCTATCAAAGGGAAAAATGATTCATTCTCTAATCAAACACCGTTAAAACCAAAGCACGATAATTTGAGTCAGGGGCTATGACCCACTTGACATGGTGAGCTTGATTCTCGTGGAAGGACATCCACTGATATGAAGTTCCCTAATCAAATATGTTGATCAACGTTCAAATTCTAACATCTTCTTGTGTTTACCCCGTGAGATCCTTGAAAACATTGCATCCACATATCATGCATGTCATCATAACAGGTTTTCCCGTACAAGCTTTCTCATCTGCTTACTGTTTATTTCAGTAAGAGATGGCTCTAGAGAAAAAAACTAAATATCTCCAAGCTCAAAACGCTCAGTTACAACAAGTGCTCATGAACTTGGCCCAGGGGAAGAAAGATCTGAAAACACTCTTCACCAAAGAGAGCAAGAAGAAGAAAAAGTTTGTCATCCTCAACGTGAGAAGAAGGTCCAAGGGGCATGCCCATCTAGCTCAAAAAAAAGATGCTTCTTCTAAAGACAGTCGAGAATAGGAAGCTGGAAGCATTAGAGCTAACATAGCTACCGATGACAGAGACTCTTCTGAGGAGCGGCATCCACCAGCGGATGAAAAATACAAACAACTTGAAGACAGACTAAAAGTTGTGGAGATTCAAGCTGTGCCTGGCTTGGATTTAGGAGACATGGGTTTGGTTACTGGGGTGGTCATCCCACCAAAGTTCAAAATCCCTAACTTTTTCCTGTATGATGGAGTCTCTTGTCCTAAGATGCATCTAAAGTATTATGTCCGCAAGATTCAACCATACACAACTGATCAGAAGCTCTGTATCCATTTATTCAAGAGAGCTTAGCTGAGACGCAACTTGAGTGGTTCTATCATTTGGATAGTTCCCACATTCACACTTGGGAAGATCTAGTTGCTGTTTTTACAAGCAATACTAGTACAATGCTGATCTTGCACCAACTCGGGTGCAGTTGCAGAATATGGCCATGCATTCCAACGAGGGCTTCAAAGAATACGCCCAAAAGTGGAGAGACCTGGCTGGTAGGGTGCAGCCCCCATTAACTGACAGGGAACTGGTTGACATTTTTATGGGAACATTGACGAGACCTTTCTTTTATCATCTAATCAGAAGCTCCTCAGCCGGGTTCACCGAGATAATACTGACTGGCAAAAGGGTCGAAGATGGCATCAAAAGTGGAAAGATCTAAGGAGCTACATCCTCTGATGCTCAGAAAAAGCCATACAATGGGAAGAAAGAGTCCAATGTTGTTTACGGCTAAAAGGGTCCTAACCAGAACCATCACGACCAACATGTGGGGGTAGTCCTGATCTCCAATCCTGCATCGGTGCAATAACGACAACAGGGGCATCAACGTAAGGAGGTCGCGCCTAAAAGACAATTCACCAAGATCAACATTCCACCGGCTCAAGCGCTACAACACATGTTGGAAGCATAGTTGATTACGTTAAATGCTCCTCTCTGGAACCCCAACACTTCTGCTCCTACCTATCATCCCAATGAAAGGTGCGCATATCACTCTGATAATCCTGGACACGACACAAACAACTGTTGGGCTCTGAAGAACAAGATCCAAGACATGATTGATGCCAAGGAGATTGAGTTCGACCCTCCAGGGGCTCCTAACGTGATCACTGCTCCTTTGCCAAATCATTAAGAGGGCTCTGTCCATTATTGAATTTTCAATTGTAATTTCTTTTGCTTGTTCAAACATTTATCTATTAATGTCAAACTTTGTTTCATTAATGCATTGCATATGTTTGTCTTGAAGTGATCCATTCGTTTTCATTACATTTAAACTATGATGTTTACTCCCTTTATGATATTCAACTCTTGTCTCAAAAGTTACAAGCCTTTAGAGGGAGGATGACGAAAACCATGCCTTAATCTCATACATTATACTTTTGAATAGACCTTGCTTACAATGTACAAGCATTATTTCAAATCCTAAACACTGGAGTTATAAGGAAGATAATCCCTAGTCAACCCCTTTGAGCGAAAGAAGTAGGAGTTTCCTTTTTACACAAATTTAAACCTTTAATCAAAACCTGGGGCAGGGTAGTCTCTCAGTTAATTCAAATGCGCGTTCAGTCGCAAACTTTCACTTTGTAATACAATGAATGACATCAAAAACATTCCTCTTGGAATCAAAATACGGTGATGGTTCCCTATCACATAGGCAGTCGTTATTTCTCAAAAAAGAAAAGCCCACTAAGTCAAAACCTACAAATGAGACTTAAGAAAAACTGGGGCATCCCTGTTGTACCCAAATTTTTGCTCCTAAGATCCCTTCACCATACCATATTGATTCAATCACAATAAGACCACATTAGGGATTTTGGTTCTCCTTCCTATCTTTAGCTTTGCTCTTTGAGGAATCACCAAGCACCTTGACTTGTTTTTCTTGTGTAATCATTCATGTTTTTGTTTTTACTTTCCTTTTAATTAATAAAATGCAATGTTGGTTTGTCTTACTAGTCAACAATGCAGGTAAAGGCAACGGGGCTTAGCAAGTTGATCCATGGGTTCATGAGTTTATTTCCATGACCTAGTCAATGAAGATTAAGAAGTTCAAACCTCACCATTGAAGTTGTTTTGGAAGGGATGGCATAGAAAGTTTATTTTGGTTCACTATATTTCCAAGTTATCAAGATTTGATCCAAAAAGTACAAGGGGTTGATTGAAAAATAGTCATGGTTGGACAAAGTCTTGTTCCCATTGGTCACAAGTGCATATTTCTCTCAATTATAAATATATGTAAGTGTTTTTGGTTGATATGAGTTATCATTATCATCCTCAACAACTTATATTTACAAAGCATTTGTTTTGGTACAAGAAGTTTGTTCAAAATTGGCAAAGTTCCCCAAAGCATTTTCTTGATCTAGGAGTTAGGGTTTTGAACTTCAAAGAAGCATATCTTGCTCATCTTTTAGTATTTTTGAGTGATTCCAAATACATCCTTCTCTTCAAAGGGTTATAAACAAATCACTTTAAAAGTTCCAAGGAGTTTTCATGTGGAAGAAACTTGATGAAGAAGAAAGATTACAAGTCCTCCAGATGAATCCCCAATTTTCCATGTGTGACTTAAAATGATCATAACTTGGTCATTTTTTATCACCTTGAGTCCATTATTTTTACATAATGATCTTGAAGATGTTAACTTTATGCCTTATTTTATGTGCAAAGTGAGAAAATGGATGGAAATTTCCTTAAGGATACAAAAGATTATAGGTTATTTCATGATTTTTTGCCCACTTCAACAATTCAAAACTCTCTCAATTTTTGGAGATTTTGAATGGTTCAAGTTCCAAAATGTCATTCAAGAGATCTAATTCATTTCATCTTTTTTGTTCAAGAGCAAATTCCAAGTAGAAGGCTATGTTTGGATGCAAGAAATTATAGGTCACTTTTGAAGAAGAATTTAAAATATTTCTAAGTGTGGAAAGTCAACCCTTTTTCTCCAACTTTGACTCAACACAACTTCCAGCTCAAGCATCCATTTGATTCCATTATTTTTCCATTGCAAAGCTTGTAACCTCATATTTCTAAAGCATCAAGAATCATGCCTTAAGACCCCTTGAGTTGAGAATGCCATTGGATTGAACTTGGTAACTTGGAACTGAAGTTTTCCCATAAGTCAGAATTTGAAGTCTTTGTTTTTGCTTCTAATCACAAGTTTTCCACGCGTTTATGCCTCTAAACATGTTTAATGAAGTTCCAGAATTGATTAGCACAACAAAACGCGCGTTTTGGATGAGTTTTGATCAAATTGGAAGTCACACTTTTCTTGTTTGCAACTTCACACGATTTCCCTCCAAACTTCATCATTTCACACGCTTGGACATTCCATTTGATTCCCTATAAATAGAGGGTCATCCCCCATTCATTTCCTCAAGCTCAGATAGCCAGAATTACCCTGCCAAACTTGTTCCCTAACTCAGACTTCAGCAACTTCAAAATCCTTTCTCAAGCCTTTTTCAATCCAATTTTATCATCAATTCACCTTCATTGATCTTCCCTGAAGCTAACCATATAATTACATTTAAGAATCGTGCCCTATATTGCTCCATAGAAGTCCAATTTCAGAGCTCTGCAACTCAACTTCAATAGGTAGATTCCTTCATCAATTCTTCAAAACTTTGATATCATTGTGATGCTCTTATTGCCCTGGTTCTAGTCGCAACACTTACTTCTTACTGGAAACACATTTTGACCATGAAATTTCAAATCCCTTTTCAAAACTTTCTTTCCAAATTACTTGAGCTACAATTTATATAAATTTGGCGCGAGGGTGTGGTTGTCTTCATCTTGAAGAGACGGAGCGAATGGCATAGGTCTAAGTTTCTGATTTTACAGTTTGAGAGACCTGCAATTCACGTTGGCTGGAGGTCAAAGATGACCAATGTGTCATCTTCCAACCAATGATGGCACGCCACTTGTTATTTTTGAATTCTTATTTAATAATTGATTCAGTGCTTTATTCACTAATGACCATGATATGCACAGCGCGCCATATCCATTGGATTTGATTACTAACATGTTTTGACTCTCATCCAATGGTCCAGATATTTTTTACTTTTATTTTCTTTCTGATTTTTTATATTTAATTGTTTTAAACTTCAAAAAATCATAGAAAATTCATTTTTAGTTCAAAATATCTGAAAAAATTATGAAAAATATTTTTGATTACTCTCTTTCTGATTTTTATTTCTTCACAATTTAATTTTGTGTTTTTGTATTTTTTATAAATTTACACTTTATTGGAATTGTTTTAAATGTTTAAAAATACTTTTATGCATTTTTAAATTCTGAAAAAATTATGGAATGATCCAATTATATTGTGACAAATATTGGTGACCTTATTTTATTTTTTGTTACTGACTTTACTATTTTTATTATCATTTTTTGTTTATTTTACCCCTTTCTTTTAATTTTAAAAATAGTTTCTGATTTTATAATTTTTCCAAAAAAATTTATAAAATTATTTTAGTTCATTTCTGATTTTTCTATGGTCGTACTTTTATATAGTTGATATTTTTCTCTTTTATTTCTATTTTTAAACATTATTTTTAAACCTTTTGTATATATTAAAATGTAATATTATTTTGTGATTATTTTCTGGCTGATCTTGGATTAAATTTTTAATCATGAACTTTATTAACATTATTGGATCCATGGTGTTGAGTCTAACTCCACAAAAATGGATGAATGATTTTAATAATAGTTTGATTAAATTTAATCCAAAAGTGGTTTGTATATTCTCTCCCATCCCTATTCATCTCATCCCCTTATTATTGCACTAATGTTATTGGAGCATAATCTCTATATCATGTCTCAAAACAAATGGTGCATAGATTGTTATTGACCGTCCTCAAAATAGGTGCGACTTCTATATAAGTCCACTTACGATTGCTTAACATAGCGCTAAATTTTATCCTGATTCGAATAAATGATCATCCGTGGCCCAAACTTATGTTTGCAAGCCAAAGTATGTTAATTTGATCTCTTTGATCCAATAACCTTGAGATTCATTGTGTGGAGGCTTTGGTTCTACCAATCCTCTAATGGATGTACAATACCTTTAGTCAACGTGAATCACTTAAACATCGTTGATCACTAAATGATACTCATAAGAATTCCAAATGGATGATATACTTGACAAAAAGCAAATGCAACTTGTTGTGTGGAGGCTTTGGTTCTACCAATCCTCTAATGAGTTCGAAATGAAAGTTTTAAGATGATCATCCAACTAACCACTAATCACTAATAATTGATTTTATTTTGTGTTTTTTATTTTATGTTCTTTACTTTATACACCATTTACTTTTAGCATTTACATTTCATGCTATTTTCATCTTTGCTCACTTGAGCCCCTTTATATTCTTGTCATTTATTTTATTTTATTTATTTTGCTCACTTAAGCTTTTCTTTTCTTTTAAAGACACCTAATAATCAACATAAACCCTAAAAATCTTTAAATGATACTTGGACTATTTGGTTACTACCCTTGGCATTATGGAGCATTGGACTTTTTGGACTTAGGATTAGAAACCTTGGCCTATGATTGGAGACCTTGTGATCTTATTTGATTATTTTGTCTGGAGCTCTTGAGGTTTACCTCAATAAATTAGGTCATTTGTTTGTTTTGTGTGCAGGTTATTATGATTACACCATTTGTTTGTAATCTGGAATTCACCCGTATACAGCCGTTACTCTGCCCAATTTTTGCGAAGACTTAATACACTTGAAGTTTGGTTCTCTCAAGAGGTCTAGTACATTTGCTTGTTTGGTTTCAATCCAAAAAATGGGAATTCTATTTTGGCTCATAATGTCAAGTATTGGCTTCTTGTTGGTTAGATGGTTCTTATCCCTAGATTTTACCTTATGCTTTAGGATAGCCTCTTCTTCTCCTCCCATCTTCTTTAATTTCAAAAATCCTCTCCCCCTTTTGAAAATTCTTCTTGTTTTAAACTTGAATTACTTTTATAATAAACTTGGACTTAGGTCCATGCATTTTCAAACATTTTCATAAATAAACTCCAATAAACTTAACAATACTTTGACATTTTTGTGAGAAGACTAAAAGTCAATCAATCTCATTTCAAACCATTTTGCCACTTTGGATTTTATCTTTAAACTTTTCTCAAAAGATTGAACTCTTGTCAATCATTGTAGTGATGCAAACAACTATACTTCTACAATATGTAGTAAATAGAGATATTTTCCACTTGGGTGTTGAGTGAGGCATTTTTTATTTTAAAATCCAAGCCGTATCCTCCACTTTGAGATGATGCAAATTCTCCTTTCTCATGATTGTGGGTAGTAGGTATGTTTTCCACACGGACAATGACGATGATGTTTTATCTCATAAAATTGACCAACACATTTGTGTTTTAAAATTTTTAAAAGAGGAACTACGTGTACCCTGATTCCCTATTGTATGAAAAGGTGGTACGTAAGCACTAAAGGTTCGCAACCGCGGCGGGTGCAAAAATAATAAATATATTCCTTTTCTCACCTCCACCATATATTTTATATAACATATTTAATAGCCAAAATATACATATTTTTCAAAGAGGTTCCTGCGGAGTACCATAGATGTTTAGGGTGCTAATACGTTCCCTTTTCATAACCAACCCCCTTACCTTGAATCTTTCCCCATATTTTTGGGTTATTCTCTCTTTTTCCATTCCTTTGGAAACAATAAAGCGTGGTGGCGATTTTTATTTTGATTTGTATAAGTCTAGTCTATCCAATGGCTTAGTCTTGAACATTTCTACCGCTACAAAAAAATGGCGACTTCACTGGCGACATATTGACCTTTTGCTGGTCCATCCCTAAGTGGGTTGAGCCTATCTTTGTTTGTATCTGTATATGTGTTATTATTGTTTTTGTGTTATATGTTGTATATATGTTTGTCTAGATTTTCCTGGTTTTCAGGGTGCTTGGTGATTAGTTATAAGTTATATACTCGGACTTGGGCAAACTTTAAGATAGGACAGGCGGTATAGTCATGTTAACTTTGAGGGAGTAATCCCAAAAAAGAAGGCACGAGATCCCCCACTCAGTGGAGGCCCCTTTGACTGTAGTGTCGTTTACCGAGTAATCGGGAAGACATACTGTTGTTGACCTGGGAGCCTGCTGAAACCGAGGGTTGTAGAATACCTAACCCATCTTGGCCTTTTAGGAGTAGTGCGGAAGCTATAACAGAGTAATCCGAAAATAGTTATCACGCGATACTACGCTCAGACGAGTTTTTCTTGAGAATATTACTAATTACCGAGTTAATCGGGAAGTTGGTAATATCCGAAGGAATGATGTAGACTCTGGGAACCTCTAGAACCTTGTTTGGAAGGTGATAACTTTTAGACCAATACCTTATGGGTAGTACCTTCGACTTCATGCTCGTGACGTTGAACCTATGAACCCTATATGTGTGATCTTGTGTGTGATTGCTGCATCATGTATCCATGCACTCATAAGCATATTTTGGAGAAATCTTATTTCAAGGGATTTAAAAGTTGACCATTTGTGAATATCTCAGGTACTTTTTAACCATGGATTCTGGAAAGAGAAAGACCTGGAAGTACAGTTTCAAGGATCCCAAGATAGATGAGTTGATCAATCTGATTCCCGAGATCGAGTATTCTGCAGACTTTAGGAAGAAGTATGGATCCATTATTCCTCTCATGAAGCTGAAGATGAAGGAGGGTATTCTCTCGACCTTGGAACAGTTCTATGATCCGATGTATCATTGCTTTACTTTTCCCGACTATCAGTTGATGCCTACACTGGAGGAGTATTCTTATTTATTGGATTTACCTGTTACCGATCGTGTTCCTTTTACTGGTTTGGAGGGTGAGCCAAAACCATATGAGATTGCTGCTTTGATTCATCTGGGGAAGTCTGAGGTTGAAGCCCATATGACTACTAAAGGAGGGATTAGAGAATTACCAGCTCAGCTCTTATTGGAGAAAGCTCGTTACTTTGCCAAGATAAAGAGTACAGTCGCTTTTGAGGTCGTCTTTGCTCTACTTGCTTACGGGTTGTTCTTATTTCTTAATATGGACAAGTTTGTTGACATTAATGCTATAAGGATCTTTATGATTGGAAACCCAGATCCTACCTTGTTGGGTGATGCTTATTACTCCATTCATCTTAGGAATTCTTATCATGGGGGATGATTATCTGTTGCACGCCTCTGTTGTACCGGTGGTTCATCTCTCATATGCCTCAGTCTGATGCTTTTTGGGATGTCAAGAAAGAACCTCGTTGGGCTCCTAAGATCATGGCACTTACTCACTCAAATATTGATTGGTATCATCGAGCTTACTAGGATATAGAGATTATTGACAGTTGTGGTAATTACCCCAATGTACCTCTTCTTGGTACAAAGGGAGGAATTAACTATAACCCTGTTCTTGCACGATGATAACTTGGCTATCCGATGAGGGATAAACCAAATAGTATTTTGTGATACGGTGGAAGAACTGACTGTTTTTGGAAAATTCTGGTTTGCGTTTTTGTTCGTAAAATGTCGCGGTAAGCAAGAGTCGCCACCGACTTTTATTTTATCCAACTGGAAAGGAAAAAAGTACATAAAAAAATCCTTTTTCGAGATTTCGAGTACGAGGGGTAGATTATAGAAAGGGAAGGTGTTAGCACCCTTTCTATCTGTGGTTTTCCACGGGCTCTTAGGTACTTGCTTATTTTTATATTGCTTGTGTGTGCTTACTTTGAAAAGTTTTGTTTTACTTTGTTTTAACCCTTGTTTCTGTCCTCAAGAGTGTTACGAAGTTGTTTTTGAAAACTTTGTTTGAAAAGTGTAAGTGTGAAATGTTTGATTTGAGCAAGTACCTACTAGCATCTACCTACTCGAAAAAAAGATCGTTTCTATTCTTGTTTCCTTTAGATAACACTATCCTACTATTGAAAAATAGGTAGCACCATCGTTGGAGTTGTAAGGGTCAATTCGAAAGGGACGTGCGATCACTAAAGCAATGTTAGGACGTTTTAGTAATAACCCTAGAGTCTTAAGATCATATTCGAGGCAACATTTCTGAGGCGACGTTTCCGAGGCAACATTTTTGAACGGGACTTTTGATCTTTGTTAGACAGGAGGGCAACCACTAAGACACCCTATGGTTAATGATCGCTTACCGAAGGTAACCAAAGTGAGAGTATACCCTAGGAGTGCACATGTGCGAGTGATTTGATTTCAGTTATTATCTTTGCACATTAGGGCTTTCTAGCCGTTTTAAATTATCATGCAATCTTGTCATACAATCCTATTAACATACATCTAAACAGTTAATATTTGCGAGAATTAAAATGTGAGAAATAAAAACCTACGCTATTACAAGGCTTCAGGATGGGGGATTAATTACATAGCCAAAAAAAAACCCGTAAAACGATAAAAGTAAATCCTAATTAAACTATTACATATTGTAAGCAGTTACGTTAATATTGCAAAAAATAATAAACGCGTGCGATGAATCCGGAACAAGAAATTAGGGTTTTGACCCCAACTACCTAATTGTTATTTAAAATAAAAATAATTTTTTGTGGTTTTGATTATTTTAAGAAAATGAGGTTTAATTGAATAAATAATATAAAAAAACTAATTACTAATTAATTTAAATTAAGAAAAATAATTAAATTAACCTATTTTTGTATTTTCTATTTTATGAAAAGTAATAAAAATTAAATCAAGAACAAACCCTAATTTTCCTAATTGATTTTAATTATATAAAAAAAAGGTTAGAATCATCCTAATTTAAATTAAACTAACATTAAATTAAATTTGATAAACTCATGAAAAACCTAAATCTAAATTTGTGAAATTTGATTTTATGATTTTTTTTGGGAAAAAAGAAATTTATTTTTGTTAGAAAATAATTTAAACAAATTAAATAAATAAATGAAATAAAAAAAAATAAGGAATGGGTCTGGTATCTTAGCAGAAAGGGGGTGCCTTTTGCAAATCTAAGCCCAATAGCTCTGGCCCTGTTTGACTTTTTCTAATCCCATGTGTGCGCTTGACTCATGCTTATGGTGGACCTTCATTGGGAAGGCCTTAGATATGGCTTGTTGATGATTTGATGGTTTGGACGCTATTGATGTATGGTGGATGCCTTGTCATGTGGTGCATTGAATCAGCCTAAAAACATTGAGAAAATAAAATGCACACGCCTGGGATTGAACCCAGGACGTGTGCATCAAAGACCAATGGCCTTACCACCTGCGCTGGCTTGCTTAGTTGAACAAATAATGACAAACAATTATTATATGATAAAACCAAAAAAACAAATTCTGAAACGCGCGAAATTCAAATGGCCCATTCACAGCATGCCACGCCATCATCTTCCTCGTTGCCTCTATCGTTTTAGAAAAAAACTTTTACCTACGGACACTGGGCGTAGGTACAACCCTGTGCATCTCCAAAACCCTGTGCAAGCATGATAAATCCCAACCAATGGTACCAATCAACTCATTGCAAACTCACGAGCATCATGGTACCATTATCCATGGCCAATTGTTCCTGTATAGAAAACCCCTAAAAACGAAGCAAGAACCCTAACTATGGCATCTTAGTGTATAGTCAGTAAAAATGCAATTGGATATAATCAACAACTCGCAAATAAATCAAGGATCATGAATGTACCAATCAAACATGCTAAATGTGCCAGAATTAACGTATTTGATTTCAAGAAAATATTGAAGTCGTGTGAAACTTACATCGTGTTTCAAGGCTTGAGGAAACTTGCTAAGGGTTGCAATGTGATCCAGGGATATCCAGCAAGCGATTGGGATGCTTAGAATGGCTTGAGATAGCCTGAATCCTGAAAATTGATTTACAACTTTTCTTGAATTTTTGCAACTTTGCTTTCTGTTTTGCACGCCTCCAACCTCTTGTTTTCTGATCTGCACTTGATCCTTATGTACCCTAGAATGAATTAGGGTTGCCATTTGTTTCAAATCTTCTCCAATTGTGATTATTGAATCATGATTTGATTATTGTACAAAATCTTTCCAAATTAAGCAAAATGCAATCTTTTTGTGTCCATGTGAACCTTGCACGATTTGATTCTATCTCCAGCTGTATAGTAGACCTAAACATGCACAAAATCTCAAGATTTGATTAGTTTTTGATATTTTCATTATTTTATTTTGATTTTATTTGATTTAAATGAAATAAAATCAAAATAAATGACAAAAATAAAAGAATGACAAATGGAAGAGATCATGGATCGTGGGTCACATTACAAACTCAGTGCAAGCATAAAAAGTTGGGCCCATTTGGCAAAAAAAATGTAATTTTGGGCACTTTTGACTTTTGGCAATTTTGCAAAAAGGGTCAACTTTACCAATGCATAACTCTTTCAATTTTGACCCTAGAAATGTGTTCTTGGACTTTTTAGAAAGCTTAATATGTCCTCTAAGAAACCTTTTTGGTCTCATCTCAATTGAGTCTTCCATCTTTATGTATGAAGCTTTGACCCAAAAGGTGTTTTTGTTGACTTTTCAAAATGACCTATAATGTCCAAATTCATATCTTCTTGTGAGTGCATATTTTGGACTTGGGAGATGAATATGAAATGTAGGTAATTGCATCATATTCAAAATGAGCTTTGGATGGGTCATTTTTGATAAAGTATGAGAAAGTTATGCTTGGTCAAAGTTGAGTTGACTTTTCCTACAAAACCCTAATTTAGCAACTTTTGGGTTTTGATGAATTGTGACCAATCCTTGAGGAACCATGATCAACCCTTGATAAAATGATTAATAATACTTCAAAATGAAAATGTTGACCAAAAATATTGAAGTTTGACTGTATGTGGGCCACAATTGACTTTTGCCCTAGCATAGTCGATTTTCAGGCCTCTGAGCAATTAACTGAGCAAACTTCCTCTGCAAGGCTTGAAACTTGACATGGACGATCTTTAGAAGATATTAGGACAATGGTGAGCATTTGGGATCCTTTGGACTCAAACATCTTGATGCAAACTGAAACCCTAATTTGAGGTAGACTGTCTTAGGAGAGAGTTTGTCTGGTCAACCCTTGGACTTCCTTGAGCGATTTGAGGACCTCACTTGAAATGTATTGACAAATATGGGAGGGAAAATTTTGGGGTACAACAGCTGCCCCTGTTAAATCTTCTTAAACCTGAGGATGTAGATTGGCTTGTCTGCCCTTCGTGATCCGAAGGTGGAAGATGATTGAACACTAGAGTGCCTAGAAATTTGCACTCGCATAAAGTGGTACTGGTCTAGTGATATCGGGAATGGGCTTATAGATGCCATTTGGAGGTTTATGACGGAAGATGGGCTTAAAGATGCCATCAGAAGAAGTGCCGATCGCATAAGAGATTCCTTTGCGAGAACTCGTACACCCGTTGTTGAGGAGGACTACGCTGGGGAACGTTGTTCTTTGTCTTGAGAGAGATAGAGTTTTAGGAACTTCAGTTGTCCGTTACTCTACTGGGGAATCATCTCTTAGTCGAGGAGGTGAAAATTAACTGCTATCTGGTCGTGCTTCAGGCTTCACAGTGATTTGTTGAGGAAAATAAGATCGACTGCTATCTGGTCGTGCTCCAGGCTTTATAGTGACTTACTAGAGAGATGAGATTAAACTTGTTATCTGGTCGTTCTCCAGGCTTTGCAATTTCTCAATTCTTATCTGGTCATGCTCCAGGCTTCAGAAGGAATCAAGTGGTTATTCGGTTGCATCCGGGCTTCCAACTTGAATTTAAGGCATACTAATATCCGGTCGATTTCTGGGATCTATAATAATTGGCTAGGTAAACGGCTATTTGTTCGTGCTCCAAGCTTCGCAGTACCTTACATTGTTATCTGGTCGTGTCCCAGGCTTCAGTGTATTTTGTCGCTATCTGGTCGTGATCCAGTCTTCACAACATCTTATACCATTATCTGGTTGATCTCCATGCTTCATGGTATCTGGTATTGCTATCTGGTCGATTTCCAGGCTTCACAATAACTTGTTGAGGGGTTAAGCTATTTTCCAGTCGATTCTCGGGCTTCATAGCTTGTATTTAAGAGATACCACTATCTGGTCGATTCCAGGCTTCATAGTATTTTGGAGAGATCAAGATACTATCCGGTCGATTTCTGGGCTTCATAACTTTAACTGGAATAGAAATCTTAGTATCGATTTGACTGAACCAAAGGAAACTTGTGAGAACTTGTTTGTATTTTTCCCTTAAAGGTAAAGAGTTAGTCGTATGTAATGTCATGATGTATGAAATATATTGAGTAATGATGTTCTCAAAATAAATGAGATTGTGATGTATGATGCACATGCTTATGCCACGATGTATGGATATACAATGTTTTTGTGATATTCTCTGGCAGGGGAGAATGAATCTTGGACTGTTGTGGGAGAGTGCATGGAGTTGAGTTCTCCATTCTTGCTAGGGATAGTGACCTAAGATGATTAGCCGAAGACTTGCGTCCGTTCTGCTTGAGAATATTCCGTCGGGGGAGACTCTGTGGGGAAGAAAGATATTTTGCTGGACGATCTGCTGATTTGGAGAAACCACTCCGCTGGAGATGAATTATCGTTGCTGGTGATAATGAACTCTGTCAGGGATTGAATTTCTTCCTGTGGAAGAAATAACCTCCACTGATGGTGAACTTCTGTTGTTGGTGATAGATAAACTCTGCTTGGGGAGAATTTTGCTGACTTATTCGTGATTATGAATCTCGGCTGGGGAGAGCTAATACCACTGTTTTTGGATACTTCCTACACTGCGGGGAATGCATGTACCCTTAGTTATATTCTCAAGTTGGCTTTATCCCTGTACCTGGTGGGTAAAGCAACTATGAGGTTTGGACATTTCTTGTTTGCCCCTGTTCCTGGAATTACGAGTAATTGTCTTTTGTTTCTTATGTAAACACTTATGAGCAGCAATTAATTTCAAATGCATATATCAAAAATGAATCATTGGACGTTTTTTGCAAAACAAAACAGAAAAAGGAAAGACAAGTTTGAAATTTCTTGTGAAAATGAATTGTATTGATTTTGAAGTTGGTATGTAACAGGCGTTTTGTACAAGAGGCTGACGTTCTAGTAAGAGAACACCGCCGAAGGAGCAGAAATTATACAATTCGTGTAAAAGAAAGAAAAACAGCTATGTGATCAATCCCATTGGGTTCCAACTCTGCTATTGCCTTTATATCTTCGAGCGTCTCATCACTTTGCTACTTGGTCAAAGGTAGATCAGATTACTTGGCGCCGTCCGAGCTTGATAGTCGATACCGAAATCCGCTCGCAAGGTGATCCAATGAGACATAGTGTTACACTTTGATCCCTAATTTTTTCCTGGACCGCCCTTTCGGGTTTTCAGTCCACCGGGATACCCTTTTTTTCCCAAGCCGCCTTTTCAGGTTTTCGACTTGCCGGGTGTACAATTTGTTTTCATTTTCATCCCTTACTTTTGCCTGAACCCCTTTGGTTCACCGGGAAGCCCTTATTTTTGCCTAGGCCAGTCAACCTAGCGGGTCTTTGATTAGGCGTAGTATCTTTTCACTATGTCTGCATTGACGGGGTGAGGAAGGTCGTCACCATCCATGGTGGTTAGAATCATAGCTCCTACCGAGAAAATGTTCTTAACCACAAATGGCCCTTCGTATGTGGGGGTCTATTTGCCCCTGGGATCACCTTGCGGCAGTATCATGCGTTTGATCACCAGATCCCCGACTTGATATTCTTGGCGTCTGACTTTCTTGTTAAATGCCTTAATCATTCGCGTTTGATACGTCTGACCATGACAAATAGCAGTAAGTCTCTTTTCATCGATTAAATTCAGTTGATCAAGCCGGTTCTGGATCCAGTCATCTTCGCTCAAACCTGCATCCTTCATAATCCGGAGAGAGGGTATCTGGACTTCGATGGGTAGGACTTCCACCATGCTATACACCAGAGAGTATGGTGTTGCCCCTGTCGACGTCCGTGCTGAGGTGAGATACCCATGAAGAGCGAATGGTAGCATCTCGTGCCAATCTTTGTATGTCACTGTCATCTTCTGCACAATCTTCTTGATATTCTTATTAGCCGCTTCAACAACCCCATTCATCTTCGACCGGTAAGGAGAAGAGTTATGATGATGTATCTTAAACTGTTTGCAGAGCTCGATGATCATTGTATTGTTGAGATTTGTACCATTGTCAGTAATAATCCTCTCTGGTACACCATATTGACAAATCAGATTGTGTCGGATAAACCGCGCCACGACGTTCTTGGTTACTGTAGCAAAGGAAGCTGCCTCAACCCACTTTGTGAAATAATCAATATCCATCAGAATGAAACGATGCCCGTTAGACGCAGTAGGTCTGATATCGCCGATCATGTCGATGCCCCACATTGCAAAAGGCCAAGGAGCTGTCAAAACATTCAGAGGGACTGGAGGTACATGCACCTTATCAGCATAGACTTGGCATTTATGACAGGTTTGAGAATGTTGATAACAATCGGCTTCCATAGTGGACCAATAATATCCTGCCCGTAGGATTTTCTTTGCCATGGTATGTCCACTAGAATGAGTTCCGAAGGTACCTTCATGTAACTCTGTCATGATCCTTTCTGCCTCGCTTTTGTCCATACATCGTAGTAAGGTCGAATCATGGTTATGCTTATAAAGAATCCCATTACTGATGAAGAACTTCACAGCGAACCTTCTCAAGAACTTCTTATCATTAACAGATGCACCCTCTGGGTACTCTTGAGCCTCAAGATACCTCTTTACCTCGTGAAACCAGGGTTTATCTGCTACCTCTTCAGTCTCAATATCACAGCAATGTGCAGGTTCGTCCAACCTCTCAATGGTAATCTGGGGAGCTTCATTGTCCCACTTGACTTTGAACATAGAAGACATGGTAGCTAGCGCGTCCGCTAACGGATTCTCCTCTCTTGGGAAGTGTTCAAAGGTTATCTCCTCAAAATGCGGGAGCAATGTCAATACATATTCTTTGTAAGGAATAAGATTTGGGTGCTTTGTATCCCACTCGCCTTTGATCTGACTGGTCACTCGAGTGGAATCTCCGAACACACTCAAGAACTTAATTCTCAGGTCAATAGCAGCTCGAAGACCCATGATGCATGCTTCATACTCTGCCATATTATTGGTGCAGTTAAAACATAATCGGGCGGTGAATGGAGCATGACAGCCTTCAGGAGATATGATCACAGCTCCAATGCCATTACCCAACGCGTTTGAGGCTCTGTCAAAATACATAGACCATCAGGATCCTTCCTCAGGTCTTTCATCCGGTCCAGGTTCTTCACATTCGGTCACCAACATGATGTTCTCATCCGGGAACTTGGAATTCATGGATTGGTAGTCATTCACAGCCTGATGCGCCAAATGATCCGCCAATATACTCCCCTTGATTGCTTTTTGGGTTGTGTATTAGATGTCGTACTCGGTTAGGATCATCTTCCATCTTGCTATTCTTCCGGATAAGGCAGACTTCTCGAAGATATAATTGATTGGATCCATCTTTGATATCAATAGGGTTGTGTGAGTCAGCATGTACTGTCTCAACCGGCGAGCAGCCCATGCTAAAGTGCATCAAGTTTTCTCGAGCAATGAGTATCGGGTCTCACAATCGGTAAACTTTTTGCTAAGGTAGTAAATAGCATGCACTTTTTGGCCAGACTCGTCATGCTGCCCCAACACGCACCCCATTGAATTGTCCAGTACTGTCAAGTATAAGATCAAAGGTCTTCCTTCAACTGGAGGCATCAGAATAGGTGGCTCTTGGAGGTATTCCTTGATCCTCTCGAAAGCGGTCTAACATTCAGCATTCCATTTTACCATTTAATCTTTCTTCAGCAGCTTGAATATTGGATCACAAGTAGCAGTCAGATGTGAAATGAATCGGGCAATGTAATTCAGACATCCCAGAAAGCCTCTAACTTCCTTTTCTGTGCGGGGAGTCGGCATCTCCTGTATGGCTTTTACCTTGGCAGGGTCCACCTGAATACCCTTATCACTGACGATGAAACCCAGCAGCTTACCAGACCTTACCCCGAAGGTGCACTTGTTCGGGTTCAACCTCAGCTTATATGTTTTCAACCTGTCAAACAATTTCTGGAGATGATCAAGATGTTCTTCTTCAGTCTGGGATCAGGCGATCATGTCATCAACATAAACCTCAATCTCATGGTGAATCATGTCGTGAAACAAAGCAACCATGGCGCGTTGATAAGTTGCCCCAGCATTCTTCAACCCAAAAGGCATTACCTTGTAACAGAAGGTGCCCCACTGTGTAACGAAGGTTGTCTTCTCCATGTCCTCGGGAGCCATCTTGATCTGATTGTAACCAGAAAAACCATCCATGAAGGAGAAGATCTTATGTTGCATGGTGTTGTCGACCAGAACATCGATGTGAGGGAGTGTGAAGTCATCCTTGGGGCTCGCCCTGTTCAGATCTCTGTAGTCCACACACATCTGTACCTTACCATCCTTCTTGGGCACTGGAACAACGTTGGCGACCCACTGCAGGTAAGAAGTGACAGCTAGAAATCCGGTGTCAAACTGTTTCATGACCTCAGCTTTAATTTTCTCAGACATCTCAGGGCGCATACGGCGAACCTTCTGCTTTACCAGAGGATAATCTTCTTTAGTCGGCAGGCGGTGTACCACAATATCAGTGTCCAAACCAGGCATATCTTCATAAGACCAAGCAAAGATCTCAACATAGTCGCGTAGCATCTGTATCAACTGTTGTTTGACACTAGGTTCTAGATTTGCACCTATCTTAACTTCTTTCCTGTCTTCCTCTGTACCCAAATTCACTGATTCGACTGGCTCTTCATGAGGCTGTATGGCCCTTTCTTCTTGTAGTAACAGTCTAGCAAGTTCTCCGGGCACCTCACAATCATCCTCACCTTCGTCCTCGGCTTGGTTGATCAGATTTTCGAAGTCATAACTGGCAGTAGCAGAGTTGTTATCAATGGGATCCAGAGTGGATATGGATATGCATTATGATACGTGAGTGTGTGTAAGAGAATAGTTGTTTTGATAAAGTGAGAGAGACAAAAAGAAAAACAAGGAGCACAAAATTTGTAATGCAAGAAACGTCCAATGCTTTATTGATGATATATGAAATGACAAATAATAAGCCCTCACAAGCAAAGCCAAGGTTCCCCGGGCAAGGTACCGGGCCGTAAAGTTTTAAACTGTCTATTATAACTCTTAAAACAAAAGTAAATTACTGTGGAATAAAAGAAACAGGTATGAAGTCCTTCGCTGTCCAGTTGCTTAGTCCACCATTGGCTGTAGGGTAGATCCAGCTGTCAACATCCAGGTTCTCATCATCAGCATCTTCCATGGCGGAGACAACTTCAGTGGCATTAATTCCCGAGCCATGCTTGGGCATGGGTGCAGTTATGATGTTGGGCTTCTCTGGAGCGTCAAACTCAATCTCCTTGGCTTCGATCAAGTCTTGCACCTTATTTTTCAAGGCCCAACAGTTGTTTGTATTATGACCTGGGCCGTTGGAGTGATAGGTGCAACGGGCATTTGGGTTATAGTGGAGAGATGTCGTGTTGGGGTTCTTCGGGGCCTCCCTCAGAGTTACCAGATTGGTCTTTACTAATTATGGTAGAATTTGAGACAAGGTCATATTGAGCCGAGTGTACTGCCTTTGTGGTCTTTCCACCCTTTGTTGATTGTTGCATTGTGGAGCAACTGTGGGTCTTGATATCACTACCACATTTACTGCTTGACGGTGTTCAGGTCTGCTTTGGCCCCTCGAGCCATAGACTGCACTAGCTTCTTTTTTACTGGTGAAAGGCTTCTTTACCGCACTTGATGAAGTATCCTTTTGTATCTTACCACTTCAGATACCAGCTTCTACTCTCTCTCCAGTCAAAATCAACTCAGTAAACCCAGATGACGAACTGCCGATCAGATGGTTGAAAAATGGACCAGATAGTGTCCCTAGAAACATGTCAACCAACTCCCTATCAGACAAAGGGGGTTGGACTCTTCCAGCCAAATCTCTCCACTTTTGAGCATAGTCCTTAAAACCTTCACTTGCACCCATAGACATACCCTGAAGCTGAGTACGAGTGGAAGCAAGGTCGGCGTTATACTGATACTGCCTATAGAAAGCAGCAGCAAGGTCCTCCCAGTTTCGGACATTGGCTCCTTCCAATTGATAAAACCATTCAAGTTGAGTCCCTAACAGACTATCTTGAAAGAAGTACACCCACAAATTTCTATCACTAGTGTGGGGTTGGATTTTTCTGACGTACAAGCGGAGATGGAGTTTTGGACAGGATACTCCATCGTACTTGGAAAAAGCCGGAGCTTTGAACTTATGAGGGATCACCACTCCCGACACCAATCCTAGTTCTCTGAAATCCAACCCAGGAATCTTCTGAATCTCCATGGCACTCAGACGGTCTTCTAACTGCTTGTACTTATCCTCGGTAGGAGGATATTGCTCATCGTCATAATCAGTATCATTATCAGAGATTATAAGGCTGAGGCCCTTTTCTTCTTCTTCTTGGTTCTCCCCTTCCTTGGATGAAGCGGTCAGATCAGCTTGTTGTTTCAACCTATCCCCAAACCTTTTACCCATATTCAGAAGAACGACCTTCTTCGTCTTCTTCTTCTTCTTCTTCTCTTTCAGAATGAGAGTCTTCAAATCCTCTTGCCCTTTAGCCAAGCTCAAGAACATCTCTTGGAATTGGGTGTTTTACGCTTGAAGATCTTTGATGGCTTGATGAGAAGACATTTCATGCTGAAATAAATAGCGAAGAAGATGAGAAACCTGTAATGGTACCTGTAATGGTGTGCATGATAATGGGATGCGTATGTAATGATTTCAAAGACTTTGGGAGATTTAAATTTGCAAACCAAAAATAAATAAACTTTATTAGATTAACTTGTAAAAAGGTTCATCAATGCCTTTAAGGCGTTACAAAGAAATAAATGGAAAACAAATCTAAACTGGAAAAGAAAAATAAAAAATCCCATGGATGCTTCCTCTTTGTGCTGACTTAATCATTGATCGTTCTTTCTTCCTCGAGCTGCCTGGTGAGCTTCAAGGTCTTCCTTTCTTGCTCATGGTATTTTTCCCGATAAAAATCCCTTTCCTCTTTCAGCTGAATCCAGGACCTCTGTAATTCCCCAGGATCATTGGGCATGTAAGGATATAGAACTGTGTAAGGAATGCCTTCTTCATTGGTGGGCTCCATAATTACTGGCAGTACTGCTTCATAGGGTATCCCAAGCTTTTGGGCACGAGCTCGGACCCATTGGAGATAAGGCTGCATAAGGAGGGAAGTCCTTGTTCCCAGCTCTTGGGGGTCAGATCTGTTCACCATGCCCCAAGCTCGTATAAACCTCCGGCGATGCTCGTCAACATCTTCCTTGTAGTCAAATGCAATATCCGTAAGAAGTAACTCATGGGGACCATCTCTCCGAGCACGACCAAACTGTCGCAAAGCTAGACAAGGATTGTAGGCTATCCCCCCTATGATTCCAAGCAATGGGACATTAGGGTATCCCCCACAATGATCAATGACTGCAGTGTCTTCCATAACCCTGGAACTCCAAAGAATCTTTGTATAGGCAAGTGACATTATTCTATAGGACCATCCCAAACCTTCCTCATTCTTCAACACAGACTTGGGGAGGTGCGAAATAAACCACCTCGACAGCAATGACATACAACATATAAGAGTCCCTCTTCTACGCACAATACGAGTGTAGAGGGCATGCAAGATATCACCCAGTAGAGTAGGCACAGGATTGCGAGAAAGGAAGATCTTAACCGCATTCACATCTATAAAGGAATCTGGATTCGGGAAGAGAACCAAACCGTAGATAAAGAGAGCCAAGATATCTTCGAAAGCCTGAAAATCCAAACTATCCCAGAATAGTTGAGCCGGATCTATCAGAAATTTGGCTAAGAACCCTTCAACCCTGCTTCGTGTTTCCCAATTGGATACTACATCAGCCTTTTTTAGATGCAGAGCTGAAGCAATGTCTTCTGGTCTAAGAGTCTCTTCCATACCCGTGAAGGGCATCCTCTCAAGGATGGATATGCCCAATAAGTGAGAAAACTCTTCCAAAGTGGGAACCAGCTGATAATATGGAAAGGTGAAGCAATGATGCACAGGATCGAAGAACTAGAAAAGCACACTCATCATCTGCTCATCAAACTTTGAGGTGACCAGGCTAAGAAGCTGACCATGTCTCTTAATGAATGAAGAAGTCTTAGAAACTCTTGAGGCTAACTCTTTGAGTTGAGCAGGTATTTGCACAAAGTTAACTCAGATGGTGTTTCTGCGCACGGAAGCCATAATCTGCAAAACAGAACAAAGATAAATCCCCTCGGTCTTTGAAATGGTTAGTATAATGAAGTATGAATACTATGTTATGATGCATGATGTCATGATAAAAACAACACAGGTATAGCAGATAAATGACATGGAAAAGGCAAACAAGTCACACAAAAGCCCTTAAGTTTAAGGCTTGCATGGGGTCAAAGGTATTACCCTCTTGAAGTTCAGTTGGTTTCAACCTGTCCTAGCAAAAGTAACCGGGTTCTAGAGGTTCTCAATATCACTGACCATCCTCCATCGATCATGGTTTTAACTCATGCAATATTTTCTTGCAGCCGGAACTATCTCGAGAGTATGGTCTCAATGAGTGTAGTATCGAGTATCAACTAGTTCTCAGCTTTACACCGAGGTCGGCTATCTCACTACCTTCTAATGGCCAAGTTGGTCGATTAAGGGTTTTAAGGTCAGTTGATGCTTAACGACACACATAGCGGCCCCGTATTCTCCTCGTTTCTCCACAAGGGATACCGGTACCAACCAATGTGCAACATCAACGTAGCTACTGCTTCAACCGTATCGGTCTACGCCATACAGTTCCCTCACATTTTATTGATACTTACCTAAAAGGTGTCCCCAGATTCGGGTTAGGATCTATAGTAACTCCCAAACAAAACCCTTAAAAGTAAAGCAACCAAAACAAAAAAGAGAAGCAATTTATGATAAACTATAAATCCTAAGGTATACCCCACTTATTAATTCCCAAGCAGAGTCGTCAGTTCTGTGATACGGTGGCAGAACCGACTGTTTTTGGAAAATGTTGGTTTGCATTTTGCGTTTTTGTTCGCAAAATCTCACGGTAAGCAAGAGTCGCCATCGACTTTTATTTTATCCAACTGGAAAGGAAAAAAGTACAGAAAAAAAAAATCCTTTTTCGAGATTTCGAGTATGGGGGGTAGATTATAGAAAGGGAAGGTGTTAGCACCCTTTCTATCTGTGGTTTTCCACGGGCTCTTAGGTACTTGCTCATTTTTAAATTGCTTGTGTGTGCTTGCTTTGAAAAGTTTTGTTTTACTTTGTTTTAAACCTTGTTTCTGTCCTCAAGAGTGTTACGAAGTTGTTTTTGAAAACTTTGCTTGAAAAGTGTAAGTGTGAAAAGTTTGATTTGAGAAAGTACCTACTAGCATCTACCTACTCGAAAAAAAGATCGTTTCTATTCTTGTTTCCTTTAGACAACGCTATCCTACTATTGAAAAATAGGTAGCACCATCGTTGGAGTTGTAAGGGTCAATTCGAAAGGGACGTACGATCACTAAAGCAATGTTAAGACGTTTTAGTAATAACCCTAGAGTCTTAAGATCATATTCGAGGCAACATTTCTGAGGCAACGTTTTCGAGGTAACATTTTCGAGGCAACATTTCCGAACGGGACTTTTGATCTTTGTTAGACAGGAGGGCAACCACTAAGACACCCTATGGTTAATGATCGTTTACCGAAGGCAACCAAAGTGAGAGTATACCCTAGGAGTGAACATGTGCGAGTGATTTGATTTTAGTTATTATCTTTGCACATTAGGGTTTTCTAGTCGTTATAAATTATCATGCAATCTTGTCATACAATCCTATTAACATACATCTGAACAATTAATATTTGCGAGAATTAAAATGCGAGAAATAAAAACCTACGCTATTACAAGGCTTCGGGGTGGGGGATTAATTACATAGCCAAAAAAACCCCGTAAAACGATAAAAGTAAATCCTAGATTAAACTATTACATATTGTAAGCAGTTACATTGATATTGCAAAAAATAATAAACGCGTGCGATGAATCGGGAACAAGAAATTAGGGTTTTTACCCCAACTACCTAATTGTTATTTAAAAGAAAAATCATTTTTTGTGGTTTTGATTATTTTAAGAAAATGAGGTTTAATTGAATAAATAAATAAAAAAACCTAATTACTAATTAATTTAAATTAAGAAAAATAATTAAATTAACCTATTTTTGTATTTTCTATTTTATGAAAAGAAATAAAAATTAAATCAAGAACAAACCCTAATTTTCCTAATTGATTTTAATTATATAAAAAAAGGTTAGAATCATCCTAATTTAAATTAAACTAACATTAAATTAAATTTGATAAACTCATGAAAAACCTAAATCTAAATTTGTGAAATTTGATTTTATGATTTTTTTTTTTTGGGAAAAAAGAAATTAATTTTGGTTAGAAAATAATTTAAACAAATTAAATAAATAAATGAAATAAATAAAAAGAAATAAGGAATGGGCCTGGTATCTTAGCAGAAAGGGGGGTGCCTTTTGCAAATCTAAGCCCAATAGCTCTGGCCCTGTTAGACTTTTTCCAATCTCATGCGTGCGCTTGACTCATGCCTATGGTGGACCTTCATTAGGAAGGCCTTAGATTTGGCTTGTTGATGATCTGATGGCTTGGACGCTATTGATGTATGGTGGATGCCTTGTCATGTGGTGCATTGAATCAGCCTGAAAACATTAAGAAAATAAAATGCACAAGCCTGGGATCGAACCCAAGACGTGTGCATCAAAGACCAATGGCCTTACCACCTACGCTGGCTTGCTTAGTTGAACAAATAATGACAAACAATTATTATATGATAAAACCAAAAAAACAAATTCTCAAACGCGCGAAATTCAAATGGCCCATTCACAGCATGCCACGCCATCATCTTCCTCGTTGCCTCTGTCGTTTTAGACAAAAACTTTTACCTACGGACACTGGGCGTAGGTACAACCATGTGCATCTCCAAAACCCTATGCAAGCCTGATAAATCCCAACCAATGGTACCAATCAACTCGTTGCAACCTCACGAGCATCATGGTACCATTATCCATGGCCAATTGTTCCTATACAGAAAAACCCTATAAAGGAAGCAAGAACCCTAACTATGGAATCTTGGTGTATAGTCAGTAAAAACGCAATTGGATATAATCAACAGCTTGCAAATAACTCAAGGATCATGAATGTACCAATCAAACATGCTAAATGTGCCAGAATTAACGTATTTTGTTTCAAGAAAATATGGAAGTCGTGTGAAACTTACAGCGTGTTTCGAGGCTTGAGGAAGCTTGCTAAGGGTTGCAATGTGATTCAGGGATATCCAACAAGCGATTGGGATGCTTAGAATGGCTTGAGATAGCCTGAATCCTGAAAATTGATTTGCAACTTTTCTTGAATTTTTTCAACTTTGCTTTCTGTTTTGCACGCCTCCAACCTCTTGTTTTCTGATCTGCACTTGTTCCTTATGTACCCTAGAATGAATTAGGGTTGCCATTTGTTTCAAATCTTCTCCAATTATGATTATTGAATCATGATTTGATCATTGTACAAAATCTTTCCAAATCAAGCAAAATGCAATTTTTTTGTGTCCATGTGAACCTTGCATGATTTGATTCTATCTCCAGCTGTATAATAGACCTAAACATGCACAAAATCTCAAGATTTGATTAGTTTTTGATATTTTCATTATTTTATTTTGATTTTATTTGATTTAAATGAAATAAAATCAAAATAAATGACAAAAATAAAAGAATGACAAATGGAATAGATCATGGGTCGTGGGTCACATTACAAACTCAGTGCAAGCATAAAAAGTTGGGCCCATTTGGCAAAAAATGTAATTTTGGGCACTTTTGACTTTTGGAAATTTTACAAAAAGGGTCAACTTTACCAATGCATAACTCTTTCATTTTTTACCCTGGAAATGTGTTCTTGGACTTTTTGGAAATCTTAAGATGTCCTATAATCAAACTTTTTGGTCTCATCTCAATTGAGTCTTCCATGTTCATGTATGAAGCTTTGACCGAAAAGGTGTTTTTGTTGACTTTTCAAAAGGACCTATAATGTCCAAATTCATATCTTCTTGTGAGTGCATATTTTGAACTTGGGAGATGAAGATGAAATGTATGGAATTGTATCCTCTTCAAAATGAGCTTTGGATGGGTCATTTTTTATAAAGTATGAGAAAGTTATGCTTGTCAAAGTTGAGTTGACTTTTCCTACAAAACCCTAATTTAGCAACTTTTGGGTTTTGATGAATTGTGACCAATCCTTGAGGAATGATGATCAACCCTTGATCAAATGATGAATAATACTTAAAAATGATAATGTTGACCAAAAACCTTGAAGTTTGACTGTATGTGGGCCACAGTTGACTTTTGCCCTAGCACAGTCGATTTTCAGGCCTCTAAGCAATTGACTGAGCAAACTTCCTCTGCAAGGCTTGAAACTTGACATGTATGATCTTGAGAACATATTAGGACAATGGTTAACATTTGGGATCCTTTGGACTCAAACATCTTGATGCAAACTAAAACCCTAATTTGAGGTAGACTGTCTTAGGAGAGAGTTTGTCTGGTCAACCCTTGGACTTCCTTGAGCAATTTGAGGACCTCACTTGAAATGTATTGATAAATATGGGAGGGCAAATTTTTGGGTACAACATATTCATTTGAGTAGTTTCTTTCTGAAGGATGGAGAAGACCATAGGGAAGATAGGAAGCAGATTGTGAAGGCCTGGCGTCACATTCATAAGAAGAGTAGGAAGAATTTGGGACATAGGGGTGTTGTTTATTTGGAGCCATATCTTCAGTGGGTCCAAATGAGAGCTATTCAGTTGAAGATGCCGTATTCCCGGGAAACACCTATGCTTGATCTGTTTGTGAAGACCACTCCTCCCTTACTAGATGATCTAGAAGAGTTGCAACTTGCTTTGGTCATGATGCAACGGGAAAAGGAAGCTTGGAAGAATAAGTGCCAAACTTTAGAGATTTCCTATAGAGAAGACTTGAAGGAGAAATACGACTTGATTGAGATCCTTGAGAGTCGAGCGGTAGAGACTATGGAGAGGCAAGGGGATTAATTTTCTCCTAAGCCTCAATCAGATGCAGATCACTCACTTCCAGATTCAGGTGATTGGAAGGAGGTTGCCATCAGACATGCGAAAGAAAACCACAGATTGAAGGCTCAGATTTCCAGGCTCACAGGAAAGTTCCAGTGTGATCGGTGGAAATAGAACTGACTGTTTTAAAGCTGGTTCGCGAATTGTCGCGGTAAGCAAGAGTCGCCACCGCCTTTTATGTTCTCCAACAAGGAAAGGACAAAAGCACAACAAAATTCCTTTTCGAGAATGTTTCTCGGTTCGGGAGGTAGATTTATAGAAAGGGAAGGTGTTAGCACCCTTTCTATCCGTGGTTATCCACGGGCTCTTAGGTACTTGCTCACTATGTTTTCAAAATGTTTGCTTTTCAAGTGTTTGTGGGTTTTGAAAAAGTTTCGTTTTGAAAAAAAACTTCTAGGTAACTCTTGTATCAGTCCTCAAGAGTGTATGAAGTATTTGTTTGAAAACTTTTTGAAAGTGTAGGTGCGAAAAGTTGTTTTTGTTTTTTTGAAAGAGCAAGTACCCAGGAGAAATCTACCTACTCTAAAGGAATTAGGCTGTGTAAGAGTTCTTTAGACAATGCTATCCCACTATTGAGAAGTAGGTAGCACCGTCGTTGGAGTTATTCGGGTCAATTCGATTATCGGGACATGTGTGGTCACCAAAGCAATAGTAGGACGCCTTAGCGGTAACCCTAATGTCCTAGATCCTTTTTTTTTTATCCTAGGCAACCGTTTCGAGGCAACTGGATCTTTAGACAGGAGGGCGACCTCTAAAACACCCTATACTTGATGACCACCTCGAGGCAACCAAGTGAGGCGTACCCTAGGAGTGGCATGTGCATGTGTGTTGTTTCAGTTTAAATTATCTTTGCACAAGTATCATGGTGAGCTACGTTTTGATTTTATTTTTTCAGGTAAGTCTTGCATGCATATTTAACAGTTTATTAATTGTGCGGAAAATAAATTGCGGAAAGTAAATCTACGCTATTACAAGGTGCGGGTATATACATCGCCAAAAACAAACCCTTTGGAAAAAAATAAATTGCGAGAAAATAAAAGAAAGCGATAAAAGTCCTAATTAACTATTACATTCTCTGAGCAGATACATAAATATGAAATAAAAATAAATATGCGCGCGAAAGAATTGAATCGGGATGTCCTTAGGGTTTTGACCCTTTTTGAGAAAAGAAAGAAATTTGTCCTTTTTGCAATTAAATTAAATATTAAACCTAATAAATAATTAATTAATTAATTACAAGAAAAAAAGTGTTTTTTAGCTTTTGATGTTTTAATGAAAATAAAATAAAAAATAAAAGAAATTAAAATTGTCAAAACCCTAATTCTATGTTAATTTTATATTTGTGAAAAAAAGCCAAAGTTAACCTAATTAAACTAAGTTAATTATAGAATTTATTTACAAAATAATAATAATTGAAATTAATAAATAATAATAATAAGAAAATATGGTTTTCTGAATTAATTATAAAAATAATTATTTGTTAGTTAAATAATAATAATAGTAAAGATAATAATAAAAAAGAACAAAAAAAAGAATAAACCAGGGGTACTGGGCCAGCTTGGAGGTGAGAAAGTAATCTTCAGGCCTATTAACAATCAGCCACGTTTGACTTTGGGGATCAGGTGTGCAAGCGTTGACTGGGGATCATGAGGACTATCACCTCCTGGCCATCAGATTGGTGTCAGTGGCCACTTGGCAAGCTGATGCCTGGAGCGCATGGTGGACATCATTGGGAATCCTGCATGCAATCACGTTAAACAAAATAATATGGAATTTTGGGTGGACCTGGGAATCGAACCCAGGTCCCAATAATGCTTGGACAACGCATCCACCACTGAGCCATTATGCTGCATTTGATAATATAATACAAAATAATCATTATATTAGAAAATCAAACAGCACGCTGCATAAAAAGAAAATGCGCGCTTATTTCAAATGTTCCAATCATGCACGTACACGTCTTCATCTTCATCTTGTGTTCCTGTAAAAAAACAAATGGATAGCGGGGGTTTTTAACCCCCACAAAATAGCATGAGGAAAAATAGCGAATAGCCCTACAGGCTATATAAATATGGCGCGATGATAGCTTTGTGTTCGTCTGAATGCCACGAGTTCAACCATGGGTCTTACGAAGCTTAATTTTTCCTGGTTACTGAATCCCCAAATTTCAAGCTTAGGAACCCTAGATTTCTTCAATGGTGATTCTTGATTCCGTGTATCATAATCTAATTAACCTGCATCATTAGCTTCCTATGGACTCAAACAATGCAAAACAAACAATAAATCGTGTTAATGATGCATGAAATAAGCAACTCAATTCCAGAAAAAAACGCAAACCCTTAAATTGTTCTTGGTGATTCTGATAGCTTTAAGGCTTAGTTTTGATTGCAATATGTTCCTTACACCTCCAGCAATGTATTGGAAACACTATAACGCTTTGAATTGGCTTGGAATGTGGAAAACTGTTTTCAAATTTTCTTGAGTTTTTTGGAATTGGTTATGGCTTTTTGCAGCAGCTTTTCACGTGTTTTGCATTAGGGTTAGGTTGTGTGCATATAATGGAATGAAGCTAGGTCAAAGTTTGGGCCTTAATCCATGTGTATGGGAGAATTAGGTTTACACTTTCCACCATTGACAAACTTTCCATATTTGAAGCAAATCTAAGATTTCATGCACAAAATAGCCCTAGCACGAATTTGCTAGTTGGCACATGATGTATGAAAGCTGTTTTAAATCATAAGATACTATTCCATTGATTTTTAGATTTTATTTGAATTATTATAGATTTAAAATGAATTAAATCAATAAAAATTAAATAAAATAGAAAAATAAATGTTTGATCTTGAAATTAATCATGGGACACGTGTGTGGCATGACAAGGCTGAATCAAGTGGAAGAAAGTGGGCCCTTTTGTCAAAAATTGAAGTTTTAAGGATAGTTGACTTTTGCAAATTCATGAAAATTTCCCAACTTCACCAATGCATATCTTGCTCAATCTTGATCATATGAACATGTTCTTGGACATTTTGGAAAGGTCTTGAAGTCCTCTAACCAATGCCTTTGGTCCCATGTCATTTGGATTTACCAATCTCAAGTTATGGTCTTTGACTTAAAGTGCATTTTTGTTGACTTTTGAAATTGACCTATAATGTAGAAATTGATAACTTTTTGTGAGAGCATTTCTTGGACTTGGAATGTGAAGATGAGTTGTAGGAAATGTCATCCCCTTCAAAATGTGCATTGGATGGGATTTTTCTTATGAACCATGAAAAAGTTATGCCTTGGTCAAGATACAGTTGACTTTTCAGCTGTCCAAAAATAGCAACTTTTGCATTTTTGATGATTCTTGAGCCATGCTTGAGGAGTCATGATCAAGACTTGATCAAATGATGATTGTGAGCTCAAAATAAGATGTTGACCAAAAATTCTGACTTTTGACTGCCAAATGACCATTTTACCCCTACAGTTGATTGTGAACCAAATAGGGCTTTTGACTGTGCAATTTGCCTGTGAGTCTTGAGACTTGACATGTAGATGCTTGAGAATATGTATAGGCCTATGAGACTTGATTGAGCCATTGAAAATCTCAAATTCCTTGAAAGAACCAAAACCCTAATTTTGACTGGCTTAGGAGGCATTTGGACTGTGCAATCCCTTGAGAAATCTTGAACCATTTGAAGATGATTCTTGATAAATTTTGAAGAATATGGGAGGGAAAATTTTGGGGTACAACAGTTGCCCCTGTTTAATCTTCTTATACCTGAGGATGTTGATTGGCTTGTGTGCCTTTCGTGATCCGAAGGTGGAAGATGATTGAACACTAAAGTGCCCAGAAATTTGCACTCGCATAGTGGAGTATCAGCAATGTGATGTCGGGAATGGGCTTACAGATGCCATTTGGAGAGATGATGGATAGGAGGATGGGCTTATAGATGCCATCTGGAGGTGTGACAGAATCTTGTCGGGAACGGGCTTATAGATGCCATTTGGAAATGTGATGGATAGTTGTGGAGATGGGCTTAAAGATTCCATCGGGAGATTGTCGATCGCGTAAGAGATTCCTTAGCGAGAACTTGCGTACTTGAGAAAGAAAGATAATTTCCTGGCCGGTTACAGGTATTGATCCACAATCAATCGCTCACAGATGTGCCCTGGCTGGATACAGGTATCGAATCTGGAACTTCAAAAGGTTGGTCGAGATAACTTTCCTGGCTGGATACAGGTATCAACTCTACAAACAATCGCTCATAGATATGCCCTGGCTAGATACAGGTGTCGAATCCGGAACTTCAAAAGGTTGATCGAGATAACTTTCCTGGCTAGATACAGGCGTAGACCTCTAATCAGTTACTTACAGATATGCCCTTGCTGGATACAGGTATCGAATCTACAAACAATCGCTCACAGATATGCCCTGGCTAGATACAGGTATCGAATCTGGAACTTCAAACTCTTCATGCAGATATGCCCTGGCTAGATACAGGTATCGAATCCACAATCAATCACTCACAGATATGCCCTGGCTAGATACAGGTATCGAATCTGGAATTAGTCGTCTACAGATATGCCCTGGCTAGATACAGGTATCGAATCTGGAATTAGTCGCCCACAGATATGCCCTGGCTAGATACAGGTATCGAATCCGGAACTTCAAACTCTTCATGCAGATATGCCCTGGCTAGATACAGGTATCGAATCTACAATCAATCGCTCACAGATATGCCCTGGCTAGATACAGGTATCGAATCTGGAACTTCAAACTCTTCATGCAGATATGCCCTGGCTAGATACAGGTATCGAATCTACAATCAATCGCTCACAGATATGCCCTGGCTAGATACAGGTATCGAATCCGGAATTAGTCGCCCACAGATATGCCCTGGCTAGGTACAGGTATCGAATCCGGAACTTCAAAAGGTTGATCGAGATAACTTTCCTGGCTGGATACAGGCGTAGACCTCTAATAAGTCGCTTACAGATATGCCCTGGCTAGATACAGGTATCGAATCTACAATCAATCGCTCGCAGATATGCCCTGGCTAGATACAGGTATCGAATTCGGAACTTCAAACTCTTCATGCAGATATGCCCTAGCTAGATACAGGTATCGAATCCATAATCAATCACTCACAGATATGCCCTGGCTAGATACAGGTATCGAATCTGGAACTTCAAACTCTTCATGCAGATATGCCCTGGCTAGATACAGGTATCGAATCCACAATCAATCGCTCGCAGATATGCCCTGGCTAGATACAGGTATCGAATCCGGAACTTCAAACTCTTCATGCAGATATGCCCTGGCTAGATACATGTATCTAATCCATAATCAATAGCTAACAGATATGCCCTGGCTAGATACAGGTATCGAATCTGGAACTTCAAACTCTTCATGCAGATATGCCCTGGCTAGATACAGGTATCGAATCCACAATCAATCGCTCGCAGATATGCCCTGGCTAGATACAGGTATCGAATCTGGAACTTCAAACTCTTCATGCAGATATGCCCTGGCTAGATACAGGTATCGAATCTACAATCAATCGCTCACAAATATGCCCTGGCTAGATACAGATCGAATCTGGAACTTCAAACTCTTCATGCAGATATGCCCTGGCTAGATACAGGTATCGAATCTACAATCAATTGGTCACAGATATGCCCTGGCTAGATACAGGTATCGAATCCGGAACTTCAAACTCTTCATGCAGATATGCCCTGGCTAGATACAGGTATCGAATCTACAATCAATCGCTCACAGATATGCCCTGGCTAGATACAGGTATCGAATCTGGAACTTCAAACTCTTCATGCAGATATGCCCTGGCTAGATACAGGTATCGAATCCACAATCAATCGCTCACAGATATGCCCTGGCTAGATACAGGTATCGAATCTGGAACTTCAAAAGTTGATGGTAATATCCTTTGATTGACCTTTTCCTGAAAAGGCAAAACATTAGTTGTATGCAATGCATGATGTCATGATGTTCTCAAAAATAATTGAGACTGTGTGATATGATGCGTGTATGCATGCATTATGTATGTAAATGTTTATGAATTGTATTTTCGTCCCGGAAAATAAATCCTTGACAAATGTCGGGAGTTTGTTGAATCCTGGGCTGATGTTGAAGAGTAGAGTTCTTCGTTTCCGCTGGGGATGATGATTGCAAGAATAAACCGGTAGGAGAAGAGGACTCCGTTGGGGAATAAACTTGATGAAGAGATTATTCTGCGGGGAATTACTCTGTGGGAAGAGATACTTCACTGAGAATTTGATGATAACTCCACTGGGGATTCCGTTGATGAGTTTTGTTGGGGGAATTTGATGAACTCCGCTGGGGATAGGAAGACCTTCGCCGAGGACGATATTTCTATTGTAATTTGCTGAGGATAACCCAGTTACAGGCTCTGGTGGGGAATAACCTCTGAATATGGCTCAGGAGATTCATGTTGTACTCTGCAGGGGACAAGCTTCCAGAATCTACTGGGGAGATGGTTCAACTCTCCTGGGGGAACTTTTTGGACTGCACTGGGGAAATGGCTCCACTGGGGTGTCTGTATTCCACCGGGGAACAATCTTATATTAAGACTGCCGGGGACGCTTGTTGAGGAATATCTGTATACTCTACTGGAGAATATTGAGATCTTCTGGGGATATCCCACTTCCTTAGGGTTGACAGTAGCCTAACTCTGCTTGAGGAGAGTGTTGCTGACTTGCTAGGGATATTGTGCCTTTTCGGGATTGAGAGGAGACCAACTCTGCTTGGAGAGAGTATCGTTGATTTGTCTTACTCCTAGGGAGTGAAGGTATCTTGGTTACATTCTTCATCCGAATCTACCTTGTACCTGGAGGAAAGCAGCTGTACAGTTTGGACAACTCTTATTGCCCCAGCTTCTGTGGGAGAAGGTACCTGTGGGGGTCTTGATCACTGCCGATTTGACAAATCTTCTTCTAATAGGCAAGTGACGAGATGATGGGACATAGTCGTACGCTATGATCCCTAATTTTTGCCTGGACCGCCCTTTCGGGTTTTCAGTCCACCGGGATACCCATTTTTGCCCAAGCCGCCTTTTCAGGTTTTCGACTTGCCGGGTGTACAGATTTTTCATTTTCATCCCTTATTTTTGCCCAAACCCTTTTGGTTCGCCGGGAAGCCCTTATTTTTGCCTAGGCCAGTCGACCTAGCGGGTCTTTGATTATGTGTAGTATTTTTTCGACTATGTCCACGTTCTCAGAATGCAGGGAGTTGTCACTGTCGGTAGTATTGCCATACCACCAGAAGATGTCTGATCATGCAAGATTCGTTGCTGGAATTCATGTCCAATGCCCCAAGTGACTCAGGTGGAGATTTGCCCCTGACTATTGGCATTTTGAGAGATTCCTTGAATCTTGACTTCACTGCCCCAGATGATGGACAATGCTCATGTCGTGCCCCTGGATTGGAAGTGTTCCTTCCTCTTGAGGTGACCTTCTTATTGAGAAGATTTTTTTTCACTGGATATTCATCGTGCGAATTTCTCTGTTGTTCGAACAAATAATCATATGCAAACAATGTTATTTAAAAATTCAAAGCTTATGTCTGTCTTGAAGTTTTTTGAAAATGCAGTTTTTAATAAAACAAGCGAATTTTTTCCTTGTAAAATGTGATGTCAACTCAGGATTTTACAGCAAGCCTTAAGGAGTCAGGATACCTTTTGTAACAGTATGCTTTCGAACTAACCCATGCTTCAGCTAGGACTTTTAAGGGTTGTAACGTGGCTTGTTTCACGGTTTAAGAAACAAAGGATAAAGGCTCAAATTTTATTTGTACCCACCCGCTCTTCGTGATGTTCTTCAAACCTAAACTCAGCTGATCGTGCATTAGATCTTGTTTGAGTCTTTGCTTTGATATTCCGGTGATGGTTCGGATATTGACAATTTATTTTGAATAGGCAGTCATTTCTTTTTTTGTTGAGGGTTTGTAGGACCTCTTTCTTTTTTATTTCGTTATCCCTGTTTTTTCCTGGACTGTTTCTTTAGTGATTACAGTCAGCGGGATGCCCCAGTTTTTGTAAGTCTCCTTCATAGGTTTTGACTTATTGGGCTTTTGTCTTGAGAGATAATGACTGCCTGTCTTTATGATTATTCGGAACCATCACTGTCTGTTGTTTCAGAAGGACTCCTTTGATGCTATTCGTTGTGCACCTGGATCAACTGAGAGAACTACCCTGCCCCAGGTTATGATTTAAGGGTTTTAATTTTTGAAAAGAAAAACTCCAACTTCTTTGGCTCAAAGGGGTTAACGATGGATTATCTTCCTTATAACTCCACTGTTTAGGATTTGAAACAATGCCTGTACCTCATCAGCGGGGTCTGTTCAAAAGCATATTGTAAAGATCGTGGTATGTTTTTGTCATCCTCCCTCAAAAGGCTTAGAATTTTCAATCGAGAGTTGAACATCAAAAAATGAAAGCAGTTTTAAGCATAGTGAACATAATTACTTCAAAACAGACACATGTAATGCATTAATGAAATAACAACGTTTGACATGAATAAATGTTTGTATAAGCAAAGAAAAATACAACTTCAGAATTCAAATGAACAAGAGTTTCTTAGTTTAAACTATTCATCTCAGATGGAGAATTCTCAGCGGAAGATTTTCATCTCGCCATCCGGCATGAACTCCAGCACCCTTCCGTCAATCAGGTCTTGGATCTTGTCCTTCAGAGACCAACAGTCGTCGGTGTCATGTCCCGGACTGCCAGAGTGGTATGCACACCTTTCATCAGGATTATACTTTGTGGAGGTTTTGTTGGGATTCTTAGGAGGGTCCTTTAAAACAACCAGATTGACCTCCAACAAGCGTTTCAGTATGAACTATGATGGTATATCAGTCTCAGAGAAATGTCTTCCAGACGTATTTCGCTTACGCCGATTACCCTGCTGATGTTGGCGAGGTTGATGCTGAGTTTGTGACCCTGAATCAAGTTGAGGAGCTTTTCCCTTGTCTTCTTGCCCCACAGGTGGTTGAATGATGGCTTGGTCTTCAACCCTAGTCGCCTGCCCCACTCGGTTATTTTGAAGCAGCTTGTTGACGAGGACCCTGAGCTCTTCTTGTCTTTGAGCTAAGTCCTGAATGAGAGTCATTTGCCCCAGCATCTGGGTTCTCATTGTATCTACCTCAGCTTGCAGACATTTCAGCCGTTCGTCCTTATCGTCTCCAGGATTGTTCCTGACCAAAGTCCCCATGAGGAGTGTTCTCAGCTCTTCCTGCCCCTTGGATAGATTTAGGAGGATTTCCCCGAACTGAGTCTCTTGAGTAGGGAACTCATGGTTGTTTTGTTGGAAAGCCATTGCTGAAATAAACAGCGAAGAAGGTAAGTGACCTGTAACAAGGGTACCTGTTATGCAATGATGTGTATGTATGCATGCAATGTTTTCAAGGATCTCGCGGGGTAAACAGAGGAACTTGTTAGAATTTGAATTTTGCAGCTTGATTGAAGGAACTCCATGTTGCTGAGAATCCTTCTTCAAGAGTCGAAGCTCACCATATCGAGTGGGTCATAGCCCATGACTCATGTTTTGATCTCCAAACAACCTTGGCTAGAGGAAAATAAATCCACTTTGCCCCTTGCTAGACAGTTGGTTCATCATGACCTGCATCACAGACCCTTGAGATCCTTGAAATGGGTTAGTCCTTATGCAGGATGTATGCAATGTTATGATGTTATGATGCGTATGATGTTATGTACGTGGATGCAAAGGTGTGAGGTGTAAGTAAGCCCTGTAATAAGTACAGATTAAGGACTGTAAACAAAACTGCAAGGAACTCACGTGTCAGATAACAAGAATGTGCAAGTAGTTCAAGTTTGAAGGCACACAAGTCACACAAAAGAGCCCTTAGATTTCAGGCCAGCATGAAGTTTAGGTACTACCCTCTTTCAGTTGGTTAAGACCTGTCCTAGAAAATAGTAACCGGGTTCTAGAGGATCTCAATATCACCGACTACCCTCAACCGGTCATAACTCCAGCTTCGCAACCTTTTCTTGCAGCCAGAACCATCACGGGAGTTTAGCCTCAATGAGTGTAGCATACTGCTACTGTTCTATGGCCAAGTTGGGTCAATTTAGGGTTCTAAGGTCGGTTGGTGCTTAATGACTCCTCAGAAGACCCATATTCTCCTTGTTGCAACACAAGGGATATCGGTACAGACTAAGGTGTCACACCAATGTAGCCACTGCTTCACCCGTGTCGGTCTACGCCGGACAGGTCCCTCACAGCTTATGCTACCTAAAGGGTATTCCCCAGATCCGGGTTAGGATCTATGAAACTCCGATGCAAAGCCCACAAATATAAAAGCAAACAAAGCAAGCAATTGAAAACAAGAGTGGTATAATCCTAAGGTACACCTCACTTATCAATATTTCCCCAGCAGAGTCGCCAGTTCTGTGATCGGTGGAAATAGAACTGACTCTTTTAAAGCTGGTTCGCGAAATGTCGCGGTAAGCAAGAGTCGCCACCGTCTTTTATGTTCTCCAACAAGGAAAGGACAAAAGCACATCAAAATTCCTTTTCGAGAATGTTTCTCGGTTCGGGAGGTACATTTATAGAGAGGGAAGGTGTTAGCACCCTTTCTATCCGTGGTTATCCACGGGCTCTTAGGTACTTGCTCACTATGTTTTCAAAATGTTTGCTTTTCAAGTGTTTGTGGGTTTTGAAAAAGTTTCTTTTTGAAAAAAAAACTTCTAGGTAACTCTTGTATCAGTCCTCAAGAGTGTATGAAGTATTTGTTTGAAAACTTTTTGAAAGTGTAGGTGCGAAAAGTTGTTTTTGTTTTTTTGAAAGAGCAAGTACCCAGGAGAAATCTACCTACTCTAAAGGAATTAGGCTGTGTAAGAGTCCTTTAGACAGTGCTATCCCACTATTGAGAAGTAGGTAGCACCGTCGTTGGAGTTATTCGGGTCAATTCGATTATCGGGACATGTGTGGTCACCAAAGCAATAGTAGGACGCCTTAGCGGTAACCCTAATGTCCTAGATCCTTTTTTTTTATCCTAGGCAACCGTTTCGAGGCAACTGGATCTTTAGACAGGAGGGCGACCTCTAAAACACCCTATACTTGATGACCACCTCGAGGCAACCAAGTGAGGCGTACCTTAGGAGTGGCATGTGCATGTGTGTTGTTTCAGTTTAAATTATCTTTGCACAAGTATCATGGTGAGCTACGTTTTGATTTTATTTTTTCAGGTAAGTCTTGCATGCATATTTAACAGTTTATTAATTGTGCGGAAAATAAATTGCGGAAAGTAAATCTACGCTATTACAAGGCGCGGGTATATACATCGCCAAAAACAAACCCTTTGGAAAAAAATAAATTGCGAGAAAATAAAAGAAAGCGATAAAAGTCCTAATTAACTATTACATTCTCTGAGCAGATACATAAATATGAAATAAAAATAAATATGCGCGCGAAAGAATTGAATCGGGATGTCCTTAGGGTTTTGACCCTTTTTGAGAAATGAAAGAAATTTGTCCTTTTTGCAATTAAATTAAATATTAAACCTAATAACTAATTAATTAATTAATTACAAGAAAAAAAGTGTTTTTTAGCTTTTGATGTTTTAATGAAAATAAAATAAAAAATAAAAGAAATTAAAATTGTCAAAACCCTAATTCTATGTTAATTTTATATTTGTGAAAAAAAGCCAAAGTTAACCTAATTAAACTAAGTTAATTATAGAATTTATTTACAAAATAATAATAATTGAAATTAATAAATAATAATAATAATAAGAAGAAAATATGGTTTTCTGAATTAATTATAAAAATAATTATTTGTTAGTTAAATAATAATAATAGTAAAGATAATAATAAAAAAGAACAAAAAAAGAATAAACCAGGGGTGCTGGGCCAGCTTGGAGGTGAGAAAGTAATCTTCAGGCCCATTAACAATCAGCCACATTTGACTTTGGGGATCAGGTGTGCAAGCGTTGACTGGGGATCATGAGGACTATCACCTCCTGGCCATCAGATTGGTGTTAGTGGCCACTTGGCAAGCTGATGCCTGGAGCGCATGGTGGACATCATTGGGAATCCTGCATGCAATCACGTTAAACAAAATAATATGGAATTTTGGGTGGACCTGGGAATCGAACCCAGGTCCCAATAATGCTTGGACAACGCATCCACCACTGAGCCATTATGCTGCATTTGATAATATAATACAAAATAATCATTATATTAGAAAATCAAACAACACGTTGCATAAAAAGAAAACGCGCGCTTATTTCAAATGTTCCAATCATGCACGTACACGTCTTCATCTTCATCCTGCGTTCCTGTAAAAAACAAATGGATAGCAGGGGTTTTTAACCCCCACAAAATAGCATGAGGAAAAATAGCGAATAGCCCTACAGGCTATATAAATATGGCGCGATGATAGCTTTGTGTTCGTCTGAATGCCACGAGTTCAACCATGGGTCTTACGAAGCTTAATTTTTCCTGGTTACTGAATCCCCAAATTTCAAGCTTAGGAACCCTAGATTTCTTCAATGATGATTCTTGATTCCGTGTATCATAATCTAATTAACCTGCATCATTAGCTTCCTATGGACTCAAACAATGCAAAACAAACAATAAATCGTGTTAATGATGCATGAAATAAGCAACTCGATTCCAGAAAAAAAACACAAACCCTTAAACTGTTCTTGGTGATTCTGATAGCTTTAAGGCTTAGTTTTGATTGCAATATGTTCCTTACACCTCCAGCAATGTATTGGAAACACTATAATGCTTTGAATTGGCTTGGAATGTGGAAAACTATTTTCAAATTTTCTTGAGTTTTTTGGAATTGGTTATGGCTTTTTGCAACAGCTTTTCACGTGTTTTGCATTAGGGTTAGGTTTTGTGCATATAATGGAATGAAGTTAGGTCAAAGTTTGGGCCTTAATCCATGTGTATGGGAGAATTAGGTTTACACTTTCCACCATTGACAAACTTTCCATATTTGAAGCAAATCTAAGATTTCATGCACAAAATAGCCATAGCACGAATTTGTTAGCTGGCACGTGATGTATGAAAGCTGTTTCAAATCATAAGATACTATTCCATTTATTTTTAGATTTTATTTGAATTATTATAGATTTAAAATGAATTAAATCAATAAAAATTAAATAAAATAGAAAAATAAATATTTGATCTTGAAATTAATCATGGGACACATGTGTGGCATGACAAGGCTGAATCAAGTGGAAGAAAGTGGGCCCTTTTGTCAAAAATTGAAGTTTTAAGGATAGTTGACTTTTGCAAATTCATGAAAATTTCCCAACTTCACCAATGCATATCTTGCTCAATCTTGATCATATGAACATGTTCTTGGACATTTTGGAAAGGTCTTGAAGTCCTCTAACCAATTCCTTTGGTCCCATGTCATTTGTATTTACCAATCTCAAGTTATGGTCTTTGACTTAAAGTGCATTTTTGTTGACTTTTGAAATTGACCTATAATGTAGAAATTGATAACTTTTTGTGAGAGCATTTATTGGACTTGGAATGTGAAGATGAGTTGTAGGAAATGTCATCCCCTTCAAAATGTGCATTGGATGGAATTTTTCTGATGAACCATGAAAACGTTATGCCTTGGTCAAGATACAGTTGACTTTTCAATTGTCCAAAAATAGTAACTTTTGCATCTTTGATGATTCTTGAGCCATGCTTGAGGAGTCATGATCAAGACTTGATCAAATGATGATTGTGAGCTCAAAATAAGATGTTGACCAAAAATTCTGAGTTTTGACTGCCAAATGACCATTTTACCCCTACAGTTGACTGTGAACCAAATAGGGCTTTTGATTGTGCAATTTGCCTCTGTGAGTCTTGAGACTTGACATGTAGATGCTTGAGAATATGTATAGGCCTATGAGACTTGATTGAGCCATTGAAAACCTCAAATTCCTTGAAAGAACCAAAACCCTAATTTTGATTGGCTTAGGAGGCATTTGGACTGTGCAATCCCTTGAGAAATCTTGAACCATTTGAAGATGATTCTTGATAAATTTTGAAGAATATGGGAGGGAAAATTTTGGGGTACAACAGCCAGCATATAGAGTGATCTCCATCAGTTTTACTTCTCAGGGTTTTAGATTTTTATTTCATCTTGTACTTGGGATCATTGAAACTTGTAATCCATTTTGGAATTGTTATAATAAAATTTTTCAGTATTACAAATGCGTTATTACTTTGATATTTGCAATATGTCCACAAATTTTAAATCCCATGAAATATTAAATAAAATCATGTGCATTGCATATCATGCATCATATTGTACATATTTCTTGCATTTGTTATGCATATCCAGGTGTCTTACCAAGCTTCTTTACTTCAATAGCAAGCTGACTCACCACTACAACACTCGGGCTAATCTCAGAAAGAAGATGGACAACCTAGAACAAGAGAATCGCGAGCTGCACGAGGAGGTTTATGCTTTGAAGGCCAACATGGCCAATCTGACTACTCTGATGGAAGCTCTGGTGGCTGCTCAGAATCAACCACCGAGTGTCCAACCTCAATCAACAAGGGCAACTACTGAAGCTCCAACTATTCTCGTATCTGCTACTCCAGCTTCTGTTCAGAATCACATGCCTCAAGGTTATCCATGGGGAATGCCAGAGAATTTTACACTTGAAGGTTTCAATCTTGGTCCTCAAGATACTCCGATTATTCAGACTATTGTTACTCCGGCACCTCTTGTGGTGCATGCTGCGCCTCTGTCGGTGAATATGGTTCTGTTTGTTAATGATGATGTGTGTCGTCCTTTTCCTCCACCGAGTGAAGACTTGGGTCTTTATGACAAAATGGATGATTTTCAAGAGCAGTTTGACAAGATGCAAAGAGAGATGAAGGCCCTCAGGGGAAAAGAGCTATTTGGGCAGAATGTGAATGAGCTATGCTTGGTCCCGAATGTTAAGATACCTGCTAAGTTTAAAGTCCCGGAGTTTGAGAAGTACAAGGGCAACACTTGTCGTCGTGCTCATATGGTGATGTACGTGAGGAGAATGTCTACCCATATTGATGATCAGCGTCTACTGATTCACTTTTTTCAGGATAGTTTGACCGGTGCTGCGCTAAAGTGGTATATGAGTTTGGACAGCGCCAATGTCCATACTTTATATGATTTGGGAGAAGCATTCATCAAACAATACAAGTACAACATGGACATGGCGCCTGACTGTGATCAACTCGGGGCCATGGTTCAGAAAGACAGGGAATCATTCAAAGAATATGCATAGAGATGGCGTGAGGCATCCGCCCAAGTGATTCCTCCCATGGAAGAGAAGGAGATGACTAATATTTTCTTGAAAACATTGGGTGCTTTCTACTACGAAAGGATGGTGGCAAGTGCGCCAAATGATTTGACTGAAATGGTAGGAATGGGTATCCACTTAGAAGAGGCTGTAAGAGAGGGCCGCTTAACAAAGAGTGAAAGTTCTGGAGGTGTGAAGAAACCATCTTATGGGTTTACCAAGAAGAAGGAAGGGGATGCAAAGGTTTTTATGCAAGAGAGGGGGGTTAATACTCTTAGAAGGAATTATCAACGTCATCAGCAGGTCGCCTCAGTTACTCCAGTTGTGGGTGCAACTCCAACTATTGTTTCTTATCAAAGACCATCCCAGCAGGGGAATCAAGGGTATAATCAGAGGAGGGAGAGTTATGACCCTATTCCTATGAGCTATACAGAGTTACTACCGGCATTGATTTAGAAGAAGCTGGTTCAGACCCGAACACCTCCCGTCGTACCATCACCATTGCCTTGGTATTACAAAGCAGACCAAACATGTGCTTTTCATCAGGGAGCACCAGGGCATAATGTTGAGAATTGTTATCCTTTGAAGAATGAGGTGAAGAAGTTGGTGAAGTCTGGTGTTCTATCTTTCAAGGACGTGGGACCTAATGTGAAAGACAATCCTCTACCCAAGCATGGGGAAGTAAATGCTGTGAATATGGTGGTCGGTTGTCCAGGCGACTTCCGGATTTTTGATATTAATCTGGTTAGAGGAGATTTGGTGAAAATGCATGCAGACCTTTGTAAATTTAGCTACTATATGCATGACCATGCCGGTTGTGCTATTTGCAGTACAAATGTACAGGGTTGCGATAAGATAAAGGCTGATTTACAAGAGATGATGGACGAGGGCCTAATCAACATAATCAGGCCTAGGGCAGAGTATGAAGAGGAGGTGAATATGGTTTCTGGATGTCCTAGAGAATTCAGAATTTTTGATGTAGAGTATATGAATGAAGACCTTGTGCAATTGCATGCTACCTTCTGCCATATGGCTGGCCAGATGGTACACCAATATGGATCTTGCCGAGTTTGCTGTCGAGATTCCCGAGGATGTTCAATCGTGAAGAAGGGTGTTCAGTTATTGTTAGACAATGGAATTATCAAGGTTACAAGTCAAAGGGATGATTACCATGAAGTTGATATGGTTGAGGTTTGTTTGATGGAAGAAGAGTCGGATGAAGAGTATGCCTCCACATATGAGTATTTCTCCTCAGATGAGGATTTGTTTTCCAGAAATGACTCAATAATGACTGATTGTGTTGAAGAAGGGGTAAACGCCATTGTACCTTGCTTTGGGGCACCCACCCACCTTGAAGTTGAGTATTATAGCAAGCTAGTTATTACCCCATTGGTGATTAGTTTACCGGGTCCTATCCCCTACAAGTCAGATAAGGTTGTGCCTTACAAATATAACGCTACAATCTTAGAGGATGGAGTGGAAGTTCCCATCCAGCCAATGCTTGATGTTGGGAATATTGCTGAAAATAGCAGGGTGACCCGCAACGATCATGTGTTTGCACCAGTTGTTCGAAGAGATGTTAGTGATGGAAAGAAAATTACTGAGAATATTGAACCCAAGAAGGCTACGGGTGAGACTAGTGGGGTTGCGTTAGAGAAATAAGTGGATGCTAGCGACTACCAAATTGTAGACCAGCTACTGCAGACTCCTTTAAAAATATCTATCTTAGCTTTATTGATGAACTATTTTGCTCACAAAGAATCCTTGATGAGGATATTGGACCAAGCTTTTGTGGAAAATGATATGCTAATAGACCAATTCAGCAGTGTAATAGGAAACATTACGTCATGTAATAACTTGAGTTTCTGCGATGATGAATTACCAGATGAAGGAATCACAACTTGGCCCTCCACATCTCTATAAACTGCAAGAATTATTCACTATCCAATGTGCTGATTGATAATGGATCCGCGTTGAATGTTATACCGAGGAGTACGCTTATGAAGTTGAAATATCAAGGAACACCTATGTGCCCGAGTGGCATCATTGTGAAAGCATTCGATGGATCAAGGAAAGCTCTTATTGGTGAAGTGGACTTGCCTATTCATATAGGACCATATTTGTTTTAGATTACTTTCCAGGTCATAAACATTATTCCCGCTTATAGCTGTTTGTTGGGACGGCCGTGGATTCATGAGGCAGGGGCTGTAACTTCAACTTTACACCAGAAACTGAAGTTTGTATGTGAAGGGAAAGTAGTGATCATAAATGGGGAACAAGCATTATTGATATCTCATTTGTCCTCTTTCATCATTGTGGAGGCGGATGAAGCTGCTGTTGGAACCCAGTTCCAAGCCTTATCCATTGACAATATAAGAGGAAATGAGAATTCCATGGTTTCACTTAAGGATGCGCAGCAGGTTGTACATAAGGGTCATAGTGAAGTGTGGGGACAAATTTTGGATCCACTTGTGAACAAGAACATAGTTGGCTTGGGGTTCTCTTTGAAGAATGACAAAGGTAAGGGCATGAAGCTGAAGTCTGCTACAAGAAAGTATCAAGACATCTTCTATAGCGGGGATTATCTTTATCCAACTGTTTCCAGGATTAATGCCATTGTGGAAGATGAAGCAGAGCAGGAAAGGCCGAATTATGTGAGGCACAGAGTTAGGGTCAAGAACTGGATCACCATTGATGTTCCTTCTTGCATACATGTTTCAAAGTAATTTGTTTTGTTAATATTTTTTAAAAGCTTTCACTCTTACCAAGGTGAAAGTATTAATATTGTATGGGCTTATCTGTTGGCTTTGGTTTTTAAAATCAATAATAAAAGTTGTCTTTGTTTCCCAAATTGTGTCTTTATTTTCTGCTTTTTCTCGGAAAATGGTAATAAAAAAAAACTTCAAAATAAATAATAACTGAAATTCAATCTGTATGATCACTTGTTATATGTGTCAGTTTCTAAAAGTAATCATAAATCATATGTGCAGATTAATTAAAAAACTTGTTGAATACAATGACCATGCACCCTCTCCCAACTTTGAATGTCATGTGTATGGGGCTGAAGAAGAAGATTATGATGAGATTCCAGAAGAGGTCTCGCGGTTGCTTGAGCACGAGGAAAATACCATTCAGCCATATAAAGAGCCATTGGAAGTGATTAATTTGGGTTCAGAAGAAGATCCGAAGGAAGTCAAGATTGAAGCATTGTTGCATCCTGATGTGAAGAGCAGGTTGATTGAGTTGTTGAAAGAGTATGTGGATACTTTTGCTTGGTCTTACCAAGATATGCCTGGTTTAGATATAGATATTGTAGAGCACCGTTTGCTGTTGAAGCCAGAGTATCCACCAATTAAACAAAAGTTGAGAAGAACTCACCCAGATATGGCAGTGAAAATCAAAGAGGAGGTTCTAAAGCAGATTAATGTTGGTTTTCTTGTGATGTTAGTGTATCCTCAATGGATTTCCAATATTGTCCCAATATCGAAAAAAGACGGAAAAGTCTGCATGTGCGTAGATTACAGAGATCTAAATAAAGCTAGTCCAAAAGATGATTTTCCATTGCCACACATTGATGTGTTAGTGGATAGCACAACAAAATTCAAAGTATTCTCGTTCATGGAAGGATTTTCCGGGTATAATCAAATAAGAATGGCTCCGGAGGACATGCAAAAAACAACGTTTATCACACCCTAGGGAACATTCTATTACAAAGTGATTCCCTTCGGGTTGAAGAACGTTGGTGCAACGTACCAGAGGGCTATGACAACCCTATTCCATGATCTGATGCACAAGGAAATTGAAGTATATGTTAATGATATGATTTCAAAATCCAAGAATGAAGAAGGGCATGTAGAAGATTTGTTGAAGTTGTTTCAGCGTTTGAGGAAGTATCGTCTCCGCTTGAATCCAAATAAATGCACCTTCAGTGTTTGATCAGGAAAATTATTGGGTTTCATTGTTAGCCAGAAAGGAATTGAAGTTGACCCTGATAAAGTCAAAGAAATTCAAGAGATGCCAGCGCCAAAAACTGAAAAGCAAGTCAGAGGTTTCCTCGGGCGTTTGAATTATATTTCCAGATTCATTTCCCACATGACTGCAACATGTGAACTGATCTTTAAGTTGTTAAAGAAAGATCAAGGTTGTGTGTGGATGGATGACTGCCAAAGGGCATTTGAAAGTATTAAATAATATCTGCTTGAACCTCCTATCTTGCTCCCTCCTATCGAAGGAAGACCATTGATTATGTATCTGACAGTGTTAGATAAATCCATGGGTTGTACTCTAGGACAACAAGATGAAACAGGGAAGAATGAGTTTGCCATTTATTATCTCAGTAAAAAATTCACTGATTGTGAGTCGTGGTATTCCATGCTGGAAAAGACATGTTGTGCTTTAGCCTGGGCGGCAAAGCATTTGCGGAAGTATATGTTGAATCACACTACTTGGTTGATCTCCAAAATGGATCCAATTAAGTACATTTTTGAAAAGCCTGCTCTTACTGGGAGAATTTCCTGCTGCCAGATGTTGTTATGTGAATATGATATCGAATACCACACTCAAAAAGCTATTAAGAGCAAGGTGTTGGCAGATTATCTTGCTCACCAACCAGTGGAGGATCACCAGTCTGTAGAATATGAATTCCCTGATGAGGATGTGATGTTCCTGAAAGTGAAGGATTGTGATGAACCATTTCCTGAGGAAGGTCCTGACCCTGAATCTCGTTGGAGTATGATATTTTATGGAGCTGTGAATGCTTATGGTAAAGGAATTGGTGATGTGATTGTCACTCCACATGGAGCGCACATTCCTTTTACCACAAGGTTGACGTTTGATTGTACTAATAATATGGCAGAATATGAGGCTTGCATCATGGGTCTCGAAGAAGCTATTGATCTCAGAATTAAAAATCTAGATATGTATGGTGATTCAGCTTTGGTAATAAATCAGATTAAAGGAGAATGGGATACTCGTCACCCCGGCTTGATCCCTTATAAAGATTATGCTAGAAGGTTATTACCCTTCTTTAATAAAGTTGAATTCCATCACATTCCTAGAGATGAAAATCAGATGGTGGATGCTCTGGCAACTCTGGTTTCTATGCACCAAGTGAATACTTGGAATGATATACCTCGAATTATGGTTCGGCGACTGGATATGCCCGCTCATGTGTTTACAACAGAGGAGGTAGCAGATGAAAAACCTTGGTATCATGATATCAAGCATTTTCTTCAGACTCAGGAATACCCGATTGGTGCTTCAAAGAAAGATAAAAAGACACTGAGAAGATTGGCTAGTAGTTTCTTCCTCAGTGAAAATGTGTTGTATAAAATAAATTATGACATGGTCTTGCTTAGATGCATGGATAGACATGAAGCAGACATGATGATGCATGAGGTTCATGAAGCTTCATTTGGAACTCATACCAATGGACATTCAATGGCTAAAAAGATGCTAAGGGCAGGTTACTATTGGCTGACAATGGAATCTGATTGTTATAAATTTGCAAAGAAGTGTCATAAATGTCTGGTTTATGCAGATAAGGTCCATGTGCCTCTGACACTTCTCAATGTGATCTCTTCCCCATGGCCTTTCTCTATGTGGGGGTATTGACATGATTGGGATGATAGAACCCAAAGCGTCGAATGGACACCGTTTCATCTTGGTAGCAATTGATTACTTTACCAAATGGGTGGAAGCTGCTTCATATGTCAATGTTACTAAGCGGGTGGTTGTGCGTTTCATCAAGAATAATCTTATATGCCGGTATGGTGTGCCGAGCAAAATTATCACCGACAATGGCTCGAATTTGAACAATAAAATGATGACAGAAATGTGCGAAGAATTCAAGATTGTTCATCACAATTCATCTCCATACAGGCCAAAGATGAATGGGGTTGTTGAAGCTGCTAATAAGAATATCAAGAAGATTATCCAGAAAATGGTCGTTACTTATAAGGATTGGCATGAAATGCTCCATTTTGCTTTGCATGGATATCGAACATCTGTCCGCACTTCAACAGGAGCAACCCCGTTCTCCCTGGTGTATGGAATGGAAGCTGTACTCCCAGTCGAGGTTGAGATTCCCTCTTTGCGTGTGATAATGGAAACCAAGTTGTCAGAGGCTGAATGGGTCCAGAACCGGTTTGACCAATTGAATCTGATCAAAGAGAAGAGGATGATAACTTTATATCATGGACAATTATATCAAAAAAGGATGAAGAAAGCTTTTGATAAGGTTAAACCTCATAAATTTAGATAAGGCGACCTCGTTCTCAGGAAGATCATGTCTTTCAACACTGATTTTAGGGGCAAGTGGACTCCCAACTTGGAAGGCCCATATGTTGTCAAGAAAGCCTTCTCTGGCGGTGCATTAATTCTTGAAACTATGGATGGAGAGGAGTTCCCACGACCCATGAATGTTGATGCAGTCAAGAAATACTTCACCTAAAGAAATAAAAGAACATCTCGCTAAGTTGAAAACTCGAAAGGGCGTCTTAGGCAAAAAAAGAGCGTCTCGGTAGGCCGAAAACCCGAAAGGGTGGTCTAGGCAAAAATTAGAGACATAAACAGAATAAATTTCCCGCTAAGCTAAAAACCTGCAAGGGCAGTTTAGGCAAAAGTTATGGACTTTCTTGGCAAGTAACTACATCAGACAAGACTTGATCGTTGGAGCAACAATCTTCTTGGGTTCTCATCACAACTTCAACAGAAGTTGCTGCTCAGGATTTCAAAATTTGTTAGAGGGGATAGTGGTCATTGTATCTCAATGTATCTTTTCCATTATATATTACCATTTTCTGAACTTTGTAATTATCCTTGGAGTCTCGCCATTTGCATACTACCATTCTATTAATGAAATTTGAGCTTTTAACCAATTCTTTGTATTTCTTATTTTATTTAGCTTGCAAATACTCCATTTATTATTGATAATAACTTTCAAAGCAAAAAGATTAAATAACAAAATCGATTTTTCAAAAAGAATTTACAATCCGCTTTTACCTTGGAATCTGTGATGAAATAAAGGCAACATAATGGTGATCCCAGGAATGGACAAACTCCAGTTTGTTTTAAGAAGTTTTTGTTCCCCTCGGGAAGGTTTACTCAGGATGATTTGCCGTATTGGGTTCATGACTCCAGTATCCTCGGTAAAGTTTGGATTCATTTCTCCTCTTTTATGAATTTTCATGATGTGAAGTCTCAATCCGAGATTTCTCCAGTGAAGTTTTCGTTCGATCTAATGGAAGTTCTTTTTCCCGAGAAGTTGGTACCATAATGACTCTTGAAGAGAGCAGGTCCCTGGTTTCGCTAGTGAAGAACGTATTATGGTTTTCCCTTTGAAGATGTGGTGTTAATCTCCCCAATGAAGTAGGTCTGAATTCCCCAGTGAATATTTTGATGATTTGGTGTCCATCTGCTTTACTTGAGACTGGTTTTGCAATCCCCAATAGAAGTGTTACTTTTGAAAACGTTGGTTTCCCCAGTGAAGCCTGGAGAAAGATGTTATATCCCTGTATCTGTACTATTTTATCACTTTTTTGTTTACTTTCAGATTATGTTTCTCCCCAGTAAAGCTAAAGCAGGCAGTAGGTTTTGTTTCCTCAGTTGGCATTTACTTTTTCTTGGAATGATCATCCTGGATATGGTTTAGCCAAGTGTTGTTTGTGACAGAGTTAGTTTTTCTTGTTTACTCCCAGGGTTGTATATCTGTTTTGTCAGCATACGCACGATAACACTCATACATTCATACATACATCATGCATATCTAAAATTGGCAAATCATTGTTCGTTGACATTTTTTTTATGTTTTGTTGACATATCACCCTGTTTTGCAGAGTTACATTGTCCTCTCTTCCATAGAGTGGTGGCCCTAAGTAGAAAGCGTATATTCTTTCAATTTCCCCACTGAGTTATCCCTTGTGGAAGATTTTTGCTTTAGCCTTCCTATACAGCTCCTTGTTTGGATGGATTTGGTTTTCCCTCTTGAGTTTATTTCTCAAAGGATGTATTTTGGTTGACTGTTCCATTCCAGTTCATTTCTGGTTTGAATCTGTGGTTCCACAACAATATTATTTACTTTGGATTTTTGAAATCTTTGATTTTTGGTTTGTGCATTTATTTTGCACAAGAAGGCTTTGTCTCCTCAGTAGGAATATCATGGCATTTCCCCAGGAAGTCATATTTCTTTCCCCAGGAAGCCATATTTCTATCCCCGGAAAGTCATTTCTTTTTACAATCCTCCATGACAACAAGTAGCAGGTCTCTTTATTTGAGCAACTTGTGCTTCCCTGTAAAAGTCGACGTAACCTTTTTGCTATCTCCTCTATGAGTGGACAGTTTGCAGTCTGTCATCAGTTTACGCCAGTGGAGGGAAAGACTTTTAAATACGCAGAAACAGCTCGTTGTGAAATCTTTGCAAGTGGAAGTCTCTTTATTTGAGACAACCTACATCTTACCCTTTCCAGGCAAATTGCCTCGGTTAAAGAAGAAGTTGAGACCCGCTCTAGGCGAAATGCCAGAATTCTAGGGAAACTTGTTATCTTTTTGCTACCCTCAGTGAAAGTTAGTAGATCACCATCAGTGAAAGTTGGTGTTTGTTATCTTTTTGCTACCCTCAGTGAACGTTGATAGTTCATCGTCAGTGAACGGCGATGCTATGATATTTCTTTTCCTTCTACCTTCAGTGAACGTTGGTAGCTTTACCTCAAGTAGAAGTTGGTGTATCCTTTGACAATTTTACCATCCTCTCTGGCTCAGGTCTTTTGATCCACCAGTGATTTATTTTCCTGGTTAGGTCGCTCCCTTGTTTCTTTATTATTATTACATCCCCAATGGTGTTTTGCGTCCCTTTGGATTTGTCCATGTGCACTCATATTCATAAGCATTGCATGGCATCTTAGGGCCAACAATAGGGTTTGTTTTATATTTAAGTATCTTTGATCGCGTCAACACGAAGATTTTTAACCTTCGTATCTTCGGATAAAAGAAACTTAAATAAGGGCAGCTGTTGTACCCCAATTTTTTCCCCTAAGATCCCTTCACCATACCATATTGATTCAATCACAATAAGATCACATTAGGGCTTTTGGTTCTCCTTCCTATCTTTAGCTTTGCTCTTTGAGGAATCACCAAGCACCTTGACTTGTTTTTCTTGTGTAATCATTCATGTTTTTGTTTTGACTTTCCTTTTAACTAATAAAATGTAATGTTGGTTTGTCTTACTTGTCAACAATGCAGGTAAAGGCAATGGGGATTAGCAAGTTGATCCATGTGTTCATGAGTTTATTTCCATGACCTAGTCAATGAAGATTGAGAAGTTCAAACCTCACCATTGAAGTTGTTTTGGAAGGGATGGCATGGAAAGGTTATTTTGGTTCACTACATTTCCAAGTTATCAAGATTTGATCCAAAAAGTACAAGGGGTTGATTGAAAAATAGTCATGGTTGGACAAGGTCTTGTTTCCATTGGTCACAAGTGCATATTTCTCTCAATTATCAAGATATGGAAGTGGTTGTGGTTTCTATGAGTTCTCATTATCATCCTTAACAACTTATATTTACAAATCATTTGTTTTGGTACAAGAAGTTTGTCCAAAATTGGCAAAGTTCCCCAAAGCATTTTCTTGATCTAGGAGTTAGGGTTTTGAACTTCAAAGAAGCATATCTTGCTCATATTTTAGTATTTTTGAGTGATTACAAATACATCCTTCTCTTTAAAGGGTTATCGACAAATGACTTCAAAAGTTCCAAGGAGTTTTCATGTGGAAGAAACTTGATGAAGAAGAAAGATTACAAGTCCTCTAGATGAATCCCCAGTTTTCCATGTGTGACTTCAAATGATCATAACTTGGTCAATTTTTATCACCTTGAGCCCATTCTTTTTACACAATAATCTTGAATATGTGAAATTTATGCCTTCTTTTATGTGCAAAGTGAGAAAATGGATGGAAATTGCCTTAAGGATACAAAATATTATAGGTCATTTCATGATTTTTTCCCACTTCAACAATTCATAACTCTCTTAATTTTTGGAGATTTTGAATGGTTCAGGTTCCAAAATGTCATTCAAGAGATCTACTTCATGCCATCTTTTTTGGTCAAGAGCAAATTCCAAGTAGAAGGCTATGTTTGGATGCAATACATTATAGGTCACTTTTGAAGAAGAATTTGAAATATTTCTAAGTATGAAAAGTCAACCCTTTTTCTCCAACTTTGACTCAACACAACTTTCAGCTCAAGCATCCATTTGATTCCATTCTTTTTCCATTGCAAAGCTTGTAACCTCATATTTCTAAAGCATTAAGAATCACGCCTTAAGACCCCTTGAGCTGAGAATGCCATTGGATTGAACTTGGTAACTTGGAACTGAAGTTTTTCCATAAGTCAGAATTTGAAGTCTTTATTTTGGCTTCTAATCATAAGTTTTCCACGCGTTTATGCCTCTAAACATGTTTAATGAAGTTCCAGAATTGATTAGCACAACAAAATGCACGTTTTGGATGAGTTTTGATCAAATTGGAAGTCACACTTTTCTTGTTTGCAACTTCACACGATTTCCCTCCAAACTTCATCATTTCACACGCTTGGACATTCAATTTGATTCCCTATAAATAGAGGGTCATCCCCCATTCATTTCCTCAAGCTTAGATATCCAGAATCACCCTGCCAAACTTGTTCCTTGACTCAGAATTCAGCAACTTCGAAATCCTTTCTCAAGCCTTTTTCAATCCAATTTTTTCATCAATTAACCTTCCTTGATCTTTCCTGAAGCTAACCATATAATTACATTCAAGAATCCTGCACTATATTGCTCCATAAAAGTCCAGTTTCAGAGCTCTGCAACTCAACTTCAATAGGTAGATTCCTTCATCAATTCTTCAAAACTTTGATATCATTGTGATGCTATCATTTCCGTGGTTCTACTTGCAACACTTACTTCTTACTGGAAACACGTTTTGACCATGAAATTTCAAATCCCTTTTCAAAACTTTCTTTCCAAATTGCTTGAGCTACATTTTATATAAATTTGGCGCGAGGGTGTGGTTGTCTTCGTCTTAAAGAGACGAAGCGAATGACATAGGTCTGAGCTTCTGATTTTACAGTTTGAGAGACCTGCAATTCATGTTGGCTGAAGGTTGAAGATGACCAACGTGTCATCTTCCAACCAATGATGGCACGCCACTTGTTATTTTTGAATTTTGATTTAATAATTGATTCAGTGCTTTATTCACTAATGACCATGATATGCATAGCACACCAGATCCCTTGGATTTGATTACTAACGCATTTTGACTCTCATCTAATGATCCACATATTTTTGATTTTTATTTTCTTTTCTGATTTTTTATATTTAATTGTTTTAAACTTCAAAAAATCATAGAAAATTCATTTTTAGTCCAAAAAATATGAAAAAATCATGAAAAATATTTTTGATTATTCTCTTTCTGATTTTTATTTTTTAACAATTTAATTTTGTGTTTTGGTATTTTTTTTATAAATTTACACTTTATTGGAATTGTTTTAAATGTTTAAAAATACTTTTATGCATTTTTAAATTTTGAAAAAATTATGGAATGATCCAATGATATTGTGACAAATATTGGTGACCTTATTTTATATTTGTTTGACTTTGCTATTTTTTAAATCATTTTTGGTTTATTTTACCCCTTTCTTTTAATTTTAAAAATAGTTTCTGACTTTAAAATATTTCCAAAAAAATTTATAAAATTATTTTAGTTTATTTCTGATTTTTCTATGGTCTTACTTTTATTTCTTGATTAATTTGGACATAGTTGATATTTTTCTCTTTTATTTCTATTTTTAAACATTATTTTTAAACCTTTTTGTATATATTAAAATGTAATATTATTTTGTGATTATTTTCTGGCTGATCTTGGATTAAATTTTTGATCATGAACTTTATTAACATCATTGGATCCATGGTGTTGAGTCTAACTCCACAAAAATGGATGAATGATTTTAATAATAGTTTGATTAAATTTAATCCAAAAGTGGTTTGTATATTCTCTCTCATCCCTCTTCATGTCATCCCCTTCTTATTGCACTAAATATTGTTGGAGCATGATCTCTATATCATGTCTCAAAATAAATGGTGCATATATTGCTATTGACCGGCCTTAAAATATGTGCAACTTCTATATAAGTTCACTTACGATTGCTTAACATAGCGCTAAATTTTGTCTCGATTCGAATAAATGATCATTCGTGGCCCAAACTTATGTTTGCAAGCCCAAGTATGTTAACTTGATCTCTTTGATCCAATAACCTTGATATTCATTATGTGGAGGCTTTGGTTCTACCAATCCTCTAATGGATCTACAATACCTTTGGTCAACGCGGATCACTTAAACACCGTTGATCATTAAATGATACTCATAAGGATTCCAAATGGATGATATAATTGACAACAAGTAAATGCAACTTGTTGTGTGGAGGCTTTGGTTCTACCAATCCTATAATGAGTTCCAAATGCAAGTTTAAAGATGATCATCCAACTAACCACTAATCACTAATAATTGATTTTATTTTGTGTTTTTTATTTTATGTTCTTTACTTTATACACCATTTACTTTTAACATTAACATTTCATGCTATTTTTCATCTTTGCTCACTTGAGCCCCTTTATATTCTTGTCATTTTTTAATTTGATTTATTTTTCTCACTTGAGATTTTCTTTTCTTTTAAAGACACCTAATAATCAACATAAATCCTAAAAATCTTTAAATGATACTTGGACTATTTGGTTACTACCCTTGGCATTATGGAGCATTGGACTTTTTGGACTTAGGATTAGAAACCTTGGCCTATGATTGGAGACCTTGTGATCTTATATGATTATTTTGTCTGGAGCTCTTGAGGTTTACCTCAAGATATTGGGTTGTTTGTTTGTTTTGTGTGCAGGCTATTGTGATTACACCCTTAGTTTGTAATCTAGAATTCACCCATATACAGCCGTTAATCTGCCCAATTTTTGTGAAGACTTAATACACTTGAAGTTTGGTTCTCTCAAGAGGTCTAGTACATTTGCTTGTTTGGTTTCAATCCAAAGAATGAGAATTCTATTTTGGCTCATAATGTCAAGTATTGGCTTCTTGTTGGTTAGATGGTTCTTATCCCTAGCTTTTACCTTATGCTTTAGGATAGCCTCTTCTTCTCCTCCCATCTTCTTTAATTTCAAAAATCCTCTCCCCTTTTTGAAAATTGTTCTTGTTTTAAACTTGAATTACTTTTATAATAAACTTGGACTTAGGTCCATACATTTTTAAACATTTTCATAAATAAACTCCAATAAACTTGACAATACTTTGACATTTTTGTGAGAAGACTAAAAGTCAATCAATCTCATTTCAAACCATTTTGCCACTTTGGCTTTTATCTTTAAACTTTTCTCAAAAGATTGAACTCTTGTCAATCCTTGTAGTGATGCAAACAACTATACTTCTAAAATATGTAGTAAAGAGAGATATTTTCCACTTGGGTGTTGAGTGAGGCATTTTTTATTTTAAAATCTAATCTATATCCTCCACTTTGAGATGATGCAAATTCTCCTTTCTCATGATTGTGGGTAGTAGGTATGTTTTCCACACGGACAATGACGATGATGTTTTATCTCATAAAATTGACCAACACATTTGTGTTTTAAATTTTTTAAAAGAGGAACTACGTGTACCCTGATCCCCTATTGCACGGAAAGGTAGTACGTAGGCACTAAAGGTTCGCAACCGCGGCGGGTGAAAAAATAATAAATATATTCCTTTTCTCACCTCCACCATCTATTTTATACAACATATTTCATAGACAAAATATACAGATTTTTCAAAGAGGTTCCTGCGGAGTACCGTAGATGTTTAGGGTGATAATACCTTCCCTTTGCATAACCAACCCCCTTACCTTGAATCTTTCCCCCTCTTTTTGGGTTATTCGCTCTTTTCCCATTCATTTGGAAACAATAAAGCGCGGTGGATATTTTTATTTTGATTTATATAAGTCTAGTCAATCCAATGGCTTAGTCTTGAACATTTCTACCGCTACAATCTCGCTGACTGTAATCTCAAAAACAAGAACAGTCAGGCAAAATCAGGGATAATAAATCAAAAAGAGGTCACTACAGATCCTCGACCAACATGAAAAATGTTGCATAAAATGACTGCCTTCCGATAAATTAAACTTGTCTGAACCATAAGCAAAACGTCATTGGAGTTCGAACGTACAATTAACTGAGTTTAGGAATGAAGAACATCACGAAGAACGGGTGGGTACAAATAAAATTTGAGCCCTTAACCTTTGTTTCTTAAACCGTGAACCAAGCCACGTTACAACCCTTCAAAATTCCTAATTGAAGCATGGGTTAATTCGAAAGCATACTGTTACAAAAGGTATTCTGACTCCTGCAAGGCCTTACTCCAAATTATGAGTTGAATTTTCTTACAAAAATTCTTTATCTGCTAAAACGCATTTTCAAAACTTCAAAGACAAGCATAAACTTTGCACTATTTGAATATTGCTGTTTATATATGGCTATTTGTTTGACAGCAGAGAAATTCGCACGACGAATATCCGTTGAACAAAAACCCTCTCAATGAATAAAATCACTTCAAGTGGGATGACACTTCTAATAGGAGATCTTCTATAAGCGAGTGGGCATGACGTGTCACTATCTAACACACCTGGGGAAGTCCAGTCAAGATTCTAAGAAATCTCTCAAGAAATGCTGAATATACTAGGGGCAGGTCTCCGTCTGAATCACTTAGGGAATTGAGTGCGAATCCCAACATAGGGTTAGGTACAGTCAAACATTTCCTAGCAGTGCCACAAACACTTGCTACTAGGGGCAGTGATAAATCTCCCCCAAAATCGTGTTCATAGGATGACCCCCAACCAGGGTTTCAATCTCTGAAAACTTCTCCCCAACTGAGTCGACCACAAGAATCCTCGAGGATTTCTGCCAAAAGAAGACACCTCCCCAACAGACTGGCGACAGGGTTTATTTCCCTAACCAACTACGTATTCCCCAGCTTGAGTTTGCCTCTCCGATTGCTACAAATCAAGGGACTACAACTCCTCTTCCCCAGTAGACTTCTCTACAATCCCCAGTAAGTTACTGTGAAATCCGGAAATCGACCAGATGACAGTTAACTTCAGTAAGTTGTTGTGAAGCCTAGACCCGACCAGATATCAGTCCAACTTCATCCTTTCAAGTAAGTTACTATGAAGCCTGGAATCTGACCAGATAACAGCCTAACTTCACTCTGCCCAAGAAATTTTCTGCGAAGCCTGGAATACGACAAGATAACAGTTAATTTAATCTTCCCCAAAATAACTCGTCAGTAGAGCAACAGACAACTAAGGCTACTGAACTCCTTTCCCCAAGCAGAAATCAACGTCCTCCACAGAGTTTTCTTCTCAAGAAAAATCAGTATTCCTCAACGGAGTTTCTCCTCAAACAACAAAACAGGAATCAACAGTGGAAACATCCTAAAACAAGGTCCAAAGAGTAACATACTCTTCATCCACAACAGTGGTCCAGGATTTCATTTCCCAAGGCTCCCCAGCATTTGTCAAGGATTTATTTTCCAGACAAAGATACATTTCAACAATGCTTCATTTCATACAACATACATGATATGCATACAACATAGTTTCATTTTGAGAACATCATTACACAATGCATTTCATACATCATGATATTGCATACAACTAACGTTTTACCTTTTCAGGAAAAGGTCAATCAACGGACAACTATCCCAACGACCAACCTTTTCAAGTTCCAGATTAATACCTGTAACAAGCCAGGAAAACTATCTGTAGACGACTGATTGTAGATTAATACTTGTAACTAGCCAGGAAAACTATCTACATGAAGAGACTGAAGATTAACACCTGTAACAAGCCAGGTAAACTATCTTTATTTCTCAGGTCAAAGATTAATTCCTGAAATAAGCCAGGGCAATTATCTACACAACCAGCTGAAGTAATCCTACACGGGCTCCTTCTCGTACACTCTTCTAGAAACAATTCAGATGCGATCCAGATATGGCTGACATTCTGACACTTACTCCAGATTCCCTCTAGAAACAGTTCAAATGCGATCCAAATATGGCTGACATTCTGATACTTACTTCAGATTCCTTCTAGAAACAGTTCAGATGTGATCCAGATATGGCTGGCATTCTGATACTTACTCCAGATTCCTTCTAGAAACAGTTCAGATGCGATCTAAATATGGCTGACATTCTGATACTTACTCCAGATTCCCTCTAGAAATAGTTCAGATGCGATCCAAGTATGGCTGACATTCTGACACTTACTCCAGATTCCCTCTATAAATAGTTCAGATGCGATCCACATATGGCTGACATTCTGATACTTACTCCAGATTTCTTCTAGAAACAGTTCAGATGCGATCCATATATGGCTGATATTTTGATACTTACTCCAAATTTCTTCTAGAAACAGTTCAGATGCGATCTAGATATGGCTGACATTTTGATACTTACTCCAGATTTCTTCTAGAAACAGTTCAGATACGATCCCGAGATGGATATTATTCTGATACTTATTCTAGTTTTTTCTCTTAAATATAATCCATATACGATCTAGATATGGATGTCATTCTGCCACTCATTCAACATACCTTTCAAATACAGTCCAGATACGATCCAGATACGGATGCTATTATTTCACTCATTCAGCATACTTTTCAAATACAGTCTAGATACGATCCAGATACGGATGTCATTCTGACGCTCATTCAGTACATCATTCAGATACGAGTCAAATACAATCCATTTATGGATATTATTCTGATACTCATCCCACTACATCTGTTGTTTCAATTTAAATCTCTCAATGGTTTATCTTGATTCCTTTCCCGTAGATATTTTCTCTAGTTCAGATAAATCACTCCAAAGATTTATTCTGATTCTTCTCCAGTTAAAGTCAAAATTCAGACAGTCTAATTTCTGTCAACAATAACCTTTGGATGACATCTATAAGCCCATCTTCGACAACCCTCCATCATCCCTCCAAATGGCATCTCTAAGCCCATTCCCTACTCAGTCAACTAACACATCATCGAGTGCAAATTTCTGGGCACTTTAGTGTTTAATCATCTTCCACCTTCAAGTCACGAATGTCTGAAGTGCCAATCTAACTCTTCAGGTTTAAGAAGATTAAACAGGGGCAGCTGTTGTACCCCAAAATTTCCCTCTCACTTATCAAGGATTTTCTCACAAGATCTTCCATGGCATCAAGTTTGCAGCACTAATACATTAATTTAGGTTTGGAATTGGCACAAGGGCAAAATGATCAATTGCACACTGAAAAGTCAAACTTTGACTTTTGGATCAAAATCAAGTTTCAAGAATCATGTTTCATCAAAACATGTTAAAATATGAAGTTTTTTTCATCAAGAAAATCAAAAGTCAAAATCACCTTGGAAAAGTCAAAATTTTAAATACTTAGAATTTTTTTTAAGTGTTTATGAAATATGATAAGTTCAGAACTTCTGGCCAAAATTTCACCATGATGCAGGCTGATTCTGGAAGAACTTCTGACACAAGAGTTGTAGATCTCAATGATATCTAAAACATTGTAGAACAAAACTTCTCCTAGAAATGCTAGGATTTCAAGTTATAAATCCTTGAAGACATGTCCATGAAACTGAAGCATTCAGTAAATTCAGGACATTTCCAAGACAGAATTTGGTTACAACTTCTGGGCCAACTTTCATGAAGGTTCAACCAGAGTTTGCAAGAGTAATTCAAAGAGGGTCTGCAAAGCATGTTACAAGCTTTTTGAAAAGTCTGAGAACTCCTTCAGAATATGCTGGAGCAGGGAGATTCAAGGATCAAAAGTTGAATGTTTGTTCTAAGTTACGCTAATGCTGAACTTCTGATCCAGATTAAGCTATGATACATAATCTCATATTGCAGGTTTTCTGTTTTGAGAAATCTCATCATCATTTAATGCTCACACCCACTTTTGAGTCTTTATCCAAAGGATTTCCCCACGCGTGACATAGAAGTACCATTGTTGTCCTTGAAAAGCAAACTTTTGTACAAGTTTATGCTGGGCCCATGCTCTACTTTTGCTTCTGAGGGTAGTTTTCCATAATTCATGCTTACAAATCCAACTTAGGCACGGCTAAAAGTTGTTAACCACCCTACTTTGTGCCTTGAACCATACTTGTTTAAACTTGCTTCAAGAACAAGTCAACGCCCTAGCATATGATGGTTGTACCCTTGACTTCTCCAAGCTCCAAAGTCCTTGCCTATAAATTGAACTTCATTTCCAACTGTTAAAAAGGGGGGAGAATTTGACAAAAAGCCTTGAAACTTTTCTGAAATTTCAAAGAACTTGAAACTGTAAACACAAAATACAAAACCTGTTAATTTCTGGTTTTTGCATCCAAGCTCTAATCTTCCTTGAGCATTTCACAACCAAATCACCCACTCGGTTTCTAACATACATTTAGAAATAATCCCAACTTCTGTTTACAGACTGAAATTCAATCTCCACCAACTTCCATTTCAAAAAATCAGAACATTGCTTCTTGGTTGTTCCTGAATTTTCCAGCCATTTATAACTCAAGTTAAAGGTTGTTGCAGCCTTCTGAGCACATGAGAAAGCTGACCGGAACATCACAGTAGCCTGAACCAGACTCTAATTCAGAATAATTTCCAACTGCAAGGTAAGTTTCTTCTGACTTGTATCTCATCACTTAGGCATTGATAGGCTTGCTTGCTCAAAAATATAATGTAGACATCCTGACTCTGATGTTGTACATATTCATAGACTTCATGTATTTTTCGCCTAAGTAGAGAATTTCAGCTCAGAACTTATTGGGGAAATTAGGATTCAGAGTTAAGATTAGCAAAATTCATGCTTGCTTCTGATTTACAGTTCTGATACTTTATATTTCTGAAACCATGATGAAACCTGCCATAACTTTTATGTTTGTATTTTCTATTTTGTTGAGAAATGACTAAGTTGCAGATACTCTGAACGGCGTGAAGAAGGAGATGAAATTCATCATCAGAGTTTACTTTGTAATACATGTTTACGTTTTTGCTTCTAATGACATATGTATAGCCACCCCAGTGATAGAGAGCACATGCATAAGACATTAGTGTTAAGGGTCCTGAGTTCTAGCCCCAGAAACACCTTTTTATGTTTATTTCCTGACATTTTTACCCCATTAATTGGACCAGAACTTCTAGATAAAACCCTTCCTATTTGTTTGTCAAAATAGTGACCCTGGGCCAGAACTTCTAGATATTCTTATCCAATAACATTGACACTTCACTTGTCCACTATCAAAACTTCTAGGTCTTCAGTTGCATTAGAACTTCTAGTCTCCCTCAAACGACCAGAACTTCTAGTTTGCCAGTGACACTAGAACTTCTAGATTTCCAGCTACATCAGAACTTCCAGACTCTCAACAACCAGAACTTCTGACCTTCCAGTAACATTAGAACTTCTAGGCTGTCAGTTGCATCATAACTTCTAGGCTTTCCTTTGTTCCCAGCAACCTCATACCCGAATCCAGAACTTCTGACCTCCCCCATTTCTGCTAACATTTTCTTTCTGATTTGTAGCGCATCAGAGTCAGATTTTCTGCCCCTTATTTCTATCCTTTCAGCAATACGCTGATTCTGATCCTTTTCCCTTTATTATTTTTAATATCACTTCTATTTTCATTAATTAAAAACACCAAAAATATTTTTATATTCATACACTTTGTTTTATTTTCTTTTAAAAACAAAAAGACTAAAAATATTTTCTTAATCCAATTCATTTCTTCTCTTAATAAAAACAAAATAAATACATTTTTACATTTCTTATACATTATTTCAATGTGGTTGTAATAGATAATTAGGACTTTAATTTCTTGCAATCCCCATTTGTAAATTTGTACACCCTATCCCCTTAACGATTGTAATAGCGTAGAATATTTACTTTCTACAATTTATCGCTTTCATATAAATGCTAATAAATTAGGATTTGTATGGGAAGATAAAATCAACAAGTAGACAACCCCTAATCAAATACTAAATGCATGCAAATTAAACACACTATTCATACATGCACCTATAGGGTTAATTCCACTTGTTGCCTAAAAAATGGTCATGTTATGCATGTGAGACGTCTTACCAAAACAATCAAAATACAAGATCATAGTCCCTCGATGACGCTTCAAATGTTTCCTTTCAAATGATCTTAGTCCCTCAAAGAGAAATGCTAAGATATCTCACAACATTGCTATCATGAATATACGATGACCCATGCTTGTCCCTTTTACATCCAACGATGGGGCTTCTTACCAAATCAATGGTAAGATAAAAACATCTAAAGGAGGAGGAAAAGAATGTCTAAGACCTTTTGAGTAGGTAGATTTCTCCTAGTTGCTTGCTTGATCACAACAAAAAAAAACATTTTATACACCAACACTTTCATTTTGAAATATTTTCAAAAGACAACGCTTTGTATGCATTCTCATAAAGACGGGAACCATTACAAAGGCACCCTTTTCAAAAACCACTTTCAAAAATACATTACGCAAACACTTCTTTGAACCATTTTCCAAACAACACTTTGTATGAATTCTTATGAGACGATAATCATTACAAAGGCACGTTTTAAAAAATACTTTCAAAACCACACCACAAAGCACATTTTCAAAAAAAGCAAGTGATATAGCAAGCAACTAAGAGCCCATAGATAGCTATGGATGAAAAGGGTGCTAACACCTTCCTTTTTCATAATCTACCCCCCGAACTCAAGAAAACATCTCAAAGGTCTTTCATGTTCTTTTCATCCTTTCCTTCATTAGATAAAATAAAAGCCGGTGGCGACTCTTGCTAACCGCAACAATTGCGATAAAATGCAAAACATCTCAAGTCAGTTCTCCCACCGTGTTACAGAACTGACAACTCTGTTGGGGAAATAAATTAAAAGTGGGTTTACCTTATGGCTAGATTACCTTTACTTGTTTTCATTATTTTACTGGTTTGCTTTACATTTTTGTTCCTTGTTTGGGCTTGTTTTGATCCTCTACCCGGATCTGGGACACCTTTTTAGGTAAGTAGCAATAAGTTGTGGAAATTGTGCGGGGTATACCAACATGGTCTAAGCAATAGATACGCTTATCAGATAGCGAATAATTAATAGTGTGTGTTTATAAGTTATGTTCAAGAAAAGTTTGGGTAGACTGTGGGATCTAGTCTACAAGAAGATTATCAGAAGCCTTGATGTGATATTTCTTGAAGACCAAACTATTGAAGATTTTGATAAAATAGAGAAGTCAAAATCTGATGGTAAAAGTTACACTGATGTTGTGCCTAAACCTCCTAATGGAAATTTTGTTGATGAAGGGGATATATAGGTAGATGATGATAATGTAACCAATAACCAAGAACCTTATCATGATGAACAAGTTGAAGAGGTTCCACCCGAGCCACATGATGAATTTGAGTTTAGAAGATCTACTAGTGAGCATCAAGTTTCTCAAAGATATCCTCTATATGAGTTTGTGATGATCATTGATAATGGAGAGCCATAATACTACCAAGAGTCCATTTCAAATGTTGATAAATAAAAATGGTTGAAAGTAAGAGGAGGTGAATTCCTTGCATGAGAATCACACATTTGAGTTGGTTAATTTTGCTAAGGGTAGAAGAGCACTCAAGAATAAATGGGTATACAAGATAAAGTCTAAAGAGAATAAATCTCAACCAAGATACAAGGAAATATTGGTCGTGAAAGGTTTTAATCAGAGAAAAGGTATTGACTCTGAAGAAATTTTCTCACCTGTGGTGAAGATGACATTCATTCGAGCTGTGTTGGGATTAACAACTAACTTTAATCTAGAAGTTGAGCAACTTGATGTGAAGAATGATTTCCTTCATAGTGATTTGAAGGAAGAGATCTACATGGATCGGCCTAAAGGCTTCTAAGTCAAAGGTAAATAAGAGCTTTTTGTAGATTGAAGAAAATTTTGTATGGTCTCAAGCAAGCTCCACGAAAATTGTAACATCCTAAACCCTGAAACTTTAATTAAAAGAATTAAAAGACTATTTAGGATGGCACTCAATAAAATTATGGTTTTCAATGTTTTTAAAACAACAACTCGATGCGGAAAAATGACCAACATAAATTTCATTTGTCACTTTAAAAGAAAACCTTGAATTAAAATAACATAATTCATACTTTTATTCAAAATAATTCAATTCTCCCCGTTATCGATGTTACAAATTAGAGCATTATTAACCAGCTAAAAAAACGAATACCGGAAAACAAATGAAGAGAGCATCAAAATTGATACTCCAATTCACAACAACTAAGATCACTCCTCTCGAGTATATGTACAACAAGGTACAAGCATCATAAATACAAACAAGAAAGGAGTGAGAATAAACTTTTATATATTAACAGTGTAAATAATGCGAGGATAGATTAAAAGTACAACAATAAATGACAATCAATTATTCTCACACAACACCAATGAATAATTCACACCAATATCACAAAGCTGGTATGTATGTAATGTGACTCACGACTCAATACTATGCATGTGGTACCAACTCAACAATGATTTTTGATACGAATTGCGCCCCCCCCCCCCCCCCCCCCCCCCCCCCTTTGAGCTTCAGACAAGTGTCACTCAATACAACCTGTATCAAAACAACATATTATAGTGAATAAATTTTATATAATAACATGACATATAACATGGTTTCCTCATACACATATAAAAACTCAAAAATATTCAACAATGGTAAAAATACTAGAGGAGGGTGAGGAACCCTCTCTACCCTTCATCAATCACATCAATATTCAAAGTATCCCCCTACCTGATTTTTCCAGCAATTTCTCTTCAACTATGCTGAACTCTCATCTTCTTCCTAAGCCCTTTGCCTCTTGCCTCTTTTCTCCAAAACCTTTAACTTCACGTACTGACAAGTTTCAGGTTACACTAATCCCTCTTTTAATTCCAAAAACCTAATTCTCCTTAATTGATTATCCCCACTTTGCCATGACTTATTACCACATTCACCATAATACCCTTACTAACTCTAATTCAATTTATTTTTATGATTTAATCTAATATTTCAATATTCCACCAAACACTACTATTTTCTCCTATTTTTCTAAAAATATTATTTTTCAACTAAATTTCTTTATTTTATTTTACTCTATTTATTTAATTAATCTCCTACTAATTTAATTAAATAAAATAATTAAAGTTCTAACAACCCCCGACTACCACATGCACAAATATATTCATAATTAATGAAAATAGATCACTTAATAATTAAATAAAAGGCAACTAAATTCAATTAAATAAATTAATTGAAAAATTCGGGGTATTACAACAATGAGACACAAAGTTTGATTCTTTCATGGAAAGAAATGTTTATGATAAAATTACTGATGATCATTGTGTGTTTGTGAAGAAATTCTCTGATTGTAATTTTATTATTCTCATATTATATGTTGATTGTTGTCTATGACACTAAGAAAAATTAAAGTCTGAAGAAAGAGTTAAGCAAGTCCTTTGCAATGAAGGACTTGGGTCATTCACAATAAATTTTTGGCATGAGAATTTCTCGTGACCGAAAGAAAGATAAATTATGGTCGTCTCACCATAATTACATTGAGAAGGTGTTAGACAGGTTTAACATGAGCAATTCAAAACCTGTGAGTACTCCACTTACTAGTCATTTTAAATTGAATTATGAACAATGTGCTACAAGTGAAGAAGACACAGAAGATATGAAGAATGTTACCTGTGTATCTGTAGTAGGTAGTTTGATGTATGTTATGGTATGTACAAGACCGAATATTTCTCCTATTGTTGGTGTTGTTAGTCGGTTTCTCTCTAATCTTGATAAAGATCATTGTCAAACAGGGAAGTAGATTCTCATATATCTTAGAGGTACTTCTAGAGTGTGCTTATGCATTGAGAGTGATGATCCTGTGTTAGATGGACACACAGATACATATATGGAAAATGATATTGCTTCTAGAAAATCTACTTTTGAATACATTATGACTTTTGTTAGGGGAGCAGTGTCTTGGCAATCAAGATTTCAAAAGTATGTTACTTTATCTATTACTGAGGCTAATTATATTGCAATAACTAAAGCGTTTAAAAAAAAATTGTGGATGAAAAAATTCTTACAAGAGTTGAGTGTTCAACGAGAGAAGTGTGTGTTATTCTGTGACAGCCATAAGGCAATTCATCTTGGTAATAACCCGGCGTTTCATTTCAGATCAAAGTAGATTGAGGCGCGGTATCATTAGATAAGAGATGCATAGAGACAAAGTTCTTTTCACTTGAAAAGATTCATACTGACGAGAATGGTTCAAATATGATGACAAAGACTTTGTCTACGACAAAGATGATCAACTTGAGAAAGAAGGTGGGCATGGTGGAGCAGTTCCTTCCCACTTGTGTCTTGAGGGAGAGATTCAAAGGGTGGACTCACTGCTAAAGTGGAACCCACCGTTTATTTCTAAAAAGAAAAAAATAGAAAAAGAAAAAAAAATACTTTATTAAGTTTTTTTTTATTTGGGTCAAACCTATTTGCATCTATTTAAAAAGATTTTGTTTTATTCCCTAAAGCAAAATAACAAATAAGCAACTTACAAGGATTTTCGAGAAGAGCACAAGGATTTTTGTGAAGAATAAAAGATATAAGTGATAGAAGGGTGTGTAGCAAACTTTATCAGTTTGAGTTACAAATTCAGTATGTTGTTCCTATCACTTAGCTAATTTTACTCATATTCTTGTTGAGTAGTTTTACCGTCTCTTAGAGTTGTGTTGGTATATTCCCAATTTGTGGATGTGTTGTTTGGAGTGAGTTTATCCACCTTTATTGTTTATGATCAAAATTGATATTCCCTAGTGAAATTAGGAAGACTTTACTGGACTGGGTCTAGTGATTTTATTCTCTCACTTTGCGGGAAGTTTTCCACATTAAAATCTGGTGTTCTTGTTATTTAATTTTTCTGCCATTATTATTGTGCTCTTAAATTAGTTTTGTTGGTTTCTGTTTAAATTGCACAAGTTTGGAAAAGTATTCCACTTGAAAAATATTTCCGATTATTTGATTATTTCCATTATTGATACATCAAGTGTGAGTACGAGTTCCACATCAGATGAAAGATTCCCAGCCCCCTCATAAGCCAACACTTAGAATATAAAAAGGCATGGCAAGCTCGCCCATATTTGACATATGTTTAACTTATTTATAGTCCTCTCCGTACCTCATTTAAGTCGTAATATAATCGTTTAATTACCCTAATCATTTATATTATGTTTGGATATTTTAAAACGAATAGAGCAAAATGGAACGAATTTGAACAAAATGAAACAAATATTTTATTCTATTATTTGGATAATTGAATAAAAATTAAAACAAAATTGTTATTTTTTCTCATACAAAATATACAAAATTAAAGATAAGTGATGGATTGAAAAAGAATGTATTTTATTGCGTTCCATCTTATTTCATTTCATTCCATCGATTTATACATAATCAAAAATAACAAAAGAGAAAACTGAAAAAACAAAGGAAAAAGAAGAAATTCAAAGATATTCAAAGTAACAATAAAAGTTAGCTAGATGAGTAACATTACAAGATAATTTACTCTACCTAAAGTGGTAATTTTTCTTCCTCTAATTAAACTATTCTATCTATCTCACCGTAAAAATTTATAAAGAAAAAAATATCTACATTTCCATAACATTTCATTCCTTCAAAAGCAAGAAAGAGACTTCAAATCTACTCCTTATCAGGTACTCTTCCTACTGCTCTGTCACAATACACCAATGGACCAACTGTTTCAATCTCTGCAAAAAGAAGTGGAAAACATAGGATTTTTATATGTATGTGACAGTTGCACACACCATTACATTCTAAATCATATTGTCGAGATCTCTATAGCATAGACACTTCAGATTGAAAGTGTGTTCGGTTTTTAACATGTATCCGTATTTGTAATTGTGTTAGTGCTTCGGAAATGCACACCATTCATTCTTTTTAAACTTATAACTATTTATTCATGACATGATGATAATCATGATGATTACATTTGAAAAACACGTTAACTTAAGAGAGGCTTGTTTGCATCAAACTCACTCTCTGCGAAATCTCCACCAAAATCTGCATATCCTTCTTTCCCTTTGGCCCAAAGAACTATGTAGAGTCCACTGAACATAAGGAACATACCACCAATGCTGCAATATTCAATGCATTATTAATATATCACATTCTACAATTTAGTTAATATAATTTGTATAATAGCTAGGAACTTTAATAATAAAGTACCTACCTTCCAATATTAACAGTGTCTCCAACACTGAAGACTGAGAAAATAACTGAACATACTGTTCCAATTGGGCTAAACATGGAGACAAAAACTGGCCCTCTCTTCTTAAGTGCCCATGCATTGAAGCTTAGGCTTATTCCACTCACTCCACCTGCCTGTGCATTTTCAATGGTAGAGTTTGTTACTTTGTTGTCCACGAAATTGGAAATCATTGATCGTGTTGCTCTTTTTGAGAAATAAAGAAATAGTATAGATATTACCAGAATGGAGAAGCCTATGATATCTCCCAAACTCACGAGTTGCAAACCAGATTTAAGGTCGTCACCTTGAAATTTTTGAAAAACTGCAGTCATGAATCCTCCAAACAACGACGTTATCGCGCTCAATGACATTGGTGCAGGAAAACCTCCAAGAGCGAAAGCCTACAAAGCCAACAGCTTTTATTGAGCTAAAAGAAACCCAAGTACATTTTTTGTGTCCTCTACATTATTTGATTATTACAATAGTTACCTGTAGGACAACACTGCTTGACAATATTAAAACTGAAATCACTAGATAGATGCAACCAATTATCTTTTTCGTGTCAAAGAGAAGCTTTGATGGTGCAGATGATGATTGAAGAAGTGTAACCTCTTTTTTGGTTGCAGGAGCAGAAATGCTTTGCATTATGCTCATTGTAAGAGCTCCCAATACACATAGCAATGTTCCTATGATTTTTAATTTACTATACTTGTTGCTTAAGTTAACTCTCTCTAACCTGTCAAATAGAAGAATTTCCAATACATTAGCAAAAGTATTATCATTAAAAGGCCTATGCTAACTTTCTCGAGGGCATTAAGCATGTTACTTAATTTTGGCTTAAATGTAAATTGAATTGTCATATTTCATTCCTCCTTGTTTGTTTAAGCGTTAGCGAAAATGATCAAAATCTATTGAAATAAAAATTACCCAAAAGTCCATGCGATAATGAAGATAAGACCTGGTGCAAGGTTTGGCATAGCAGTTCCCATTGCTGGAGAAGTTAGATTGATTCCTTTCAAGAAAAAAAACTGGAAAGCTAATCTGCACAATAATAGACAACAAAATTTTTAATCAATAGTTCTTTTGTTCGGTGTAAACCGTAGATCTCTGCACGCAACTGATAAAACTAATCTCTTAAGACAGAAAAAACCACAATAGACGGCAAAACTCTTCGTCAAAAAACTTTCTTATTAAACTAGAAGAGATTTTATCATAAAAATAATGTAAATAACTAAGATACCTTACCCTCCAAATGAAAGAAACCATATCTGCATCATAAACTTTAAACTGAAATTCTTGGGCCACTTAGTCCTACATCATACACACATATTATAATAATATTAATCTTCAAAATTTTCAATCTCAATAAAATAAAATAAAATAAATCACATTTTCATAATCAAGAACAAAACCTTTCAAAACAAAATGCAGCAGGAAAAAGAATAAGAAATGTAGAAATGGAAGTAAAAACAACAATGGTGAGAGGACTAATTCCTAATGACATTGAATAACTCATCAACTCAGCATTTCCTGCATAGATAAATTGAACTGCTATCAACCCTCCAATCAATGTTACATCTTCCACCACCCCCATTTTTTTCCTCCTTCCAATCAAATTCAACTAATTATATCAATTTTTTGAATTTCCTTTATCTATTTTGCCACATTTTTTTTTTCAATTGTTAATTTAATTCTAGATTATATAAATTTTCTTGTTCAAGCCCAGATAATCATCATGATGTTGGTGTCTTTACAAAACCCTTTCTTTCTCTCTCTATCTTTTTTTGTTATTCAAATTTTCTATTTATAGGTTGTGGTAATAATTGGGTGACATTGAAAGCACTTTTTATCTAATTCTAGATTTTGTTCCTTAAAAATAGATAAGATAAGGATTTAATTTGAGAGATTCTGACGGGCTCAAATCCAAGCCCAGGCCCGAGGTGAAACCGTTGAGATGAAACCAGATGCCTTTGCTCTTGTTGACCTCGTTCGAACTGCTACTTGTATTTTCTGCTACAAATTTGGACAACAGCTTCACAGTTATGCTTTACGTTCTGGGTATCATTATTCCAATATTTATGTTTCTACCTCTTTGATCAAGTTTTATGTTACAGTGCATTCTTTCAATGATGCTCATAATCTGTTTGATGAAATTCCTGAACCAAATGTTGTTTCTTGGAACACTTTGATTTCTGGGTATGTCCATGGTGGTCTGTTTAGAAAAGCATTGTCTCTTTTTGGAAATCTAGAAAGGTCAGAGATTTGTGCTGACGCATTCTCTTTCACGTCTGCTATGGCTGCTTGTGCCCAACTAGGCCTGTTGAAACTGGGAAGTTCAATTCATTCTAAGACAGTGAAATTAGGGATGAGTAATGACACTGTTGTGGCAAATTGCTTGATTGATTTGTATGGGAAATGCGGCTTTGTTGAACAGGCTGTCAGGGTATTTTATGATATTATAGACAAGGATGTTATTTCTTGGAATTCGGTTATAGCAGCATGTGCAAACAATGGTAACATTGAACTTGGTTTCAAGTTTTTGCAGCTCATGCCTAATCCTGATTCGATTTCTTATAATGGGCTGATAAATGGAATTGCTCAGGGTGGAAGGATAGAAGATGCTGTTTGGATTTTGACTACTATGCCATGTCCAAATTCATCTTCTTGGAACTCCTTAATTACTGGATTTGTGAATAGGAATCGAGTTTCTGAAGCTTTGGATATGTTTGGTAAAATGCAGTTGAGAAACTTGCCGATGGATGAGTTCACATTTTCTATAATTTTAAATGGAATTGCTGGTCTGCCAGCTTTAACATGGGGGATGCTGATTCATTGTTGTACAGTAAAGTACGGTTTAGATTCATCGGTTGTTGTAGGGACTGCCCTGATCGACATGTACTCAAAATGTGGGCGGGGGAACGATGCGGAATCAATATTCAACGTGCTTTCTGATAGGAATCTGGTATGCTGGAATGCAATGATATCTGGGTATGCTCGCAACGGTGATTTTGCACAAGTTATCAGTCTCTTCGAGTTGCTGAAAATGGAAAGAGATACAAAACCTGACGGCATCACATTTCTTAACCTTATATCAGCATGTTCCCATAGCCAAGTACCATTTGAGTCTGCTATTAGTTACTTCGACGCTATGATAAATGAATATGAGATTGCACCCTCCATTGAGCATTGTTGTTCAATGATACGGCTCATGGGGCAAAAAGACGAGTTGTGGAGAGCACAGAGGATGATACATGAGCTTGGTTTCGAGTCATGTGGAGTAGTTTGGAGGTCTTTGCTAGGTGCTTGTGGAACTCAGGAAGATTTACAAGTAGCAGAAGTTGCCGCTGCTAAGGTGATTGAATTGGAGAGAGATGAAGATTATGTGTATGTGATGTTGTCTAATATGTATGCATCTTTTGGAAGATGGGAAGATGTTAATGTAATTAGAAGCTTCATGAGTAAGAAAAGGGTTAGGAAAGAAGCAGGTTCTAGCTGGATAGAAATAGATAGCTTTGTCCGATATGAAAGAAGAGTGTGACTAATCTTAAATATTGAGTCATTTGTTCACTTATTTGCCCCTTAAACAAACTTGAGTGAGGAAGTGTCTCTCTAACTAGTAATTACCTCATTCCGTATTCTATTGATAAACTATCACAACGACTGATACCGAACTATATCCATCATACGTGTATAAAGCAGCTTTAAGGTTTGGAGCACACTTGGGACAGAAAAAATCAGTTTCATTTGTCCCCATCCAACATGGGAGATAAATGCCACATGTATGATATTGATATAGGTCCGTACATGATTTTCTTCAGTACAAAGAAATGCCTTATTTGCTTCCTCCCACTATGTGTTAGGCATATACTTTAGGAATGATATTCTAGCCTTTATGCACCAACTTACAACAGCAATTCGAATCTTTTCATTGATATTCCTTTTCAAAAAACATTTTTTTGTTACCTTCTTTTCTATGAGTGTTGTCACTTGTCACAACTCTCAAATCCAGTTAAAGTTCATTCACCTTTCCCCTAAAAAAATATGTATTGTAAAGTTGTATAACCCAAAAATAAAAAGAGAAACATCTTAAAATATCATAAAAACTAAGAATCATTAGGGGTTAGCCCATGTGATTCAACTTTGCTTTCTATCCTTTCTATTCTTTCTTTTTACATACACACATAAGATCAAAGAATGAAAATACATGAATGAGAGTTAACTATTCAAGTACTCAAAAATAATATGAACAACGTAACTGCTAAAGAGAATATCCATTTAGAGAAACCGGTTTCTAACCGAACCGCAAGATTATAAGAATTCTCAGATTGCAACAAAGCACTTAAACTAAAGTTTGGATTAGAACCATAAAGAGATTGAACTCCCTCCACGTCATCAATTTTCAAGTCAACTTTTTTCTTCCTTGGGCTTATATTTGGGTACATAACCGCTTCTTTTATAGATGAATGCCCAAGCCCAAGCACGTGCCCTATCTCGTGCGTCACAACTGATTCCAAATCAACGGCTATCCTTGAATCATCATGATCAAAATCAACGGCCCAATTCTCTGCTGCATCTAAATGAAATCTTCCATTCTGAGGAGAGAAAGCATGCGCTAAAACCCCCAAAACACCGTCAAACGGTTCTCCGTCACCGTGATCACCGAAATAAAATCCGATTCTAATATCCGCCGATTGATACTTCTCCGTCTCACGAAAACTCACCGGAATCACCGACGCCCACCGCTTAAAAGAACGTTCGAAAACCGTTCGGATGTCCGATAAACTCAGCGTATCGATCATATCATACGGTGAGAAAGCATAACTTAGAGTCATCGGAGAGCCACGAAGCCACCGCGGTTTCCCGTTAAAGTAAGCAAAGTGACGTGAGGTATGTATTCTACGCGTCGCGGTGTCCGAAACACCGCATCTCGGAGACTCAATCGTTGATATAGTTTCAGAGTCGAGTTTTCCAGTTAACGGCAAACCGAGCTGTTTCTGATAAAGCAACACGGCGGACTCGAAGTTCGAATCAAACTTGTCCGTGAAATTCGAATTCGACGTCGTGTTCGGCTGAGTAAGGTAACCGAAGCGATGGAAATACTTCTTCAGCTCCGCCATGCCGCTGACGTGGCTGCCTCGTTCCGCGTGAAGAAAACTCGAGAAGTTGTGCCACGTGGCGTTGTGTTTTTGAGAAGTTGTTATTACGGTTACAGATTCTGGTATAATCCTCGCGGTAACGGTAAAGCATGGGCGCCAAAGAAAGAGAGCGAGAAAGAAGAAGAAAAAGTTAAAGTAACTGAAAAACGGAAACATAACGATTAGTTAGTTATGTTTCTTTTTTCAGGTGAAGATCAATTATGAAGCTTATAACAATTAAATGAATGATAGTATATAATATAGTATAGAACTTATATATTGAAATTATGATAATTATCAATTTGGAATCATATTATATATACATGCGTATGAGATAGTCTTTGGTATGATCGAAGACAAGGAGAGAAGTTAATTAGGATGATACAAAGATAAGAAGATTCTGACCCTTTTGATGGGAGATTCTGACTTTAGAAGTGTGAAGGTGGGTAAACTAATTAGGTTTCTGTTTTTAATCAAACTATATAATATATTTGGGGTTTAATTTTGTTTGATGTTTTGGGTCGTTGGTGGTGTGGTAACTGATTTGTCAAATGGAAATTGTATAGAAAATGAGTTTTAATTTTCTAAAGTTTGAATCATGAGATACGATTTGTTCAAGTTTAGTTGAGTTGAAGAACTAGACTAATGTTGGTTGACCAAATTTGGTGGTGGTAAAGTGGTTTAACTCGTCAGAAGCGAAAAAGATTGGATATTATTTGGGAAATTACTACGCAATGTGTGACAAATATTGCTTTCTCCGCCTAATTTTATTAATTCAAACACTATCTTTTTTCTATGGTGCTCATAACATTTCAAAGGCTATAATAGTTTTAAGTTATTCACTTTTTAAGTTGTTAACCTGGCAGGTGAATGTGCTAACTCATAAACTTTTTACTCAAATTTATTGTTTTCTTAATCCTTTTATTCTTAAGGAAAATAAATTCAATAATTTAGAATTCGGTTTAGGAGTAACCTAAATTTTTTTAAATATTAGTCTTCAACTCTCTTAAATTAGTTTAATGTTTTGTTTTAATCTCTTAATTAAAAAATATTACAAATTAGTTCCTTAACTTTACTTTGGTTATCTTATTTGGTCTATTATGTCAATTTTTGAAGAAAAAAAACGTTAAGTTTCAATAACGTGGATTTACAACAAGACTCGAAGTCTAAATGTGACTATATATTTGTATTACAAAGTAGGATTTGCACTTAATTAGGTGCCATAAAGATGTTCAGAATAAAGTTATATTAAGTGGAAACCGTACTTTATAGTATAAATACTGAGTCACATTTGAACCTTGAACCTTACTGTACATCTATGACACCAGATTTTAACTTTTTTTTTTGCCAAAAATTGATGGGAGACCAAATAGAATAATAAAAGTGAAGTTAAGTAACTAACTTGTAACATTTTTTAATTGAGGGAATAAAATGGAACATTAAATTAAGTTAAGGAATTAAAACATGTATTAAACCTAAATATTATTTCAATCAAGATTTGAACTCAAATTCTTTTAACAATTAAATTTTACTAGCCACGTGAGTCCAACCATTTTATTTTTTTCATACTTACAATTTGAAATTCGTTTGATGATCATAATAATAGTCATATCTGTGAGCAACTCATTCATAGATTGATTTTGAATGATTGCATATATATATATGAAACACTAAATACATGTGTGCACTATAAAAATATAATATAACATGTTTGAATAAGCCAAAATTACATTTCTCTCATAATGCATCATTATGAGTCGACACATCAAGTTTTGTATCGATACATAGCTTTCTGAAGTCCCTGGAATTGTATCTCAAAACTATTATGTATCGATACAAAAGCTTATGAGTCGATACATAACTCTTTGATGATCCTGGAATGTAAATCTAAAAACTGCATGCATCGATACATAAATTTCATGCATCGACACATAATATTTTGATGTCCCCGTAATACTTGTATGAATCGACACAAAACCTCGTGCATCGATACATAATATTTTGGTGCCTCTGTAATACATTCTTGAACTTATATGCATCGACACAAAACCTCATGTATCGATACAAAATATTCTGATGATCCTGGAAAACATTTTGAAACTTATATGTATCGATACATAATATCATATGTCGACTCATACTATATTTTAAATTCAAAAGTTAAATTTACAATCAGTATGTATCGAGACATACGCATTATGTGTCGACGGGTATAAAAGTGTTGGTTCTGTAAAATGCTACAACATGATTTTGTATCGACTCAAAACATAACGTATCGACTCATCCTGTTACATATAACTAACATGAGTCGACACATGACCAACATGCATCGACTCATATCACTTTCTTTTTTACTAACCGTTTTTTGTTATAAATATAAGCAAGCATTTCTTCAGAAAAAACATAGCAACATAGAAGATTGTGTGCAAAACAATTGTGAGCAACCAGAAGCTTTTCATTCCTTCATCTTCATCATCTTTTCAATCATCTTACATTCAACAACAACAAAGAAAATCAAACATCCTTGTTGAATTGAATCAAGCGGTTTGAGATAACGTTCAGTTGTGTATTGAAGAAGTCTAGCTGAGTTGAAGGTTGAAGAGGAAGCTTCAAGAAATAAACCAGAGGGTTTGTCCTTCAAGAACAGGTGTGTTCTTGAGGGTTTTGTCAGGCACGGTTGTGCGAGTCGGATTCAGCCGTAGCGAGGGGTTTGAAAATCGGAAGGATTTTGAACAAACAGGTCGTGGAAGCGGAGGATCATTCAGTGACTTTGCAGGAAATCTTGATACAACTCATATCAAGTGGTGGTTCTTACAAGAAGAAGAAGATCATATGGATTTCTTTCTTTCTGTGTAGTGTAACCTTGCTATCAAACATTCAGCATATTGATATAAAAGTTCTCAGTTTCGATTGTGAAATTGAGAGGGAGATGTACCCACACGCGAGGACGACAGTGGGGAATTTCCTTACCAAACTGCCTGCGTATCGTTCTCTCTTTCTTTCTCTTTATAATTTTACATATTCTATAATTTTGCAATTCAATTGGCGTGCTAAGTTTTACAGTCTAATGATAAACATAGTGGATCAAACATTTTCATCAAACCACCACTATTAAATAATTATACAAGCATACACCAAGTGTTTGACAAAATTCCTATCAAATTTCTAAATTCATTGGAAATACTGTTTTATGATAAGTGCATTGAAACGTCAAGATTTTTGAGTTGTACATTCATCCATTTCATTTAATAAAAATCCAGCAAATTTTTTACATGTCAAGTTTTCTAGTAGTCGGTTCAAAGTAGACGGAATTGATTCAGGACATTGATTTTCGCTGCTTTCAACTCGCTTTGATAAAACAATTTTAAATCCTTGAAAAAGTAAGAGGTGATCTATTCACCCCCCCTCTCGATCACTTGCCACACCGTCTAACAAGTGGTATCAGAGCACTGGTTAGCTAGTACTTTGTATCTACTCGTAACGCTATGGCCTTTGAACCAAATGGGGCGTATAATAGAGCTCCTGTTTTCAATGGTGAAAACTATGGCTACTGGAAAGACTGCATGCGAGTATACATAAATTCCATTGACAGGAATGTATGGACTGCCATTCAAAATGGTCCTTTTCAAATCACCATGAGGAATGATGCAGGTGCAATAGTACTTAAACCCGATGATCAATGGAATGAAATGGATGAAAAGAAATGTTCGTGCGATTGGAGAGGCAGAAATATGATGATCTCAGCACTTGGTGTTGATGAGTATTATAGGGTGTCTCACTGCACGTCCGCTAAAGAAATGTGGGACGCTTTAGAAATTTCCCATGAAGGAACAACTGAAGTTAAACAATCCCGCATTAATACACTCAATCAAGAGTTCGAGCTCTTTCGCATGAAGCAAGGAGAATCTGTCTCTGACATGCATAAGAGATTCGTACATCTTGTGAGTCGTTTAAATGCACTTGGAAAACCTGTTTCCAATGAAATTGCTACTAATAAAATTCTGAGATGTCTTAGCAGGGAATGGCAACCTAAAGTAATAGCTATCAAGGAAGCAAATGACCTCACTACGCTTACCATTACAACTCTGTTTGGAAAGCTGGAAGAACATCAACAAGAATTGCAAAGTCTTGAAAAATACGAAAATAAGAGTAAGAAAGAAAGGAACAAAGATAGGGAGGGTGAGAAGAAGTCAATAGCTCTAATGACTTCTAGCTCTAAGTCCTCAACGAAAGAGCAAGATGATAATGGCTTAACTAGTGATGAAAATTCTGATGATGAAGAAATAGGACTTTTTGTTCGGAGATACAATAGATTTATCCGAAAGAATGGAATCAAGCACTCCGATAAGAATCTCATAAGCTTTCGAAAACAATCCAAAGAACCAAGGCAAGAAGAAAATAAAAAGCAAAGAGGTAAAGGACCTTGTTATAATTGTGGTAAAGTTGGACACTACAAACCAGACTGTCCAAAGATGAAAAAGGATAAGGAAAAAGCTCCACCAAAGAAGTTCAACAAACAAAGAAGAGCTTATATTGCGTGGGAAAGCGATAGCGATTCATCAGACGATGACAGTTCAAGTTGTAGTGATGAAAGTACAAATTTATGTCTGATGGCACATACAAAAAATCAATTCTACAACAAGAAAGACAACCACAACAAACAAGTAAGACAAACATATCCTAACAACTTTTCTTCTATGACCTTTTCTGAACTAAATTTAGCTTTTGAAAAAGTGCAATACAAAGCTGAAGATGCCTTTAAGAGATTATCCTCCGATAAACAAATATTTTCATTTCTCGAGAGTAAAGTCTATAAAGCTGAAAAAGACTTAAAAAGTCTAAAAGCTAGTATTGCAAAAAGTTCAAAAGATAAGGATGTTACAGGATGTATTCCCAGAAGGGAATGTGAAGTTTTTCATATTTGGCAGCAAGAGGTTAGGACTCTTAATGCGAAATTAGAAAAAGCTTTATAGCCAAAAGTTACTTTTGCAATTGATCCTAAAATTTTTAAGAAAACATTAAATCCACCGTATTCAAAATACTCTTTTGTTAAAAAATTACCAAAGGATACAATGAGCAGAAATAAAACAATACATCATCATCATGGTTTATGCTATTATTGTTGTCACTTTGGACATACCATTGAAAAATGCAAGTTTAGGAGCTTCCTTGTTCCTAAAGGCATTTACCAATGGAGGCCTAAAGGCAACCATGTTACCACTTACCCACATGGACCCAATAAAAATTGGGTACCTATCTCTCTCTTTTAATATTGCAGGAAAAATGCCTCACACCCATGGATAAAAGATGGTTTTTAGACAACGGGTGTTCAAGGCATATGACTGGTGACATATCGCTCTTCATTGACTTCAAGGCAAAGAAGAAAGGATTTGTTACCTATGGAGATAATAACAAAGGAGCTATACTCGGTAAAGGTAGTGTAGGTAATCCCTCTATCGCTACTATTTCTAATGTCCATTTAGTAGAGGGTCTTAAACACAATTTGCTCAGTATTAGTCAATTATGTGACAAAGGTTATAAAGTTACCTTCACAAATACTTGCTGCATAATTGAAAATACTGAAAAAGATATTGTGTTTAAGGGCATTAGAGTAAACAATGTCTATATGCTTGACCTTTTTGATGTATCCTTAACAAGCACTAAGTGTCTAGTCACCTTGAATGATGATTCATGGCTTTGGCATAGACGCTTAGCGCATGTTAACTTTGATTTGCTTAATAAGGTTGTATCCAAGGATCTAGTAGTAGGTCTTCCAAAGATAAAATTTACAAAGGATCACCTATGTGATGCGTGCCAAATGGGAAAGCAAACAAGGGTCTCTTTCAAATCCAAAAACATGATTTCCACTTCACGACCCCTTGAGCTTCTCCATATGGACCTTTTTGGACCCTCTAGAACAAAAAGTTTAGGAGGAAATTATTATGGTTTTGTTATTGTTTACGACTACTCTAGATTTACTTGGACTATATTCCTTCATAGCAAAAATGAAACTTTTTCTACTTTTAAGAGTTTTGCAAAACTATCTCAAAATAGAATGGAATTGAAAATAATTGCAATTCGAAGCGATCATGGAGGTGAATTTAGAAACCATCTCTTTGATAAGTATTGTGACAAGCATGGTATTGAGCATAATTTTTCAGCACCTCGAACTCCACAGCAGAATGGAGTTGTGGAGCGCAAAAATTGCGTCTTAGAGGAGCTAGCAAGAACAATGCTCAATGAAGGTGGATTGCCAAAATATTTTTGGGCTGATGCAATTAGCACAGCCTGCTATGTTTTAAACATAATACTAATTCGTCCAATTTTGGATAAAACACCTTATGAAATCTTGAAAGGAAGAAAGCCAAACCTGTCACATCTTCATGTATTCGGTTGCAAATGTTTTGTCTTAAATAATGGAAAAGAAAATCTTGGAAAATTTGATGCAAAAGCAGATGAAGGTATATTTCTCGGATACTCACAATCAAGCAAAACATATAGGGTATAAAATAAACGTCTACTTACAGTTAAGGAGTCAGTTCATGTCTCTTTTGATGAATCTTATCCGAAACGTGTCAGAAAAGGTATTTCTCTTGATGGTGCAGGTGTATCTACTGAAAATATACTCAAAGAAACTGTTGAAGAAAATGTTCAATCCAAAACAATTGATGATAAGGAAGAAAAAGATACAAGCCCTTCAAAAGATGAGGAAGAAGAGAAAATGGAAGCAAATGATCTTCCACCAACTTGGAAGTCCTCTAAAGACCATCCCATTGACAACATATTGGGAGACATCTCAAAAGGAGTAATAACTCGCTCCAAGATAAGTAATTTTTGTTATCATTTTGCTTTCGTTTCACAAGTAGAACCTAAGAATGCCAAAGAGGCCTTGATTTATGAATTTTGGCTAATGGCCATGCAAGATGAGCTGAATCAGTTTAAAAGAAATGACGTTTGGAAACTTGTCCCTCGTCCGCGAGACCATCATATCATAGGCACTAAATGGGTTTTTAGAAATAAACTTGATGAAAACGGAATGATAACCCGCAATAAAGCACGCTTGGTAGCACAAGGGTATAACCAAGAGGAGGGCATTGATTATGAGGAGGCTTATGCTTCAGTTGCTCGCCTTGAGGCTATACGTCTTTTGCTCACTTATGCGTGTGCAAAATATTTTAAGCTTTATCAAATGGATGTAAAGAGTGCCTTTCTTAATGAAGTCATAAATGAAGAAGTGTATGTCTCACAACCTCTCGGTTTTGAAAATAACGAATATCTAGATCATGTATTTAAATTAAAACGAGCTTTATATGGTCTTAAACAGGCTCCTCGGGTCTAGTATGAAAGACTTAGTAAATTTCTACTTGATCATGGCTATTCAAGAGGTCAAGTGGACACTACTCTTTTCATTAAATGTAAAGGAAAGCACGTCCTTTTAGTTCAAATATACGTAGATGACATTATTTTTGGTTCAACTAATCTACACTTGGTCGAGGAAGTTTCCAAAGTCATGCAGGGTGAATTTGAGATGAGCCTCATGGGGGAGCTAAACTACTTTCTCGGTCTCCAAATAAAGCAGCTCAATGAAGGCACAATTATATGTCAAACAAAATATTTCCAAGATTTGCTTAAACGATTTGGGATGAACAACTCTAAACCAATTGATACTCCCATGCCTACCAACGGAAATTTAGACAAGGATGAACACGGTAAGAGTGTCGATGTCAAGAAATATAAAGGTATGATCAGATCACTCTTGTATCTTACAGCATCTAGGTCTGACATCATGTTTAGTGTTTGCATGTGTGCATGATATCAATCGGATCCTAAGGAATCCCACTTGAAAGCTGTCAAACGTATACTTAGGTATCTCAATAATACACCTAAGTATGGGCTATGGTATTCCAAGGGAAGCGATTGCAGTTTAGTAGGTTACTCTGATTCTAATTTTGCTGGTTGCAAATCAGATAGGAAAAGAACTAGTGGAACATGTCACTTGTTTTCAAACTCTTTAATAAGTTGGCATAGCAAAAAAGCAAGTTTCTGTTGCTTTGTCAACTGCTGAAGTTGAATATGTTGCATCCGGTAGCTGTTGTGCTCAGATCTTATGGCTGAAGCAACAATTACAAGACTACGATATTCAATTAAAACTTATTCTAATCAAATGTGACAATACAAGTGCTATAAATCTCACTAAGAATCCAGTTTTACACTCGCGCATTAAATACATAGAAATTAGACATCACTTTCTACGCGATCATGTTGAAAAGGAGGATGTTACGTTTGAGCATGTTGATACTAAAAATAAACTTACTGACATCTTTACAAAACCACTTGCAGCGGACCTCTTCTTCAACATCCGCCGTGAGCTAGGGATTTTAGATCTCTCATACGTGATGTCCTAAACATATATGTAATTGAAATATATCTATGTCGCACCATACTGTTAAGATGTGCTTTTTAAGCTTTAGTACGTGTGTTCACTTATCTAATCAAACAAGGTAATATCCTTCCTATCTTCACCCTCAATCACCTATAAGTTGATCTAAATGTTCACTGAAAATGTCTTCGTATATCTCTTCAAACATTTTATCGTGCTTATGTAATCTAACTTTTTATCTGCCAATGCATTAATTTTAACGTGATTACTTTATATTTACTCTGCTATTTACTCACTTATTGATAACTTTATGCCTGGCATTCTGTGTGAATGCCAAGTCCATTAACCGTTGAAATTGTATATAAATTTTCCTATGTGCTGAGTTTCTTGAAAATGTTGCTTATTCTCTTTTTGATATGGTCAAAGGGGGAGAAGAAGAGTGTGTCAGTGAAGATTGTGCTTGTATTAGGAAGAAGATACACAAACTCAGAGGGAGCAAGATTTTTTCATTCACACTATATCACAACACATCATCAGATATTTGCCATCATCAAAAAGGGAGAGTTTGTGAGCAACCCCTTCATAGATTGATTTTGAATGATTGCAAATATATATATGAAACACTAAATACATGTGTGCACTATAAAAATATAATATAACATGTTTGAATAAGCCAAAATTACATTTCTCTCATAATGCATCATTATGAGTCGACACATCAAGATTTGTATCGATATATAGCTTTCTGAAGTCCCTGGAATTGTATCTCAAAACTATTATGTATCGATACAAAAGCTTATGAGTCGATACATAACTCTTTGATGACCCTGGAATGTAAATCTAAAAACTGCATGCATCGATACATAAATTTCATGCATCGACACATAATATTTTGATGCCCCTGTAATACTTGTATGAATCGACACAAAACCTCATGCATCGACACATAACATTTTGGTGCCTCTGTAATACATTCTTGAACTTATATGGATCGACACAAAACCTCATGTATCAATACAAAACATTTTGATGATCCTGGAAAACATTTTGAAACTTATATGTATCGATAGATAATATCATGTGTCGACTCATACTATGTTTTAAATTCAAAAGTTAAATTTACAATCAGTATGTATCGACACATACGCATTATGTGTCGACGGGTATAAAAGTGTTGGTTTTGTAAAACGCTGCAACATGATTTTGTATCGACTCAAAACATAATGTATCAACTCATCCTGTTACATATAACTAACATGAGTCGACACATGACCAACATGCATCGACTCATATCACTTTCTTTTTGACTAACCGTTTTCTGTTATAAATATAAGCAAGCATTTCTTCAGAAAAAACATAGCAACATAGAAGATTGTGTGCAAAATAATTGTGAGCAACCAGAAGCTTTTCATTCCTTCATCTTCATCATCTTCTCAACCATCTTACATTCAACAACAACAAAGAAAATCAAACATCCTTGTTGAATTGAATCAAGCGGTTTGAGATAACGTTCAGCTGTGTATTGAAGAAGTCTAGCTGAGTTGAAGGTTGAAGAGGAAGATTCAAGAAATAAACCAGAGGGTTTGTCCTTCAAGAACGGGTGTGTTCTTGAGAGTTTTGTCAGCCACGGTCCCGCGATTCGGATTCAGCCGTAGCGAGGGGTTTGGAAATCGGAAGGATTTTGAACAAACAGGTCGTGGAAGCGGAGGATCATTCGGTGACTTTGCAGGAAATCTTGATACAGCTCATATCAAGTGGTGGTTCTTACAAGAAGAAGAAGATCATAGGGATTTCTTTCTTTCTGTGTAGTGTAACCTTGCTATCAAACATTCAGCATATTGATATAAAAGTTCTCAGTTTCGATTGTGAAATTGAGAGGGAGACGTACCCACACACGAGGACGATAGTGGGGAACTTCCTTACCAAACTGCCTGCGTATCGTTCTCTCTTTCTTTCTCTTTATAATTTTACATATTCTATAATTTTGCAATTCAATTGGCGTGCTAAGTTTTACAGTCTAATGATAAACATAGTGGCTCAAACATTTTCACCAAACCACCACTATTAAATCATTATACAAGCATACGCCAAGTGTTTGAAAAAATTCCTATCAAATTTCTAAATTCATTGGAAATATTGTTTTATGATAAGTGCATTGAAACATCAAGATTTATGAGTTGTACATTCATCAATTTCATTTAATAAAAATCCAGCAAAGTTTTCACATGTCAAGTTTTCTAGTAGTCGGTTCAAAGTAGACGGAATTGATTCAGGACATTGATTTTCGCTGCTTTCAACTCGCTTTGATAAAACAATTTTAAATCCTTAAAAAATTAAGAGGTGATCTATTCACCCCCCCCCCTCTCGATCACTTTCCACACCATCTAACAATATCATTTTTCGTTATTGAAAAACAAGTAAGAGAGGAGAGAGAAAGAGAGGTGGATAAAGGGTGACAGAAAGTTCAATACTGGCGAGGAAAAACTCATAAGAGGTAGGATAGGATTTGAGATTCTAAGAAGGGTAAAGGAGTATGTTGGGAGGAACATATTTCAAACTTCTTCTTTATTGAGTTTTCAAAGTCTTATGGTGTTAAGGAGATGTTTGATGTGTTCAAAGAGTAGGGTTTATTGATGATGTTGACATTCCACCAAAGTGAGATAAAAGAGGCAAGCATTATGACTTTGTGAGATTTAGAAAGGTAGATTATGAAGACTTGCTTGCAGTAAAGCTGAATAACATATTCATAAAGTCTAAAAAGATTCAGGCTAATATTCCAAAACATCAACGTGGAAATCATTTGCAATACTAGATGGAAGTTAACATAGGGGATTCCATCTGAAGGACTATGGAGGGAGGAAGTACATGCAGGGTAACATACAGAGGAGCTCAAATAGACTTCATCATGAAAATTCTAATGTCAAAACCTATGTTCAAGCAGTAGGGAATGATGGTAAAAAAAATTAGGGTCCTGCTACAAATACAATTAAATCATGGTATCCAAGGAGGAAGGAGTTTGTAGGGGAGAATGATCTGAACAGAAGGTTTAATGGGAAAAAGCAACTATTTACACATCTACAATTTAATATTGAAGAGGAAGATACACATAGGTTTAAAAGGGTATTTGTTAGGGTGGCAGAAAAGGTGGGCATGGCATATAACATTCAAGAAGCATTTCATACGGAAGGATACTTCAGAGTCAAAGCAATTCTTCTAGGGGTAAATCTTTGTCTGTTAGAAGAAATTGAAAAAGGCGAGATCAAAGCTCAGGTGGAAGAGGAAAAATATTGGATTGAGCAATGGTTCTCAAAGATTCACCCGTGATCTCCTAAAGATGTTTACAACGAAAGATTAACGTGGTTGTGATGCTATGACATACTCCCTCCGTACCAAAATATAAGAGAGAAAAATGTATTTTTATTGTCCTAAAATATAAGAGAAAAAATAAACTTTCATCCTTTTCAAGGTGGAATTAAAGGCAAATTGCATTTAATTTACTCTCTCTTACTTTTTCTATAATCAACCACCAATAAGAGTTGCTTTTACATCTTCCCAAGACAATTATTTTAAGAAAAGCACAAAAAGTCTTCATCCAAATTATTATGTTTATACTTTTCTTAATAAGTGTGATTTTGTTTTCTCTCTTATATTTTGGGACGGAGAGAGTACCTTGTCATGCTTGGTCTTCCCATTTCTTTGATTTCATAACAAAGTCAGTATGGAAATATATTTGCTCTGATGATGAAACTAGGGAACAAAGCAAGACGGATGTCACAAGAATCCTAGTTCGAACGAAGTATACTATGGTCGTGAATGAAAATTTTAATGCATTGATCAATGAAAAAATATACAGGACCCAGGTGGTTGAGGATATCCATGGTCCTAAATGTATTTCAATTCCAAAAGATGGACAAGGTGATGGAAGCCATGAATAAAGTAGTTTGGAGGTGGATGAAAATAATGATTCAGAGGAAGAAGATAATGAGTGTTTCGAGGTAGTATTGGAAAGTGAGAGATGTGCAGGGTCGCAGAAAAGTGGTAATATTCATCAGTCTAATCAAAGGAGGTAAAAAATTTGGAAACAACTTTAGCTGCTGGTACAGAGTGTAATGGAGACGCATTGGAGGCTTTGGTGGGTGTTAACCTAGTTAAAAGGGGAAGAAAAATCTACATGGGAAAAGATTCTTCAGAAAAAAGTGCATGGTGAAAGTGATAGAAAGGAGTCTACATTAAATGTTGAGGTTGACATTGGTACTAACAATGATCACAATGTAAGGGAGATAAAGTCAAAGGATGTGGATGGTGAGGCCGGTACTTCTAGAGGGGAAAAAGTTATGGATTTGAATCTGGTGGAGGTGGTTTCGGGTACTGATGTCTCTGATCCGATATTAGGTTCTTGTGCTAGGCTTAGAGGCTCAAAAAACTTAAGTAGGCCCAAACATAAAAAGAACCTTGATGCAATTATTGAAGTGCTGAAGGATCATTCCACTCCTTTGTATTTCTTAGCTCTTAGACCTATCAGGCGTGAACTCTCCAATATTTCTTAATCTAATTATCTACCTAACATAAATCCAATTTTAGTGAACTCTGAGGATCAATCAAAAAGGTTTTTTGGGGTTTTGATTTCATGTTGTGATTTGATAAATGTCTCAAATATGAACCAAGGAAACTCCTGAATTTGTAACACAATTCAAGTGGATGTGCCTATAAAGGTGTGGGAGTCAATCAAAATCCTATGAGTTTAACAGGATGAAGATAACGAGGTATTCAAAGGTATTGTCTGTGAAAATGAACCTAGGGATTGAAGAAGCTTTAAAGCAGCCAAGAAGAATTTTGCTAGGGTTCCATAAATATTGGTACCTTTAATATTAGAGGGTGTGGTAACTCCATCAAAAGAAGACGACTTAGTCAAATGCTACTTAGATCGATATACCATCGCGGGAACCTTAAAGTTTCCCTAGTTTATGACTCTCACAAATATAACACTACAAGTTTGTCCTCGTTTATAAAAGGAAAGATATATTGGAGTTCTTGTTAAATAAGCATAGAAAAATTTATTAATTGGAGGGATAAGATTTAACAATTTTATTTGAGACCTAACCAGAGCATATTGCTCATTTGGACCTTGGAGAAACCTAATAACATAATTAGCTTCTCTCTAATTCTTGATATTTGGAATAACAATGTTGATGCATTTCATAGTGCAAATCAAGATGGAAGAGGGTGACAATTCTCAAGCTCCTACGAAAGTTTCTTCAGCACTGTGTAGCATTGTGTAATATTTTAGTCTCCTTTGCTTGAGGTCAAAGATTTCTTCTTGAAGATATGAAACCCTAAAATGTCACATTGGTTGTAATGGTCACGAAGCTCTACCCAAATTTCATGAGCAGTTTTCATCTAGTGGATGCTATGAGCGGTATCTGTAATGCCCCAGACTGCTTTAAGAATTAAGGACTAACCCCACAAACCAACATGGGTATTTTTGGCATGATTTGTCCTCACTGACATGCTTTCTAGGAAACTTCCCAAAAGGTCACCCATCTTAAAATTGCTCGAAGTCAAGCACACTTAACTATGGAGTTCTTATGGAATGAGTTACCGAAAACAAGATGCATCTTGTTGATATATGTAGTACCAATTAATCCTTTTATAAGCCTTCCTTCAACCATGCAGTCCCTTCCCTACACAACATCAAGATCCCTCTCATTTTGATGTGATTTCGTTGTCTCATTACCATGCCTCGTGCATCGACAACCACTCCCTCGCCCTTGGGTGTTACATCTAACCACACTCTCCCCTCTCCGACATTGGGTGTTATATGATGTTGTACCCCAAAATTTGCCCTCTCATTTCTCAAGACATTTCTCACAAAGATCTGCGAAAGCTCAAGCTTGCACCAGTATTGACTAGGTCAAGCCATCTCCTCAACACTGATACCTCAAGATTAGGGTTTGAATTTGCATAAGGATAATTGGACTTCTAATACTTCAAGTGACGTTCTTGGATCATTATGGACCTTCAAGAATACTCATGTCAAGTTTCATGTCTTCTCAGTCAATTGACCAAGAGACCAAAAATCAGTTGTACTGATGAAAAAATCAACTGTAGCACCAAAAGTCAAACTTTGACTTTTTGGTCAATATTAAGTCTCAAAGATCAAAATTCATCAAGACATTTGAAAATATGAAACTTGATCATCAAGAAATCAAGAAAGTCAAAAGTCAATGTGAAAATTCAAACTCTTCAAGACTTAGAAATTTTTCTAAGTGTTTTTTATACATGATAATTTCATTTCTTCATGCCAACTTTTCACCATGATGCAAGATGATTCAAGGAAAACTTCCAACATGAAAATTGTAGATCTCAATGAGATCTAAAACTTTGTAGGGCGGGACTTTTTCTATAAATGCTTGGATTTTGAGTTATAAATTCAGGAAGTCCTGGCATTTTTGAATAAACACTTAGAGAAATTTTTAGCAGTTTCGGTCAGGATTTTATCCCAACTTCTTGGAATTTTTTCACATGGTTATAAGATTATTTTGTCAAAATGGACAACATGAAAGTTATAGAGGGTGTTTCAAGCTTTCCAAAACATCCAAGAGCATGAGTTTATCATATTTGATCTAGGAGATTCAAGGATCTGAAGTTGGACATTCATTCTTGATTTACAAGGCAGATTTGTGATGAACAAGGAACCAAAATCTTAGCCATGCTGCATAATCTTCAATTTGCAGGCCTCTTGACTTGCAAATCTATCCATAATTAGATGTTTACACAATTGATTGAACCATTATCCAAGTGGTTCAAGTATTGTCCATTGCATCTTTCCATTTTTGGTACAAAGGCACCATTGCCATTCTTGCAAAGTTCACTTTAATGATAAAGTCAGAACAAACATGTTTAAAGTGATCAACCACTTTAGATAGCTTGGTACAAGCATTGGAAACATGTTCTTCATGCTTGCTTCAAAAATAAGCAAGATAGCCATAACATGTGATTCAAAATCTGAGTTGTTTGAAGTCTCAAACCTTCTCTATAAATAGATAGGCCAATTGCAAGAGAAAGAGGTCAGAAAAAAGAAGGGGAAACTAACACTCAAAATCATTTTTGCTGTCAAAAACCAGAATTGCCCACAAAACCTCCATTTTTGAGCTTTGAAGTCCGAATCTTTGAATCTCATACCTTGCAAGTTTTCTCCAAAAAAACCATCCAAACACTCCACATACATCATATAGAAGTTGTTCAAACACAAAAAAAACTTCTGTAACATCACTATCATCACTTCCCAAGCTCAACAACAGCTCAAACTCAAAGCACAAATTTCAGTTTCAAGGTAAGTTTTCTTGACTTTGAACTCTTCATACAAGCATCATTAATGGTTCATTTATGAAGATAAAATGTAGATATCATTGCCTTGAAGCTAACCATATGCTTGCTTTTCATTTTCACTAACGATGTGTTGAGAATTAACTTTTACATGTAGCAAAACAGTGATAAAAGCAAAAAACAGCAGTTATGCGTCGACACGAAATGCTATGAGTCGACATATATTATGTCCAAAACAGGTTATGAGTCAACAAGAAACACGTATGCATCGATACGAAATGGTTATGAGTTGACACGAAACCTGTATGCGTTGACTCATATTGAGTTGTTTTGACTTCCAGGAGCAAGAAACATACATGAGTCAATACATGAGCCGACACATGAGCCAATACGAAACATGCATGAGCCAATACATAAGCTCATGTGTCAGCTCATAAAACATTTTTTAACCTTTTTTTTAATTGTATTTTTACTTTTTTCTTTATATTTTTATTATTATTATTATTTTCATATAAAAAATTCCAAAAAAATATTTTTATTTATTATTTGCATTCTATATATTTTATCCCTTTAAAAACAAAAGACAAAAAAAAAAAATTTTCTTATAAAAAACTTAATTTTTTTTTCTTATTAAATTAATAATTAGATTTAGGTTTAGTTATTCTCTTTTTAATTAAAATTAACTTAGAATTTAGGTTTTCTTTTAATTAATTAATTTTCATTAAACTTAAAACCTTTTAAAAAAAACCTAAAAAATGCTTTCTAACTTAATCTCTTTTATTAATTAATTTAGGTTTAATTTTATTAATTTAATTAATTACTTATTTTAGTTAATGAGGTTAAAACCAAGACCCTTTCCTCAAAAAACCAAACAAATATCCTTTTCTTTTTCATTTATATCTTTGTACATTCAATTTATTCATTTCTTGTACATTATTTCAATATGGTTGTAATAGATAATTAGGTTTAATTTCTTACAATTCCCATTTCTAAATTTGTACACCCCATCCCCTTAATGATGTAATAGTGTAGGGCTTTACTTTTCCTCACTTTTATTGCTTTCATATTGTTGCACGCCAAAATTTGCCCTCCTAATTTCACTTTTATTCTGGCCTGGACTCTACATTCATCTGCATCATTCCAATAGGTCATGTGCGTAGCATGCATTTTCATAAAAAATAGATCACCCGAGGTTCAAAAGATCAGCAGTTAGGGAGCTAGGGTTTACAGCTGATTTGAGGTGTATATGTTGAATAAGTTTGATTATTCTGGTTCCTTTTGGTGTACAAGGCCGTGGAATGAGGGTTTTGGTTCATGCTCGCTTTTTGATTTCTTTTCCATTAAGCTAAAGGGCTATTATTGTCCACTGAACAATAGGTTACATATTTGTTTTCTTGTCAAGAATTCAGGGGGTGTGACCTAGCATACTTACTCTGTGAATCAATGCACCCTCTCATGCGAATGTACTTATCATTGGAGCAGTTAGGGTTTTTTATGACTGACTAAGGTGTATTCGTCCAGTAAAGTTTGATTCTTCTGGTTATCCTTCGGACAGAGAAATGTGAAATTAGGGTTCATTTCCCTATATACTTCATGAAATTAGAGTTGTATCACTTGGACGTCCGGTTATGCTTCTAGTTTCATTTGAGTCAAGGAGTTTCTTCAAGAAAGGTTGATGTGGCGTTGAGGTTATTAGCCTTGAAGTCAATGATTTGTGATTTGAATTTCAAAGACGCTAAGTTGTGGTATAAAATGTTGAACTTGGAGATCCAATGCAGGCGAGATATTATTACTTCTTTTACTTGTGATATGAATTTAAGAATCAAAGTTAGGAGTAATTGAGAATTCCATTTGATTTGGATTCATTCAGATGATCACTTTCATGTCATAGATTCAATGCGATCCAAATCCTTAGGATGCATCATCCCTCCTTCAATGTTTATCATTTTTCATACAAGGGTGAATTGAATAAGAGGATCGTTAAAGATACAAATAGTTCTTTCATGTGTCATTTTGGATTGCAATACAAGTAGGCTTGTAATCAAGGGAGGGTTATCATTAAAGAATTCACTCAAAGTAGTTCTAAATTCAATCATTGTATGCAAATCAAAGATTTTCATGCTAATCATCTTTCCAAAGTTATTTCAAAGTCATCCAAAAAGTTTCAATGTCATACAAAAATTGTCTATATTACTATTTAGGATTACAAACAGCAAGTTGTATTGCCATTACATTTTGAAAAAAATTATTATAAAGAAAAGGTTATGTATCTATCATGAGCCCAAGTCTTCCTCAGGATGTTATAGCTTGTCAAGAAGCTGGCTGCCAAGGTCAATTCAAATCCGTTCCAAATCTCTATCCAATTCCTTGAAATCTAGTTCTCCATGGCCCAACCTGCTATGGTGGGAAAGCTCCTGCAATTTTCAGGAATGAATTCAATACCAAACAGACTACAGCTTTAATGCGCTCACATAACCTGCTGTAATTTGTCAAAATTATGGCACTTCTATTAATGCACAACAGAAAACTGATAACCTATATTTAACTTCGCAAATGACCTACAGTTTGAGTTTCTTCATCCATGACGGCTCCTCGTCATTCTCCATGTATTCTCCATGACTTCATCGCTATCTCCTTCTCATGAAACAAGAAAAGAAGGTGGTTAACAAGTAAGGTTTGAGTATGAGCAAGACAATTTTAAAGAATTTGTGTTTTTGGTGTCATTATTAGGGCTTGAGCAATGGAATCAGCTTGTGGATTATGGAATTCTCTTGCAGAATTATATTCATAAAGCAAACAATAAGGCCTCATATCCTTTGGCTTCGTAACAAAAATCAGATGCAAGTTCAATCATTGGCCTAAGTCCATCCTGCTGCAAATCTCAAACAAAGTACAAAAAGAATGTTTGGTTCACAATGGGACAAACTCAAGAAGGAGATGTTGTTTACACGCAAACTCAGTCAAGACTTGTCAAAACATCACGGTGTGCAGCAATAGTAAACAGGCCAACATAAATTTCGCATCCCAACTAAATAAAATGCAATCATGAATTCTCGCAGGAAATCAGCAAGTGCAAACAAATCATGAGTCCAAGCTCAGTAAATGGAAGTGTAACCAAGATCATAAAATATCACAGAAGAAGGAGTTATTAAGCATAAGAGATCCTAACAGGATATCATCATTTTCTTGCTCAGAGGCTCTTCAGAATATGGAGAAAGACGAGAGGAAAAGAAGTTTGTGAGAGAAATATTAGAGTCAGAAAGGTATTACCGGGAAGAGCCTCAGCCATTGGTACACTATCGTGAGCTTAACGAATCTGCAGCCTGTATTTCATCAAGCGGCCACCGACCATATTTGTCTAAAAAGGGCTAGCTGAAGCTTACTACATAACCAGAACAATTGCTGCATTGACTGGCATTACCGAATGTCAAAGCCAAGTCCAGTAATGGTTCAATGCAATATCAGATCAATAAATTTCATCTTAGCACAAGGAGTGTATGTGTTCATCATCGCCAGCTACCAACACCAAGGCCTATTCTATAAAAATAATCCAAAAGTCAGATGAAACGGAATTAAGAAACGAAGTTGTAAATTGGAAATAGGATAAACGAAAAATAACTAACTAACTGCCCTGTATAACAGCCACCCAAGCTAACCTCTCTTCCCTCTACTGTCAGTTTAAAGCCATCTTGTTTTTCCCTCTAGAAAATTTTCTAAAAAAAACAACTTCAAGAAACTTTCACTAATACTTTCGTAACAGAACCGTCAACTCAGTTTAAACACCTTCTTACTACTACCAACTAAGAGTTTCTATCCTAATAAAACTCAATCCCCTAACCTCTTTTGTAACTGTTTTCTAACGCACTCTAACAAATCTAATTGTTTTCTAATTCACACTAACAGCTTACTAGCAACTTCCTAACTGCTCTAACAGAATTTAGATAACTCCTAACTGTTTTCTCTTAACAGTTTCCAACCACCCAACTAACTCAACTAACTGTAACAGAAAAGATAACAGAATGTAACAAACTTCCATAACAATCAAAATCTCTAACTGACTTTGTACGTCTAACAAGCTATATAAACAGAAAGAGGACTCATCAGATAGGAGATCCTGGATTCTGCAGAGAAGAGACTCCCCAAAACTCTCTCTTTCTCCCTCGAAAATTCTCTCTAATCTCTTCCTCCATCTTCAACCACAAGCTCACTTTGTAACTGGATTTCCTCTGGAAAGCTTTCATCACCATTGATTCTTCAACCATTCATTGCACATCAATTCAACATGTATGAAACTCATCATTCTTCTTTGTATTCTCTGGTTTCTTTAATTGCATTTCCTTTTCGTCAATTCCCCGTTCTATATCAATCTTTCTCCTTGCTTCGATCTTCTTCAATATTTCCTGTAATCCACCTCTACGACGTTCATCATCACTCTACATCATAATAACCACTTCAATAATGATATGATCGAATATGCGAAAGCACAGAGAATCATATAAGAGAAAAGGAGTTGAAGTCACGGAAGCAATAGGATTGTAAAGCATACTTGGAATTTCTGGTCTTCTCTTCAGATCCTTCAATATTGAAAAGCATCGGACGACTCCGGTTGGTAAGGTTTTTTCCCCTTCTTCATCGTTGACACAATTTGAATCTTGTTTACGTCAAAATCAAGTGTGATGAATATGGAGGTTAACGGAGCTGAGAAAAGAGGATTAGGATAGAATCACTGAGTTTGTGAAAGGGATGAGATGGTACTTCGCCGAAGACGAAGCTGACAGAATCGATGGAGTGGAAGCGATAAAGCGGACGAAGATGGTGAATCTGCTACTGAAGTGTTAGGGAGACGATGAACAGATCCAGCGGCATGCTCGCTGGAAGTTTCCGCTTGACATTGCGAGAGAGAGGGACTGAGACCATATGAAGCTCGAGGGTCACTAACCCTAACTTGATACGACGTCGTGTTGATCTTAGCAGACATTCCTTTCATTTTCTTGCTGATACAAACTTAAACCCTTGGATAACCCTTTGGATCGGATCTCATTACCTTAAGCCCAACATATTCTTTTTTTTGGCATTTGAATGGTGCAACAAAAACAATATGGTGGACTACTATTTTCATCGGGCTTCTGATTGTATATCCTTACTAAGCCTTTTTACTGTTTTTTGTTGATGGCCTATTACTTTGCAACAAAAACAATGCCATGGATCATACTGCTGGGCCTAGCATCAGATTTCTTCAGCAAACTCCTGGATTCCAGCATGCACCCCTTTGACTTGTTTCTTATACTTTTTGCAAATTTCTTTGAAATAATTTTGTGAATCTTTTAGATTTATTTGAACTTTTTTTTACATGATAAACAATAATAAAATCAAATATAAAAATGTGTTAGTTTTTTCCTTATTTTGATTTTTTTTATTAAATTCCGATCATCCGATTATATTTGAGATTCGCGATTCACCTTTGTTTGGTGAGATTTGAGTCTTATGCAGGATTATTATGCGGATGCGCCTGAGACTTTGATTGTGATTTATTTTCACAATCGATGATGCGTCGATACTTATTCCGGGCATTTGATTTCTAACTCTTTTCTTTGAATGGTGAAGCTTTCGCGAAGATCGTCGGGTTTCTTTGCTTTTTGCTTTGCTCTACGGGCTAGTACTTGAAGATGTGAAAAATACAAGAAGGGGGGGTTGAATTGTAAAACTTAAAACAAATGGCTTGACAACACAGTATTTTTATCCTGGTTCGTTTGATCTCAAACTACTCCAGTCCACCCGTCAAGGTGATTTCGCCTCTCTCCAATGAGGTCTTAATTCACTATTCTCAAAGAATTACAACAGCTACTTTAAAAACTGTTAAAGTCTTATTGAGTACAACCACAATCCGGTTAATCTCAAGGAACTTCTTTTACAAATGAATTGAACAAGTGCGTTTTTGTTTTCTTACAAAATTGTATATCACAACTGTGATAATTACACTAAAATAAGCTTGGAATAAAATGACTTTGCTTAAGCTTTGAATATGTGTGGTTTGGATAGCTTAGAAAAATTGAGTGCGTACTGTGATCAGTGGGAATAGAACTGACTATTTTGGAATGCTGGTTCGCGTTTGCGTTTGTTTTTGCAAAATGTCGCGGTAAGCAAGAGTCGCCACCGTCTTTTATTTTATCTAACAAGGAAAGGACAAAAGCACAGAAAAAAATCCTTTTTGAGATATTTCTCGAGTTCGGGAGGTAGATTATAGAAAGGGAAGGTGTTAGCACCCTTTCTATCTGTGGTTATCCACTGGCTCTTAGGTACTTGCTCATTTGTGTTTTCAAAAGTTTGCTTTTCTTTGTGATTGTGGGTTTGAAAAGAGTTTTGTTTTTGAAGAGAGTGTAAGTGCGAAAAGTTTTGTTTTGTTTTAAAAGGAGCAAGTACTTAAGAACCATCTACCTACTCGAAAAGGGAATTAAACTGTGCTAATGTCCTTTAGACAATGCTAGCCCACTATTGATGAGTAGGTAGCATCATTGTTGGATTTTTCGGGTCAATTCGATTAAGGGACGTATGGTCAGTAAAGCAATGTTAGGACGCTTTAGCGGTAACCCTAATGTCTTAGATCATTTTATCCGAGGCAACTTATGATCTTTGGACAAGAGGGCGACCTCTAAAACTTCCTATACTCAATGACCACATTCGAGGCAACCAAGTGAGGTGTACCCTAAGAGTGGCATGTGCGAGTGTATTGTTTTTCAGTTATATTATCTTTGTACATGTTAATGGTGAGCTACTGTTGATTTTAAATTAAAATTGATCTTGTCATGCATTGCTGATCGGAAAAATAGCAAGTGTACTATTTTCGCCGACGTAGTTATAATGAGTTTCCCCAAGTATCGATCTCGAGGACTGCGTAGTAAATACCTATTAGTGCTCTTAATTCAATTGAACAAAAACAATGGTTGGGTTGATTTTAAAACTTTAAATTACAATCGTAACAAAAGAATGACTGATGAAATATGTTGAGAATAATGCTAGGGTGAGTGGTTGATTTAACAAATTATGATCCGAATCCAAATTTCCTCATTGCATATGAAAACTTTCAATTACCTATCTCTAGATTGTTCTTCCTTAAGTCCTTAATGAAGAAAGCTATTAAAACCCCAATCCTTATTCAAATGTCCATTCAAATAACTCTAGGTTTTAACCATAAAAATATCAAGAATTCAGGTGATTAAAAAGAGTTCCTAGTCCTAGGTGAGACTCCTAATAACCTAATTGCGTAGAAACCCTAACAATCACAGTCCTGCCAATTGTTAGTCATAGGTATACATGTATTTGTCTGATACATAGTCATAAGAACACCACACAATTAAATTGAAATAGATAAACATGCATTAAGGAAATCAAGAATCTGAATTCATAACAATCATCAAATCAGGACCACCCCCTAGCATTGGGGGGTTTAGCCTCTCATAGTATTAGAAGAAAATATCAAATAAGAGTTAAACATTACAAATAATAACGATGACTTTGATCTTCAATGGTGGCTGCCCTTGAATCTCGCCGTCTCCGAATTCCTCTCCGTAGCTATCCTTTCTCTGTGATATTTTTTTTGTGCTTTCAAAAGTCCCCTTTCTCTATCCTCCAATTCCTTCTGATAGTCTCTTCTCTGTCCCCCTTTCGGCCAAAGTCAGAAGTACCCTTAATGATAACAACGAGCTCCAAAAATAAATAAAAAACAAGTTTCCACACGTTCCCATCAACACGGGCCGTGTTGATGAACACAGGTGCCCGTGTTGATCTTTGCATCAGGAGTCATGCTCCAGGCCATTCAACACGGGCCGTGTTGATGAACACGGGTGCCCGTGTTGATCCACTGACTTGTGTAGTTTTTACGCTTTCCACTTGATTTTCAACACGGGCCGTGTTGATGAACACGGGTGCCCGTGTTGACCTCTGAGATCTTCAAAATCTTCCACTCTCAGCCTTCCGAGGTGCTTATCGTCCTGCCATAAGTTCCTTCTATCGCATGCATTAACCTGAAACACTGAGACTACCCAACAAAAGCATAAAACAAATACTTTTAAAGACACTTAAACTCAAAAATGCACAACAAGACTAAAATAACCAAAACACACTAACTTCCTTAAAAGCAACTAAAAACGACCACATATGTTACAAGATTGATGAATTTATGCCGAATAGAACACATAAACTTACTAGAAATGGTGACCGATCACAACCCCAAACTTATCTCATTGCTTGTCTTCGAGTAATGATTGAGTCCAACAGAGGTCACCCACGAGTATCTTCTTTCCACAACACAACCTGTGTCTTTCGCAATTTAATTTCTTCCTTCCTGATCAAGAGGTTGGCTTCCTGAATCGACCTATCTACCACACTTCCACGTCAGAAGACTTCTTCACCTGCAAGCTTTTCACACTCTCACCAAATCTCTCAGGGTTAAAGTGTTTGCACTCACAGACTGAAGCATGCAATATCATTCTTAACTTTGAATTGATTCTACTCGCACTTCACATACAGATTCCACACACTTTATGAGGTCTTTGGGTTGTAACGGGGCTTAGGTACGGTGGGATAAACAAGGAAATTGGATAACAAAGGTTTTTGGCTCGGCATTCATGTAACTTTTCTTCTATCTTATGCTACAACTCGTAACTTTTGGGGTTCATTCTCTTTGACTCATCTCTAGAGTCCGACATATAGGCAAGTGTTCTCTTTCTTTCCTTTTTCTCTTTTTTTTTTAGAACTTTCATATTCCTTTAGTTCTCTTTTTATTTTCTTTTTTTCTCTTTTTTTTTTAATCTCTTTTACTCACTTGCCCTTAATTTTTATGAATTACTACCCCAAACTTAAATTTGTGCAACACTTAAAATTGATCACAATCATGCCGAGCAATGGTGAGACAAATGTAGTGAAAGGTTAATAAGGGGTTTATTACAACGGAGACAAAACAAACAAACATGAAAATCAAAACTAAGCTCAACAGGGTTCACGAGGGATAACATTTAATACGGGTAGGCTAGAAAGGCTCAAGGTTAAACAAACAACATGCCTCAGTGTGTGTCGTCATGATGTGCTGTGCTAAAAGAACATACGCAAAATCAGAATGATAAAGTCATACCTGCCTGATCTCTCATGATGATATTTTTGTATTTGGCCTTTGGTAATCTCACCATGTGGGTTAAGCTTGCATACTCTGAAGTCCTCCTCATGTCATGTGGCTTCTTTTTCGACTCGGGCCTACCATCCGACAATTTCGGTCCAGTTCCACTAACTTGCGTCCAACCTTTAATTCTTTAGTTGTGTCAACTTTCGGGGTTCCTTAGGAGATCAAGTAAGGGGAGTGTCGTTCAACCACTCGCTGTCAGTTCCATCTTCATCCAACAACTATCAATCAATCTGTAACGTAATGGTGACCATGCAACAAAGCAAAACAACAGAACAAACCAAAAACAGATAAAATGAAGTAAAAACGAAGAAAAAAAATAAAAACTAAAGGGAATGCAAAACAAAATATATTAACTAAAATAGTGAGCCTCCCCCACCTGAATTAAACATTGACCTCAATGGTTTAACCCAAAGTAGAGGCGACTCACAGAACTCACTGAGACGGAGGAGGTGGGGGGTCGTGCGGAAAATGGTGGTTATAAATCAAGTGGGGTCCACAAGATTAAAAAATAACAAATTGAAATTCCAAACCCGTGTGCAACAACACGGGTCGTGTTCCTAAACATGGGCACCCGTGTTGATGTTCTATGGTGCTCCAATTTCTGTGTGCTGCAGAGAAAACAACACGGGCCATGTTGATTAACACAGGCACCCGTGTTGATGCTCTGTTTCTCCCAAAACTTCATGTCTCACTTAGAAAACCACACGGGCCGTGTTGATGAACACGGGCACCCGTGTGGATGCTCTATTTCCTTCAAAACTTGAGATTCCCATGCTATTTTCGGGTGCACTTGTTCGATTTACTCCAGCTTATCCAGTCTCTCTTTCCCTAATAACAACAAAGAAAACAAAACAAAAATACAATGCGTTAGAGTAAAAATCCGTGGGTTGCCTCCCACGAAGCACTTCGTTTAACGTCGCATGGCTCGACGGTTGCGCCCCTCATTCGGTGAGACGCACCTGATCAATCAATCCTGGTTCTAGTCCTCTATAATAGGGCTTCAACCTCTGTCCATTCACTTTGAAAACATCTCCATTGTGGGGATTCTGAATTTCAATCGCCCCATGGGGAAATACCTTATGCACTACAAACGGACCGGACCAACGGGACTTCAATTTTCCAGGAAATAGCTTCAACCTGGAGTTGAACAACAACACTTGTTGACCCTCCCAAAACTCCTTCTTTTGTATTCTCTGATCATGCCATTTTCTTGTTTGTTCCTTATATACTTTGGCATTCTCGTAAGCCTGATTACGAAATTCCTCTAACTCATGAAGTTGTAGAATTCTGGATTCACCGGCTTTCGCAAGATCACAATTTAAAAACTTGGAGGCCCAAAAAGCCTTGTGCTCGAGTTTAATAGGTAGGTGACAAGTTTAACATAAATCAGTTGATAAGGAGACATACTGATTGGTGTTTTGAAAGCAGTTTTGTATGCCCATAGTGCATCATCCAACTTTACTGACCAATCCTTCCTTGTAGCAATGTTCAACCTTCTGTAATAAATGCACACTCTCCACCCGGTGACTGTTCTGGTTGGAATCAACTCGTTCTTCTCATTCATCATAATCATTGTTCCTCCTTTTTTTGGTACAACATGAATCGGACTCACCCATGAGCTATCAGATATCAGGTAAATGAGTCCCGCATCCAACAACTTCACGACTTCCTTGCGCACAACTTCCTTCATAGCTGGATTAAGTCTTCTTTGAGGTTGCACGACTGGCTTATGATCATCTTCCATTAGAATCTTGTGCATACACACTGTAGGGCTAATACCTTTCAAGTCTTCGATTGCCCATCCAATAGCACTTCTGTATCTCTTGAGTACCTGTATGAGTTTTTCCTCCTGCACAACTTTTAAGGCAGAGTTGATAATTGTCGGACATTTCTCTTCTGAATCAAGAAAAATGTATTTCAAATTACCAGGTAGCTGTTTCAACTCCATCCCTTTCTTTTCTTCCTTTTTCTCTATGAAAGGTTGTGGTTGCCTTAAATCTTCCCACATGTTTGGTGTATGTTTCGACCATTTAGGTTGAGTTTCCATCATATCTAATACCTCTAACTCCTTTTCATCAATCTCTCCATCTCTTTCAAAAATAGCCAGACTCAACACTCTCTCTAGAGGTAATTCAGGTATATGGCAATGCACTGATTTGATGAATAATGTATCCAAAACTTCAACATTCTTGCTTGTGCCAATATCTTCTTTGAACTTTATTGACTCTCTAACATTGATTTTTAGCTCTTCATCGTAGACCTTGAGGGTCATAGTTCCTTCTTCCATGTCTATCATCACTCTGCCTGTTTCAAGAAAAGGCCTTTCCAATATTATTGGAATTTCTCCGTCCTCCGGCATATCCAGAACCACAAAATCAACCGGAAACACAAACTTGTCTATCTTCACAAGAACATCTGTTGCTATTCCATGTGGTCTTTTCATCGAATTGTCAGCAAACTGTAATGTCATCCTTGTATCTTTGACTTCACCAATGCCAAGCTTGTTATAAATTGAGAGAGGCATAAGACTTACACCAGCACCAAGGTCAATCAGTGCCTTTTTGAATGTCCTATCCCCTATAGCACAGGGGATAGTTACTGCCCCTTTGTCTTTCTTCTCTAGTGGAACCTTCAGACCCTGCAAAATAGCACTACACCTTTCAGTTAGTATAATCGGTTCAGTCTCCAATGAGCGCTTTTTTGAGATGATGTCCTTCATGAACTTTGCATAAATTGGCATCTACTCTAAAGCTTCGGAAAATGGAATGTTAATCTCAAGCTTCTTGAATAACTCCAAAAATTTCTCGAAGTTCTTCTCATTCAGATCTTTCTTGTTTGTTCTTGCAGGGTATGGGAGGACAACTTTAGGTTTCTCTTCTTTAGGCTTTTCTTTTTCTCCCACAGGTCTTCTTATTTCTTCCTCAGTCTCTTTTTGATCCTCCCTGATTTCCAGATCTACTTCAAGCAAGCCCTCCTCTTCAATCTCTTTTTTCTCCCAACATCTCCCACGGTTTTGCCACTTCTTGTCACCACAACTTTCATCCCCCGATTATCTCTTGGGTTTGGTACGGTTGAACTCGGCAGAGACCCTGGTGCTTACACATTCGCCAATTGTTGAGCTATTTGGCCCATCTGAACTTCAAGATTTTTGATTGACGCTGAGGTGTTCTTGTGATTGTTTCTTGTTTCATCCTGAAATTGGATAATATGAGCTGCCATCTTTTTAATAGCTAACTCCCAATCTGCTTTCTTAGGGGTTTGTTATTGTTGTTGTTGATACTGGTTTTGGTATTGACCCTGACCTTGTTGTTGAGTGTTTGCTTTTTGATCCCTCCATCCAAAGTTTGGATGGTTCTTCCAACCTGGATTATAAGTGTTGGAATAAGGATTATTCTGTTTGAGGAACTTGATTTCTTCAATCTGCTGAGCTGTTGCAAGACAGTGTGCTGTCAAATGAGGTCTGCCACAAATATCACAGATAGCATTTTGACCTTGTTGGACTTGAGCCACCTGCTGTGTAGTGATATTCATGGCTTTCAACTTCTTTTCTACTTCGGCAGCTATTGTTTCTTCAATTTTGAATTGCTTATTGGCTTCCAACTTCAAATCTATTACTCCATCTAGCTTGCTTGCAACTCTGTCGTATAACTCCAGATGCTCATTTGCAGCTATCGCTTCAATAATATTGCTGATGCCGGTGGCTGTTGAGAAGTTAGATGAGCCACCAGCAGTTGTGTCAATGAGTTGCTTCGTTTTGATTCTCATACCATTCACAAACATCTGCATCTGCTCGGTCTGATCCAGTTTATGAGTAGGGCAAGCAACCAAAAGTCTCTTAAATCTCTTGAAAGAGTCTCCCAATGATTCACCATCCTTCTGCTTGAAATTAAGGATTTCATATCTCTTTCTCATAAACACCGATGCTGGAAAATATTCATTGAGAAATGATGTTTCCATCTCTTCCCAAGATGTAATGCTGCCTGCGGGAAGAGAATAGAACCACTCTTTTGCATCGTCTGCATGGGTGAACGGAAACATACGCAACTTTTTCTGCTCTTCAGTATGCCCATCTATTTTGAGAGTAGTGCTCATAGTCAGGAATCGTTGCAAATGCTTGTTAGCATCTTCATTAACCCTTCCAGAAAAAGATCTCTTCTCCAACTGAGTGATGGTGCTCGGATGGAGCTGAAAATTAGGAACATTAACGGGTTGGTTGACAATGGTCAATCTTCCCCCTGGTGAATTTGTCCCTCCATAATCCCCTAGTAATCTCTCTTGAGGTGGATTCATTGTCTCAGCTTCTGTCTCTGAGCCGGAGTGTGTTGAATACCTATCTTCTTCCTCGACCAGTCTTGCTTGCTTTGCTCCTCTTCACCGAGCGTGAAGGGTTCTTTCTATCTCTGCGTCAAAAAGATATTCTGCTGAGGCCTGACCTCGCATAAAATATTAGACACAATATTAATTCTAATACAATGTAATAGAAAATAAATAAACAAATGAAAAAAAAAATTTAATTGCAGAGCAATAAAATTTCAATCAAACTAAGAGTAAATCAGTATTTTGGCAGTCCCCGGCAACGGCGCCAAAAACTTGATCGGAAAAATAGCAAGTGTACTATTTTCGCTGACGTAGTTATAATGAGTTTCCCCAAGTATCGATCTCGAGGACTGTGTAGTAAATACCTATTAGTGCTCTTAATTCAATTGAACAAAAATAATGGTTGGGTTGATTTTAAAACTTTAAATTACAATCGTAACAAAAGAATGACTCATGAAATATGTTGAGAATAATGCTAGGGTGAGTGGTTGATTTAACAAATTATGATCTGAATCCAAATTTCCTCATTGCATATGAAAACTTTCAATTACCTATCTCTAGATTGTTCTTCCTTAAGTCCTTAATGAAGAAAGCTATTAAAACCCCAATCCTTATTCAAATGTCCATTCAAATAACTCTAGGTTTTAACCATAAAAATATCAAGAATTCAGGTGATTAAAAAGAGTTCCTAGTCCTAGGTGAGACTCCTAATAACCTAATTGTGTAGAAACCCTAACAATCACAGTCCTGCCAATTGTTAGTCATAGGTATACATGTATTTGTCCGATACATAATCATAAGAACACCACACAATTAAATTGAAATGGATAAACATGCATTAAGGAAATCAAGAATCTGAATTCATAACAATCATCAAATCAGGACCACCCCCTAGCATTGGGGGGTTTAGCCTCTCATAGTATTAGAAGAAAATATCAAATAAGAGTTAAACATTACAAAGAATAACGATGACTTTGATCTTCAATGGTGGTTGCCCTTGAATCTCGCCGTCTCCGAATTCCTCTCCGTAGCTATCCTTTCTCCATGATATTTCTTTTGTGCTTTCAAAAGTACCCTTTCTCTATCCTCCAATTCCTTCTAATAGTATCTTCCCTATCCCCCTTTCAGCAAAAGTCAGAAGTACCCTTAATGACAACAACGAGCTCCAAAAATAAATAAAAAACAAGTTTCCACACGTTCCCATCAACACGGGCCGTGTTGATGAACACGGGTGCCCGTGTTGATCTCTGCATCAGGAGTCATGCTCCAGGCCATTCAACACGGGCCGTGTTGATGAACACGGGTGCCCGTGTTGATCCACTGACTTGTGTAGTTTTTGCGCTTTCCACTTGCTTTTCAACACGGGCCGTGTTGATGAACACGGGTTCCCGTGTTGACCTCTGAGATCTTCAAAATCTTCCAGTCTCAGCCTTCCGAGGTGCTTATCGTCCTGCCATAAGTTCCTTCTATCGCATGCATTAACCTGAAACACTGAGACTACCCAACAAAAGCATAAAACAAATACTTTTAAAGACACTTAAATTCAAAAATGCACAACAAGACTAAAATAACCAAAACACACTAACTTCCTTAAAAGCAACTAAAAACGACCACAGATGTTACAAGATTGATGAATTTATGCCGAATAGAACATAGAAACTTACTAGAAATTGTGACCGATCAATTGCCTATTATTCAAACATCTAACAGTTAATGGTTGCGGAAATTAAATTGCGGAAAATAAATCTAAGCTATTACAAGGCGTCAGGTATTTACATCGCCAAAGACAAACCCTTAAAAATTAAATTGCGAAAAGTAAATAAAAGCGATAAAATAATAAATAAAGTCCTAAGTTAAAAACTATTACATTCTTGAAGCAGTTACAATATTGAAATATGGATCAAAAATTATTCGCGCACGAGAAAATTAAATCGGAGTGTCTTAGGGTTTTGACCCTTTTAAATAAATAAAGCATATTTTTTTGAATTAAAAATTAGTCTAAGTTAATAATTGAATTAATTAAGTAAATGAAAATATTTTTGGGTTTTATTTTAATTAAGGAAATAAAAATAAAAAGGTTAAAAGTTAATAATAAAAAAAATCCTAATTCTAAATTAATTTTAATTTATTGCAAAATATGTTATTGTTAAACTTATTTAAACTAAATAAATTAATTAATTGTTATTTACAAAAATAAATAATAAAATTAATGGAATTAAAAAATATTATTTTTTTGTTTTCTGATTTTTTTATGAAAAAGGTTATTAGTTAATAAATTAATTAAGATAATAATAATAATAAAATAGAAAAAATAATGAAAAGAAAATAAAATAAAGAACAAACTCAGGGGGGTGTGGGCCTGAAAAAGGGTGTTTGAATGGCAATTCCCAGGCCCAGAACGTCCAGCCTTGTTGGACTTTTGTGATTCAATGCATGCTTGTTGACTAGGGAGTATGATGAGCGCGCAATCTAGGCCCCTGGATCTGATCTGAAATCCATCTGGCAAGTGGATCTCTTGAGGTGCATGATGGACCATCCTTTGAGAATTGCACATGAATACCTGAAGAAAAAACAAATAAAGTGTTTTGGGGGGACCTGGGATTCGAACCCAGGTCCCAATGCTCAATGACACGTCTGTCTTGCCAACTCTACCGCGTTGTTTCTTTGTAAGTGGAATGTACAACAAACATTATATGATAAACAATTAATTATGCCTGGCAAAATAAAAAAATGCGCAATTTGTTTGAATGGACCAATCACGCTAAGTCGCGTCTTCGTCTTCTTCAACGAAGACTGGTTCGTTTACCTGCGGATTTTAGTCCGCAACTAAATCCATGGCATCATCCTATCAAGAGCTACATGCCATATAAATACCAATGGGAACCATCATTGCATTCATCTCTCTCCCCTGATCATTCCTATACCCATCATTAGCCTCAATTTATCCTGCATAAAAAACGCCTAAAAAACAAGAGCAAGAACCCTAGGTTCGGGCATCATGATACAGGTCCTAAAAATAAAATTGATTAATGCCAAAACGTTCCAAATCACACAACAAACACAAATATGCCAAGATTTTAAAGAAAAGATGCAAGAACTGGAGATTCAGATTCCATGTTCAGAGCTTGGTTCGTGGAGACTTACAGTGAGCTTTAGGCAATGAGAAGGCTTGGTTTTGATCCCTTTGGCTTCACTGGATGTCAGGGAAGAGAACTATGTCAAGCTCTTGGACTGAATCGTGCTCCAATGTTGTTTTCGATCTCACACTTTTCAAGCTTTTTCACAAACTTGTTCTGGCCGTTTCAGCAGTGCTCTGTGCGTGTTCTTGGTCTGGCTTGCTTGCACATGTCTATTAGAAGTGAATTAGGTCAAGAGTTGGGCTTTTATCCAAGTGCATTCAAGGTTTTGAGATTTGATATGATCACCATTATCAAGTTTCCAAATATAGGCCAAATCTGATTTTTTGTGCATAACCAAGCTTGATACAAATTTTATTTGGTTCATGATGGTAATTGAAAGTTGTACAAATCACAAAGATACTATTTCATCAATTTTTAGATTTTATTTGATTTAATATTGATTATAAATGAATTAAATCAATAAAAATTAAATAAAATAGAAAAATAAATGAATGGCCATGAAATCAAATATGGGACATGTTTGTGGTATGACAAGACCATATCAAGTGGAAAAAAGTGGGCCCTTTTGTAAAAAATTGGAGTTTTGAGGATAGTTGACTTTTAGCAATTTTAGAAAAATGCCAACTTCAACAATGCATAAATCCATCAATTTTGAACTTTTGGAGGTTTTCTTAGACTTTTTAGAAACCTTGACATGTCCTCTAATCAACCTTTTTGGTATCATCTCATTTTGATATTGCATGCTCAAGTTATAAGCTTTGGCAAAAAAGGTGTTTTTGTTGACTTTCAAAAATGACCTATAATGTCCAAATTTGTAACTTTTTGTGAGAGCATTTCTTGATCTTGGGGTGTGAAGATGAATTGTAGGAAATTTCATCCTCTTCAAAATGAGATTTGTATGGGTCATTTATCATAAAGTATGAGAAAGTTATGCTTGGTCAAAGTTGAGTTGACTTTTCCTACAAAACCTTAATTTAGCAACTTTTGAATCTTGATGAATCTTGAGCAATCCTTGATGAATCATGATCAACCCTTTATAAAATGATGAATTATCCTTCAAAATGAGAATGTTGACACAAAATCTTGAGGTTTGACTGTATTTGGGACCCAGTTGACTTTTGCCCTAACACATTCGATTTTTGGGCCTCTTGAGCAATTGACTGACCAAACTTTCTCTGCAAGGCTTGAAATTTGACATGGATGAACTTGAGAACATATTAGGACATTACAGAGCATTTGAGGCCATTTGTATGTAAGGACCTTGATGCAACACAAAACCCTAATTTTGAATTGACTGCCTTAGGAGGTGATTTGACTGTCCAACTCTTGAGCCAACTTGAGCAACTTGAAGATTATTCTTGACATGTCTTGAGGAATATGGGAGGGTAAATTTTGGGGTACAAAAGTTTCCCCTGTTCAATTTTCTTAAACCTGAGGATATAGATTGGCTTTCGAGCCTTTCGTGATCCGAAGGTTGAAGATAATTGAACACTAGAGTGCCCAGAAATTTGCACTCACATGGTGTAGTATCAGCATTGTGATGTCGGGAATGGGCTTACAGATGCCATTTGGAGATTGTTGGTAGGAGGATGGGCTTACATATGCCATCTGCAGGAATTTAGATCGCATAAGAGATTCCTTAGCGAGAACTTGCATACCTGTGGTTGTAAAAGATTCCACTGGGGAAGTCTAACCTTTGTTGAGATTTAGGAACTTGCTTGTACTACAACTGAGAGAATGCTTCAGCTGAGTTTTAAGAACCTGTCCATAATTCAATTGGGGGGAAACATCTTCATCAAGATCTAGGAACTGTCTCGTGCTCAATGGAGTATACCGTTGAGGTTATAGTACTTGTCCACACTATGACGGAGGAAAACATCAAGATCTAGGAACTGACTCGTGCTCAATGGAGTATACCGTTGAGGTTATAGTACTCGTCCACACTATGACATAGGGAAACATCTTCATCAAGATCTAGGAATTGTCTCGTGCTCAATGGAGTATACCGTTTAGGTTATAGAACTTGTCCACACTATGACGGAGGAAAACATCAAGATCTAGGAACTGTCTCGTGCTCAATGGAGTATACCGTTGAGGTTATAGAACTTGTCCACACTATGACGGAGGAAAATATCAAGATCTAGGAACTGTCTCGTGCTCAATGGAGTATACCGTTGAGGTTATAGAACTTGTCCACACTATGACGTAGGGAAACATCTTCATCAAGATCTAGGAACTGACTCGTGCTCAATGGAGTATACCGTTGAGGTTATAGAACTTGTCCACACTATGACGGAGGAAACATATTCTTCAAGATCTAGGAACTGTCTCGTGCTCAATGGAGTATACCGTTGAGGTTATAGAACTTGTCCACACTATGACGGAGGAAAACATCAAGATCTAGGAACTGACTCGTGCTTAATGGAGTATACCGTTGAGGTTATAGTACTCGTCCATACTATGATGTAGGGAAACATCTTCATCAAGATCTAGGAACTGTCTCGTGCTCAATGGAGTATACCGTTGAGGTTATAGAACTTGTCCACACTATGACGGAGGAAACATCTTCATCAAGATCTGGGAACTGTCTCGTGCTCAATGGAGTATACCGTTGAGGTTATAGAACTTGTCCACACTATGACGGAGGAAAACATCAAGATCTAGGAACTGACTCGTGCTCAATGGAGTATATCGTTGAGGTTATAGTACTCGTCCACACTATGACATAGAGAAACTGTCGAGATTGAGGACCTTATCTGAAGTTCAACCGAGGATAATTCAATTGAGATTTAAGAACTGGTCAGGTCTTCGACTAAGCTGAGAACTTTAACTGTATCTTTCCTGAAAGGTAAAGGTCAGTCATATGCAATGCATGATATGGATCAGGCAATGATGTTCTCAAAATAAATGAGATTGTATTCGTATGATGCATATATGCATGTATCATGATGTATGGGGATATAATGTTTTAGCTGGGGAAAATAAGTCCCGGAGCTGCTGGAGAATAGAGTTGAATTCTTCGTTTCCGCTGGGGATGATGAACGAAGATGATAAACCTGTAGGAGAGAAAAACTCCGTTGGGGGAATAAACTGATGAAGAGATTACTCCGAGGGGAATTACTCTGTGGGGAAGAGATGTTCTGCTGAATATTTTAACGATAACTCCGTTGGGGATTCTGTTGATAAACTCTTTTGGGGATTTTAATGATGAAGTCCGCTGGGGATAGAAAGAACTTTGTTGGGGATGATCCTTCAGTTGCAACTTGCTGAGGATAACCCAGTTAGACTCTTGTGAGGATAACCTTCTGAATTTGGCTGGGGATATTTATTTGTGCTCTGCAGGGGATAAGCTTCCAGAATCTACTGGGTAAGATGATTCAACTCTGGCGGGGAAGCTTTTTAGACTGTGCTGGGGAGATGGCTCCATTGGGGTATCTTGTATTCTGCCGGAGAACATTCTTATATTCTGTTGAGGAATATTAAGACTGTCGGGGATGTTCTTATACTTGCTGGGGAATATCTTTATACTCTGCTGGGGAATATTAAGACCTTTTGGGGATACCCAGCCTTTTTGGGGCTGATGGTAGATTAACTCTGCTTGGGGAGAGTATTGTTGATTCGTTCATGGTTGCAAGTCTCAGTCGGGAGAGCTACCATTACTGTCTTATTCTGCGAGGAGTGAAGGTATCGTAGCCATATTCTTCATCTGAATATACCTTGGTACCTGGTGAGTAGAGAAGTTGTACAGTTTGGACAATTTTATTGCCCCTGTTTCTGCGGGAGAAGGTGCCTAAGGAGGCCTTGTGGATCGAGTATTATCCCAACCTATGAGGTGCTTGGTATCTTTCGATTGAAATGACAAGTCTTCTTCTGGTAGGTAAGTGACGAGATGACGGGACATAGTCGTACGCTTTGATCCCTAATTTTTTCCTGGACCGCCCTTTCGGGTTTTCAGTCCACCGGGATACCCTTTTTTGCCCAAGCCACCTTTTAAGGTTTTCGACTTGCCGGGTGTATAGATTTTTTCCATTTTTATCCCTAATTTTTGCCCGAACCCTTTTGGTTCGCCGGGAAGCCCTCATTTTTGCCTAGGCCAGTCGACCTAGCGGGTCTTTTATTATGCGTAGTATTTTCTGATTATGTCCATGCTCTCAGGATGTAGGGAGGTGTCACTGTCGGTAGTGTTGTGTTGCCATACTACCAAAAGATCTTCGTTTGATCGTGCAAGATTCGTTGCTGGAATTCACGTCCAATGCCCCAATTGATTCAGATGGAGATTTGCCCCTGGCTATTTGGCATTTTGAGAGATTCCTTGAATCTTGACTTAACTGCCCCAGATGATGGACAATGCTCATGCCGTGCCCCTGGATTGGAAGTGTTTTTTCCACTTGAGGTGACCTTTTTTATTGAAACGGTTTTTGTTCACTAGATATTCGTCGTGCGAATTTCTCTGCTGTTTGAGCAAATAGTCATATGCAAACAATGTTATTTTAAGAATGCAAAGCTTATGTCTGTTTTGAAGTTCTTTGAAAATGCAGTTTTTAATAAAACAAGCGAATTTTTGTAAAATGTGATGTCAACTCAGGATTTACAGCAAGCCCTACAGGAGTCAGGATACCTTTTGTAATAGTATGCTTTCAAACTAACCCATGCTTCAGCTAGGACTTTTAATGGTTATAACGTGGATTGGTTCACGGTTTAAGAAACAAAGGATAAAGGCTCAAAATTTATTTGTACCCACCCGCTCTTCGTGATGTTCTTCGATCCTAAACTTAGCTAACCGTGCATTTAGATCCTGTCTGAATCTTTGCTCTGATATTCCAATGATGGTTCGGATACTGACAGTTTATTTTGAACAAGTAATCATTTTTATTGAGAGCTTGTAGGATCTCTTTCTTTTTGATTTTATTATCCCTTTCTTTTGCCTGAACTGTTTCTTTTTGTGATTACAATCAGCGGGATGCCCCAGTTTTTCTTAAGTCTCCTTCACAGGTTTTGACTTATTGGGCTTTTATTTTGAGAGATAATGACTGCATGTCTTTACGATTATACGGAACCAACACTTTCTTTTGTTTCAGAAGGACTTCTTTGATGCCATTCATTGTGCACCTGGATCAACTGAGAAAACTATCCCGCCCCAGGTTATAAGTAAGGGTTTTTAATTTGTGAAAAGAAAAACTCCCACTTCTTTGGCTCAAAGGGGTTGACTAAGGATTATCTTCCTTATAACTCCACTGTTTAGGATTTGAAACAATGCATGTACCTCGTCAGCGGGGTCTGTTCAAAAGCATACTGTAGAGATTTTGATATCATTTTCGTCATCCTCCCTCTAAAGGCTTAAATTTTTTTTTAACCGAGAGTTTGAACATCACAAAAAGGAAATATGAAGCAATTTAAGCATAGTGAAAACAATTAATTCAAAACAGACACGTGTAATGCGTTATTAAAATAAAAAAGTTTGACATGATAATAATTGTTTGAATAAGCAAAGAAAAATACAACTTCGGAATTCAAATGAACAAAATTCTCTTAGTTTGAACTAGTCATCTCAAGTGGAGAACCTTCAGCGGAAGATTTTCATCTTGCCATCCGGTATGAATTCCAGCACTCCTCCGTCAATCAAGTCTTGGATCTTGTTTTTCAAAGTCCAACAGTCGTCGGTGTCATGTCCAGTACTATGGGAGTGGTATACACAAAATGCGTCGGGACGATATCTAGGAGCAGAGGTGTTGGGATTCCGGGGAGGATCCTTTAGAGTAATCAGGTTGACCTCCAAAAAGTGTTTCAGTATTAGAGATGATGGTATATCAGTCTCAGAGAAATGTCTTACAGATGCATTTTGCTTGCGCCGATTACCCCGTTGACGCTGGCGAGGTTTTTGCTGGGCTTGTGACCCCAAAGCAAGCTGGGGAGCTTTTCCTTTGTCTTCTTGTCTCAAAGGAGGTTGAATGATGATTTGATCTTCAACCCTAGTTGTTTGCCCCACTTGGTAATTTTGAAGCAGCTTGTTGACGAGGACCCTGAGCTCTTCTTGTCTTTGAGCTAAGTCTTGAATGAGAGCCATCTGGCCCACCAGCTGTCCCATCATCTGGATCTTCATTGTTGCTAACTCGATTTGTAGCCCTTCCAACTGATCATTCCTGATGTCGCCTGGATTCCCTAGGACCAAGCCCCTTGTGAGGAGAGCTTTTATTTCTTCTTGCCCCTAGGATAAGTTTAAGAACATTTCTTGAAGTTGGGCGTTTTGAGCCCAGAGATCTTGGTTGTCTTGTTGGAGAGCCATTACTGAAATAAACAACGAGAACATGAGAGACCTGTAAAGGGTACCTGTTTATGAAGTGCATGAGATGAAATGCGTATGATTATGATTTCAAAGACAATCGGGATTCAAATTTGTAAATAAGAAAGGAAACACACTTTATTAGATTTAAATTTCAAATTTCAAATTGTTCAACTGATGTCCTCAGGGCATTACAAGAATGGAAATACTGAAAAGTGAAAAAAACTGGAAAGGAAATCATCAAAGGTCAATCAACGCTCCCATGGTCTCTTCTTCTCAGTGCGGACATAATCATTCAGGATCCGCTTGTTCTCCAGTTCCCTAGTCAGCTTCTAGATCTTTTGTTCTTGCTCGTTGAACCTCTCTCTGTAAGAATCCCGTTCATCCCGCAGTTGCATCCAAGATCTCTTCAGTGCCCCAATGTCAGTGGGCATATAAGGATGGAGAATAGTTGGAAGAACCCCTTCCTCATTAGCAACTTCAAGAGTAACAGGCCTGACAACTTCATATGGCATACCTAGCTTCTGGGCACGGATGCGGACCCATCTGAGATATGGCTCCATTGGCAGAGAAGTCTTTGGTCCCAACTCATGTGGGTCAGATTGGTGAACTTTGTCCCAAGCCCTTATAAATCTACGACGCAGCTCGTCGCTATCTCCCTGAAAATCAAAGATGATATGAGGCATCAACATCTCATGAGGCCCTTCTCTTCTGGCTCTTCCAAACTGACGGAGAGCTAAACATGGGTTGTAAGAAATACCTCCATGGGTTTCGATCAATGGAACATTAGGATACTCTCCATAACGATCAATGACAGTCACCTCATCCATACCTTTGAGAGTCCTGATAATGTCATTATTAGAAAGAGACATCACCCTATAAGCCCAGCCCATTCCTTCTTTGTTCTTCAGTACGGACTTAGGGAGGTGCGAAATAAACCACCTCGACAAAAAAGGAGCACAGCACATCAAAGTTCCCCGCTTTCGGGCAGTACGAGCATAAAGCTGATGAAGGATTTCACCCAAGAGAGTGGGTACCAGATTATGAGAGATCAAGATCTTTATGGCATTAATATCAATAAAAGTGTCAGGATTCGGAAACAATACCAGACCATAAATCAAAAGAGCCAGAATGTCCTCGTACGCCTTGAAGTCTAAGCTGTCCCAGAAGTAATTAGCTTTGTCAACCAAAAACTTAGTCAGAAAACCCTTAGCTCCACTTCTAGTCTCCCAGTTAGCCATTACCTCCTCCTTGATCAAGTGAAGGGCTGCAGCAATTTCTTCAGGCTTAAGAGTCTTTTCCCAACCAGTAAACAAAGTTTGTTCCAGGATGGAGATACCGAGCAGCTCAGAGAACTCTTCTAGGGTAGGAACCAGCTGGAAGTCCTGGAAGGTAAAACAATGGTACAACGGATCATAGAATTGGACCAGAACACTCATCATTTGTTCGTCCAATTTTGAGGTGACCAAACGGAGGAGAGAACCATGCCTTCTGATGAAGGAAGTAGTGTCTGGAATCCTGACAACCAAATCTTTAAGCAGGGTAGGTACTTGGACAAAGTTGATCCGGATAGTATTCCTACGCATGGGCATCATGATGACCTACAAAACAAAGCAAAGATGAAACCCTCTTGTATTTGAAATAGGTTAGTCCTTATGCAAAATGTATGCAATGTTATGATGTCATGATGTCATGGTAAAGGCACACCACAAGTATCCACAAAGGCAAACATGGTAAAGGCACACAAGTCACACAAAAGAGCCCTTAGATTTCAGGCTAGCATGGAGCTTAGGCACTACCCTCTTTCAGTTCAGTTGGTTAAGACTTGTCCTAAAAAATAGTAACCGCGTTCTAGAGGATCTTAATATCACTGACTACCCTCAATCAGTCATAATTCCAGTTTAGCAACCTTTTCTTGCGGCCAGAATCACGAGAGTTTAGTTTCAATGAGTGTAGCATACTGCTATTGTTCTATGGCCAAGTTGGTCAATTTAAGGTTCTAAGGTCAGTTGGTGCTTAATGACTCCTTAGAAGACCCATATTCCCCTCGTTCCAACACAAGGGATATCGGTACAGACCAAGGTGCCACACCAACGTAGCTACTACTTCATCCGTATCGGTCTACGCCGTACAGATCCCTCACAGTTTATTGCTACTTACCTAAAGGGTATCCCCAGATCCGGGTTAGGATCTATAGAACTCCGATACAAGCCCACAAAATTAAAGCATACAAAGCATACAATTGAAAACATAGTGATCTAATCCTAAGGTACACCTCACTTATAAACAATCCCCAGCAGAGTCGCCAGTTCTGTGATCGGTGGGAATAGAACTGACTGTTTTGGAATGCTGGTTCGCGTTTGCGTTTGTTTTCGCAAAATGTCACGGTAAGCAAGAGTCGCCACCGTCTTTTATTTTATCCAACAAGGAAAGGACAAAAGCACAGAAAAATTCCTTTTTGAGATATTTCTCGAGTTCAGGAGGTAGATTATAGAAAGGGAAGGTGTTAGCACCCTTTCTATCCGTGGTTATCCACGAGCTCTTAGGTACTTGCTCATTTGTGTTTTCAAAAGTTTGCTTTTCTTTGTGATTGTGGGTTTAAAAGGAGCAAGTACTTAAGAACCATTTACCTACTCGAAAAGGGAATTAAATTGTGCTAATGTCCTTTAGACAATGCTAGCCCACTATTGATGAGTAGGTAGCATCATCGTTGGAGTTTTCAGGTCAATTCGATTAAGGGACGTGTGGTCACTAAAGCAATGTTAGGACGCCTTAGCGGTAACCCTAATGTCTTAGATCATTTTATCCGAGGCAACCGTTCTGAGGCAACTTATGATCTTTGGACAAGAGGGCGACCTCTAAAACTTCCTATACTCAATGACCATGTTTGAGGCAACCAAGTGAGGTGTACCCTAAGAGTGGCATGTGCGAGTGTATTGTTTTTCAGTTATATTATCTTTGTACATGTTAATGGTGAGCTACTGTTGATTTTAAATTAAAATTGATCTTGTCATGCATTGCCTATTATTCAAACATCTAACAGATAATGGTTGCGGAAATTAAATTGCGGAAAATAAATCTAAGCTATTACAAGGCGTCAGGTATTTACATCGCCAAAGACAAACCCTTAAAAATTAAATTGCGAAAAGTAAATAAAAGCGATAAAATAATAAATAAAGTCCTAAGTTAAAAACTATTACATTCTCGAAGCAGTTACAATATTGAAATATGGATCAAAAATTATTCGCGCGCGAGAAAATTAAATCGGAGTGTCTTAGGGTTTTGACCCTTTTAAATAAATAAAGCATATTTTTTTGAATTAAAAATTAGTCTAAGTTAATAATTGAATTAATTAAGTAAATGAAAATATTTTTGGGTTTTATTTTAATTAAGGAAATAAAAATAAAAAGGTTAAAAGTTAATAATAAAAAAAATCCTAATTCTAAATTAATTTTAATTTATTGCAAAATATGTTATTGTTAAACTTATTTAAACTAAATAAATTAATTAATTGTTATTTACAAAAATAAATAATAAAATTAATGGAATTAAAAAATATTATTTTTTTGTTTTCTGATTTTTTTTTATGAAAAAGGTTAATTAGTTAATTAATTAATTAAGATAATAATAATAATAAAATAGAAAAAATAATGAAAAGAAAATAAAATAAAGAACAAACTCAGGAGGGTGTGGGCCTGAAAAGGGTGTTTGAATGGCAATTCCCAGGCCCAGAACGTCCAGCCTTGTTGGACTTTTGTGATTCAATGCATGCTTGTTGACTAGGGAGTATGATGAGCGCGCAATCTAGGCCCCTGGATCTGATTTGAAATCCATCTGGCAAGTGGATCTCTTGAGGTGCATGATGGACCATCCTTTGAGAATTGCACATGAATACCTGAAGAAAAAACAAATAAAGTGTTTTGGGGGGACCTGGGATTCGAACCCAAGTCCCAATGCTCAATGACACGCCTGTCTTTCCAACTCTACTGCGATGTTTCTTTGTTAGTGGAATGTACAACAATCATTATATGATAAACAATTAATTATGCCTGGAAAAATAAAATAAAATGCACAATTTGTTTGAATGGACCAATCACGCTAAGCCACGTCTTCGTCTTCTTCAACAAAGACTGGTTCGTTTACCTGCGGATTTTAGTCCGCAACTAAATCCATGGCATCATCCTATCAAGAGCTACAGGCTATATAAATACCAATGGGAACCATCATTGCATTCATCTCTCTCCCCTGATCATTCCTATACCCATCATTAGCCTCAATTTATCCTGCATAAAAAACGCCTAAAAAACAAGAGCAAGAACCCTAGGTTCGGGCATCATGATACAGGTCCTAAAAATAAAATTGAGTAATGCCAAAACGTTCCAAATCACACAACAAACACAAATATGCCAAGATTTTAAAGAAAAGATGCAAGAACTGGAGATTCAGATTCCATGTTCAGAGCTTGGTTCGTGGAGACTTACAGTGAGCTTTAGGCAATGATAAGGCTTGGTTTTGATCCCTTTGGCTTCACTGGATGTCAGGGAAGAGAACTATGTCAAGCTCTTAGACTGAATCATGCTCCAATGTTGTTTTCGATCTCACACTTTTCAAGCTTTTTCACAAACTTGTTCTGGCCGTTTCAGCAGTGCTATGTGCGTGTTCTTGGTCTGGCTTGCTTGCACATGTATATTAGAAGTGAATTAGGTCAAGAGTTGGGCTTTTATCCAAGTGCATTCAAGGTTTTGAGATTTGATATGATCACCATTATCAAGTTTCCAAATATAGGCCAAATCTGATTTTTTGTGCATAACCAAGCTTTATACGAATTTGATTTGGTTCATGATGGTAATTGAAAGTTGTACAAATCACAAAGATACTATTTCATCAATTTTTAGATTTTATTTGATTTAATATTGATTATAAATGAATTAAATCAATAAAAATTAAATAAAATAGAAAAATAAATGAATGGCCATGAAATCAAATATGGGACACGTGTGTTGTACGACAAGACCATATCAAGTGGAAAAAAGTGAGCCCTTTTGTCAAAAATTGGAGTTTTGAGGATAGTTGACTTTTAGCAATTTTGGAAAAAATGCCCAACTTCAACAATGCATAACTCCCTCAATTTTGAACTTTTGGAGGTGTTCTTGGACTTTTTATAAACCTTACGATGTCCTCTAATCAACCTTTTTGGTCTAATCTCATTTGGATGTTCCATGCTCAATTTATAAGCTTTGGAAAAAAAGGTGTTTTTGTTGACTTTCAAAAATGACCTATAATGTCCAAATTTGTAACTTTTTGTGAGGGCATTTCTTGATCTTGGGGTGTGAAGATGGATTGTTGGAAATTGAATACTCTTCAAAATGAGATTTGGATGGGTCATTTATCATAAAGTATGAGAAAGTTATGCTTGGTCAAAGTTGAGTTGACTTTTCCTATAAAACCCTAATTTAGCAACTTTTGAATCTTGATGAATCTTGAGCAATCCTTTATGAATCATCATCAACCCTTGATAAAATGATGAATTATCCTTCAAAATGAGAACGTTGACAAAAAATATTGAGGTTTGACTGTATTTGGGACACAGTTAACTTTTGCCCTAACACAATCGATTTTTGGGCCTCTTGAGCAATTGACTGACCAAACTTTCTCTGCAAGGCTTGAAATTTGACATGGATGAACTTGAGAACATATTAGGACATTGGGGATCAATTGAGGCCATTTGGATGTAAGTAACTTGATGCAACACAAAACCCTAATTTTGAATTGACTGCCTTAGGAGGTGATTTAACTGTCCAACTCTTGAGCCAACTTGAGCAACTTGAAGATTATTCTTGACATGTCTTGAGGAATATGAGAGGGAAAATTTTTGGGTACAACACGTACGTACGTGCTTCTTTTCATAAGAAGTCCTGTTTATATAGGCAAGTAAGGATATGTTGTCCATAAAGCAGGTTTAATGATAATAATGCACTTTCCTTTTGTAGAAGATCTTTGTCTGAAGAAAGCCGTTAGCATTTAATTCAGTCTTGAATAACTAGTAACACTTCAGAGTCTTCTTTGCTGTATCTGCTGATAACGCTTCAGAGTGTTGATGACTTGGTAAAGATGTCTTTGATCAGAGTCAGAGTGTATTTGTTTAGGCGCAGATTCTGGTCATCAAACTTCAGTGTTTCAGCGTGTAACATAGGTTGCTGATCTTCTGATGCTGATTCCCTTCTGATGCTGATTCCATCAGAACTTCTGCATATACAAAGCATAATTTTAAGGAGCATAATTGTTCTTTGTATGTACTTTAGAAATAATATTATTCTATGTATTTTGTTATCATCAAAACTTTAACAAGGGTTGTAGAATCAAACTATGTTCTAACAATCTCCCCCTTTTTGATGATGACAAAAACCAGATTTTTTCAATAAAGAGTAAAGAATAAAGAGTATAGAATTAAGAAGAAAAACTCCCCCTGAGTTGATTACTTCCTTTTAATTCCATGAGTCTTTGAGCATCAGAATCTTACTGTATCTTTCAGCAGAGTTTTGTACCTGTTCAAGCTTTTTAGAAGAGAGAATTTGAGTAGATTAGAATGTTTGAGACTTATGTCTCAGTAATCCGTTATTGAAAATATCTTTTTCTTTCTCCCCCTTTTTGTCATTTATCAAAAAGAACAAATAATCAGAGCCAAAATGAGTTGATATTAAAAACAGAATCAATGATAAGTTCAGAGCTATGTAGAGAATATTACAGAAAAACAAAATTTTTAAACAGAAGAAAATCTAAGAGGGAGGAGGAAGACGCGTGAACAAAGCTTCCAACAAGCCCTTGATTTGGATGTTGGTTTCCTCCTGCTTGGTTAACATGCTCTTGATTTCCGGAATTTTGTCATCCTGTTTATCTATTCTTTCCTGCATCAAAATATCAGATCTCTTCAGGTCTTCTAAAGTCTGCCTTTCATATGAGGAAGCTTGAGGATCTTCAGCAACTGGATGCTTCTCAGAGCATTCTGCAATATCCTCTTTTTAATCCAGTTCTTTAGCAGGAATCATCTGCTCTGGAGTAATAGTCAGATTGAGATCTTCTGACTCTGGTTGAACTTTGTCTGTTGGACGATGTTCAGACCAGGGAGCATTGTCGAGAGGGAGAACTTCTTCCTTGAGTAGCTGGCTCAGAACTTGATCTTCAAAAACTTTTAGCAGGTTAATGAAGTTCTGTTGAACTTGTCTGTAGCTCTGTTCTTGCATTTTATGAGTTTCAGAACATACCCATTTTCTGAAACTTGTCCAAAGATAATCTGATGCAGCAGGATCAATCAGCTCAAGACTAGCTTGCTTCAATAAAGTTATCCACTTCTGCGTTTCTGTTTCAAATATCAATAGACTGGTACCAACATCTGGTGTAGGTTCAGATGGTTTTGGTTTTGGAATGGCTGTTTTGTTGGTTATGGCAGCCAGGCGTTCAAAAACAGTTAAGTCAATGATAATTTTGGCATGGTCATTTGGATTGATCTTTGGTGAGGAAGTGGGAGAGTCTGGAATGATTATTGGACTTGTTGGGGTGTTTGGTGGAGTTGATTCTAGTGAGGAGGGAATTTGGGGAATATTCAGAATGGTCAGGGGTATACTGATGTTCAGAGGTTCAGTGATTCCAGGAATGGGAATGGGATCAGAAACAACAGTTTGGTTGGATTGATGGTGATGAAGTTCTGGTTCGCAGGATTCAGGGGGTTGGATCTCAGAAGTTTTCACTTCAGGTTGTAATGGTTCAGGTTGTGGAGAAGGTGGATGAGTTTCGGGTAGAGGAGAGAGTAGAATTTCTGGTTGAGGTGTTTCTGAAATGGTTTCATAGTTTGGATTTACTGGTATGGGAACAGATATATGCTGGTCAAAGGTTTCAATATCTGATATAACTTTTGCAAGTTCTTGTTGTGTTACTTCATTATTTGTATTTGTAGGTAGGGAGTGAGATCCTCTAAGAGTTAAAGTTTCTGAGGGGTCAAATTCAATGTCAAAATCATCAAGTGTTTGTTGAGTAGGGTTTTCTGATTGAGTGGGGATTGGCACAGATGTTGATACAGACACTGAATCTAAAACAGTTACAGAAGAAGGATTACCTCTCTTTTTAGCTGCTTTGGGAGTCCGCTGGGATGATCCTTCTGCTGCAGCCTTCCTTTTCTTGTTTTTCTTCAGCATAACTTCTGGAGCCCTCTGCTGCAGATCCTGAATGTTTAAATCTGGTGTTGTACAATCTGCCTTGCATGCATCCAGATATCTGACTATTATCTCAAGTTTAGAATCAATTTCTGAGAACATGGAAAAGTTATCCAGAGGGATTCTTCTGCTGGAGATTATTGCAAAAGAAGTGGCACTGGGTTCCTTCTTGATGTTCTCAATGATCTTCATCTTCTTCAGATTCTTTGCATTCAACTGTTTGCCAACAGTAGCTTCTAAAGTGCCAATTTCCTGAGCTTCTGTTAGATGATCAATCAGCTTATTCTCTGTTAGAATATCTGATATGAGCCTTCCTAGGGGTATCCATTCCCTTTTTGCGCGCTCCTCTTCTCTGGTCTCCTTAACACTAGTCCTTAGATGGTTGAACAACAGATGAGCCAGATTCACCTTAATCTTATGGGAGATGAAGTAGATCAGAAACTGCTTATCAATATTGATGTAGTCAGGAGAACTGGTTGGCTTCCTGTGGTTTATGCATCCCAGAATAATCTTAGCCCATATTCTGTGATGGTCTTTTAGATCCCTTATCTTGCCAGAGGGAAGACCCAGAGTGAAGATTTCTCTAGCAATTAGGGCGACATCAACACATCTTTCAGCCATGTCTATGCATCTTACACCACCACCACTGTAGCCTATCAACCTTGCAATAAGGTCTTCAGTTATGACTATCTTCTTCCCCATTATGTATGAAGTAACTTGATGGTTGGAAGATGAAGCATGAATCCAAAATTCCTTCACAAGGATTGGGAACGTTGGACCTACCAGACGGTCAAAATACCTGTTCCATCCTTGAGCCTTTACTTCTTCAGAGAGATTGAACCCGTTCTCTTGAAGACTGTTAAAGTCCACAATCAATTTTGAGAGAACTTCTAGATTTTTGATGGGCGTGAGAAGAGTTATGAAGGGTTCTTCATATTGTTCTGAGGAATCTGTTCTCTGAGTACTGGTAGTTGGGTTGCTTGAGGAATCCATGTTCACACAGAAAGTTGAGAAGAAATTGAAAGGGTTTTGAGAAAGATGCAAACTGAAATCAATTAGTTTGTAGAGAGAGAGAAAGTGAAAGAGTGTAAAGAATGAGAAATGTGTTTAAATAGATTTTGAAAACGTAAACGGCAAGAGAGAGAAATAAATTATAATGATTATGAGCATTTAATGACAGCTGATTTTGGGGGATTCAGAAAGATATTGGAACGATTACCCATGACATGTGTCCCAATGCATCCAATCAGCGCTTTTGACCTTTCAGAAACGTGAATGCATGTTCAGCCTCAGAAAGTAGCTGATGAATGGATGACAACTGTTTGCTTGAGTGAACAGCACATTTCTATCCTTGAAATGAAGCGCTCAGATCTTCATGGATAAATTCTGATACAGTCTGTACTTCTAAAGATCTGAAGGCAGATTGATCAGTAGTTCACAGAAAATAACCAAAATTCTGAAAGTTGAGATATGGGAATAAAACTATTTTATTCTGGGCAAAGCTTCATGCTGAGATGGTTCAGAATGAAGTTAAACCTATCTTCAGAAAGAGGTTTTGTAAAGACATCAACCCATTGATGGTCTGTGTTAATAAATTTTAAATTGAGAATCCCTTTCTGAATATAGTCCCTGATAAAATGGTGTTTTATTTCTATATGCTTAGCCCTAGAATGCAAGATAGGATTTTTACTGAGACAAATAGCAGAAGTGTTGTCACAGAGGATAAGGATGTTACTCTCAAATATATTGAAGTCCTCAAGTTGACTTTTCATCCAGAGCATTTGCGTGCTACATCCAGCTGCTGCTATGTATTCAGCTTCTGCTGTTGATAGAGCTATTGTGGATTGTCTTTTACTGGACCATGAGATCAGATTTTCTCCCATAAACTGGCAGCTTCCAGAAGTGCTTTACGTTATATTCTACCTCCAGCAAAATCAGCATCACAGTATCCTTCTAAGCTGTAATCACTTGATTTTCTATAAAACAAGCCCAGATTAGTAGTACCTTTCAGATACTTGAAAATTCGCTTAACTGCTGTTAAGTGAGATTCTCTAGGATCTGATTGGAATCTAGCACAAATGCAAACACTAAATAGAATGTCAGGCCTTGAAGCCGTCAGATAGAGAAGAGAACCAATCATACCTCTGTAGACCTTCTGTTCTACCTTGTTACTTACCTCTTCTTTTTCCAGAATGCACGTGGGGTGCATTGGAATCCTTGAGGGCTTACATTCTGAGAGATCAAATTTATTCAGAAGTTCTATGACATATTTGCTCTGATGAATGTAGGTTCCTTCTGGAGTTTGGTTAATCTGAATGCCTAAAAAGAACTTTAGTTCCTCCATTAGGCTCATCTCAAATTTTGCCTGCATACATTTAGCAAACTCTCTTCCCATAGAGGGTTTAGTGGATCCAAATATAATGTCATCAACATAAATTTGGCATACTAAGATGTCATTCTTAATTGTCTTACTGAACAGGGTTGTGTCCACTTTCCCTCTGGTGAATTCCTTTTCTAACAGGAAGTTACTTAGTCTTTCATACCACGCTCTGGGAGCTTGTTTCAGACCATAGAGCTTGTTTCAGACCATAGAGTGACTTCTTTAGTTTGAAAACATATTCTGGATTTTTGGAACTTTCAAAACCAGGGGGTTGGTGCACATAAACCTCTTATTCTATATAGCCATTTCAGAATGCACTCTTGACATCCATCTGATACAGAGTGATGCCTTTATTAACAGCAAATGAAATTAAAAGTCTGATAGATTCTAACCTGGCGACTGGAGCAAAGGTTTCTGTATAGTTTATCCCTTCTTGCTGACTATAACCTTGTGCTACCAGCCGTGCTTTGTTTCTGATGACTTCACCTTGTTCGTTCAGTTTGTTTTTAAACACTCATTTTGTGCCTATGACGTTGAATCCTTTTGGTTTGGGAACCAGATCCCATACGTCATTTCTTGTGAACTGATTTAGCTCCTCCTGCATTGCCAGAATCCAGTCGTTGTCCAGAAGTGCTTCATCAATTATTGTTGGTTCAATCAGAGAAACAAGTCCCATGAGGGATTCTTCATAGTTTCTAAAGGTAGATCTCGTTCTGATTGGATCTTCCTTCCTTCCTAAGATTGTTTCTTCTGGGTGATCAATTCTGCTTTTGGATGGTATTTTCTGGAGTTGATCAACAGAAGGTGTTGGATTGCTTATAGTGACTCTTTCTAATGTTGAGGGGGTGTCTCTGTTGAGAGCCCCTGAGTTGTCTTTAGTACCTGTAAGTTCAACTTCCATACCTGCAAGGAATTCATTCTGCTTTGACTTTTGAGAGTCAAGCTTATCATCAAACCGAACACTGATTGACTCTTCAACAATCTGTGTTTCTGTATTGTATACTCTGTACCCTCTTGAGCGTTCAGAGTATCCTAACATAATGCACTTTTGTGCCTTAGAGTCAAACTTGTTCAAATAATTTTTTGTATTCAAAATAAAACATATACATCCAAATGGGTGAAAATAGGAAATGTTGGGTTTTCTGTTCTTCCACAATTCATATGGAGTCTTTTCCAGAATAGGTCTTATGGAGATTCTATTCTGAATGTAACACGCTGTGTTTATTGCTTCTTCCCAAAAGATCTTAGCAACGTTAGTCTCGTTGATCATGGTTCTGGCCATTTCTTGCAATGTTCTGTTCTTTCGTTCTACAACTCCATTTTGCTGGGGAGTTATAGGACAAGAGAAGTCATGCAGAATGCCTTTTTCATTAAAGAATAATTCAAAGTCTTTATTTTCAAATTCTCCACCATGATCACTTCTGACTTTGATGATTCTAAGATCTTTTTCATTCTGAACTTGGTTGCAGAAGGTAACAAACACAGAGTGTGACTCGTCCTTGTGCCTTAAGATCTTTACCCATGTCCATCTGCTATAGTCGTCTACGATTACTAACCCATACTTCTTGCCACTGACTGAGGCAGTTTTTACTGGACCAAATAAGTCAATGTGCAGAAGTTCTAATGGCTTAGAGGTGGAAACAACGTTTTTGGATTTGAAAGCAGGTTTTGCAAACTTGCCTTTCTGACATGCTTCACACAGAGCATCTGAATTGAACTTCAAGTTAGGAAGTCCTCTGACCAGATTGAGTTTGTTAATCTGAGATATTCTTCTCATACTAACATGTCCCAATCTTCTGTGCCAGATCCATTGCTCGTTGTTAACAGACAGAAGACATTTTACATTTTGACTTTTCAGTTCAGAAAGTTTGATTTTATAAATGTTGTTTTTCCTCTTTCCATTAAATAGGATAGTCCCATCTTTTTGACTAACAGCTTTGCATGAATTTTGATTGAAGATTATATCATAACCGTTATCACTTAATTGACTTATGGATAACAGGTTATGCATTAATCCATCAACTAATAAAACATTACTAATAGAGGGAATATTTCCATTACCTACTATTCTAGAGCCAATGATCTTTCCCCTCTGATTGCCTCCAAAACCTACGTGGCCTCCAGGCTTAAGTTCCAGGCTTTGGAACATATGCCTTCTTCCCGTCATGTGTCCTGAGCAGCTAGAGTCCAGGTACCATGACTGGTGTCTTTGCTTTGCTGCTAAAGATATTTGCCATATGTATTATTTTATCCTTAGGTACCCACATTTTCTTGGGTCCTGATTTGTTAGTTCTACCAAAACTCTGGTTGAATTTTGGTTTGACAGAGTAATCACTACTTGTATATTTTATGTCATGTGTGTGCCCATATATAAAGTGTGAATCAAGTGGAGTACGTTTTATAACTAAATCCATGGCATTTTTTGGTGTAGGAACCTTACCTTGACATCCTATCCCTTTTCTGCCATTTCTGCTAACTCCATAGATCATTGAAGCCATTTTGCTTCTGTCTATCTTTTTAGCTAGAAACTTCTGAAAGTTGTGATCATACTCTTTGATGATCTCATCAGCATTGCTGGGAGTTTCAGGGATTGTTTCCTTTTGAGAGTTTTGCAATTGATTTTCTAATTTTGAAATTTTATCTTTTAACTCAGAATTCTCCAATTTGAGACTCTCAGTCTTATCAGAGTCAGAAGCAAGATTCCTTTTCAGGTTTCTAAATTTGACTCTGATCTGCTGATACCTTTCCAGAATTTCATTAAGGCTTTCAGCTAATTCAGCCTTAGTAAAATTAATAGTAAAGTCAGGGAATACCTCTTCTGTATCTGATTCTGAATCTGAACCAGAAGCTTCACTGTCTTCAGAGACGTTTGCCATGAGAACTATGTTTTCTCTTTCATCATCTGATTCTGAGTCAGCTTCAGATGTATCAAAATCATCCCATGTAGCCATGAGACTTTTCTTCTTTTCTTTGCCAAACTTATTTTTGGGCTTCTCCTTCTGAAGCTTTGGGCAATCACTTTTGTAGTGCTCTTGCTCGTTACACTCATAGCAGATGATGTCTTTGTAGTTTGGCTTTTTGTATCCTGAAGAGCCTTCAGATCTTTTGTTTCCAGAGAAGGATTCTGACGTTCTGTATCTGGAGGAAGATTCATTCTGATTTTCTGATCTTCTGGGATTCCTGAACTTCCTTTGCCTCTGATTCCATAGTTGGTTCACCCTTCTGGAGAGAAGAGACAATTCATCTTCTTCTGATGAGGATCCATTAGAGGTTTCTTCCACAGCCTGCAAAACTTTGGAGTCAAATTTTTTGTTAGATTTTAATGCTAATGGCTTACCTTGCTTTTGAGGTTCATCTTCTTCTAGCTCTATCTCGTGACTTCTGAGGGAGCTGATAAGTTCCTCCAGAGAGATTTTGTTGAGATCCTTGGCTAGCTTAAGTGCTGTGACCATTGGCCTCCACTGTTTTAGAAAGCTTCTGATGATCTTCTTGACATGATCAGCACTGGAATATCCTTTGTCAAGAACTTTTAGACCAACAACAAGAATTTGAAATCTTGAAAACATAGCTTCTATTGATTCATTGTCTTCCATCTTGAATGCCTCATACTTCTGAATGAGCGCAAGGGCTTTTTTTTCTTTGACTTGAATGTTGCCTTCATGCGTCATTCTCATAGAGTCAAACATATTCTTAGTAGTTTCTCTGTTTGATATTTTCTCATATTCTGAATATGAGATGGCGCTGAGAAGAATTGTTCTGGCCTTGTGATGATTTCTGAACTCACGCTTTTGCTGATCAGACATCATTTTCCTGTCAATCTTCTGACCACGTCCATCCACTGGGTGCGTGTATCCATCAGTTACCATGTCCCACAGATCAACATCATGGGCCAGAAAGAAACTCTCAATTCTGTCTTTCCAGTAGTCAAAGTTTTCTCCATCAAAGACTGGAGGTTTGCCACTGAATCTGTCCATTTCTTCATTGTTGTCATTGCTGATGTTTTGACTTGGTCCTGCCATTGTGTTTTTCTGACGCTGGATCTTGTACTGACACGGTTAAGTGTTAAAGCTCAGAACCAGGCGCTCTGATGGCAATTGAAGATGTGAAAAACACAAGAAGGGGGGGGGGGTTGAATTGTAAAACTTAAAACAAATGGCTTGACAACACAGTATTTTTATCCTGGTTCGTTTGATCTCAAACTACTCCAGTCCACCGGTCAAGGTGATTTCGCCTCTCTCCAACGAGGCCTTAATTCACTATTCTCAAAGAATTACAACAGCTACTTTAACAACTTTTAAAGTCTTCTTGAGTACAACCACAATCCGGTTAATCTCAAGGAACTTCTTTTACAAATGAATTGAACAAGTGCGTTTTTGTTTTCTTACAAAACTGTATATCACAACTGTGATAATTACACTAAAATAAGCTTGGAATAAAATGACTTTGCTTAAGCTTTGAATATGTGTGGTTTGGATAGCTTAGAAAAATTGAGTGCGTACGTACGTGCTTCTTTTCACAAGCATTCCTGTTTATATAGGCAAGTAAGGATACGTTGTCCATAAAGCAGGTTTAATGATAATAATGCACTTTCCTTTTATAGAAGATCTTTGTCTGAAGAAAGTCGTTAGCATTTAATTCAGTCTTGAATAACTAGTAACGCTTCAGAGTCTTCTTTGTTGTATCTGCTGATAACGCTTCAGAGTGTTGATGACTTGGTAAAGATGTCTTTGATCAGAGTCATAGTGTATTTGTTTAGGCGCAGATTCTGGTCATCAAACTTCAGTGTTTCAGCGTGTAACATAGGTTGCTGATCTTCTGATACTGATTCCCTTCTGATGCTGATTCCATCAGAACTTCTGCATATACAAAGCATAATTTTAAGGAGCATAATTGTTCTTTGTATGTGCTTTAGAAATAATATTATTCTATGTATTTTGTTATCATCAAAACTTTAACCAAGGGTTGTAGAATCAAACTATGTTCTAACAATCTCCCCCTTTTTGATGAAGACAAAAACCAGATTTTTTCGATAAAGAGTAAAGAATAAATAGTATAGAATTAAGAAGAAAAACTCCCCCTGAGTTGATTACTTCCTTTTAATTCCATGAGTCTTTGAGCATCAGAATCTTACTGTATCTTTCAACAGAGTTTTGTACATGTTCAAGCTTTTTAAAAGAGAGAATTTGAGTAGATTAGAATGTTTGAGACTTATGTCTCAGTAATCCGTTATTGAAAATATCTTTTTCTTTCTCCCCCTTTTTGTCAGTTATCAAAAAGAACAAATAATCAGAGTCAAAATGAGTTGATATTAAAAACAGAATCAATGATAAGTTCAGAGCTATGTAGAGAATATTACAGAAAAACAAAAATTTTAAACAGAGGAAAATCTAAGAGGGAGGAGGAAGACGCGTGAACAAAGCTTCCAACAAGCCCTTGATTTGGATGTTGATTTCCTCCTGCTTGGTTAACATGCTCTTGATTTCCGAAATTTTGTCATCCTGTTTATCCATTCTTTCCTGCATCAAAATATCAGATCTCTTCAGGTCTTCTAAAGTCTGCCTTTCATATGAGGAAGCTTGAGGATCTTCAGCAACTGGATGCTTCTCAGAGCATTCTGCAATATCCTCTTTTTGACCCAGTTCTTTAGCAGGAATCATCTGCTCTGGAGTAATAGTCATATTGAGATCTTCTGACTCTGGTTGAACTTTATCTGTTGGACGATGTTCAGACCAGGGAGCATTGTCCAGAGGGAGAACTTCTTCCTTGAGTAGTTGCTCAGAACTTGATCTTCAAAAACTTTTAGCAGGTTATTGAAGTTCTGTTGAACTTGTTTGTAGCTCTGTTCTTACATTTTATGAGTTTCAGAACATACCCATTTTCTGAAACTTGTCCAAAGATAATCTGATGCAGCAGGATCAATCAGCTCAAGACTAGCTTGTTTTAGTGAAGTTATCCACTTCTGCATTTCTGTTTCAAATATCAATAGACTGGTACCAACATCTGGTGTAGGTTCAGATGGTTTTGGTTTTGGAATGGCTGTTTTGTTGGTTATGGCAGCCAGGCGTTCAAAAACAGTTAAGTCAATGACAGTTTTGGCATGGTCATTTGGATTGATCTTTGGTGAGGAAGTGGGAGAGTCTGGAATGATTATTGGACTTGTTGGGGTGTTTGGTGGAGTTAATTCAAGTGAGGAGGGAATTTGGGGAATATTCAGAATGGTCAGGGGTATACTGATGTTCAGAGGTTCAGTGATTCCAGGAATGGGAATGGGATCAGAATCAACAGTTTGGTTGGATTGATGGTGATGAAGTTCTAGTTCGCAGGATTCAGGGGGTTGGACCTCAGAAGTTTTCACTTCAGGTTGTAATGGTTCAGGTTATGGAGAAGGTGGATGAGTTTCGGGTAGAGGAGAGAGTGGAATTTCTGGTTGAGGTGTTTCTGAAATGGTTTCAGAGTTTGGATTTACTGGTATGGGAGCAGATATATGCTGGTCAAAGGTTTCAATATCTGATAGAACTTTTGCAAGTTCTTGTTGTGTTACTTCATTATTTGGATTTGTAGGTAGGGAGTGAGGTCCTCTAAGAGTTAAAGTTTCTGAGGGGTTAAATTCAATGTCAAAATCATCAAGTGTTTGTTGAGTAGGGTTTTCTGATTGAGTGGGGATTGGCACAGATGTTGATACAGATACTGAATCTAAAACAGTTACAGAAGAAGGATTACCTCTCTTTTTAGCTGCTTTGGGAGTCCGCTGGGATGATCCTTCTGTTGCAGCCTTCCTTTTCTTGTTTTTCTTCAGCACAACTTCTGGAGCCTTCTGCTGCAGATCCTAAATGTTTAAATCTGGTGTTGTACCATCTGCCTTGCATGCATCCAGATATCTGACTATTATCTCAGGTTTAAAATTAATTTCTGATAACATGGGAAAGTTATCCAGAGGGATTCTTCTGCTGGAGATTGTTGCAAAAGAAGTGACATTGGGTTCCTTCTTGATGTTCTCAATGATCTTCATCTTCTTCAGATTCTTTGCATTCAACTGTTTGCCAACAGTAGCTTCTAAAGTGCTGATTTTTTGAGCTTCTGTTAGATGATCAATCAGCTTATTCTCTATTAGAATATCTGATATGAGCCTTCCTAGGGGTATCTAGTCCCTTTTTGTGCGCTCCTCTTCTCTGGTCTCCTTAACACTAGTCCTTAGATGGTTGAACAACAGATGAGCCAGATTCACCTTAATCTTGTGGGGGATGAAGTAGATCAGAAACTGCTGATCAATATTGATGTAGTCAGGAGAACTGGTTGGCTTCCTGTGGTTTATGCATCCCATAATAATCTTTTGCCATATTCTGTGATGGTCTTTTAGATCCCTTATCTTGCTAGAGGGAAGACCCAGAGTGAAGATTTCTCTAGCAATTAGGGCGACATCAGCACATCTTTCAGCCATGTCTATGCATCTTACACCACCACCACTGTAGCCTATCAATCTTGCAATAAGGTCTTCAGTTATGACTATCTTCTTCCCCATTATGTATGAAGTAACTTGATGGTTGGAAGATGAAGCATGAATCCAAAATTCCTTCACAAGGATTGGGAACGTTGGACCTACCAGACGGTCAAAATACTTGTTCCAGCCTTGAGCCTTTACTTCTTCAGAGAGATTGAACTCGTTCTCTTGAAGACTGTTAAAGTCCACAATCAATTCTGAGTGAACTTCTAGATTTTTGATGGGCGTGATAAGAGTTCTGAAGGGTTCTTTATATTGTTCTGAGGAATCTGTTCTCTGAGTACTGGTAGTTGGGTTGCTTGAGGAAGCCATGTTCACACAGAAAGTTGAGAAGAAATTTAAAGGGTTTTGAGAAAGATGCAAACTGAAATCAATTAGTTTGTAGAGAGAGTGAAAGTGAAAGAGTGTAAAGAATGAGAAATGTGTTTAAATAGATTTTGAAAAATATTTTTAAAACGTAAACGGCAAGAGAGAGAAATAAATTATAATGATTATGAGTATTTAATGACAGCTGATTTTGGGGGATTCAGAAAGATATTGGAACAATTACCCATGACATGTGTCCCAATGCATCCAATCAGCGCTTTTAACCTTTCAGAAACGTGAACGCGTGTTCAGCCTCAAAAAGTAGCTGATGAATGGATGACAACTGTTTGCTTGAGTGAACAGCACATTTCTATCCTTGAAATGAAGCGCTCGGATCTTCATGGATAAATTCTGATACAGTCTGTACTTCTAAAGATTTGAAGGCAGATTGATCAGTAGTTCACAGAAAATAACCAAAATTCTGAAAGTTGAGATATGGAAATAAAACTGTTTTATTCTGGGCAAAGCTTCATGCTGAGATGTTTCAGAATGAAGTTAAACCTATCTTCAGAAAGAGGTTTTGTAAAGACATCAGCCCATTGATGGTCTGTGTTAATAAATTTTAAATTGAGAACCCTTTCTGAATATAGTCCCTGATAAAATGGTGTTTTATTTCTATATGCTTAGCCATAGAATGCAAGATAGGATTTTTACTGAGACAAATAGCAGAAGTGTTGTCACAGAGGAAAAGGATGTTACTCTCAAATATATTGAAGTCCTCAAGTTGACTTTTCATCCAGAGCATTTGCGTGCTACATCCAGCTGCTTCTGTGTATTCAGCTTCTGCTGTTGATAGAGCTATCGTGGATTGTCTTTTACTGGACCATGAGATCGGATTTTCTCCCAGAAACTGGCAGCTTCCAGAAGTTCTTTTACGTTCTATTCTGGAGTTGCGGCATAAGTCCAAAGGTTGAGTTGCGGCAGAAGGCGAAATTAATATTATTCATTAAAAACACAAACCAAATTAAACCTTTTTGTGCGCCCAAGCACCTTTTCTCCAAAGCTTTTTCAAAAGAGCATGTTAATTCACTTCTGTGCTGACGCGTAAGACTCCAAAGGCCGAGTTGCGGCAGAAGGCGAAATTAATATTTTTCATTAAAATATACAAACCAACAAAAACATGTGAGCCGAACTACGGCTGCTCTGATTCCTTAAAAGGGATACATAGGCATTAGGGTAGGGCCCGAGCGAGCAAAACTTTTATTTTCCCTACATTATTTTCTCCTTTCTTTTGCATGCATCCCCCCCTTCAGTAGTATAGTAAACATTAAGCATAGATTAAACACACCAATAAGATAGATAACAAGAGTGGATACCGTATAGTACTACGGGCGTGTGGGGTGCTAATACCTTCTGCTCGCGTAACAGACTCCCTTACCCGATCTCTCGGTCGCAAGATCGTGACTTCTCCTTTCTCAGGTTTTCTCGATGTTTACCTTTCCCTACATGTGGGATAAAAGACGTTCGATGGCGACTTCATTGTTTGATGATTTTCAGCCAGTTGTTTCAGCTGGCGACTTCATTGTTTGATGATTTTCAGCCAGTTGTTTCAGCTGGCGACTTCACTGGGGACAGGTCGACCAAATGCTGGTCCATCCCAGAGTCAATCCTAGATCTTGTTTTCTTTTCTTTGGGTGTTTATTTTTATGCTTTTAGCTTACTCAGTTGTACATGTCTATATGAGCATACATTTGCATTGCATTTTGTTGCTTTCCATATTAGTTATCTGTTGTGCTGGATTCTGGAATAAATAGTATACAAGATGAATTAAATATGCAAAGATATGTAAATGCAAAGAAGATTTTTGTTTGGTTTTTTATGTGAAAAAAGTTTTAACCTAAACCTAATAAATAAATCAAGTTTTACATAAATCAATTAAGAAAAGAAATTATTTTTTAGAAAATATTTTTTGAATAAACCCTAATTCTATTTGATTAAAAGAAAATAAGTTTTTTAAGAAAAAGTATTTTTTGTATTTTTGTCTTGAAAATAATATATGGCATTATGAGATACTTTTGGTCTTTTTGTATTAAAATGATATATTTAATGGGTGTGAAGAAAAATAAATATTTAACCTAGTTCTAATTTAATTTACAAGTTTATTTAATAAAAATAGATAATATATAACCAAATAAAAATATTTTACATGAGAAAAATAAAATAAAACAAGCCAAAATATAAATCTATCATTTTTATACTTTTTATGATTTTTAATATTAAGAAAAATATATTTAAGAAAATAAAATAAAAATAAATAAATAAATAAAATGATATGGGCCAGGGGGGTGTCATAAGCAAACAGGATGTGAATGTTAGAAAAAATCACAAGGCCCGTGAATCAGAAGCCCAACGCTGCAAAGGGATAAAAAATGGAAAAATGTGAGAAAATTGCAAAAGGAAGCGCGTTGAGGCTCGAACCCGTGACCTCTAGCATTTACGCACGCTGCCTTACCACTGGGGTGGCTGTACATCCGTTTATATAAACTAAAGCACAAATATATATTAGAAAACGCCTCTTGAAGGCAACTTCATCTTCAACATTGAGCCATGGCCGGACCACCTGTATCTTCTTCATTTCTCCATAAAAATGGAAAGTTCAAACATGAAACTTATGGTGTTTCTTCCCACGAGTTCAACCATATAATTTATGTAAACTAAAAGTCAAAGATAAGATCTAATTTTACTGGCCCTAATTTGAAACCTAATATTTGCAGAAATTTCAAATCCAAAATTCTCTATACACAGTTAATATAAATGAAAACTATGAACGTGGTTAGCTTTAGAGCAAGGATATCTACATTTTGCTTTCACAAATCAGGACCAAATGATGCTTGTATGAAGAGATAGAAGTTTGAGTTTTTACCTCTTGCAGCTGGGATCGTGAATGGAGTTTGAGAAAGTTTTGAGAAGGTTTGAGGATCTGTTTAGCTTGCCTGGACCTCCCTAAGTGTATTCCAATCCTTACTTTGTCTTGAAAGACCCTGAATCTCACTACTCAAGTCAACCTGTAAGCTTGATATTTGAAAATGGTGAATGGTGATGGAGGATTTACAGTGAGGGAACAGGGGTCTGGATCACTTAGGTATGATGTATATTAAGTGTTTGGGTGGTTGAAACTTAATACGCACGAGTGGATTTAGAGATTGCTATGTAAGGTTCAAAATTGTCAAGCTATGGCAGATTCTGAGTTTCAAAGTGTTTTGGAGTCTTAGCCTTCATGTTTTATGTTACAATACACTTGTGTATATGTATGGAAAAGGTCAGAGATCAAACTTTCTCAAGATTTCTGAGTTATAGCCTTTTGGCTCTATAACTTGCTTTTGAAGAAAAGTGAGGAGACAAGTCTCTAAGTTTGTACAAGCATGATCTGAGTTGGTAGAGGCCTTAGACAAGTTGCTTTTGGTTTTTACGTTGCTTGTGTGCAGAGAAAACAATTGAGAGGATCAAGAAGTTGACAAAGGAAAAAGTAATGCTTTATCAAAATGGAAATGACAACTTTGTGCCATAAATGGAATTATAACTTGGATAAAGGCTCAAATGTTTGGATTAAAGCTCTAGCAGTTGTGTAAACCTTTAATTATGGAGTGAGAAACAAGTTTGAGGCCTTCAAAGCAAAGATTATGCAGCCTAGGCTTGGATTTGAATTTTTGTTCATCATGAAATGGCTTGAAATCAAAGTGATAAATCACCAACTTCATCTCTTCAATTCTCCCTACTCAAGAATGATCTCAAGGAGTTCTTGGACATTTTGGAAAGCTTGCAATATTCTATACAACTCATATTTGAATTGATTTTGAAAATTCCCTTTGGAACTATGTGAAATATTGCCATGAAGTTAGGTAAAAAATCTGCCTAACTAGGGCAAAATTTCACTAAGTTATTTTAGTTCATGAGCATGTATTCACAAAATTATATCTTGAGATCCAATCATTTTTAGGAGAAATTGTGTGAAGAAAAGTTGTAGATTTCATGGAGATCTACAACTTTCATGTTGAAAGTTTCCTTTGAATCATCTTTCATCATGGTGAAAATTTGGCTCAAAGTTGAGAAAAAATAAGAAATTTTCTATACTTAGAAAAATTTCTAAGTTAAGAAATTTCAACTTTTCAAAACAAAATCTTAAATCCTTGATTTATTGATGAACAAGTTTCACATTTTGACATTTTTTGATGAATTATGATCTTTGGCACTTGATTTTTACCAAAAAGTCAAAGTTTGACTTTTCAGTATACAGTTGACTTTTGATCAGTTGACTGAAAAATTCATTTGTCAATCCAATGGACTTGCAATGTTTTGAATCATGTTATTAGGTTAAAATGATGCAATTGAACTCTTGAAATCATTCTTCAAACCAATTGATCATTTGCTAGGTCAAAAATCAGAAATTTCCCCTTCCCAGTCAAAACCCTAATTTTAACCATTTTACCCTTTTGATGATTTGACCAAATTTCTTGAGGAATTGTGGTCCAGACTTGATCAAATGATACATATGAGTCTAGGATGTTGACTTGGATAAAAAATTATGAAGATTGACTCTAAATTGGCCATGGTTGACTTTTTCCCCAATACAACTGATTTTTGGTCAACTGTCTAATTGACTGATCAAAAGTCTGATTCAAGGCTTGAAACTTGACATGAGTAATCTTAGGGGTCCCTAATGATCCTTGAAAGTCATATTAAGCATTGATAGTCCAAAAATACTTGTGCAAACTCAAACCCTAATTCTGGTCATCAGTGCATGAAGAGGTGTCTTGAGCTGGCAAACCCTAATGCAGTCTTGAGTCAAAGAGATTTTGTGAGGAAATTCTTGATGAGTGAGAGGGAAAATTTTGGGTTACAACAAAGATCAATAAATCTTTTAGAATGTTATGAAGAATAAGACTTCAACGATTCAAGTGCTTGAAGTTGTTGTCTGTGAAGAAACTAATTGAATAAAAGAAGACCACACATTTGAAATAAAATATGATGTAATATTATTAGTATGCATTAGGATCTCATGATGTAATTAATTGAGTTTACACTTGTTTGTGTAGAAGCATTCTCTTGTAAGCAAACCTTGTAAAAACAAACAGTTGTTTGTTCCTTCTAAAGGACCGGTTAGGTCAGAAGATTTAAGAAGGTTTTTGTGTTTTTTTCTAAAGGACCAGTTAGGTCAGAAGCTTTAACAGGTAACGTGTTCCTCAAAGGACCCGTTAGTTCATAAGCTTTGATAAGACTAAGATAGTGGTCTTAGGGGTTGTTAGTCACAACAGTTGTCTGTGCTAATTGTAATCAGTTTGGTTATAGTGGATTAAGTTATTGAGTTCAAGGTGAAATCACCTTGGTAGGGTGGACTGGACTAGCTTTAGGGTTTCTCAAGTGAACCAGGATATATCATGTGTTCCTTACTTCTGCTTATGCTTAATTGTTTATGCTTCTACAACACATTCAAAAGCATCACTCAACACAATAATGTTAAGAAACAAAAGTTTGTTAAGAAAGGAAAACCCAATTCAAACCCCCAATTTCTTGCATTTTCTTCACACCTTCTATTGGTATCAGAGCCAGGTTCTGTTATTGATGGATATAAAACACCTAATAGTGTCAGATAAAGATCCAAATGTTGTGTGAAGAAATACTCTGGGTGATAGTTACTCCACCTTCAACTACAGTTTCATATCAGAAGATGATGATTGAGTACTGAATTGTAACCAAACAGATTGCCTTGAGCAAGTCTCTGATACTTCGAAAACTGAAGATGTCAACAACAAAATCTTCTCTCTTGGAGATAACCTAATCAAAACTAAAGAAGAAGATACCAGAAGTCATAGAATCAGAAGCTCCCAATTCAGATGGAGTTCTTGCTCCTTCTGATTCGTCAAGACGAAAATCAAAATCACAATCGGACCTTCTGAGAAACTGATTATGGGAGATAAAGAAGCTCTTATCAGAACCATATAAGATTTCAAACCTCCTAAAGAAATGCTTATGGGCTTAGTGTCCTTGATTGAGCCAATCTCTTCTGGTGAAGCTCTTCTAGACAAAGACTGAATTATGGCAATAAAAGAAGATTGAAGAATCAGTTGAAAAGACATATTCATCAAATAAGAAGTAATATATGTTGAATGCTTTTACTAAAAGTTTACGATTAGATGAACAATGTATTTGCTCAAAGATCAAATTATTAGAAAACAATAAATTTTGCTTGCTGAAGATTAATTCTTTGTGAGCATGAGATGTTTTAAAGAAACAAATTAGTCCACCCTTAACTTTCTCATAAAAATCTCATTATGAATTTATTCAAGTAAAGAAGAAAGATTGTTGTCTTCTGATTTTGATACATAGGAACTTCATGATGAAGTCTGTAGAAAAATGTTAGAAATCTTGAACAGAGAAATTCAAATCTCTAAGAAATAATTTCTGAGTCAGAACATCTGAAGCCTAACTAATCAAGCAGGTAGAAATCTAATGCATAAATTTTAAATATTGTTTCCTTTGGAAAGCTTCATAGAAAACTGAAAACTGCTTAGGAAAGAAAGCTTATTGATTCACCAGGAACCAAAAGAATTCTTGATATATGAATTCTTGAATGGAAAATGCTTTAAAAGATACAAAGACAAAATCCATTCGCTCTGAAGCGGATATGCTGACAAGAATTGATAGACTAACTCTAAACAAGTTAGCTCACCATTGCAAGAAAAAGATTGTCAGTCAAAATCGTCAAAGTTTGATGATATTTGTATTAGAACAAATTCTGAAATTTGTTCAAGGAACCATAAATTCAGAAGACGCTAGGAAATGTTAGTTAATTTTCTCAAGCACATAGCTTCTCAGAAGTTTATGAAATATTGAACTTCTGAAAATTAAGCTTCTGTTCAAAGGAAGGTTGACAAACATATGGATGTTATGATAATAAAGAATCAGAATATATATGCTTTCAAGATTGCTCTCAAGAAGTCGGACGGGTGATTCTAAATAGAAGAATGAAGAGATCATCTGAAGAGAAGACTGATTCTATCTCTCAAATTAGATATTAGAGTTCAGAAGAAACTTATACTCCTCAAAACCAGAAAACAAATAATCTCTAAAGAAGTAAGAGGAACCAGTAAGCACAAGTTTAGAACATATGATAGATCACTCAGAAGAAAGCAGGTGCAGAACAAAGCTGATCAGAAGCTCTATCAAGGACAAGTTAAAGTCAAAATCAGAATGTAGAGCACTTAGATAAAAGAATCACGGTGAAGATTTCAGAATCTCAAAGGTATGTTTTTCTTTTATCTGTAATTTATTAGAACTTATGATAAAAATACTTCTGCAAGTTAGAATATGTTTTAAACAGAAGTCCTCCAAATGTTAGTGCAACTCTAAGTTGTGAATTTTCTGGTTAGTGAAAATTTCATGATCTGGAACATTCTCTCTTACCAAGAGAAAAATATTTTGATCAATTCTCTGGATAATGTGAACATGAAATTTTTTATTGAGAATGAGCGAAAAATTTTACTTTGATGTGTGTATGATAATAGTTTCTCCTTTAAGCAACTATATTCAATAATTTTATGAATGTCAGTTTCCTGTCAGCCACTTCAAAATGCTGATTCACTCAAAATCTTATTTGGAACTTATATGGTACTCTATTTTTTACGAAAACTGGTTCACTCTATTCCTTTTCTTTGAAATTCTTGTCTTTTGTTATGTCAGTGATATATGTCATTCTTACGGTATGGTACAACCTCTTTCACCCACTTGAGTGTATATAGATCAATAGTGATTTATCACATTTATCTCTTTCTCTCATAAATTCATTCCTATCAAGATCATTCCTCTCATATGTCCATCATGCCTCAACCAACCTTTCTTGTAAATGAAGATTTCTTGAAATTATCATTGAAAAACAAATTGAAATTATTCCTTTTAAAAGTAACATTGCTTGTAGCATCCCAGATGTGTCATACTTTCAACAATGGACAAGATACTTCACTATGTTGAAGAGACTTGTCTACGTGAATCTTGTTAAAGAATTCTAGAAGCATGCTTATCTTGATTATGAGAAATGTTCTATCCTCTCCTATATTTTTGAAATTCCCATCACCATTTCTCCTTACTCAATCACTCTTGCAACTGGGTATGGAAATGTTGCTGTCACGGTTGACTTCGTCAAATCTAGGTTTATAAATCCTGAAAATCTACTACCCATTCCTAAAGCTTGGTTCAAGCTTGTGCTATCCAACTTTCTTCCTAGAAGGGAAAACCAAGACCTTCTGAGGTATGATGACCAATCATTCATCTATCTTCTGAAGAATGATACTCGAGTAAACTTGCCACAATCTATCTTCATTTGTCTTTGGAAATCCATATCTGAGTCTAGAAATCTCATTAAGTCATACATTCCTTATGGAAGAGTCTTGTCTGAAATATTCTTCCAAGAAGGAATAATGGATATAATCAAGAAAATGATAGTAGAAGATGGCCCAGAGAATTATTCTGAAAACTATTTGTTGAACACTAAGTGTGAAATCTTCAGTGGTTAGGAGAACAAATCTTGTCTTGTCTAATCATGGTTGTCCTTGTTGCTTGTTCTCTTGTCTGATTAATTTTGATTTGTGTCTGTTGTATTTTCTTTAATTAATGAAGCCTTTTATTTTTTAATGGCTTATTTTTTTTATGCTTGATATTGGATATAAATATCTCAAAAATATGATATGATCATAATCATGTATTATCATGAAATGACAAATATTTAAGCAGTATAAATATATGGTGTGATCGGTGGATCTGGAACTGACTGTTTAAAGCTGGTTCGCGAAATGTCGCGGAAGCAAGAGTCGCCACCGTCTTTTATTTTCTCCAAATGGAAAGGATAAAAGCACAGAAAAATTCCTTAAAGAGATTGCTCTCGGTTCGGGAGGTAGATTATAGAAAGGGAAGGTGTTAGCACCCTTTCTATCCATGGTTATCCATGGGCTCTTAGATACTTGCTCATTTGTGTTTTCAAAAATGGTTTGTTTGCTTTTCAATGTGGGTTTTAAAAAAGTTTCTTTGAAAATTTCAGTTCGACTCTTGTATCGGTCCTCAAGAGTGTTTGAAAAGTTGCTTTCGAAAGCTTTTTGAAAATGTGTTGGTGTGAAAAGTATTTTTGAATTTGTTTTGGAATTAGAGCAAGTATCTACGAGAACCTACCTACCCTAAGGAATTCGTCTGTGTAAATGTCCTTTAAAGTAGTGCCATCCCACCATTGAGAGGTAGGTAGCACCACCGTTGGAGGTGTTCGGGTCAATTCGAGGTTCGGGACATGGTGATCACCAGAGCAATGGGAAGACACCTTAGAAGCTACCCTCATGCCAGGTTCCCGGATCATGAGGACTTACTAAGACATCCTCTACTCGACGATCACATTTCGAGGCAAGGCAACAGTGAGGCGTACCCTAGGGGTGGTGTGTGATTTGTGTGTCAGATTCGTTTATTTTTGTCTTGTTCATGTCAAAGTGATCTATGCGTTTGATTTTATTTTAGGGCCATTCATTCTTGCATGCTTTGTTTAACAGTTAAAAGTCGCGAGGAAAAGTAAATCTAAAGCTATTACAAATGGCGCGGGTCCACATCGCCAAAATTAACCAGGACCCGATTTGACAGAAAATAAAGGAATTAAAAGAATTAAAAGTGCGAGAAGTAATTACAAGGCTTCGAGAGAGGTACATAATTATTTAAATGAAAATAAAATAAATACGCGAATTAATGAGAAATCAAGAACGAAACAAGGGCGTTGGACCCTTTTGCAAAATATTAAAATTACATGAATTAATTAATTAAGAAAAGAAATTGTTTTTGTTTTTTGGTATTTTTGTGTTTTTTAAGATTTAATAGAAAAAAGAAAGAATTAATTAAAATTGACTACTAACCCTAATTCTACTTTATTTTAATTTAAGAAAACATTAAAATTTAACCTAAATTAAACCTAAAATTTTTTATGTACAATTTTAATTATGAAAATAAATAAAATAAATAACATTATTGTGAAAAAGAAAAATTAAAAGGAATAAAACAATTATTAAACCTATTTCTACATTTTTTGCATTTTTGTTATTAAAAGAATTAAAATTGCAAACCTATTTTAAACTAATTAATTTCCAAGCATTTATTTACAAGAAAATATTAAAATAAAAATATTTATCATGTTTTTTATCTTTCCTGATTTTTAGGCATTTTTTATATTTTGTAAAAATAATTAATTAAATCAAAACAATAAAGCAAATAAAACAATAATTGAAAATAAAACATAAAGAAAATATATAGAATTTGCAAACCAGGGGGGGTTCAGGCCCCAATATGGAGGTATAGATCCAAGAATTCTGGCCCAACAAGCTTCAGGTCCGTTTGACTTTCCCACTAGCGTGTAACAATGTTGACTTGAGTTTATGGTGTGCTTTCAATCTATGCCCTTGACTTGATCTCAGTGTGCACGTGGATGTGAGATATTTGAAGACATATGGTACGTCTGCAGCCTTGAAGCGCATGGGATTTGTTAATGAAAAATAATATGGGAATATATAAGACCTGGGGTTCGAACCCAGGTCACATACCTTGCAAATCAACACGTTTGCCACTGAAGCACACTGTTCATCTGTATATTAATATAACAACTAAATATTCTAAAAGAATATGGTTAGTGGCCTTGGAAACGCGCGCGAGATTTAAACAAGCCAATCAGCTCTTGCCACGACTCCATCTTCTTCCTCATCCCTGTAATACAAAAACAAAAGCAACGGTTTTTCATGCGTTGTTTTAGGTGGCTTATGGGAAAATAGCGAATAGGTCTTAGAGGGCCAATAAATTAGGCGCGATGGGTGGTTTCCGTTCGTCCAGACTTGCTGAATTCAATGGTGATGGTCCTAAGTCTCAATTTTTCTTGGTTTCAAAATCCCTAATTTGAAGCTTTGTAAACCCTAGAAAACAGTCATGGCGAAATCTCGTACACATCATAAAAAGACAATTAATCATATTGGTTAGCTTCAGAATCAAATGAGGAATAAGAATCCATGAACAAAATGTTATAAAAATGCCTAAAACATGAAACACGATAATGAATTTTTCTCTGTACAGTTCATGTTCGTTTTACCAATTCTTGGCGTGGTGATGGATGATTCTGATTGGAATACGTTCAGTAGACCTTGAGGAAGCTATTGGAATGAAAATTAGGTCTTGAATTCACCTGCAAATCAGTTTTCAGTATTGACTTTTTTTGAGAATTTGTTCAAGTTTGTGAAGAGCTTTCTTGCGCAGCTTAGAGTCTCTTTGCATTAGGGTTATGATCAGGCATATGTAGTGAGTGCATTAGGTCAAAAAAACTCAATCAAATCTATTGCATTCATTGATTTTGAAATTTGATTTCTTAAGATCTTTTTCATATCTTTTCCATGTGTTTTTGTGTCAATTAGGATCCAATCAAGCCAAATCTTTCCACATTTGCATATGCACGAAATATTGAGTCTAAAACATGCATAAAAAGATTGGTTAGGTTAAGTTAAATATTTGTCATATATTTGAATGATTTAAATGAATTAATATAAATAAAAATTCAAATAAATAAATAAAAAATGAGAAAATACTTCCCTTTGGGCCAAGTGGTCGTGCACATGCTTGGAATGATGAATTGTGGAAGAAAAATGGGCCCATTAGCAATTTTAGGTCATTTGAATCAATGTTGACTTTTCAAAATATCCAAAAATGTCCCAACTTCTACAAGGCATAACTTGCTCAATTTTTAAGCTTTTCTCATGTTCTTGGACATTTTGGAAAGGTATTTGAGTCCTCTAACCAATGCCTTTGGTCCCATGTCATTTTGATTTACCAATCTCAAGTTATGGCCTTTGACTTAAAGTCCCTTTTTGTTGACTTTTGAAAATGACCTATAATGTTGAAATTGATAACTTTTTGTGAGAGCATTTATTGGACTTGAAGTATGAAGATGAGTTATAGGAAATGTCTTTCTCTTCAAAATGAGCTTTGGATGGAATTTTTCTGATAATCCATGTGAAAGTTATGCCCTGGTCAATTTCAGTTGACTTTTTCAACTGTCCAAATAAGGAAACTTTTGCAATTTGATGATCTTTGAGCCAACTTTTGAGAATCATGATCAAGCATTTATCAAATGATGTTTGTGGCTTCAAAATGATATGTTGGCCAAAAATTTGAACTTTTGACTGCCAAATGACCATTTTGCCCCTACAGTTGACTGTAGTGCAATTAGGTTTTTTGACTGTGCAATTTTGAGCTGGATGTCTTGAAACTTGATATGAGGATATTTGACCATATTTGTAGGCATGTGAGACTTGATTGGGCCTTTGATAACTTCCTTTTCTTGATCAGACTCAAAACCCTAATCTTGACTGTATAGGAGACCTTTGCCCTGTGCAACCCTTGGGGAATTTTGCAGCTTGACTTGGCAATTTCTTGGAGAATATGGGAGGGCAAATTTTGGGGTACAACAGTTGCCCCTGTTCAATCTTCTTAGACCTGAGGATGCAGATTGGCTGACGTGCCTTTCGTAATCCGAAGGTGGAAGATGATTGAACACTAGAGTGCCCAGAAATTTGCGCTCACATGTTAGCAGTGTGATGGGGGAATGGGCTTATAGATGCCATTTGGAGATTGCTGGATAGGATGATGGGCTTATAGATGCCATCTGGATGTTGATCGCGTAGGAGATTCCTTAGCGAGAACCTGCATACCTGCAAAAGAACAAATGAGTACCTGACACGTTGCAGGAGCTGGTTTTCAGATGCTTGGTATAGATGTGTCCTGACTGGTTACAGGAGCTGAGTCTGGAGCTTCAAACGGCGATGAATGAACCAGGGATGGTTACTGCCTTAGCATGAATGGTAAGAGAATCTTGGACGATTACTACCCCCAACAGGAACGCTGAGAGAATCTTGGGTGTCTTCTACTGGGATAAGAATCAGGGAGATCTTAGGGTCGATCTGACTGAACCAGAGAAGGCCTTTGACTGAATAAGAATCAGGAAAATCTTAGGGTCGATTTAACTGAACCGGACAAGGTCTTGAAATCTTCAACTGGACAAGAATCAGGGAGATCTTAGGGTCGATCTGACTGAACCAGAGAAGGCCTTTGACTGGGTAAGAATCAGGAAAATCTTAGGGTTGATTTAACTGAACCGGACAAGGTCTTGGAATATCTTCAACTGGGTAAGCATCAGGGAGATCTTAGGGTCGATCCGACTGAACCAGAGAAGGCCTTTGACTGAGTAAGAATCAGGAAAATCTTAGGGTTGATTTAACTGAACCGGACAAGGTCTCGGAATATCTTCAACTGGATAAGCATCAGGGAGATCTTAGGGTCGATCTGACTGAACCAGAGAAGGCCTTTGAATATAGCTAAGAATTTAACTGGATCTTTCCTTAAAGGTAAAGGTCAGTCATATGCAATGCATGATATGGATCAAGCAATGATGTTCTCAATATAAATGAGACTTGTATGATATAATGTGTCTATGCATGTTATAATGATGTATGTGATGTTTTATGTATGTTTTTGTCTAGGAGAGTGAATCCTTGACGGGTGCCGGGAAGTCATATCCTGGGCTGATGTTGAAGAATAGGTTTTGCTTCCGCTGGGGATGATAATTGCACGAATACCGGTAGGAGAGGATGACTCTGTTGCGGAATAAACTTGGCAACTGGAAGATTCTGCGGGGAGAAAAGACACTCTAGCGACCATGCTGGGAAGCAATACTCTGTGGGAAGAGGGATGCCTTGCTGAGTGTTGATAATAGTTTGCTGGGGATCGGAAGACTTTGTCGACGACGCTCTTTCCGTGGCTTTTGGCTGAGGATAACCCAGTTATATCCTGTTGGGGAAATAACTCTTTAAATAAAGTCGGGCGACGCGTTCGTGCTCTGCGAAGGATAAGCTTCCAAAATTTACTGGGGATAAGCTTACTGCTTGGGGATATGAATTCCAACTTTTCCTGGGGAAACTGGATTGGACTCTCCTGGGGGGTTTTGGAACTGCGGGGGAGTGATTCCTTTGAATGTTGGTATACCGCCGGGGAACAATCTTTAGGCCGAGACTGCCGGGGATGCTTGTTAAGAATATATGCTGCTGGGGAAGTATTGAGATCTACGGGAGGATACTCAATTTCCTTGAGATTTATCAACTCTGCTTGGAGAAGAATGTATTGACCTGCTGATTTACTCTCTGGGGAATTAATACGTACTAGTCATATTCTTTAGCCGAACCTACCTTGGTACCTTGGAGGATAGAACAATTGGATTGTTCAGACAAATCTTTATTGCCCCTGTTTCTAGTGTCACCTGCAATTAATTCCTTTGTTTCGTATGCAAATATTTATGAGTTAGCAAACTATTGTCAATGCATATATCACAAATTGAACCTTGGACGTTCTTCGCAAAACAAAACAGAAAAAGAAAAACACTTGGCACGTTTAACTGAAAATATATTTGTATTGATTTTTGAATGGCCTGAAAATAGGCGTTTTGCGTACAAGAGGCTGACGTCCTAGTAAGAGGAACGCGGCCGAACAAAAGAGTTTATACAAGTTTTGTACAAGAAAATAAAACAGCTGTGTGAAGTGAATGATCCCACTGGGTTTCAACTCTGCTATTGTCTTTATAACTCCGAGCGTCTCATCACTTGATGACCTTGGTTGAAGGTGAAGCTGACTGATCAATGCCGTTTGAACTTGATGTAGATACCGAATTCTGGATGCAACGTGATCAATGAGACATAGTATTACGCTTTTATCCCTAATTTTTGCCTGGACTGCCCTTTCGGGTTTTCAGTCCACCGGGATACCCATTTTTGCCCAAGCCGCCTTTTCAGGTTTTCGACTTGCCGGGTGTACAGATTTTTTTCATTTTCATCCCTTCATTTTGCCCGAACCCTTTTGGTTCGACGGGAAGCCCTAATTTTTGCCTAGGCATGTCAGCCTAGCGGGTCTTTTTTATGCGTAGTATCTTTTTACTATGTCTTCATTGGCGGGGTGAGGAAGGTCGTCATCGTCCATATTGGTTAGAATCATGGCTCCTCCTGAGAACACATGCTTAACCACAAATGGCCCTTCGTACGTAGGGGTCCATTTGCCTCTTGGATCACTCTGAGGAAGGATGATTCTCTTGATTACCAGATCCCCAACTTGATATTCCTGTGGTCTGACCTTTTTGTTAAATGCCCTGATCATCCGTTTCTGATACGTCTGACCATGACAGATAGCAGCAAGTCTCTTTTCATCAATGAGGTTGAGCTGATCAAGTTGTGTCTGGATCCAATCATCTTCGTTCAGATTGGCATCCTTCATTATCCGGAGAGAGGGTATTTGTACTTCGATCGGCAAGAATGCCTCCATGCCATAAACCAGAGAGAAAGGAGTTGCCCCGGTTGACGTCCTGGCTGAGGTACGGTACCCATGTAGAGCGAACGGTAACATCTCGTGCCAATCTTTATAAGTCACTGTCATCTTCTGCACGATTTTCTTGATGTTCTTATTTGCTGCTTCAACAGCCCCATTCATCTTCGGTCTGTAAGGAGAAGAATTATGGTGCTGTATTTTGAACTGTTCGCAGAGCTCAGCAATCATCTTATTGTTCAGATTGGTACCGTTGTCTGTAATTATCCGCTCAGGGACGCCGTACCGACAGATCAGGTTGTGCCGAATGAACCGTGCCACAACAGTCTTGGTTACCGTAGCATAGGAAGCTGCCTCAACCCACTTCGTAAAATAATCAATCGCCACTAGGATGAAGCGATGTCCATTAGATGCCGTAGGTTTTATCTCGCCAATCATGTCTATGCCCCACATTGCAAACGGCCAAGGCGCAGTCAGAACATTCAGGGGAACCGGAGGAACATGCACCTTGTCTGCATAGATCTGGCACTTGTGGCATGTCCTGGAATGTTGGTAGCAGTCAGCTTCCATTGTGGACCAGTAATATCCTGCCCGTAGGATTTTCTTAGCCATAGTGTGTCCACTGGAATGTGTACCAAAGGTCCCTTCATGCAGCTCTTCCATGATTCTTTCTGCTTCAGTCTTATCCACACAACGCAGTAAGGTTGAATCATGGTTTCGTTTGTACAAGATGTCGTTGCTTAGGAAGAACTTGGCTGCGAACCTCCTCAGGAACTTCTTATCATTGACAGAGGCACCTTCAGGGTATTCCTGAGCTTCCAGATATCTCTTCACCTCATGGTACCAAGGCTTCTCAATCACCAATTCAGTTTCGAGATCACAATAGTATGCCGGTTCGTCCAGTTTCCAAATGATGATTCGGGGAGCCTCGTTATCCCATTTAACCTTGAACATAGAAGACATTGTAGCTAACGCGCCCTCTAACTAATTCTCTTCTCTTGGAAAGTGCTCAAAGGTTATCTCTGTAAAGTGGGGGATCAGGGTCAACACACATTCTCTGTAAGGAATCAAGTTTGGATGTTTCGTATCCCACTCTCCTTTGATTTGATTGATCACCAAAGCAGAATCTCCGAAAACACTCAGAAACTTAATCCTTAGGTCAATCGCAGCTTGAAGACCCATGATGCACGCCTCATACTCCGCCATGTTGTTGGTACAGTTGAAACATAGCCGGGCAGTTAGTGGAGTATGAGTGCCTTGTGGAGATATGATTATGGCGCCGATACCATTTCCCAAAGCATTGGAGGCTCCGTCAAAGTGCATAGACCATCGGGATCCTGGTTCAGGTCCTTCATCCGGTCCAGGTACTTCACAATCAGTCACTATCATAATGCTTTCATCCAGAAACTCGAAGTTCATTGATTGATAGTCATCTACAGCTTGATGTGCCAGGTGGTCTGCCAATACACTTCCCTTGATGGCTTTCTGGGTTGTATATTGAATGTCGTATTCCGTCAAGATCATTTGCCATCTTGCAATTCTCCCAGATAGAGCAGGCTTTTCGAATATGTACTTTATAGGATCCATTTTTGAGATCAACAAGGTAGTGTGAGTCAGCATATACTGCCTCAGCCGGCGAGCAGCCCATACCAAAGCGCAGCAAGTTTTCTCAAGCAGTGAGTATCGGGTCTCACAGTCGGTAAACTTTTTGCTAAGGTAATAAATGGCATGCTCTTTTCGGCCAGACTCGTCATGTTGCCCCAGCACACACCCCATTGAGTTGTCAAGCACTGTCAGGTATAGTATCAGAGGTCTCCCTTCAACCGGTGGCATAAGGATAGGTGGTTCTTGGAGATACTCTTTGATTCTGTCAAAAGCAGCCTGACATTCATCGTTCCAACGTACTACCTGATCTTTCTTCAGCAGCTTGAAAATTGGCTCACAGGTAGCAGTCAGATGTGAGATGAACCGGGCAATGTAATTCAGGCGTCCTAAAAAGCCTCTGACCTCCTTCTCTGTCCTGGGAACTGGCATCTCTTGAATAGCTTTGACCTTAGCAGGGTCCACTTGAATTCCCTTATCACTGACCACGAAGCCTAGTAATTTTCCAGATCTTACCCCGAAGGTGCACTTGTTCGGGTTCAATCTTAGCTTGTACAGTTTCAACCGGTCAAACAACTTTTGCAGATGATCTAGATGCTCTTCCTCAGTCTGAGACCTAGCGATCATGTCGTCAACATACACTTCTATCTCATGATGGATCATATCATGAAATAAGGCAACCATGGCACGTTGGTAGGTTGCCCCAGCATTCTTCAACCCGAATGGCATGACCTTGTAACAGAAGGTGCCCCACTGAGTAACAAATGTAGTCTTTTCCATGTCTTCAGGTGCCATCTTGATCTGATTGTAACCTGAAAAGCCATCCATGAAAGAGAATACCTTGTGCTGAGCTGTATTATCAACAAGGACATCAATGTGAGGTAGAGGGAAGTCATCTTTGGGGCTGGCCCTGTTCAGATCCCTGTAATCGACACACATTCTGACCTTACCGTCTTTCTTTGGTACCGGCACCACATTAGCAACCCACTGAGGGTAAGAAGTCACTGCAAGAAACCCGGCATCAAACTGTTTCATGACCTCGGCTTTAATCTTCTCAGACATCTCTGGACGCATCCGACGGACCTTTTGCTTAACTGGAGGGCAGTCTTCCTTAGTTGGCAAATGATGGACCACAATATCGGTATCCAACCCGGGCATGTCTTCGTAGGACCAGGCAAAGATCTCCATATAATCGTGTAACATCTTGGTTAACCGTTGCTTCACGCTGAGCTCTAGGTTGGCACCAATCTTTACCTCTTTCCTGTCTGCCTCAGTACCCAAGTTTATTGTCTCCACTGGCTCTTCATGGGGTTGAATTGCCCTCTCTTCCTGAAGCAACAGTCTTGCAAGCTCGCCAGGCACTTTGCAATCATCTTCACCTTCGTCTTCGGCTAAGTTGATCGGATTTTCGAAGTCATAATTGGCAGTAGCAGAGTTGTTATCAGTGAGATCCAGAGTGGATTGAAACCTGTATGAGTGAGTGTGTGTGTAAATACAGCTGTTTTGAAAATTATGTAACGGAAAAGAAAGACAGAAAAGGAGCACAATATTTGCAATGCGAAAATACGTCCAAGATTTTCATTCATGATATATGAAATGACAATTTATATGCCCTCACAAATGAAACCACGGTGCCTCGGGTAAGACACCGGGCCATAGAGTTTATCATTGTTTATTACAAAATAACAAAACATAGGAATTCATTACTCAGTAACAAGAGAAACAGGGAGATTGTCTTTTGCGCTCCAATTGTTAAGTCCACTGTCGGTTGCCGGGTAAATCCAGCTATCAAACTCGGCTTCCTCAACTTCCTCTTCGTCCCCAATAGCATTTACTCCATGAGCAAGCAGGGGTGCCGTCACTACATTAGGCTTCTCAGATGCCTCAAACTGTACCTCTTTAGCGTCGATGAGGTCTTGCAGCTTATTCTTTAACGCCCAACAGTCATCAGTAGAATGCCCCGGGCTATCTGAATGGTAGGCACAACGAGCATTCGGGTTGTACTTGGGGGATGCAGTATTTGGAAACTTCGGCGCCTCCCTGACAGTCACTAAATTGGTTGAGAGCAACTGTGGCAGGATCTGCGACAAAGTCATGCTTAAGCGGGTGAATTCTCTCTGGGGTCTTTCAACCTTTTGAGGATTAGTTGGCCGAGGAGCGGCAGCAGGCTTAGCAATCATTACCGCACTGACAGATTGGCGGTGCTCATGTCTCTCTGATTTCCTGGAACCATATACGGCACTAGACTCCTTCTTGAAGGGTTTCTTCTCAGAACTAGATGATGTACCCTTCGGAATTTTTCCAGACTTTAACCCGGCTTCAATTCTCTCTCCAGTCAAGATCAAATCAGTGAACCCAACAGAAGAATTCCCAATGAGATGGTTGAAAAATGGCCCAGATAGGGTCCCCAAGAACATGTCCACCAACTCCCGATCAGTCAACGGTGGCTGCACCCTGCCAGCCAGGTCTCTCCACTTCTGAGCGTACTCCTTAAAACCTTCGCTTGCACCTAGCGACATACCCTGGAGTTGAGTACGTGTAGGGGCAAGGTCGGCATCATATTGATACTGCTTATAGAAAGCAGTAGCCAACTCCTCCCAGTTACGAATCTTGGTCCCATCCAGCTGATAGAACCATTCGAGATGAGTCCCTGAAAGACTCTCCTGGAAGAAGTGGATCCATAAATTCTTATCCGCAGAGTACGGCTGAATTTTCCGAACGTAGGACCTCAGATGCAGCTTGGGACAAGACGCCCCGTCATACTTAGAGAAGGATGGTGCTTTGAACTTGTGAGGGATGATCACCCCAGTTGACAAACCCAGATCTCCGAAATCCAGCCCAGGTACCTGTTGAACCTCCATAGCCTTCAATCTGTCCTCCAGTTGCTTATATCTGTCTTCTGCAGGAGGGTACTGCTCTTCATCAAAATTTGTCTCGTTGTCGGAGACTACCGGACTAGGAACCCTTGCTTCTGCCTGAGGAGAATTCTTGTCAACAGAAGAACCAGCCTCTTCCTGTTGCAGAGTATTGTTAAACCTTCGGCCCGAGTTGAACAGAACAGTTCTTCTCTTCTTCTTCTTCTCCTTCTTCAGGAGCATAGCCTTCAATTCTTCTTGGCCTTGAGCCAGACCCTTGATTAATTCCTGGAATTGTGCATTCTGCACCTGAAGAGCCTTGATGGAAGTCTCAGTTGATGAAGATTCGGTATTCATGATGCTGAAATAAACAGCGAAGAACTGTAAGCAACCTGAAAAGGGGAAAAAACGGCTATGCACATGATGTATGAAATGCGTATGATTTATGTTTTCAAAGACAATCGGGAGTCAACTTTGTAAACAAAAAGGAACACACTTCATTAGATTTAACTTTGCAATTGAAATTATTCAACAAGTTGCCCTTAGGCGTTACATGAAGAGAAATACTGAAAAGGAAAATAAAACTGCAAAAGCACATCTGGGGCTCCTTATTGATCCCATGGTCTCCTCTTCTCAGTACGGATGTAGGCATTCAGAGCTCTCTCATTCTCCAACTGTTTTGTCAACTTCTGGATCTTTGATTCCTGCTCGTTGAACTTTTCCCGGTAAGAATCCCGCTCTTCTCGTAGTTGCGACCAAGATCTCTTCAATGTCTCATAATCAGTAGGTATCTGAGGAGGGAGGACGGTTGGAATAACACCATCTTTGTCAGGACACTCAAGAATGACGGGTCTGACAGCTTCATACGGCATACCTAACTTCTGAGCGCGGATGCGAACCCATTTGTAGTAGGCTTCCATAGGTAAAGAGGTCTTTGGCCCTAACTCTTGTGGGTCAGCTTTATGAACTTTGTCCCAAGCCTTGATGAACCTCCGACGCAGCTCGTCACTATCCACCTGAAACTCGAAACTGATGTGAGGCACCAACATCTCATGGGGGCCTGCTCTTCTTGCTCTTCCAAACTGACGGAGTGCTAGACATGGATTGTAAGAGATCCCTCCTTGAATACCAATCAGAGGAACATTAGGATACTCCCCGCATCGATCAATAATAGCTATCTCATCCAAACCTCTGCAAGTCCAAATGATGTCTTTATCGGTGAGAGACATTAACCTATGAGCCCAACCTCTTCCTTCTTGATTCTTCAGTACGAACTTAGGGAGGTGCGAAATAAACCACCTCACCAACAAAGGGATACAACACCATAGGGTTCCTCGTCTTCGAGTAGTACGGGCATGAAGTTGTTGCAAGATGTCACCCAAGAGAGTGGGCACAGGATTCTGAGACATAAAGATCCTTATGGCAGTGACACTGATGAAGTTGTCAGGATTAGGGAACATGACTAACCCATAGATTAGGAGAGCCAAGATGTCTTCATATGCCCTAAAGTCCAGGTCATTCCAGAAATTGTTAGCTTTACCAATCAGAAACTTGGCCAAGAAACCCTTAACTCCGCTTCTAGTTACCCAGTTGTCTGTTACCTCTTGATGGGTCAAAGGAAGAGCTGCAGCAACATCCTCAAGCCTGAGGGTCTTTTCCCAACCAGTAAAGGGAGTCTGGTCCAAGATAGGGATACCAAGCAAATCAGAGAACTCTTCCAGGGTAGGGACCAGCTGGAAGTCTTGAAAGGTGAAGCACTGGTACAGAGGGTCATAGAACTGGGTCAGAACACTCATCAACTGTTGATCCCGCTTTGCAGTGACTAAACTGAGAAGAGAACCATGCCTCTGAATGAAGGAAGTGGTATTTGGAATTCTGCTAACTAACTCATCAAGCAACTCAGGTGAACGAACAAAGTTGAACCGGATAGTATTCCTTCGCACAGGCATCATAATGTCCTACAAAACAGAGCAAAGGTGAAACCCTCTTGTCTTTGAAATGGTCAGTCCTTATGCAGGATGCATGCAATGCTCATGATGCTATGATGTTATGATAAAGCACACCACATACAGATACAAAGGCAAACATGGTAAGGCACACAAGTCACACAAGGCAAGCCCCTAAAGTTTAGGCCAGCATGAGGTCTAGGTATTACCCTCTTTCAGTTTGTTGGTTCATACCTGTCCTAATCAAAAGTAACCAGGTTCTTAGAGGATCCCAATATCATTGACTACCCTCAATCGGTCATAACTCCAGCATCGCAATCTTTTCTTGCGGCCAGAACCATCACGAGAGTTTAGCCTCAATGGGCGTAGCATACTGCTACAATTCTAAAGGCCAAGTTGTGTCAATTAAGGTTCTAAGGTTGTTGGTGCTTAATGACTCCTTAGAAGACCCATATTCTCCTCGTTGCGATACAAGGGATATCGGTACAGACCAAGGTGCCACACCAACGTAGCCACTGCTTCACCCGTGTCGGTCTACGCCGGACAGGTCCCTCACAGCTTATGCTACCTAAACAGGGTATCCCCAGATCCGGGTTAGGATCTATGTAACTCCGATGCAACCCACAATAGTAAAGCAAACAAGTCAATACAATTGAAAACACAGTTATGAACTAGCCCTAAGGTACGCCTCACTTTAAGTTTCTTCCCCAGCAGAGTCGCCAGTTCTGTGATCGGTGGATCTGGAACTGACTGTTTAAAGCTGGTTCGCGAAATGTCGCGGAAGCAAGAGTCGCCATCGTCTTTTATTTTCTCCAAATGGAAAGGACAAAAGCACAGAAAAATTCCTTAAAGAGATTGCTCTCGGTTCGGGAGGTAGATTATAGAAAGGGAAGGTGTTAGCACCCTTTCTATCCATGGTTATCCATGGGCTCTTAGATACTTGCTCATTTGTGTTTTCAAAAATGGTTTGTTTGCTTTTCAATGTGGGTTTTAAAAAAGTTTCTTTGAAAATTTCAGTTCGACTCTTGTATCGGTCCTCAAGAGTGTTTGAAAAGTTGCTTTCGAAAGCTTTTTGAAAATGTGTTGGTGTGAAAAGTATTTTTGAATTTGTTTTGGAATTAGAGCAAGTATCTACGAGAACCTACCTACCCTAAGGAATTCGTCTGTGTAAATGTCCTTTAAAGTAGTGCCATCCCACCATTGAGAGGTAGGTAGCACCACCGTTGGAGGTGTTCGGGTCAATTCGAGGTTCGGGACATGGTGATCACCAGAGCAATGGGAAGACACCTTAGAAGCTACCCTCATGCCAGGTTCCCGGATCATGAGGACTTACTAAGACATCCTCTACTCGACGATCACCTTTCGAGGCAAGGCAACAGTGAGGCGTACCCTAGGGGTGGTGTGTGATTTGTGTGTCAGATTCGTTTATTTTTGTCTTGTTCATGTCAAAGTGATCTATGCGTTTGATTTTATTTTAAGGCCATTCATTCTTGCATGCTTTGTTTAACAGTTAAAAGTCGCGAGGAAAAGTAAATCTAAAGCTATTACAAGGCGCGGGTCCACATCGCCAAAATTAACCAGGACCCGATTTGACAGAAAATAAAGGAATTAAAAGAATTAAAAGTGCGAGAAGTAATTACAAGGCTTCGAGAGAGGTACATAATTATTTAAATGAAAATAAAATAAATACGCGAATTAATGAGAAATCAAGAACGAAACAAGGGCGTTGGACCCTTTTGCAAAATATTAAAATTACATGAATTAATTAATTAAGAAAAGAAATTGTTTTTGTTTTTTGGTATTTTTGTGTTTTTTAATATTTAATAGAAAAAAGAAAGAATTAATTAAAATTGACTACTAACCCTAATTCTACTTTATTTTAATTTAAGAAAACATTAAAATTTAACCTAAATTAAACCTAAAATTTTTTATGTACAATTTTAATTATGAAAATAAATAAAATAAATAACATTATTGTGAAAAAGAAAAATTAAAAGGAATAAAACAATTATTAAACCTATTTCTACATTTTTTGCATTTTTGTTATTAAAAGAATTAAAATTGCAAACCTATTTTAAACTAATTAATTTCCAAGCATTTATTTACAAGAAAATATTAAAATAAAAATATTTATCATGTTTTTTATCTTTCCTGATTTTTAGGCATTTTTTATATTTTGTAAAAATAATTAATTAAATCAAAACAATAAAGCAAATAAAACAATAATTGAAAATAAAACATAAAGAAAATATATAGAATTTGCAAACCAGGGGGGGTTCAGGCCCCAATATGGAGGTATAGATCCAAGAATTCTGGCCCAACAAGCTTCAGGTCCGTTTGACTTTCCCACTAGCGTGTAACAATGTTGACTTGAGTTTATGGTGTGCTTTCAATCTATGCCCTTGACTTGATCTCAGTGTGCACGTGGATGTGAGATATTTGAAGACATATGGTACGTCTGCAGCCTTGAAGCGCATGGGATTTGTTAATGAAAAATAATATGGGAATATATAAGACCTGGGGTTCGAACCCAGGTCACATACCTTGCAAATCAACACGTTTGCCACTGAAGCACGTTGTTCATCTGTATATTAATATAACAACTAAATATTATAAAAGAATATGGTTAGTGGCCTTGGAAACGCGCGCGAGATTTAAACAAGCCAATCAGCTCTTGCCACGACTCCATCTTCTTCCTCATCCCTGTAATACAAAAACAAAAGCAACGGTTTTTCATGCGTTGTTTTAGGTGGCTTATGGGAAAATAGCGAATAGGTCTTAGAGGGCCAATAAATTAGGCGCGATGGGTGGTTTCCGTTCGTCCAGACTTGCTGAATTCAATGGTGATGGTCCTAAGTCTCAATTTTTCTTGGTTTCAAAATCCCTAATTTGAAGTTTTGTAAACCCTAAAAAACTGTAGGTGTTTAGGTATTGGCTTGCATTTTTGGTAAATTCCAAGTGTATGTGTGAATGTCATGACTGATGTCATAACATTCTAGTTCAGGTTGTACTAACTCTTTAGGTACATGTGCAGAAAAATATTGTAACTCAAATACTGATGTTTATAAGTGTGTATCTGAGCATGTTTGCAAAATGATCACATTTTGCTAATCAGTAGACAGGTTTTCTCAGATGTCATAACAGATGTTATGACATCCTGTTCTGAACTAGCAGGATTACAGGATTGGATAAGTCTGAGTTTTTTCAGGAAATAACTCAGTCCTTCCTAAACAGAATCCTGCGTTTTCTGAGGAGTAACCTAGCTCAACTCTAACCTGATCAACAAAGTACTGTGACCTGGTCTTTAGGTCAAACGGAATCAACCCTAGGTTTTTGGAAACCCTAACTGAAGTTGCAGCTGCTATATATTCAACAGAGCTGCGGTTTTTGAAGTCATCCCTGCTGATTGATTAGAAGATCAAGTTTGTAATCTGTATAGATTTGTTTATTGTACTCCAAGCAATTATCATTGTGATAAGTGTCTTGGAATAGGTTTCAAGTGTAAGGGTTGTGTAGCACTCAAAGCTTTGAAGCAAGAGTGTTTGAATGTTACTTGACTAAAGCTGTGAAGCAGAGTCAAGTTAGTTGTGTACATCACTCAAAGCTGTGAAGCACGAGTGATTGTGTTACTTGATTAAAAAGCTGTGAAGCTTAATCAAGAGTGTGTTTTGAAGAGTGTCTTCATCAATTCTCAAGTCAAATTGGTTTATGTATCACTGCTGTGATTGAGGGGGAGTGAGTAGGAACTCAAGTTTAAGTTGTACTTAGATTAGAATTGCATTGGGTAGGTCTTAAGTGAAGGAGATAAACTGGTTGGTTTATTCCTGAATTAACATCTCTTATAGTGGATTCTCTCCCTGGCTTGGTAGCCCCCAGAGTAGGTGTTGTTGCACACTGAACTGGGTAAACAATTGACTGTGTTATTTACTGCTTTTGTATTTACTGTCATATAGTAAGTCAGATACGGTGTCATAACATCGGACGTGACATTAAGTATCTGCAGCCAGAATTTCAATTGGCATCAGAGCAGGCACCCTGCCTGTATTACTGGGTGAGATCTAGGGATATCACTTTCTGGCACTATGGACAAAGAAGGAGTTTTTGGAAATAGACCACCCATTCTGGATGGAACTAATTATGACTACTGGAAACCTCGTATGATTGCCTTCCTAAAATCTCTGGACAAAAAGGCTTGGAGAGCTGCTGACAAAGGATGGATTCATCCCACCATAACTGAAAGAGATGGGACAATCAGTCTGAAGCCTGAGGAAGATTGGAGTAAAGAAGAAGATGAGTTAGCTCTGGGAAATTCAAAAGCCTTAAATGCCTTGTTCAATGGAATTGATAGAAACATCTTCAGATTAGTACATCAATATGAACTGGCCAAGGAAGTTTGGGACACCCTCAAAACTACTCATGAGGGCACTTCCAAAGTAAAGATGTCAAGGCTTCAGATGTTGACCACTAAGTTTGAGAATCTAAAAATGATGGAAGATGAAACCATCCATGAATTTCACATGAACATCTTGGAGATTGCCAACACCTCAGGAGCACTGGGAGAAAAAATGTCAGAAGAAAAACTGGTGAGGAAGATTCTCAGATCCTTGCCTAAAAGATTTGCAATGAAGGTAACTGCCATAGAGGAAGCCCAGGACATTAGCAAGTTAAAAGTGGATGAACTTATTGGGTCTCTTCAGACTTTTGAGATGGGGATCACTGATAATGGTGACAAGAAGAACAAAAGCATAGCACTTGTAACCAACACTGATGTTGAACACAAGGAGGATGAAGAAGAAAACATATCAGAAGCCATTGCCATGCTTGGAAGACAGTTCAACAGGCTCATCAAAAGAATGGACCCAAAGTCAAGGTCTAATGTTCATAACATTCCTTCTGACATTGACAGTTCCAGCAGAAGACCAAGATCAGAAGATAAGGAAAACCAAGGCAGAAGAATTCAATGCCATGGATGTGAAGGATATGGACATATTCGAGCTGAATGTCCTACCTTTCTTAAGAAGCAAAAGAAAGGAATGACTGTTACTTGGTCTGACTATGATTCAGAAAGCAATTCTGAAGAAGAATCTGCCAAACTAGTTACTGCCCTAACTAGTGTTTGTACTTCTGAAAGTGACACCAGTGATGAAGAAGTAACATTTGAAGAACTGGCTGATACCTACAAGAAATTGTGTATCAGAAGTGGTGAAGTCTGTGTGCAAAATGAGAAACAATCAAAACTCATTGTAAAGCTGGAGGCTGAAAAGAGAGCAAATCTTGAAACTATAAGTCATTTAGAAGGAGAAGTTCAACTGCTGAACTCACAACTGAATCAAATGACCAAATCAGTCAAGATGTTGACCAATGGAACAGACAAATTGGAAGAGATTCTTCAGGCTGGACAAAATATGGGAAATAAATCTGGCCTAGGATTTGTGGAAACAAAGAAATTTGTTACCAGGAAGCAAATGTCAAAACGGATGTCTCAACATTACTCTCAACATCAGGGACAAAGACACATGAAGAAGAGGTACCAAAGATGGAGATGTCATCATTGTGGGAAATATGGTCACATAAAGCCCTTCTGCTTCAGACTACATGGATACCCTAATCAGAAATCAGATGTCAAACCTAAGTCTAAAAAGGTACCACACGCTCCTCAATGGAAGAAAAAGGCTACTGCACTGATAGCACACACTTCCCTGAAGATCTCAGCAAAGGAAGATTGGTACTTTGACAGTGGATGTTCCAGACACATGACTGGATTCAAAAATCTCCTCAATAATGTTATGCCTCACACCACTAGTTTTGTGACCTTTGGAGATGGTGCTAAAGGAGAAATCAAAGGAGTTGGCAATTTGGACTACCCTGGAGTTCCAAGTCTGAATAAGGTACTGCTAGTAAAAGGATTGACTACTAATCTCATTAGCATCAGTCAATTATGTGATCTAGGATTCATGGTCAACTTCTCAAGATCTGAATGTCTAGTAGTTAATGAAAAACTAGATGTTGTAATGAGAGGAATCAAATCCAAAGATAACTGTTATGTGTGGCAGCCTGAGAACACTGATATCTCCACTATGAGTCAAATCATCAAAGAAGAAAAAGAGATGAAACAGTGGCAGCATAAGCTTGGAAGAATAAAAAAAGCTATTCCTATGGAAGATGTCAGAAGAACTCCTAAACTACAAGCTGATAATATATGTGATGTGGCAAAGAACAAGTCTCATAAATTCTGTTCTCAAAAATTCTGGTCAATACAGATGCTACCTGAAGATAATGTTACACAAGATGTTGTGACATTGTGGTGTGATAATCTGAAAACATTCAACATTTCCTTGAACCCTATTGACTTTGGAGAGAAGATGTCATTTGAACTGGAACATAGTTTCTCTAAGCTTCAGCTAACTGATTCTTCTACCAAGGCGCTTGTTGGAAATAAACTTGAAAATTTGAGGGGCAGATTGGGTATTCACCAACATGAGAAATTATAGCAATTAGTTTTGCTGAAAACAAGGGTTGAAGGGATTAATTCTATTAAGTCTATATTTGGTGGGTTAATCATATTCATTCACAATTCCTTCAAAAACCTTCAGAAGTTGAAAAGACTCCCTTGTTCTCCCTATCTCTCTCATCCTTGCAACCTGTTTTCTTCTCCCAATCAAAGAGTTTTCTCAAACTGCTACTGCTACTCAACGTTAAACACAATGTCTCAGACATCATCTTCCACCATGGCGGCTTCGTCTCACTCATCATCATCATCATCTGATCAAGATTCTAGGGCAATCACTACATGCATAGAATCTGAAGTTCTTGAGGTCACTCCTCTCAGGGAGATGGCAACTGACCCAACCAGAGTCAAAAAGCTCCGGACCAGACATGCAGGAAGAGCTCAAGCTACAGTCTCTGGTAACTCTTCTCTTCCTTCGTCTTCTACACCTAATAAAGAAGGATCAGTTCAAGTACACCAAGCTATTGCTAGACTGGTTTCTAGCATTCTGAGTGGCAACCAATCTGTACCGGGGATTTCTATCCCTTTGAATCAATCAGAAAGTCCAAATGTGGAAGGTTCTGAAAATATAGATGTCACTAAGGATGTTGTGACACCAAAAGACAACATTCAAAAGGCTGTTGATCCACCTATCATTGATGTGGATGAAGATTACTCAGATAATGAACTGATTGCAAATGTGAACCCTAGCATTGCTAGGAGATTGATGAAAAGAAAGAGTAGTGAGACTGTTAAACCTGATGCTAAGAAATCCAAGGCTGAAGGGTTGGCTGAGAAAATTCAGACTAAAGGGAAGAAGGCACAGGTGCAGACTGCTAGACAACCTGAAACTTCTGATTCTGAATCAGAATTTGAGGTTGACATTGACAATACTCCCATCAGAAGGAAGCTCCCCTCCAGCAAGATTGCTAGAGTGCCTGAAGTGCCAACAGACAACATCTCCTTTCATCATCCTGATAATGCAAACAGGTGGAAGTATGTTTGCTTGAAGAGAATAGCCTTGGAGAGAGAACTCAACAATGATGCTTTGGAGTGCAAAGACATCATGGAGCTGATCAGGAATGCTGGGCTAATAAAGACTGTGATGAAGTTTGGCAAATGTTATGAAAATCTGGTTAAAGAGTTTGTAGTGAACTTATCCAATGATTGTGCTGATGGGAGGTCAGTTGACTTTGAGAGTGTGTTTGTTAGAGGAAGAAGGGTCAAGTTATCTCCATCAGAAATCAACAAGTTTCTTGGAAGAACAAATAAGGACTGTCCTGATCTAGAGGCAACTGACAATGAAGTATGCTTGACCATCACTGCCAGGCAAGTAAAGTGCTGGCCATTGAAAGGGAAGTTGAATGCTAGTAAACTCAGCATGAAATTTGCCATCTTGCATAAAATAGGTGCAGCAAACTGGGTGCCTACAAATCACAAATCAACCATCTCCACAGGATTGGGGAGATTCATCTATGCTGTAGGAACCAAGACTGCCTTTGACTATGGAAGGTACATTTTTGAACAAACCTTGAAGCATGCTGGCAGTTATGCTGTCAAAGGACCAATTGCCTTTCCCTCCCTCCTTTGTGGAATCATCCTTGCACAATATCCTGACATACTTGTAGCAAGAGATACAGTCTGCAAAAGAGCACCTGCTCTTGGCCTGCACTACAAACTGTTTCAGGGATCCCATGCTCCAGACATTGTCATAACATCAGCTGAGACATCGTCTGCAAAGATTCAGTCCAAAACATCAGATGTCATAGCTGTCTTAAAAGAAACTTGCAAAGATCTGGATGCTAGAAAAAGGACCCTAGAAGCTCTAATTGCCAAGCTAGAAAAGGAAGAAGCTGAAGCAAGCATGAGGGAAGAAGATGAAGGACAGCTCAACATTGAAGAAAGTGGCTCCTCTGAGTCTGATGACAGTACTTGAAGGATGATTGCTGCTTGGTGGTGTTGCTGGTGGAGTTTGGAAGTATGTTCTGCTATTGTCTGCTGCTGATCTCATTATTGTGTCTTGGATAACTGTATAACTTTATAAACATGTAATCTTTGGCCCATTTGTGGCTAAAGTGGGGGAGAATATTTTTGGTACTGCTTAATTAGTACTTAACACTATATTTTTCTGCTGTCACTTATTTCTGCTGCTATCTATCTATCTCTGATTGTTTAGGGACTTTAGCCAAAAATCTGCCAAAGGGGGAGTTTGTAGGTGTTTAGGTATTGGCTTGCATTTTTGGTAAATTCCAAGTGTATGTGTGAATGTCATGACTGATGTCATAACATTCTAGTTCAGGTTGTACTAACTCTTTAGGTACATGTGCAGAAAAATATTGTAACTCAAATACTGATGTTTATAAGTGTGTATCTGAGCATGTTTGCAAAATGATCACATTTTGCTAATCAGTAGACAGGTTTTCTCAGATGTCATAACAGATGTTATGACATCCTGTTCTGAACTAGCAGGATTACAGGATTGGATAAGTCTGAGTTTTTTCAGGAAATAACTCAGTCCTTCCTAAACAGAATCCTGCGTTTTCTGAGGAGTAACCTAGCTCAACTCTAACCTGATCAACAAAGTACTGTGACCTGGTCTTTAGGTCAAACGGAATCAACCCTAGGTTTTTGGAAACCCTAACTGAAGTTGCAGCTGCTATATATTCAACAGAGCTGCGGTTTTTGAAGTCATCCCTGCTGATTGATTAGAAGATCAAGTTTGTAATCTGTATAGATTTGTTTATTGTACTCCAAGCAATTATCATTGTGATAAGTGTCTTGGAATAGGTTTCAAGTGTAAGGGTTGTGTAGCACTCAAAGCTTTGAAGCAAGAGTGTTTGAATGTTACTTGACTAAAGCTGTGAAGCAGAGTCAAGTTAGTTGTGTACATCACTCAAAGCTGTGAAGCACGAGTGATTGTGTTACTTGATTAAAAAGCTGTGAAGCTTAATCAAGAGTGTGTTTTGAAGAGTGTCTTCATCAATTCTCAAGTCAAATTGGTTTATGTATCACTGCTGTGATTGAGGGGGAGTGAGTAGGAACTCAGGTTTAAGTTGTACTTAGATTAGAATTGCATTGGGTAGGTCTTAAGTGAAGGAGATAAACTGGTTGGTTTATTCCTGAATTAACATCTCTTATAGTGGATTCTCTCCCTGGCTTGGTAGCCCCCAGAGTAGGTGTTGTTGCACACTGAACTGGGTAAACAATTGACTGTGTTATTTACTGCTTTTGTATTTACTGTCATATAGTAAGTCAGATACGGTGTCATAACATCGGAAGTGACATTAAGTATCTGCAGCCAGAATTTCAAAAACAGTCATGGCGAAATCTCGTACACAGCATAAAAAGACAATTAATCATATTGGTTAGCTTCAGAATCAAATGAGGAATAAGAATCCATGAACAAAATGTTATAAAAATGCCTAAAACATGAAACACGATAATGAATTTTTCTCTGTACAGTTCATGTTCGTTTTACCAATTCTTGGCGTGGTGATGGATGATTCTGATTGGAATACGTTCAGTAGACCTTGAGGAAGCTATTGGAATGAAAATTAGGTCTTGAATTCACCTGCAAATCAGTTTTCAGTATTGACTTTTTTTGAGAATTTGTTCAAGTTTGTGAAGAGCTTTCTTGCGCAGCTTAGAGTCTCTTTGCATTAGGGTTATGATCAGGCATATGTAGTGAGTGCATTAGGTCAAAAAAACTCAATCAAATCCATTGCATTCATTGATTTTGAAATTTGATTTCTTAAGATCTTTTTCATATCTTTTCCATGTGTTTTTGTGTCAATTAGGATCCAATCAAGCCAAATCTTTCCACATTTGCATATGCACGAAATATTGAGTCTAAAACATGCATAAAAAGATTGGTTAGGTTAAGTTAAATATTTGTCATATATTTGAATGATTTAAATGAATTAATATAAATAAAAATTCAAATAAATAAATAAAAAATGAGAAAATACTTCCCTTTGGGCCAAGTGGTCGTGCACATGCTTGGAATGATGAATTGTGGAAGAAAAATGGGCCCATTAGCAATTTTAGGTCATTTGAATCAATGTTGACTTTTCAAAATATCCAAAAATTTCCCAACTTATACAAGGCATAACTTGCTCAATTTTTAAGCTTTTCTCATGTTCTTGGACATTTTGGAAAGGTCTTTGAGTCCTCTAACCAATGCCTTTGGTCCCATGTCATTTTGATTTACCAATCTCAAGTTATGGCCTTTGACTTAAAGTCCCTTTTTGTTGACTTTTGAAAATGACCTATAATGTTGAAATTGATAACTTTTTGTGAGAGCATTTCTTGGACTTGAAGTATGAAGATGAGTTATAGGAAATGTCTTTCTCTTCAAAATGAGCTTTGGATGGAATTTTTCTGATAATCCATGTGAAAGTTATGCCCTGGTCAATTTCAGTTGACTTTTTCAGCTGTCCAAATAAGGAAACTTTTGCAATTTGATGATCTTTGAGCCAACTTTTGAGAATCATGATCAAGCATTTATCAAATGATGTTTGTGGCTTCAAAATGATATGTTGGCCAAAAATTTGAACTTTTGACTGCCAAATGACCATTTTGCCCCTACAGTTGACTGTAGTGCAATTAGGTTTTTTGACTGTGCAATTTTGAGCTGGATGTCTTGAAACTTGATATGAGGATATTTGACCATATTTGTAGGCATGTGAGACTTGATTGGGCCTTTGATAACTTCCTTTTCTTGATCAGACTCAAAACCCTAATCTTGACTGTATAGGAGACCTTTGCCCTGTGCAACCCTTGGGGAATTTTGCAGCTTGACTTGGCAATTTCTTGGAGAATATGGGAGGGCAAATTTTGGGGTACAACATATGGCCTCTTGAACCTCGAGGACACTTGCTGAGGAGAAGGGTTCCCAATAACTTGGCCAGTCGACGATGTTCCCGAACCAGTCTGGGGAGCCATCCCCGCATCACCATGAGAGCCTTTAGCAGACTTATGTCCCTTCTTCACTTTAATAGCGGCCAATTTGACCATACGCTCCTGAGAAACATTCATTTTCCCTACAATTAAACAAATCACCGTTAACGAACAAAGGCAAAGAAACACGCACACAAAAAATGGCCACCTACAAGTCGGTGAAAGGAAGCCCTAGAACCATGTCCCTGAAAATGATCTCGTACATAAGAAGGTGGTTAGAATCATATTTCATACAGATCATGTCATACTTCCCAGGGACATAAATAACCCAATCCTCCTCGGCGTTCCCCTGTTCCATCTCTGCAGACACAACCGTGGATGCATCACCCGGGTGCTTGGAAAAATGTGAGGCAATCTTTAGAGGACCCAAAGAAATCTAATATACCCCATCAGGGACCACAAGTACTTCCTGTACAGGCGTATTTTGCCAAGAAACTTCGAGCTGCCCCGACGTGGTCTGCTCAAACGAACTCTCTTCGGTTGTGTCTTGGTAGGACATAGATTGATCAGAGGAATTTCACTCACCCATAACATCATCCTCGAAACTACCATCTATTTTTCCTGAAAATCAGAATACAAAAGTGAATTCGACATCAAAATCAAATCCACTCTTCCATCGCCAGTCAAATGAAAGGGCGCGCGAAAGCACGAGGACCACGACCTCGGCCACAGTGCTTACTCAAACAACAAAATATAGACACTGTTGTACCCCAAAATTTTCCATCTCATTTTATCAACATTTCTCATCACAAGACTCTTGGAACTCAAGATCAAGCTAGGGTTTGCTCTGCTCGAGACACCTCCTTGCACTGTTGACCTAAATTAGGGTTTGAGTTTGCACAGGGATGTTTTGACCTAAAATTCCCAAAGTGACTTTCATACTTCATGTTGGACTCACAAGTTTGTCCATACCAAGTTTCAAGCCTTGAATCAAATTTTTGCCCAGTCAATTGGACAGTTGACCTAGAAATCAGCTGTATTGGGGAAAACGTCAATTGTGGCCCATTGACAGTCAAACCTCATGAATTTTGGCCCACATCAACATTATGAACTCATATGAACCATTTGATCAAGTTTGGATCACAATTCCACAAGAAATTTGATCAGATCACCAAAAGGGCAAAATGGTCATTTTTAGGGTTTTGACTGTGCAAAGGCAATTTTTGACTGTTTGACCTAGCCAATGGCAAATCAAGATCAACCATGGACTCAAGGACTCAATGACATCATCTTGACCCATTCAAAAAGTTCAAAAGATCTCAAATGCATAGGATTGACAGATGAATTTTTCAGTCAACTGATCAAAATTTAACTGTATACTGAAAAGTCAAACTTTGACTTTTTGGTCAAAATCAAGTGCCAAGGGTCATTTTTCATCAAGACATGTCAAATTATGAAACTTGTTCATCAAGAAACCCAAAATTGCAAATTAGGGTTTAAAATGGAAAATTTTCATAACTTAGAAATTTTCTAAGTTATAAAATTTTCTTATTTTTTTCCTAACTTTGTCCCATTTTTTCACCAAGATGCAAATGGATTAAAACAAAACTTACAACATGAAAATTGTAGTCCATCACAAATTCTACAACATTGATTCACAAAGTTTTCTCAAAAGAAGCTCGGATCTCAAGTTATGATTTTTGGAACAAGGGTCCCTAAAACTTTTAACTTAGAGAAATTTTGCCCTAGTTTAGGCAGGATTTTGACCCATCTTCTTGGCCATTTTTCACATGGTTCCACTTGGAGTTTCAAGTTTCATTTCAAAGATGGATTATAGTACATGTTTCAAGATTTCCAAATTGTCCAATAACTCCTCAAACACCTTTGTGGTTATGGAGAATCGAATGCTTGAAGTTGGAAAAAGCTCATTTTGTAACCATGGCCAATACATGTTCATACCAAGTTGCAAATCTGACCAAACTAGATTAGTACATAATTACAGGTCTCTAAACCCTTCAAAACTCAAAAATTGAATGCAAATACATTGGTTAGAGGCATTGTCCTAATCAAGGGAGCATTGTACATTGAATAATTCCATTTTGGGCATAAATATCACACTTCCATTTTCATAAAGCATAACTTTTGCAAAGTTGTCTTTCTTGAGCTTTGAACTTCTTTCTTTGCAGCAAACAAGTTCCACAAACTTAGGCAAAGGTACAAGAAGTTGGTGCATTCTTGGAGATATCCTGTACAGGCCTATCTCATTTCACTTCAAACTTTGCTTTCAAAACAAGTCAAATGGCCAAAAGCTCATAACTCACACATCTGATATATTGAACTCAAGCAAAGTTTTCAAACAAGTTTCTCACATCCTTGCAAGCCAGAAACACGAGCCCTTGACCTCTCAAACCTCCTCATACTCAAAAACCACATTTCTGCCCAAAATAGGGTCAGTTCTGCAAATCACAAGCCACCATCAAATCCCCTCGTGCGTTTTGTCCAAAATCACTTCAAACACATTCCAAACAATATACCTAAGTTGTCCAGACCATTCACAAGTTGATGTAACTCCATTAACACACATCACCATTTTTGTTTGGAAGCTTTGCAGGTTGAGTTCTGTAGCACGATTCAGACCACTTCAAAACAAACTAAGCATTGGGAAAGGTTCAGGGGACATCAAGTAAGCTCAAAAGAACCTCAGGCCCCATTGAAAGTTGCTGCATTGTCCAGCTCGAACTCAACTGAAACAGGTATTTCATGAACTTCTATCTCTCTATTTAGGAACATTTAGACTTAGGTTTGTGAATGAAAGATGTTGTATTCATTGCCCTGAAACCATACATGTGCTTAGTTTTCATTTATATTAATCGTGCTAGGAGAATTTCATCCATGAACTTTCTGAAAAAACTAGGTTAGAAATTAGGGCCAGAGAAATTCTCTCTGGTCTTTGAGAGTTAGATTTAATGTTTTATACGGTTGAAATCGTTGTTTGATGCTATACAAGTTTCATGTTTTGAGTTTTGTCAAAGGATCACGTTTCCAGGAGTTGGCAATTTGTACACAGAAGGCGCGTAATTTGTTTGAACAGAGGAAGAAGATGAAGTAGCTGGGCTGGGCCTAGCTATTTCCTGCTTTTCACACCCCCATTTTCAGTTTCACACCCCCCTGGCCCATTTCTTTGTATATTTATTATTTTTGCATTTTTATTTCATTTCTGATTTTATTATTTTATTTCCAAACATACAAAATTCCTAAAAAATATTTTCATAAATTTTTACATTTTATTTGGTATTTATTTTAATTATTTCCAACATTAAAATGATTAAATACTTTATATTATTTTGTTTAAACTTAAAAATAATGTAAAAAATACTTTTATTTTCATTTATTATTTTTATTCACATTTAAAAATATTTTCTTGAAATATATATATTTTTGTAAATAATTTATTTTATTTGGTACACACTTAATATATATATATATATATATATATATATATATATATATATATATATATATATATATATATATATATATATATATATATATATATATATATATATATATATATATATATATATATATATATATATATATATATATATATATATATATATATATATATATATATATATATATATATATATATATATATATATATATATATATATATATATATATATATATATATATATATATATATATATATATATATATATATATATATATATATATATATATATATATATATATATATATATATATATATATATATATATATACTTTATTTTATTAAAAGCATAGAATAAAAAACACAAAAATAATACATTTTTATTTTATTGATATTTTATACTAAAAAATATCTTTTTTTTAATATACTTTCATTTTTGTACATATTGATATTTTTTTGTATATAAATAATAAATAATACTATTTCTTTAAGGAATTAGGGTTTACCCTAAAAATAATTAAAATTAACTCTTTACATTTCTTTCCATACATAAAAAAAATCCTTTTTTTTGCATAATACATTTTATCTAACATTTATTTATTGTATTTTATTTAAATATTGTACATTTAAATATTATGCCTTGCAAATTCAATTTGGTTGTAATAATTTAGGGTTTAATTTCTTGCAAAATAATCCCCTATTCAAATTTGTACCCCCCTCCCTATATCATGTTGTAATAGCTTAGAGTTTAAATTCTCGCACTTTTACGCTTTCAATTATGCCATGATTAGAGAATTGGGGTTTATATGCAAAATCAAAACCAACAAATAGTTTGACCTAATCAAAGACAAAAATGCATGAAAATCAAACACAATGCACACTTACACCCCTAGGGTTTCAATCCACTTGTTGCCTTCAAAAATGGGCCATGGTATGCATGTCAAGTACTTTGCCAAAACAAAAACAAAACAAAAGATCATAGTCCCTCGATGACGCTATCTAGGTTGCCTAAACAAAATGATCAAGTCCCTTAAGAAAATTGCCAAAAAATACTTGACACAATTGCTATCATGGTCTATACGATGACCCGCGCCTGTCCCGTTTAACATCCTAACACAAGGTTGTTCACCAAATACAATGGTGAAACAACACTGTTAAAAGAGTTAAAACATAGGAAAGATCTTTGAGTAAAATAGGGTAGATAACTCTTAGTTACTTGATCAAAAGCTTGCAAAAACATCCTTGCTATCTTCAAAACACACTTCACAATACAATTTCAAAACCCTACTTTCAAACATTGAAAACTTTTAAAAGGACAAAAACACCTTTGTATACATTCAAACAAGAATCATTACAAAGGTTGCCACAATGATGGCCTCTTTTCAAAACATCTTTCAAAACCACACACAAAGCACCATTTCAAACAATTGAAAAGCAAAGCAAGTGATCTAAACAAGTAACTAAGAGCCCATGGATAACCATGGATAGAAAGGGTGCTAATACCTTCCCTTTCTATAATCTACTCCCCGAACCCAAGAAAACATCTCAAAAGGTCTTTCCTGTGCTTTTTGACCTTTCCTTAGGATAAAATAAAAAGTCGGTGGCGACTCTTGCTAAACCGAAACATTTGCGAACACAAACGCAAAACCTCAAGTCAGTTCTCCCACCGTATCACAGACACCAATGAGCTATCTCCCTGACAACTAGGTTCTAACACCCATCATGAAGGTTCATCAGAAACACATAAATTTCGTGACCAAAACCCAGAAACGTCCCAAATGCCAAACATTACCAGCAGACTCGCGACGGAGCCGACGTCCTCGTGGGGCAGAACCCCCATCAGACACCAACAAACTACCAGGAAATTCCCCCACTAAGCCACATCAATCATAACCGCATGCATCTCTAGACGCGAAATCGGAAAATCTAACCCAAATTAGAGAGGAAATTCACATAAACTAGAGAAAATCAAGAAACTTTCTTGATCGGGGAGGCTTAATGACGGGACGAGCAAAAAATTCAACGGTGAGCGGTGGCGCTTTGCAAAGCTAGAAGAAGCGAGCAGTGGGAGGCAGGAAAAAGGTGTGAATTAAGCTTCCTCTCTCCCATTTATAGGTAGCTTCGCTAGTACGTGAGCAGGAACACGCCTAGTGAAACCTAGGGGTCGTCATCATTATGCTCTAGTCCCTTGACCCGCCATCGTTACACATTTATAACAGCACATGGCTCGATGCAGGCGTGGCATATAAACTCCTGAGGTCCAATCAAATGTTCCTCTCCCCACGAGACGAACACATCGGGCAGCACTCGAGCTCCTCGTACGAAATTATCCTCAAAAAATCACAAAGCGTCCCTCCACCGTGAGCACGTCTTAAGTCATTACTCATCTGCCCATAAACAATGACTTGGGGGCTCCTGTTGTAGACGAGCCCAATGACTAGAATTGGCCCAATCCGCTTCTACCTTCAGAGTGGCTCAACAACTTTGGGCCACTGACTTTGGCCTTTGGTCGATCATGCATGATCGACCATACCATAAGGATAGAAAGGATAATGATGCCATGACCACGTGTCTTCCCGCATCAATGTCCACTCCATGTCTGACCGACAGCCATAGAGCAAACAACCAGGAAACGCTCGTAAACATACATGCTCGTAAAATGATTCTTGCTCAGAGCAACGATAAGTTACGAGTATGGCTTCCCGTTTTGACCAAGTCCTGAAAATTACCTATTTTTGAGAAACCTAATATATAAGCCCAAAAATAGGAATCAATTGCTATGCGCCGAGGGCATTATATAAACCCTCACACTCGTGAGAGCCAGGTATCGAATAATCACTCTAAAAAACCCTAATCTCTTTCTTGTATCTCTTTGCACTCTTTCTCACTTGAGCGTCAGAGTGCCTTGCAGGTACACCCCCTTCTCTCCTCAGATTTCCATCCAAGCAGACGTCATCTTCTCGGTCCACTTCAGGTTTTGGTCAACCGGTAAGATCATTATATATTATGATGAAAGTTATTAATGTAGTCAAGCAAAATATATGGGGAAAATGAAAAATGTTGAATGACCTTTCACCGCATGTATTTATTACAACCGTGATTATATGTAGCGCACTTTTTCAATTTATTACAACGGCTCATAGACCATTTTTGTATATAGTCTACTTATAACCACATGCTAAGTTACTACAGTTTCTTAACCATGATTATAGGGCATCCACAATCGTGATTATAGTTTTTTTTGTGTAATCAAGATGAAATATAAGGGAGAACTAAGGGTTCTCCAACTTGTTTACACAATAGAACGGGATAACCTGACAAAAAAATAAATTACCAACCAATTAATATTACGAAAGAAATAACATCAGATCTTTGCTAAATTCGTAAAAACTACAATTGGGGAAAGTGATTTTCCCTATTAAAGACCATTTCCAAACCAAAATTTTTATGTTCCAAACGGTGTTATCAACATTACCAACTTCATTCCGGAAACATATCCCATTCCTCAACAACCATATAATCCATATAGTTTCAAGCCAAACAACACCTAATTTTCCCTATTTGACTTTTTTTTACAAAAAGAGTACCAATCCATAAAACTCAATAAACACTCTTCTTCTTCCTCCACCGGCTTACCAATCCAAATAGATATATCCATCCATACTAATTTCGCTATATTACATAAGAAGAAAGAATTCTCCCTATTTTCCGGATCAATACCATAAATAAAACACCTTATATTTTCCAAAGAAAAAACAGTACCTCTACAAGATAATAAGTCCTTTGTTGGGAGTCTATTAAGAAAAAGTATCCAAGCAAATGCTTTAATTTTAAAAGGCACCTCCATGTTCTACATTAATCCTAGAGCAACATCATTCTTATTAAAAGGACCAAAAGGAATGCACACATAAGAATAAAAATCATAACACGATGCTACCGAGAAGACCCCATCAGATGTTTTTGTCCACTTTACTTCATCCCTTCCATACACATTCAAACTGTAGGTATTGAAGGAAGCACGAAATAAAGGAATTTCTGCCCCAAGTCTCAGATTCAACCTCTCCGGCAAAGACATACCATAATCCCCCCACGCCATAAACCATTTATCCAACCCCCTCATTCCCGCTACCGAGACCTTTTTCAAGTGTGAAGCCAAGTATAATTCCGGAAAATATTCCTTCAAAAATTTATTATACATCCATCTAGCTTCCCAAAAGGGAGTATAAAAACATCTACCAATAATAAACCAACAATAGGCCACCATAGGATCAATACTAGGAATTTACCGATCAAGATTATATCTTTCCACCAAGAAGAAGAAGTAGAATAATCTTGATGCGTACCTCCACCACAAAATACCTTCATAGAAATGTCACCATAATGTGCTTTCAACAAATTATACCAAAGTGTGGCTTGGCCTTGAAGGATTATCCATCTCCATTTGTTAAGAAGAGTTAAATTAAAATCCACAATGTTCTTAATGCTTAAACCTCCCTTTTCGAAAGGAAGACACACACTCTTCCAACTCACCCAATGTATCTTTCTCTTTTACTCCACCCCTCCTCATAAAAAGTTCCCTTGGATTCAAACTACTTCTTTGGCAACTTTCCTCGACATTTTATAGAAGGACATAGTAAAAATTGTGAGAGAGCAAATAATAGCTTTCAAAAGAGTTATCTTTCCACCCAAATTAAGAAAAATATTTTTCCAACCCGATAAGCGCTTCTTCATCTTGTTTAAAAGAGGAGCCCAACTTGAAAATTTGCTTGGATGAAATCTTATCGAAATTATGAGAAAATAAAATTTACTAACCTCCATCTTAAAATCGAGGACATAAGACGCCACTTCCAAAAATTACTACTTGAATTAATACCAATCAACTTGCTTTTGTGGTAGTTTATGCCAAGACCCGAAACAAGTTCAAAAGCTCTTAAAACCGCCTTAATAGCCCACACGTGCTTCCAAGATCCTTCCCCAATTAACAACATATCATCCGCAAATTGAAGAATATCCACGAGACATTTTTCATTGACTACGAATCCTCTAAACTCGCCCACCTCTAAAGATTTCCTCATCAACCCCGTTAATCCTTCCGCCATCAAAACAAAAAGGAAAGGTGATAAAGGATCACCTTGCCTCAAGCCTTTCTCCACCACAAACTCCTCAGTCGGACTACCGTTAACTAACACAAAGATTTTGATATTAAATATTAATAAATTCATCCAACTTCTCCGAACCGACCCAAAACCCATCCTCTCTATCATGTACCTTAGAAATTTCCAACTCACTTTATCATACTCCTTTTCAAAGTACACTTTAAAAAGAAGACAATTCCTACCCTCCTTTCTAGCATAATCTACTACCTCATTCGCCATCATAACCCCATCAAGCAATTGATGACCCGACACAAAAGCACTTTGACACAGAGAATAATTGAATTTAACACTTTTTTAATCTTCCCGCCAAAATCTTAGCAACAACTTTGTACATATAACCCACTAGGAAAATCGGCCTATAATCATCCAAAGACACCAGATTAGAAGATTTAGGAACAAGTGTCAAAAAAGAAGATGTCACCGCCTTAGAAATTACACCTCCGGAATGAAAACAATTTTGGAAATGGAAGAAGTCATCTTTAATAAAAAGCCAACATTTTTTGATGAATAAGAACGTATACCCATATGGACCCACACTTTTAGAGCTACCACACCCCCAAATAGCTTCTTTGATCTCCTCATCTTTGAAAGGTCTTCAAGAAAGTTACTATCCTCGGAACTAATAATTTTGAAGAAAACACCTCCCAACAACAATATATCCCTCTCTGGTTCAATAAATTTGTTAGAAAGTGATTCCTCACCTCCTCCTTAACCTCTACGATTGTCTCCAACAATCCCCCAGAAGTGTTAATCGGCCCTATATAATTGAGTCTTCTTCTATCCTTCATCACCTTATGAAATAAATTACTATTGGAATCTCCTTCATCGAGCCATTTAATTCTAGAATTTAGAACAAGCATGTTTTCTCTTATTCTCAAGTTTATCCAAAATCTACTTGTCACCTCCTTCCTCTTTTTGATAACTTCGGGATGCAGATCTTCCGACACATCTTCTAATCTAACATCGCCCATAATAACATCCCTCACACTTTCCTCAACACCTAAGTCTATCTTTCCAAATAACTTCTTATTCCGACATTTAAGTCTCTCTTTAAGAAGTCTCAATTTTTCTTTAAGAACATAATCTATTCTTCCTTCTACTTTAATATATTTCCACTCTTGCTCCATAAAAGGAATAAAAGAGTCCAAAGAAAACCATTAATTATTGAACTTGAACAATTTTGGTCCCCAATTATGATTATCCGAAATAATCCATATTGGACAATAATCTAAAATGTCTCTAGGTTCTATAAATTTCCTAATCCACTCACCTTACTTATTCGCTTCCATCATTTCCGACAACTTACCTCACCACTCCCTATTCTTGCTAAGAATGCAAGACGAATAAACATTCACCACAAAATAAGGTTTATTCTTCCATACCACTTTAATACCCAAGAATCCCTCTCCTTTGAAACTATAAATTACCTCCACACTATCTGGCCTCCATAAAGTTAAGATTCCTCCCGACATATCCATTGAATTTGAATATGAGAATCCTATCTCCGAGTTGCTCCACATGCTTTTTGCAAAGAAATCCTCCATCATAGTTAATTTTCCTGAACTAAAAAGATGTATGCTCCGCCTTTTTTAATCAACATACTAATTATTATCCTATTGATTGCATTGCCTCCCCCTCTTATATTTAAATATCCAATAATCATTTCAACTTGTTTGAATTCTCCATCCTTACTGTTATTCTCTTCAATTCCATTTTCTCCAATTCCTCTATCCTATTGATCAAACTCCGACCCTTCGGATCCACCACCCCCAAAGTCTCGATAGTTGACCATAACTTCCCTCCCACATTGTTGTCTAAGAAGCCTAATTGTTTAACATTGTCTCTTCTAATCTTCATGTTGTTCAAATGTTCACCATGTAAAACCGAAATACTAGTGCTATGACGAATAACAAGGTCTGTCAAGTTGGCTGGAGCAGAATTAACCATATTCCCTGTCTTAAAAGCCTGAACAAATTTCGAAGACCCTTAATCTTATGCTTGTATTTCGATAATCCTTTCCTTTTATTACTCTTCACATGCCTATAACCTCTTTTGTTCAGCAAACCACCCAATTCCCACATATTCTTAAACTTCAGTTTCTTTGCACACTGGCTTTTACACTGCGCCAAAGAACAATTGACCACAGAAGCATCTTTCCCTAAGAATTGAACAGACGAGGCGCTAGAGTTACTTTTAATCCCATCATTAGAATTCAAGCCCTTAACCTTACGCACTGCACTATCAAAGGTACCATAAGTCTCGCTGTTGTACCCCAAAATTTGCCCTCTCATGTTTTACAAAGTCTTCCCCCTACATGGTTGACCAGAAACCCTTGCCTAAGGAAAAAGAAATTTTTTGAGTGGTGCTTTAAGTACCTTTCGATTGGAATTCTGAAAGACCCTTCGATTGGTATTCTGAAGGAGCCTTTCGATTGGCATTATGGGCAAGCACTTCGATTGGCATTATGTCAAGGCCTTCGATTAGCATTCTGAAAGACCCTTCGATTGGTATTCTGAAGGAGAACTTCGATTGGCATTATGTCAAGGCCTTCGATTGGCATTCTGAAAGACCCTTCGATTGGTATTCTGAAGGAGCCTTTCGATTGGCATTATGGACAAGCACTTCGATTGGCATTATGTCAAAGCCCTTCGATTAGAATTCTGAAAGAACTTTTCATTTGGCACCCTTGGCCAAGCCTTTCAATTGGCATGCCAAGGGATCCTTCGATTTAGCATTGTGTCAAGGCAGCTTCGACAGGCATGTTAACCATGTCCTTCGATTAGCATGAACAGCACCTTTCGATTGGCCTGTTAACAAAGCTTTTCAATTGGAATTTTAATTAGTACCCTTCGATTGATATTTGGACCAGGGCCATTTGAAGGACTCCTTCCAGGCCATTTGAAAGAGTCCATCAAGAGGGCACTCAAAAAAAAAACATGTCCAGGTACACTGAACATGAGAAAATGGCATGTTTTTCCTTGCAAATATGGCAATAATTAAATGCTGATTGTGGATTCAATTCCTGAGTTAAAGGCCAGATTCTTGCCTTTTCTGTTCCTAACTCCACAAGAGCTGATTCGACCAGAGTTATTCTTTTCAAATCAAGCAGTCAAAGCAGAAGAAGTCCATTTGAAGGAGGCAACTCAAGACCAATCGAAGAGCATGGCCTGAAGGCATTCGAAAATCAAAAGTGTCCAGATTCATTCCAGATTCCAAAGAGACACGAATGTTTCAAAAAAGGAAATATTTTAATGTGTTTGATTCTTATTTCATGGCTTTAATGGCCTGGTTAAATGGCTGTCCCTTGCCATTTTCATGCACCCTCACACTCCTATAAATACAGGGCCAGGATACAGTGTAAAGGACGGAACCAAAAACAATACAAAAATTATAGAGAGGAAAAGAAAACTCTACAGAAACAAAAAGAAACACACAAAAGCTCTGCAGAAACGAAAAACCCACGAAGACGGCCACATATACCTTGCCTTGAAAAAGCACCAGCCTGCCCCACGAAAGTCTAGACTCCATTGCAGGCACCTTCCGTCCAAATCCAGGCGCCTCCAGTGGTATAATGTTCAATCTCACTTAATCTTAAAATTACTCATATTTGCATATTCATAGTTTTTTGCTATTACTTGTGAGCGATTTAACAAAGCATGTATAAGCTGCAGTGTTCATACGCTTGAATCCCCCCATGGATAAAGTTTCTTTCAAAGCCGGTTACATCTGAAATCCATGATCTTGGCTGTGACAAATCGAAACCAACCCAGATCTGGGTTCATGAATTGATTTCGAATGAGACGTTTCTCTATGTTGTTTAGTTCCGAATTGACTTATTTGTAGGGCCAAAAGCAGGAGTCATGCCTTTCGAATGAGCAAGCAGCTCAGGGGTGAAAAGGAATTCGTTCAATCGAAGGGACTAGGATCCAATATCACAGGCCTTGTATTTTCAATTTCTAACAAACTTCCTTGCAGAATTCCAGATCGAAGGATGACATATCCAGATCGAACACCCCCAAATTGTAGCCCCTCATGCACCTTCGATCAAGCCTCTACACTGGATCGAAAGACAACCCACACCTCTTTCGACCCAGGCCTCCAGAATCATACTTTTTTTTATTTACTGCCTGTTTCCTTCGATTTCATCTTTGTTTTGACTATTTTATTTCCTTTTTTTTAATCAACATAAAACCAATTAAAAGAAAAACCACAAAAAACACTAGGCTAGTTTTTTCTATTAAATTAACTTTGTTAATTAATCATTTAATTATCTTAACATTTTCTCAAAACTAAAATTAAGTAGATTTAGATCATTTTCCCAAAATAAAATAAAACAACAAAAAGATTTTATTCTTAGAATTTTTAGAGGTTATTTTCAGATTCGCGCGTGTTTATTTTATTGTAACTGCCTACTGGTTTGTAATAGCTTAGCTAAGAATTTTACATTGTACTGCTTTATTCCCCCAATTTTGGACATGTAAATAATCCCTCTCCCCAAAGCCTTGTAATAGCATAGGATTTACAATTCCCGCACTTTAAATTCCTGTACATATATTAACTGTTTAGATGTATGCTAACTAGGATTGCATGACAAGATTAACCTTTAAATCAACCGTAGCTCACTATAACATGTACAGAGATAATATAAACTGAAAATTGACACACTCGCACATGCCACTCTTAGGGTACGCCTCACTTGGTTGCCTCGAACATGGTCATTGAGTATAGGATGTGTTAGAGGTCGCCCTCCTGTCCAAAGATCAAAGTTGCCTCGAAACGGTTGCCTCGGATAAAATGATCTAAGATATTAGGGTTACCGCTAAGGTGTCCTAACGTTGCTTTAGTGACCACACGTCCCTTAAATCGAATTGACTCGAAAACTCCAACGACGATGCTACCTACTCCTCAATAGTGGGATAACATTGTCTAAAGGACATTTGCACAATTTAGTTCCTTTTTTAGTAGGTAGATGTTCTTAAGTACTTTCTCCTTTTAAAACAAAACAAAACTTTTCGCACTTACACTCTCTTTCAAACAAAAACTCTTTTTAAACCCACAAACACAAAGAAAAGCAAACTTTTGAAAACATAGTGAGCAAGTACCTAAGAGCCCGTGGATAACCACGGATAGAAAGGGTGCTAACACCTTCCCTTTCTATAATCTACCTCCCGAACCCGAGAAATATCTCGAAAAGGAATTTTTCTGTGCTTTTGTCCTTTCCTTGTTGGATAAAATAAAAGACGGTGGCGACTCTTGCTTACCGCGACATTTTGCAAAAACAAACGCAAACGCGAACCAGCATTCCAAAAATAGTCAGTTCTCATTCCCACCGATCACAGAACTGGCGACTCTGCTGGGGAATTTATCTATAAGTGAGGTGTACCTTAGGATTAGATCACTTGTGTTTTCAATTGTATTACTTTGTATGCTTTTAGTTGTGGGCTTGTATCAGAGTTCTATAGATCCTAACCAGGATTTGGGAAACATTCATAGATAGCAATACGTTGTGGAAACTGTACGGGGTATACCGACACGGTTGAAGCAATAGCTATATTAGTGCGACATATTTGTGAGTACCGGTAGCCTTTGAGTCAATCAAAGAGAATACGGGGCCGCTGAGTGATGTCACTAAGCACTAATGACCTAGAACCTTACTTGACCATCTTGGCCTTTTTTAGGGGTAGTGAGATTACCGACTTTGGTGCAGTCCGAAGTTGGTAGATACTCGATACTACACTCATTGAGGATTGTTTTCTTGGAATATTGTGGTCGCTAGTTCAGTGGCTAAACCAAAACGATGAACATAGAAAATAATCCAATGATATTGAGCTCCTTAGAACCCGGTTACTATTTATAGGACATGTTTTGAGCCAACTAAACTCAAGAGGGTACTTACCTATGAAACCTCATGCAAGCCTGAAATCTAAGGGCTCTTTTGTGTGACTTGTGTGCCTTCAAACTTGAACTACTTGCACATTCTTGTTATCTGACAACATGGTTTCCTTGCAGGTTTTGTTTACAGTACTTATCCCATAATTTGGATTTATTGCAGGGTTTACTTACATCACCTCACACTTTTGCTTAAACGCATAGCATACACATCATAACATCATGCCTTAACATTTCTTTAACCATTTCAAGGATCTCAAGGGTCTGTGATGCAGGTTATGGTAAATCAAAAGTCTAGCAAGGGGCAAAGGGGATTTATTTTCCTCTAGCCAGGGTTGTTTAGAAATCAAAACATGATAACTTGAGTCAGGGGCTATGACCCACTCGATATGGTGAGCTTGACTCTTGAAGAAGGACTCTCAGCAACATGAAGTTCCTTCAATCAAGCTATCAGATTCAAATTCTAATTGTTTCTTATTTACCCCGCGAGATCCTTGAAAACATTGCATACATATATCATACATATCATTGCATAACAGGTCATCTGATACAGGTCTCTCATGTTCTCGCTGTTTATTTCAGCAATGGCTTTCCAACCAGACAACCAAGATCTCCGGGCTCAAAACGCCAAACTTCAAGAAATATTCTTGAACCTATCCCAGGGGCAAGACGAAATAAAATCTCTCCTCACAAGGGGCTTGGTCCTAGGGAATCCAGGAGGCATCAGGAATGATCAGTTGGAAGGGCTACAAATTGAGTTGGCAACAATGAAGATCCAGATGATGGGACAGCTGGTGGGCTAGATGGCTCTCATTCAAGACTTAGCTCAAAGACAAGAAGAGCTCAGGGTCTTCGTCAACAAGCTGCTTCAAAATAACCAAGTGGGGAAAACAACTAGGGTTGAAGATCAAGTCATCATTCAACCACCTTTGGGGCAAGAAGACAAAGGAAAAGCTCCTCAGCTTGCTTCAGGGTCACAAGCCCAGCATCAACCTCGCCAGCATCAACGGGGTAATCGGCGTAAGCGAAATACGCCTGGAAGACATTTCTCTGAGACTGATATACCATCATCTCTAATACTGAAACGCTTGTTGGAGGTCAATCTGATTACTTTAAAGGATCCTCCCCAGAATCCCAACAAATCTGCTCCGGGCTATCGTCCCGAGGCATTTTGTGTATACCACTCCCATAGTCCTGGACATGACACCGACGACTGTTGGACTCTGAAGAACAAAATCCAAGACTTGATTGACGGAAGGGTGCTGGAGTTCATGCCGGATGGCGAGATGAAAATCTTCCACTGAGAATTCTCCATCTGAGATGACTAGTTCAGACTAAGAGACTTTTGTTCATTTGAATTCTGAAGTTGTATTTCTCTTTGCTTATTCAAACAATTATTATCATGTCGAACTCTTTTATTTCATTAATGCATTGCACGTGTCTGTTTTGAATTAATTGTTCTCACTATGCTTAAATTGCTTCATATTTCCTTTTTGTGATGTTCAACTCTCGATTAAAAAACTCTAAGCCTTTAGAGGGAGGATGACGAAAACGATACCACAATCTTTACAGTATGCTTTTGAACAGACCCTGCTGACGATGTACAGGCATTGTTTCAAATCCTAAACAGTGGAGTTATAAGGAAGATAATCCCTCGTCAACCCCTTTGAGCCAAAGAAGTTGGAGTTTTTCTTTTCACAAATTAAAACCCTTAATTATAACCTGGGGCAGGGTAGTTTTCTCAGTTTAATCCAGGTGCACAATGAATGGCATCAAAGAAATCCTTCCAAAACAAGAGACAGTGATGGTTCCGAATAATCGTAAGGACAGGCAGTCATTATCTCTCAGAAATAAAAGCCCATTAAGTCAAAACCTATGAAGGAGACTTACAAAACTGGGGCATCCCGCTGACTGTAATCATAAAAGAAATAGTCCAGGCAAAAAGACAGGGATAACGCAATCAAAAAGAAAGAGGTCCTACAAACTCTTATAAAAAGGACTCCCTATTCAAAATAAATTGTAAGTATCCGAACCATCACTGGTATATCAGAGCAAAGATTCAAACGGGATCTAAATGCACGATTAGCTGAGTTTAGGATCGAAGAACATCACGAAGAACGGGTGGGTACAAATAAAATTTGAGCCTTTATCCTTTGTTTCTTAAACCGTGAACCAGGCCACGTTATAACCCTTAAAAGTCCTAGCTGAAGCACGGGTTAGTTTGAAAGCATACTGTTACAAAAGGTATCCTAAATCCTGCAGGGCTTGCTGTAAATCCTGAGTTGACATCACATTTTACAAAAATTCGCTTGTTTTATTGAAAACTGCATTTTCAAAGAACTTCAAAATAGACATAAGCTTTGCATTCTTAAAATAACATTGTTTGCATATGACTATTTGTTCAACAGCATAGAAATTCGATCGACGAATATCTAGTGAACAAAAAAACCTTTTCAATAAAAAGGGTCACCTCAAGTGAAGAAAACACTTCCAACCAAGGGGCAAACATGATCATTTTCCATCATCTGGGGCAGTCAAGTCAAGATTCAAGGAATCTCTCAAAATGCCAAATAGCCAGGGGAAAATCTCCATCTGAGTCACTTGGGGCATTAGACATGGATTCCAGCAACGAATCTTGCATGATCAAACGAAGATCTTCTGGTAGTATGGCAACACAACACTACCGACAGTGACACCTCCCTACATCCTGAGAGCGTGAACATAGTCAAAAAGTACTACGCATAATCAAAGACCTGCTAGGTTGACTGGCCTAGGCAAAAATAAGGGCTTCCCAGCGAACCAAAAGGGTTCGGGCAAAAATAAGGGATGAAAATGAAAAATTTGTACACCCGGTAAGTCGAAAACCTGAAAAGGCGGCTTGGGCAAAAAAGGGTATCCCGGTGGACTGAAAACCCGAAAGGGCGGTCCAGGCAAAAATTAGGGATCAAAGCGTACGACTATGTCCTGTCATCTCGTCACTTACCTACCAGAAGAAGACTTGTCATTTCAATCGAAAGATACCAAGCACCTCATAGGTGGGGATAATACTCGATCCACAGGGCCTCCGCAGGCACCTTCTCCCACGAAAACAGGGGCAAATAAGAATTGTCCGAACTGTACAAATTGCTCTGTCCACCAGGTACTAAGGTATATATTCAGTTGAAGAATATGGCTAAGATACTTTCACTCCCCGCAGAGTAAAACAGTAATGGTAGCTCTCCCCACTGAGACTTGCAACCACGAACGAATCAACAATACTCTCCCCAAACCGAGTTAATCTACCATCAGCCCTAAAAAGGTTTGGTATCTCCAGAAGGTCTTAATATTCCCCAGCGGAGTATAAAGATATTCTCCAGCAAGTGTAAAGAGCATCCCCGGCAGTCTTAATATTCCTCAACAGAATATAAGAATGTTCCCCGGCGGAATACAAGATACCACAATGGAGTCATTGCCCCAGCGCAGTCTAAAAAAGCTTCCCTGCTAGAGTCAAATCATCTTACCCCGTAGATTCTAGAAGCTTGTCCCTTGCAGAATACAAATGTATCTCCCCAGCCAAATTCAGAGGTTATCCTCACAAAAGTCTAACCGGGTTATCCTCAGCAAGTTGCAACTGAAAGATCATCCCCAGCAAAGTTCTTTCTATCCCCAGCGAAGTCATCATCAAAATCCCCAACAGAGCTTATCAACGAAATCCCCAACGGAGTTTATCAGTTAAAATCTCAGCGAAGTATCTCTTCCCCACAGAGTAATTCCCCGCAGGGTAATCTCTTCACCATGTTTATTCCCCAACAGAGTTATTTTCTCCTACGGGTTTATTCTCACAACCATCTTCGTTCGTCATCCCCATCAGAAACATTCTAAACAAAATTTGAAGACACACATACTCTTTGACAACAGTCCGGGATTTAACAAACTCCCCGACATTTGTCAAGGATTTATTTTCCCAGACGAAAATACATTCATAAACATTTCACATTTCATACCTCCTATTTACATACATGATAAAGTGCATACGACACGATCTCATTTATTTTTGAGAACATCATGACATCATGCATTTCATACATCATGACATTGCATACAGCTAAGGTTTTACCTTTTTCAGGAAAAGGTCAATCAAAAGATGGCTACCATCAACCTTTCCAAGTCCCAGTTGAATACCTGTAGCAAGCCAGGAAAAATATCTGTGGACGACCGATTGTAGGTTAATACCTGAAACCAGCTAGGAAAATTATCTACATGAAGAGATTGAAGATTAATACCTGTAACAAGCCAGGAAGACCTTTCTTTCTCAGGTCAGAGATTAATACCTGAAACCAGCCAGGAGAGATATCTCCTTGACCAACCTTTTCAGGTCCCAGTTTAATACCTGTAGCAAGCCAGGAAAATATCTGTGGACGACTGATTATAGATTAATACCTGTAGCAAGCCAGGAAAATTATCTACATGAAGAGATTGAAGATTAATACCTGTAACAAGCCAGGAAGACCTTTCTTTCTCAGGTCAGAGATTAATACCTGAAACCAGCCAGGACAACTATCTCCTCGACCAACCTTTTCAAGTCCCAGTTTAATACCTGTAGCAAGCCAGGAAAATATCTGTGGATGACTGATTGTAGATTAATACCTGTAGAAAGCCAGGAAAATTATCTACATGAAGAGATTGAAGATTAATACCTGTAACAAGCAAGGAAGACCATCTTTCTTTCTCAGGTCAGAGATTAATACCTAAAACCAGCCAGGATAACTTTCTCATCGACCAACCTTTTTAAGTCCCAGTTGAATACCTATAGCAAGCCAGGAAAAATATCTGTGGACGACTGATTGTAGGTTAATACCTGAAACCAGCCAGGAAAATTATCTACATAAAGAGATTGAAGATTAATACCTGTAACAAGCCAGGAAGACTTTCTTTCTCAGGTCAAGGATTAATACCTGAAACCAGCCAGGACAGATATCTCCTTGACCAAACTTTTCAAGTCCCAGTTTAATACCTGTAGCAAGCCAGGAAAAATATCTGTGGATGACTGATTGTAGGTTAATACCTGAAACCAGACAGGAAAATTATCTACATGAAGAGATTGAAGATTAATACCTGTAACAAGCCAGGAAGACTTTCTTTCTCAGGTCAGAGATTAATACCTGAAACCAGCCAGGACAGATATCTCCTCGACCAACCTTTTCAAGTCCCAGCTTAATACCTGTAGCAAGCCAGGAAAAACAATCTGTGGACGACTGATTGTAGATTAATACCTGTAACAAGCCAGGAAAATCATCTACATGAAGAGATTGAAGATTAACACCTGTAACAAGCCAGGAAGACCATCTTTCTTTCTCAGGTCAGAGATTAATACCTGAAACCAGCCAGGACAGATATCTCCTCGACCAACCTTTTCAGGTCCCAGTTTAATACCTGTAGCAAGTCAGGAAAATATCTGTGGACGACTGATTGTAGATTAATACCTGTAACAAGCCAGGAAAATTATCTACATGAAGAGATTGAAGATTAATACCTGTAACAAGCCAGGAAGACCTTTCTTTCTCAGGTCAGAGATTAATACCTGAAACCAGCCAGGACAGATATCTCCTCGACCAACCTTTTCAGGTCCCGGTTTAATACCTGTAGCAAGCCAGGAAAATATCTGTGGACGACTGATTGTAGATTAATACCTGTAACAAGCCAGGAAAACCATCTACATGAAGGGATTGAAGATTAATACTTGGAACCAGACAGGACAAGTTCTATAACCTCAGCGATATACTCCCGGTGGGTACAAGACAGTTCCTAGATCTTGATGAAGATGTTTCCCTACGTCATAGTGTGGACAAGTACTATAACCTCAACGGTATACTCCCTTTGAGCACGAGTCAGTTCCTAGATCTTGATGTTTTCCTCCGTCATAGTGTGGACGAGTTCTATAACCTCAACGGTATACTCCCGGTGAGCACGAGACAATTCCTAGATCTTGATGAAGATGTTTCCCCCCAATTGAATTATGAACAGGTTCTTAAAACTCAGCTGAAGCATTCTCTCAGTTGAAGTACAGGAAGGTTCCTAAATCTCAACAAAGTTAGACTTCCCCAGCGGAATCTTCTACAACAACAGGTATGCAAGTTCTCGCTAAGGAATCTCTTATGCGATCGACACTCCTGCAGATGGCATCTATAAGCCCATCCTCCTACCAACAATCTCCAAATGGCATCTGTAAGCCTATTCCCGACATCACAATGCTGATACTACACCATGCGAGTGCAAATTTCTGGGCACTCTAGTGTTCAATCATCTTCCACATTCGGATCACGAAAGGCACGCAAGCCAATCTACATCCTCAGGTTTAAGAAGATTGAACAGGGGTAACTGTTGTACCCCAAAATTTGCCCTCTCATGTTTTGCAAAGTCTTCCCCCTACATGTTTGACCAGAAACCCTTGCCTAAGGAAAAAGAAAATTTTTGAGTGGTGCTTTAAGTACCTTTCGATTGGCATTCTGAAACACCCTTCGATTGGTATTCTGAAGGAGCCTTTCGATTGGCATTATGGGCAAGCACTTCGATTGGCATTATGTCAAGGCCTTCGATTGGCATTCTGAAAGACCCTTCGATTGGTATTCTGAAGGAGAACTTCGATTGGCATCATGTCAAGGCCTTCGATTGGCATTCTGAAAGACCCTTCGATTGGTATTCTGAAGGAGCCTTTCGATTGGCATTATGGACAAGCACTTCGATTGGCATTATGTCAAAGCCCTTCGATTAGAATTCTGAAAGACCTTTTCGTTTGGCACCCTGGGCAAAGCCTTTCAATTGGCATGCCAAGGGATCCTTCGATTTAGCATTGTGTCAAGGCAGCTTCGACAGGCATGTTAACCATGTCCTTCGATTAGCATGAACAACACCTTTCGATTGGCCTGTTAACAAAGCTTTTCGATTGGAATTTTAATTAGTACCCTTCGATTGATATTTGGACCAGGGCCATTTGAAGGACTCCTTCCAGACCATTTGAAAGAGGCCATCAAGAGGGCACTAAAAAAAACATGTCCAGGTACACTGAACATGAGAAAATGGCATGTTTTTCCTTGCAAATATGGCAATAATTAAATGCTGATTGTGGATTCAATTCCTGAGTTAAAGGCCAGATTCTTGCCTTTTCTGTTCCTAACTCCACAAGAGCTGATTCGACCAGAGTGATTCTTTTCAAATCAAGCAGTCGAAGCAGAAGAAGTCCATTCGAAGGAGGCAACTCAAGACCAATCGAAGAGCATGGCCTGAAGGCATTCGAAAATCAAAAGTGTCCAGATTCATTCCAGATTCCAAAGAGACACGAATGTTTCAAAAAAGGAAATATTTTAATGTGTCTGATTCTTGTTTCATGGCTTTAATGGCCTAGTTAAATGGTTGTCCCTTTCCATTTTCATGCACCCTCACACTCCTATAAATACAGGGCCAGCATACAGTGCAGAGGACGGAACCAAAAACATTACAAAAATTATAGAGAGGAAAAGAAAACTCTGCAGAAACAAAAAGAAACACACAAAAGCTCTGCAGAAACGAAAAACCCACGAAGACGGCCACACATACCTTGCCTTGCAAAAGCACCAGCCTGCCCCCACGAAAGTCTAGACTCCATTGCAGGCACCTTCCGTCCAAATCCAGGCGCCTCCAGTGGTATAATGTTCAATCTCACTTAATCTTAAAATTACTCATATTTGCATATTCATGGTTTTTTCTTATTACTTGTGAGCGATTTAACAAAGCATGTATAAGCTGCAGTGTTCATACGCTTGAATCCCCCCATGGATAAAGTTTCTTTCAAAGCAGGTTACATCTGAAATCCATGATCTTCGCTGTGATAAATCGAAACCAACCCAGATCTGGGTTCAGGAATTGATTTCGAATAAGACGTTTCTCTATGTTGTTTAGTTCCGAAATGACTAATTTGCAGGGCCAAAAGCAGGAGTCATTCCTTTCGAATGAGCAAGCAGCTCAGGGGTGAAAAGGAATTTGTTCAATCGAAGGGACTAGGATCCAATATCACAGGCCTTGTATTTTCAATTTCTAACAAACTTCCTTGCAGAATTCTAGATCGAAGGATGACATATCCAGATCGAACACCCCCAAAGTGCAGCCCCTTATGCACCTTCGATCAAGCCTCTACACTGGATCGAAAGACAACCCACACCTCTTTCGACCCAGGCCTCCAAAATCATACTTTTTTTATTTACTGCATGTTTCCTTCGATTTCATCTTTGTTTTGACTATTTTATTTCCTTTTTTTTTAATCAACATAAAACCAATTAAAAGAAAAACCACAAAAAACATTAGGCTAGTTTTTTCTATTAAATTAACTTTGTTAATTAATCATTTAATTATCTTAACATTTTCTCAAAACTAAAATTAAGTAGATTTAGATCATTTTCCCAAAATAAAATAAAACAACAAAAAGATTTTATTCTTAGGATTTTTAGAGGTTATTTTCAGATTTGTGCGCGTTTATTTTATTGTAACTGCCTACTGGTTTGTAATAGCTTAGCTAAAACTTTTACACTTTACTGCTTTATTCCCCCAATTTTGGACATGTAAATAATCCCTCTCCCCGAAGCCTTGTAATAGCGTAGGATTTATGATTCTCGCACTTTAAATTCTTGTACATATATTAACTGTTTAGATGTATGCTAACTAGGATTGCATGACAAGATTAACCTTTAAATCAACCGTAGCTCACTATAACATGTACAAAGATAATATAAACTGAAAATTGACACACTCGCACATGCCACTCTTAGGGTACGCCTCACTTGGTTGCCTCGAATGTGGTCATTGAGTATAGGATGTGTTAGAGGTCGCCCTCCTGTCCAAAGATCAAAGTTGCCTCGAAACGGTTGCCTCGGATAAAATGATCTAAGACATTAGGGTGACCGCTAAGGCGTCCTAACGTTGCTTTAGTGACCACACGTCCCTTAAATCGAATTGACCCAAAAACTCCAACGACGATGCTACCTACTCCTCAATAGTGGGATAGCATTGTCTAAAGGACATTTTCATAGTTTAGTTCCTTTTTGAGTAGGTAGATGTTCTTAAGTACTTGCTCCTTTTAAAACAAAACAAAACTTTTTGCACTTACACTCTCTTTCAAACAAAAACTCTTTTTAAACCCACAAACACAAAGAAAAGCAAACTTTTGAAAACATAGTGAGCAAGTACCTAAGAGCCCGTGGATAACCACGGATAGAAAGGGTGCTAACACCTTCCCTTTCTATAATCTACCTCCCAAACCCGAGAAATATCTCGAAAAGGAATTTTTCTGTGCTTTTGTCCTTTCCTTGTTGGATAAAATAAAAGACGGTGGCGACTCTTGCTTACCACAACATTTTGCAAAAACAAACGCAAACGCGAACCAGCATTCCAAAAACAGTCAGTTCTCATTCCCACCGATCACACTCGCCTTCAGCGAAACTATCACGAATACCTGCTAAAGCTGGATAGTTGTCGTCGCCTGATACGAAACGGTCACCCCTCTTATCTAAATCACAACCACATTATGCACAGAGTATTCCTCAATACTATCAACTGGATCCTCCCTTTCAAAATTACCCTCGAAACCCTCAACTTCCATAGACCATATCTCATCCGAGTTCACAAAATCCGACGAGTTGGACACATTAATTTGAGTTCTGATATTACCCGGGGGGCGTGCAATACGAAACTAACGATTCTTCTTTGAGTGTCAATGTGAATACCTTCCCATCAAATTCACTTCCAGAGAATCACACAGAATAAAGGATAATCTGACTCTTACCATTATTCTTTCTACATCAAAGTTGATCCCGTTAGCAGTGTTCTCATCCAAGCAAACGAAAGAACCACACTGATTTGCCAACATAACGAAGAACTCATTGTTCCAAGCATGACATGGAACCCCGAAATCTATAATCCAAGTAACTTTGCCATTGTCAATGCCTTCATCCTTCAACTTCCTAACTTCCGAAAACCACTTCTTCCATCCCAATTCCCCTTCCCCAATAAGTTCTTCCATAACCCCTACTTCTCCTTCCTCAAGTAAAATTGAATTCTCCCCTAGTGGTGAAACCCCGATTGCAAAGTGACCCTCTCTCTCAAGAGTCGATTGAATTGTATAAGCAATATCGAGACAAACAAGCTGACCCACGAAAGCTTTGTTGAATCTCGATATGTCTTTGTTCCTTGAACTGAACTTTAATGTGCATGCAACATTCTGATCAACTCTCTCTTTGTTGAAAGCAACCACTTCCGCGGACGATCAATTTCCCCTCATTGCGTTATCCCCCCCTGTAATACCCCAAATTTGTCCTACCCTTCTACTTTTATCTGGTTTATGCATTGTCGCTCTTTTCTCATGTACATATCTCCATTAGGTCATTTAACATTGCATACATTCGCTAACAACATAATTTGGCATGGAATCAGTGATATGATGGAATTAGGGTTTCTCTATACTTTTAAGCTCTCATCTTCATTTAGGGAGATTCAACTGATTTCTTCAGCAATCAATGGTTTGTGAGTTTTTTGCAAAGATCAATGGTTTGAAGCTAGGGTTGTGTATTCATGGTCATTATGGACTTCTGTCTTCATCAAATTTCCATCCTGAGACAAGTGTATTAAGGTTTCATTTGTGGCGCTTAATGACTAAATCAATATTCCAATTGAACCTCTTTCCTTTGATGTTTCTAAAGCTTAGTTTTAATATGAGGATTTCATAGGGAAGAGAGTCGTGTTGAACCTTCTTATGATTGATCAAGATTAATGTCAAGAGGTTTGCTATTAAATGGATATAATTAATTTATTCACCAAGCCAAGGTCATCAACACATTCTCTAATCAATTAAGGCTCGAATTGTAAGGGATGATGGCATCGCATTTTATGATTCTATCTTACTAATTCAATCCAAGATTTTTGGGTTAGAAGGCAATAATTATGGTTTGTGAGAAGAATGGATCAAAGTGGCAAGAATGTTTACATGGTTTTCATACAAGAGAAGATATGGATTCATTTATGCATCACTTAATCAATTAAGTTTTATGCATGGTTCCAAGATATGTTTGACTTGGAACGACAAATCAAAACATGAAATTTGTTGGTAAGAATAACCAGATTATTCATTTATTCATTGCTTGCATTCATCAGAGTTCTATCCAACTTCAGATATTCATGTTTGTTCAAGGTCATAATCGTGCAAATTTACAAGCCATGTTGATGTTATACAAAAAAACAAGTTACAATTCACAAAGCTAAATTACAAATACATACAGCATATGAGTTTCATCCAATTACATTCATAACCACACAAACTTTTGTTCTAAGCCTAAGTCTTAGTGCCCATAAATCTTCATGCTTGCTTCCCATGACCAAGACACCATATCTTCAAGCTATGCCCAAAGCTTCATGTATCACTTGAATCCATCTCAGGTTTTCTCAATCCTGCAAATTCGCAAAGCAATAGAAGTCGTTCAGAATTCAAAAACAATTGGCCCTGCATCAGTTGAAATACAAGTTCAGCCCTGTATCAAATTAATAAAACTAGCTTAGAAAAATTCAAAATAATTAGCAATCCTTTAACAGTTTCAAACAATTCCAAAACAGCCCTGCTGTAACTGTTAACAGAATAACAAACTCTAATTGCCATATAACCAAACCTTTAACAGAATTACTAACAAACCTACAGCCTCCTAACCAATTCCAACTATCATTTCAAATAGAACTAAAACAGAATTCCAACCTCCTAACCAACTGCCACATAACTTCACTAACAAAACCAAAACAGAATTCACAAATAAAGTAACCAACTTCCAACTGTCAAAAACCCTTTTCTAACTTAACCAATCTCAAACAGAATAACAAACTATAACTGCTAGCTAAAACAGAATTATATACACATTCCTTAACCATTTTCTAAAGCAGTCCTGCACAATAACAAACCACAAATAGATCCAAACCCCAATCATTTTCTAACTACCTAACAAACCTCTCCATAACCAACTGTAACTATATCCTAACCACCTAACCAATTCTATAAAAAACTCTAACTTCCAGTTCAGTTTGCATATAACCAACCCATAGCATATTTGCAACCAAAAAAAAAACCAACCATAACAGAATATAACAGAAAAATTCAACAGGATTCACACAGAAGAAAAAGGCAGGAGTTCTTACTCTCCTCTGCAACTTCAAATTCACTCCCTCTGCATCCTTCATCATCTCCACCTTTTGATCTTCTAACCGACTTTTGAATCCAAGGGCTCAGAGGTACTAATCACAACAAACTTCTACAAATATATAATAGAGTTCATATTTATTAGGAGGAGGATTCACGATTTCACAGGAGACATTATTCATAATATTCGCACAAAATAATGATTATTATTCAAAGCATACAACTATCCACAGAAAATCACAAAGAAACTGACCTGAAATCTTCAACCCTCTCTCTCAATCACAGTTCTGCACTTTTCTCTGAAGAACCTTTAGTCTTCAAATCTTCATCATCTCTACAATTTTTCTGGTTCATCAACCTTTAAGAATCAGCATCTTCATCAACTCTCTTCAAGTTGCTTCAATCTTCAACCTGCATCAAGTGCAACTTCACAGCACAACATATCCTCCAATCATCTTGCACCTTCAACTAGTTTCAATCTCCATCATCATTTTCATCTGCAAGCTCTTCGTAACCGCTTCATTTTCCGTCACACCGCAACAATATCATCATCTTCATCATTGTTCAATCTTCGTCAACGACATCACCACTCAAGAACAATAACAAACAGTTCAAAAATGCAAGTTACCACAAGGAATCGCAAGAAATCAACAACAATTTATAGAATCGGCAGAAGAGGAGGGAGAGATTCAGGATCATGGATTCATACAGAAAAATCTCAGAAGTGATTCATTATTTACAAACTCATAGAAAAATCTCAAAAAACTCACCAAGAAAACCTCTCAAGAAACCCTCTCTCTGAAATCTCTGCTTCAAGCATCTTCGATCTCCATCTTCCTCAATCTATCTCTCTCTCTTGCTGAGCTTTGACTTCTCTATGAAACTTTAAGAATCCCTAAGCCTTATCTACATCTCTAAAGTTCAAACATCACTGTCACGTCTCTGCTTCAATCAACAATCTTCTGCAAATCCATCAACAATCCGCAATTTCAACATCGCATCTTCATCTCTGCAACAACAACGATATCACAACATCGCATGCATCAGAATCTTACAATAAGAACATGCATCGCAGAGTCGAACTCCTCTGTGATCTCGATTTCCAACGACATCAACGCGAATTCATAATAAATCAGGAAGAAGAAGCAAGAAAAATGAGAGTCAAGAATGCAATACCTCCTAGGTTGTTGTTTATCATTTCCGCCGATGAAGACGCGTCGGAACCGCTGTAAGAACCAAGTTCGATGGAGAGGTCAAAGCGAACGAAAGTTGAGTCGAGTTTGAGCGCTGAGATGAAAATTATGACTGAGGCTACATCGCAGTTGGCACGGTGCATTCATGGAGTCCGAATCACTTCACGAATCGGTGCTGAGCTGAAGCTAACACGAACGGTGGATTAAAACTAAGAAGAAGAGATTTGTGTTGGGAGTGGCGTCGGAGATAAGCAAAGAAGAAGGAAGAGCGAAACAATGCCGAATGGTGGAGAAATCGTCGGAGTTTGAAGACGATGTAGCCGCGCCGTTTGAAGCTCGTGAGGATGAAGAAGCTTGTTCTTCGTAAAAGCTGAATCGTCACCATTCTAAACCCTATCTCTTCATTAAACACATCGTTTCATCATCATGCATTTTTTTCTTTTACTATTTTTCTTTTTATTTGGTTAATAGAAACTAAACAAAAATCTAATGGCAGGTTGGAAGTGGAATGTTGGGCCTGCGCCTGGGTTGCTTCAGTATACCTCTGGGAAAAAACTCTATACCCCTGTTTCTTTTTTAATTCTAAACTTGTTTTTATTTCTGTACGATTAATTTTTTTGCATAATATTGTTGAATACTAGGGACTTGGTTGAGAAGTTCAAGAAGCTTTGAAGTGAGCTAAGAGCGTAATCACCATCAAGAGAAATTCGAGGAAGCACCCGGTAGAATTTTCTTATGGCTTGCATGATCTTGAAGAGGCAACGGACCTTCTCCGTTCGGTATCATCACAACTCTATTTTATTCTTCATTTTCGTACTTTATCGCAATCCATATGCATGCTAACATTAGGTAGATGTTTCCCTTTCATTCATCCTTGTCTTAGGGCTACTAATGCACGATAACATTAGATTTAGAAATAGGCTAATCCCCCTTTAACTTTTCTCCCCCTTTTGCATACGCATCTAAAACTAAAACTCTTTTTTTTTTTTAAATTCAAAACACTTTAAAACTACTGATGAGAATCATGCCTTTGCTTAGTGTGAGAAATGATAAGCGGGTCTCTTCTCGATATTATTGTTCTTCATCTCAAGCCTAGGTGTGGTTCAATTCTCAAAGACTCCTTTCATAGCTAAGTAGAAAAGTGGCTAATATCTCTCTCTTGAGGTCAACTAGTCATCATCTGCAACAAAATACAAACCAACTCAAATCTTTTGTGCGTTCAAGCACCTTTCTTAAAAAACCCTTTTCAGGTAAGGACACGATTAATTTACTTATGTGCCAACGCGTAAGTCTCCAAAGGTCGAGCTGTAGCAGAAGGCGGAATTAACTTCGTCCACAAAAAACACAAACAAACAAAAACATATGAGCCGAACTACGATAGCTCTGATTCCTCAAAAAGGATACGTAGGCATTGGGGTAGGGCCCATGTGAGCACAATTTTATTTTCCCTACATTCTTTTCTCCTTTATTTTGCATGCATTCCTTCCAGTAGTATAATGAACAGTAAGTATAGATTAAACACACCCATAAGATAGATAACAAGAGTGGATACCGTAGAGTACTACAGGCGTGTGGGGTGCTAATACCTTCCCCTCGCATAACAGACTCCTTTACCCGATCTCTCGGTCGCAAGACCGTAACTTCTCCTTTTTCAGGTTTTCTCGATGTTTACCTTTCCCTACATGTGGGATAAAAGACGTTCGATGGCGACTTCATTGTTTGATGATTTTTAGCCGGTTGTTTCACCCCCCCCCCCCCTAATTTCTTCGAACTGATCCTTGGCGATAACCCTGATTCTGGAAACCCATTTTCAACTTCCCCGACTTCCTACTCTCCATCGCCTTGCTTCCCTTCCTCTCAAATCTTGGTAAGTTTGCGTGAATCTTTCTCCCTTCTATCATCACGTTATCTAACTTGGCAGCTAACATCCTTGTATCCCCTGCTTCGATGAACCTTGCAAAATTGAAAATTTTCCCAATCTTGTTTCTTCTGGGAGAAATTGCCACCTCTACCACTTCTCCAATGCAACTAAATAATTCATTGAGATCTTTAGCTTTGCACTTCTCTGGGAACTTTGAAAAATAGATAGAAGAAACCTCCTTGCCATCCGCTCTTCTTCCCAACGGAAAAATGTCCCAGTGGAGGACCTAATTCCTGAACGCTCTCTTCATTACCTCCGACCACCCTCTTTCACGGTGAGGATCACCGCCCACCATAGTGAAAGAACCAACCCTAATTTCCTTTTTTAGAGAGAAGGAGGAGAGCTTGAAAATTTAAAGAGAGAAAATAGTTAAGAGGTAATTGTGATTATAGGTGTTTTCTATAGTCGTGATAATATAATTAATCTTCCTTATTAGTCTGTGTACCAAATTTAAAAAAAAAAAAAAAACATATGTGCATATATATAATTTAGAAACTATTCAATATTATGTCATGAATCACAATTTGGTTGAATGAAATTGGGTCTATTGTTTTTTCCATTTCAAAAGGCGTGTTATGAAATTCAAATTTGTTTTTACAATAATAAAACTTAAACATGAATGCTAACAAGAAAGTGATTGAAGGATGACTGGTCAAAAAACAAAATATGATTTCAATGTTCATGCAAACCCAAATGCATTATAGTATATACGAATAAAACTAGTATAAAGATATATTTATCATCCAAAATGGGGGGCTTGTGTTAGTTTCCTGTCCTCATCACTCATTCACTTATTTGTTATTGTTTTATTCCTACATTCCTAACCCCCTTATATACTAATTAAGTGGGAGTCTTTTAATTTTTAAGAGGAAATAATTGTAAACACGCAATAAATAATAATTGTTGTATATATATATACTAAAAATCATAATCAGAACTAATGAAAAATAAGAAATATAGCAAGATATAAGGATGATGGATCAGGGACAACACAACATAACTTAATATATTTAAGTTATTTAATTGATCTATATTTATATCTAAATATTCTTAATTATATTTTTAATGGTTATACAAATTAGTTCTCTCGTTTGAATAAAAAAAAATACAATTAAAGATTTAAAATGGAGGAAATAGATTGTAGCTAGCACTCAAGCACACTTTAACCCTGCAAGGATTTGTTGGAATATTATTTTCAATTTCGTGTTAGTTAGGTACATGCAAAATGAAGAAGTTGAGAAGATTAGAGGTGATTCAGTATTTTGCTTCTTCTTCCTACGTTGAACTCTTGTTTTTATTAATATTATTATACAAATAATAAGGTTAAGGTCCTAGTAATATTTATACAATCGCTTTCAATACGCCATTAGGTTATCTACATGACGAGTGTGACACTAATCTTTTATATTTTAATTTCTCTCATTATTCAATGACAATTTGTGGGACTTATACCTTTTATTTATTTATTAATTATTCGAGTGATAATGGTGTTTCTATTTGTGACGGCTGAATAAGCTTTGAACACAAACCAAGAGACAAGAATATATATGCAGTCAAAGAAACAAAAGTGAATATGGGTTTCACTTTCTAAGAAACGAATTGACTAATACTAATCTAAGGTAGACCACATTCTGTTCCCATTGTTCAAAAATAGAGACTTTCAGCTTTGAACTTCTTCAACCAAACATCAACTTGCAAACTACGACATAACTATGTAACATTTACGGTAGAAAAAAATATGTTTTGGTTTAGTTTTTGAAATAGACAAAATTAATTTTAGAAATGTAAAATTGATTCCTAAATGATTTTAGAATATTTAGAATTGATTGTTCATTCATAATTGATTTTGGAAAAATACTTAAACAAAGAAAAAGTGGAGTTTGTAAAAATCAATTCAAACATGCATTTTCTAAATTTTGAATTTAAATGTGATTTAGTAAATTCCTGACCACTCTTATAAAGTTGGAGATAATAAACCTAAATGACATGTACCAATGAAATCTTGGCACATAATTTTTTTTTTAAATCACATATTAATCTAAAATTTTAAATAATTAAAATTAAATCAAGAAAATAATATATGATTTAATCTTTGAGTAGTAAGATATTGGAATGTCAAGTGTGAGTAATGATTCTCACATTAATTGAAAAAGATGATGTTGAATATTTTATAAGTGAAAAGAAACATAGATCTAATACCTTGAAATTTTGAGTTAATATTTGATTTTAAAAATTTATTTTATGTGACAAAATTTCATTGGTATATGCTATTTGAGGTAAATTATTCATAATTTTATAAAGGATAACCTAAACCTTATATTTTTATATTAAAATTTATTGTTCAACTCAACTTTACATAAAGTTGTCCAAACATAAATCATTTTACATTCAACTCACTTTTAATCAAAATTAATTTTTCCTAAACAATGTGCATTGCACGCACGCACGCACACGCGCGCGCACACACACACGTACACACACACGCACACACACGTACACGCACACATGCACACACACGCATACACGCACACACACACACCTAGTGAGAATAGATAAGTTATATGAGAATGTGAGAATGAATAACAACCATCATATTTATAAAAAAAGTTGAGATTAAACTATCTTTCACTAAATCATGTGCCAAAAATACAAAAAATCGGGGAATTTAAACAAGAAAGAGAAATTAATAATTAATTTTCAAAATCTATTTTAATTTAGTATCCAAATTTATTGTCATATAAAGATAGTATTCTCATATGATTGAGAAATGATACGGTGCGAAAAATTAACACCCATACATATGAATAATCTAAAAGCCTATAAGCATTGACGTGCATTTCCTATTTCGAACATGAAAAAGCATATTGAAATCAAATAGGTGTTATTGTCTATCTCGACATTTAGCTATACAACACATCACACTTATTTAATAATGATCTTAATTATCACTATAATGGAGCGTATACGAGTCTAATCACACTATAAATATGGAGTTCACTCCATAGATATGATCACTAAATCATCAACTCACTTATTCAATATATGCATGTACTTTGCTTTACTTTAACATCATAATGTCTTTGCAAGTATACTTCACCTTTTGGATTAAATATGAGGCATGGAGCCAAGAGACTTGTGTTGTACCCCAAATTTTGACCTAAGATACCATCTCCCATCTGCATCATTACATTGCAAGCGTTTTGATCTATCGATTTTTAAAATTCATAACTTTTTCAAGCCAAGAGCTGTTATTTGTTGAACGCTAAATTTATTAACTGATCAAGACTTAAATGATGTTTATTAATTATTTATTATCTTAAAATTAAATAATTGGAATTTATTTTCAGTTATTATATAATTCAAAGATTTATAAATAATAAAGTAAATATTTGAAAAGAGGTTTATTAATTGATCAAACAATGTTTATTAATTATTCATTATCCTAAATTTAAATAATGGGAATCTGTTTTCAGTTATTGTATAATTTAAAGATTTATGAATAATGAAATAAACATTTGAAAAGGAGTTTATTAATTGATCAAGCAATGTTTATTTAATTATTTATTGTTCTAAGTTTAAATAGCTGAAATTTTATCTTTCAGTTATTATAATTTAGAAGAATTAAAAATAATGAAGTAAATAGTTGAAGTTATTAATTGATCAATGATGTTTATTTATTTGTTTATTATTCTGAATTTAAGTGATTGAAATTGATTTTCAGTTACTATATAATTTAAAGAATTATAAACGATAAATAAATAATTGGAAAGAAGAAAGAATTAATTGGTAAAATATTGGAATTTTATTTACTTTATTCTAATTATTACAATTGTTATTTAAATATTGTATTATTTACAAAATATTTACAATAACAATTATATAAAATGCTTAAAGTAAAATAAAAAAAAACTATTTTTCCTAAGTTCTAAATCTTCATCTTTTATCCAATATCTCTTTGTTGATCATTTAATTTTACCTGCAAAACAATTAAAAGAAAAAGTCAGAAATAAATAAATAATTAAAAGCAGAAAATTATTTTTAGTGTTCATCATTAAAAGCAAACGGCTGGAATCAGTTTTACCCTTTTTGCAAATCACGGGATTTCTCCCGGTTCACAAAAAGGGGTGAATTTTTATTTTTCAAAAAAAAATAAACTGCACAAGTTAAAAGATGCACAAATTTATTTTGTTTTCAAAACTGCATAATTAAAAAATCAATTGCATTTTCAAAAGTCCACTGCATATTTCAAACAGCATATGCATAATCATATTACATATGCAAGCAAGTGCAACGTATACCATGCCATGCATATAGGAAGATGCCAAAAAATAGGCTCCTCTACTGTTACATTGCAAGTCAAAGAGAGGCATGCTGTTTTCAAACCAATTTGCAAGCAAAGCATATTTTCCATTTTTCATCATTTTCCAGCATTTTTACTTTTTCAGAACAGTTAAAGTACACAACATTTTAGTGTTTCATTGTACTAAGAGAGAGAAGAGAGATAGAAGTATGGTTTTGCAGGTTTTGGTTTAGGCAGGAAGAGGATAGAAACAGAACAGCAGTAGCTTAGTAGAAAAATGAAAAGCATGAAAATAGAATACCAAACAAAACTGGATGAAGCAGATGTGCAGAAGGCCAAGGAAAATATTAAAATATACTCACAACCTGTAACATAAACCTTAAGAATAGGAAAGCCAGCAGCTGATATAACACAGCACAATCCCTTCAAAGAGAAGAAGAGAGTTCAACCTGCCTAAAGCGTTCAAAAACTCAAAAACTATAACATAAACAAAAGATACAACCTGCATTCAAAAACCCTGTCAAAATCAAAACCACTCCAAGCATAACCAAAAACTGTCCAGCCAGACCCTTAACCATTTCAAACCATAGCCTACTGCATAAAAACCAGTAAAACCATGGCCTACACCATACAAACCAGTACCATCCTAAACCATTAAACCAGAAAACTTCCAAACCATGTCAAGGTCACCTACTGCATTAAAACCAGTAAAACATATGGCCTAAACGATTAAACCATAACCATTACCAAAACCTTCCACCTACTGTCAAACATTAAACCATAAAACCATTAACCTGCATAACCATAAAACCGGTACCAGTAAAACTTTGGCCCTGTCCAACCTAACCAAATAACCATTTCAAAATCTCATGGCCAAACCAAAAACCATATCGATGCCAAACCTGCAAAACTAGTTCTAAGGCCATTACCAAAACATACACGCCCAGCCAAAATACCATAAACCATAATCAAAAGCAAAGCCAGCAAAAACGCGTACAGTGACAAGAGAAGAAGAAGAAGAGAAGCCAGTCAAAGAATAAATTTTTCAACAATAGCATTCAAACATCAAGCCTCAAACATTCATCATAGGACAAATTCAAGGCAACTGAGATAGGAAAAGTTTTCAAAGTCAACAGAAGCATACAAAGAGGCAACAGAAGAAGAAGAAAATATCACGCAGAGGTCATCATCAAGCCACAAATCAGAGATAATAAGAACGAAATACCGGTAGTCTGAAGCAAGCTCACGGCATCAACCTTCCTCGCCCCGGTCTCCTAGCTCGCCCCTACCTCCCTCCTCCTTCTCCAGGTAGCATTTCACCCTCCTTTTTCTCTCAAATTCCTCAATAACCATTAATAATTGGAGAATCAGAATCAATAGATATGAAAATCAACACATGCAAATCGTAACAAAAACACCACGAAATAGAAAACGATTATACCGTAAATCTGTCGCCCCCTAGCGTCCATTGGAGGGGAGAAGAAGGTGGAGAAGCTGGTGGCCGTGGCAAAGAACTCAGAAGCGAAGCAAAGGCGAAGGAGACGATCGGAGAAGAACGCGAAACGAAGAAGACGGGCATTGAGCGCCGTTCAGTAACCAAAACCCTAATCCTTTCTTTCTATGAACCAAAACGTGTTAAACCCTAAAACAAAATTATGAAATGTGCATGGGCCTTACCCGTTTCTGCCTAAGCCCAGCGTTCTCCTTATGCACCCCCCCTGTTTTCAGTTTTGATTAGGCCCTTTAGACCTTTAGCCCATAATTATTTATCATCCTTTTTTTTTATATCTTTTTCCTATTTTTCCTTTAGTTTTTTCTTTTAGAATTTTATTAGTCTAGATAATTAGTAAGTGTAATCAAAAATAAGAGATGTATTTAATTAAAACATTTTAATAATTTGATCGTTTTATTAGGTTAACTTTAGGACTAATTTAATAATTTTTAGTATTCCTTTTAATTAGATTTAAGTTAATAACCTTTTAAGTTTTAATTTAGTTTAATTATTTAATAATTAATGAAATAATGCTTTAATAAAAACTCTAAAAAACATATAAAAATAGAACTTTAAAAAAAACATTTTATTTAATTACTTCCCTCGCTTTAGTTATTACTAATACAAAAATATAAAAAAAATAGAATTTAAGTTTAAAACATTTTATCTTTTCTTTAGTTAATTCTCTTGCGTTATTAATATTAAACAAAAATCTAAAAATGCATGTTCACACACTTAGTCTTTTATTTAATTATTATATATCATTATCCGCATAATTTTTCTGTTTATTTATTTTGTCGTTACTTGTTTATTCCGTTTACTTCTAAATCCAAGGGAAAAACGATTAAATTTGTTGACTTCATGTCCTCAAATCCAATCACGCGAATATTTGCATTTCATTAAAACTTAAGACAATTTTTCCCCAAATATCGATCTTTTCAAAACTCATACCTTTTAAGCAAAAACCTCGACATTAGGTCGTCGTATCTTCAAAAACCCGTCCATACCCCTTTTCGGCCAAAACGATTTATTTTTAATCAAACGAACATTTTAATAAACAGATATTTCAAAAGGTTCCTATAGAGTACTATAGATACATTGGGTGCTAATACCTTCCCATTGTATAAACAACCCCCGAACCATAGATCTCTTTTCAAAAACGCCTTGTATTTTTATTACTTTTAAAAAGTATTATTTACATTGCATATTTAGGGTTTTATTTCGCTCTTTCCCCTTTTCCCTTGGAAACAATAAAGCGCGGTGGCGACTCTTGCTTTTGTGAGACGAATTAATCAATAATTCGATCTCCGATTTACCCCGCTACATTTTTTATCGCTACAACTTGGCATATTGTTTACTTTTGGTTTTGGTAAATAACGCTAGTCTCTTAATATAGAGTTTACTGGCGAGATTGAAAAGGGAATCTCAGTCCACTGCTTCAGTTTTTGAATTTTTTTCATAAAGTATGTTCAAAAGGGTTCGTTCGACTTAGACGAAACGAATTTAAACGCAATAAAGCAGAAACTTTAAAATAAAACAAAGACGTTTTAAACTGTAAAAATAGATTACATAACATCAAAATAGTTGAAAATGAGTTGATTCAAACATACATCGCCCTTGCTTGACTCATTTCGCTCATTCGCTTGGGTACTCTGAGTGACTAGCGTGCAGAAATGTGAAAGTTTGAACCCTTTTACACTATGCACTAAGTGCTTTATCTATAATACATGAAAATAACTACTTTTCAGCGGGCTTTGCTTCTTTACGAGCCACATGTCTCTTGTAACTTCCCTCCATAAACCCACATTATCCATCCCTACTATTGAATCCATGTTCTCCATTCCTGCTATTGAACCCATATTCTCCCTTCACAACGCTTTATTTTGCTAGTTATGCCCTATTTTGGGATTTTTTTAACTCTCTTGGGCCCAATCCATTCCTCATGAGGCCTCTTTTCTGGTCGACTGTGTCCACAAGCCCAAATTGGCCTTTTATAAAACCTCTTTCGGTCGACTGCTTCTGTGGTCGATTTTATATAATTCAAAATCTTCAAAGAACCTTTTTTGCTCCTGGTTGTTGCTTCCCTTCATCTGCAACAACACTTCTTACGCTCTATTGGGGCCTATTCTTGATGAGGTTAGGGCACCTAAACACTTGGAAGGCTGATTCTCCTTTAGTCCTAAAATTTGTGGTTGAAGCGTCTGCCTTACTTGATCAGCTTTTGGTCGACTTGGATGAAAAGAAAGAGATCCAGAAAAGACACCTTCCCAAGGAGAAATAGCGCATTGTTGAATTGGCTTTCGTGAATTCTTCCAGGGCTACTAGTGAAGAACTGAAGGAAACTCTTGACAAAGAAAGAGCAGACTTTAACAATAGGGCCATAAATATTTCCCAATGGCAACAACAGACCGTAGTGTTAAAGCAAAAAATTGAAAGGCTGGAGAAACAAATTAATGAGGCAGAGACTTAGCAAGTTGTTGGGTTTCACGCAGCTGAACATGCATCGAATAATGAAGCTCTCGTTGGGTTCGCTCATCTGGAGCTTGTTGGCGTGTTGGAAATTTTCGATAATCAACCTAAAGTCTAATTGATTTTTATTGATTAAAAAAAATAATTGATTAATTAAACAAAACCCTAAGTTCTAGGTTGATTTTAAATTAATTGAAAAAACCTAAAAAATCAAATTAGGGTTGATTAAATAAAACCTAAAATTAAATTGATTAAACTAAAAAAACCTAAAACTAAATTGATTAAATTTAAGAAAACCTAAAATTAAATTATTTGAGTTTATTGAAAAAAAGGTTTTATGTTAGGGTTTATTAAAAAATATTTTTAAAAGAAAAGGTTTTGTAAAAAGATTAAAGGAAAAATAGTGAGAAACATAGAAAATAATCAAAAGAGTAGGAGTGGGTGTTGAACCCACGCCCCCAAGCATTCTTTATGCATATCTTACCACCAGGCCAAGCTTCTGTTGGTGTCAAGATAACAGGTTCATCGCATTATATGATAACCTGCAAAAATAATGACAATATGAAAATTTTCGGCAAAACCGGGGATCGAACCCGTGACCTGGGAGAGAAGTGATTGTGCGCGTTTCTACCACTGGGGTGGCTATACATCCATTTATATAATTGAAAAAATTAATATGGAATATGTTGTACCCCCAAATTTTCCCTCCCATTTTCACACAAGACATACTCCTAGAGGTTCTCAATTGCTCAAGGTTGACCAAGAATTGACCAGACAATTCTCCTCCTAAGGCAATGAACTCCCAACTAGGGTTTCAATTTTCATCAAGATGGTTGAGCTTCAAGGATCCCAAATGTCCTTCATTGTCCTAATATTTCCTCAAGATAATCCATGCCAAATTTCATGCCTTGCTCAATAGGTTTGCTCAGTCAATTGCTCAAGTATTGGAAAATCAACTTTGTTAGGTCAAAAGTCAACTGTGGCCCATGTACAGTCAAACTTCAATATTTTTGGTCAACATAAACATTTTGAAGTTATATCCATCATTTAATTAATGTTTGATCATGATTCCTCAAGAAATGCCCATAATTCATCAAAAGTCAAAATTGTTAAAGTAGGGTTTCTATAGGAAAAGTCAACTAAACTTTGACCAGGCATAACTTTCACATACTTCATCCATTTTTGCCCAACAAAATCTCATTTTGAAGAGAATTCAATTCCATACAACTTCTCTTCATCCATCAAGTCCAAGAAATGCACCATTTGAAATATACAAGTTTATACATTACAGGTCATTTTCAGAAAGTCAACAAAAGACACTTTTTATCAAGACCATTTAAATCAAGATAGAATATTCAAATGCAAAATTAATCAAAAGAGGGATTGAAGTAGGCATCTTGGGCTTTCCAAAAAGTCCAAGATCATCATCATGAGATAAAAATTGAGTAAGTTATGGCTTGCCCAGGTTGGGAAAATTTGTGAATTTTCAAGAATTATGCATTGAGCAAACTTGAAGTTTTAGGTCAATGGTTTAATTTATTGGACTTAAACATCTTCCTAATCCTATAGAGGACCTCTAAAATTATTCTTGTCATGCCTTGCATTTGCTAACTATTTTATTCATATTTATTTTAATTTATTTCAAATAAATATAAAATAAAATGTATAAAATAATTGGAAATAGGCTTTGAGCTTTGGGTTGATGTTTTGGACAGCCTAGGCCCATAAAATTTCGTGCAAGCAATGTCCACATTCATTCAAAATTCAAAAAGGACAAGATTCCATGTCTTTGGCAAAGTTACAAAACATCATTCATGGCTTTAAAAACACATGTTTATGGTTGTTATTATCTTTGTTCTCTTGTCTCCTCCCTCCTCTCTATATAAAGGACACATTAGCAAGCTTCAAGATACGTGAGATACAGCCTGGAAAAGCTCTACAAATTTTGCAAAAAATTATCAAAGTTGTAAAAATTTGCATTCTAGGTTCCAGCCTTTCTCAATCTAAACAAAAGATTCAAGTGCATTCCTGGAGGCTCCCTGAAGCTTTTGCAATCATTACCAAACCCTGAAACATTACAAAACGCCTCAGTATGCTCCACTTTTATATTTTCTAACTTGTTTCATGCAGATCAGGTGCTCCTCGTAGCTAGATGTATATTATACACCATCAGATACGTGTCATCAGATGTCCATCTGATTAGATCTAGCGCACTCCATCTGTGGGCTCACCATGTGCCATCAAGACCAATCTACATTGGATCCATAAGCAAATCTAAGCCTCACCCTTCATGGGCCAGCGAATTCAACAACCACACCCCCACTTTTTTTTACTATCTCAGGCCCATCAAGTTTTTTTTTTTGTAATGTTTTAATTTCTTTTATCTTCTTTACTTAATTAAGAAAATAATAATAAAAACCTCACAAAAAAATTAGGCTTAGATTTGTTTTTTTAATTAAAATAATGAAATACTTTAATTAATTAATTAAATTTTAACTACTTTCTTATTTTAAAATGAACTAGAATAGGATTTAATTTATGTTTTAAATGTTTTCTTAATAAAAAATGCAAAAATATTAGAATTAGATTAATTTCATTCAATATTTATTTTCTTAAATTAAATTTAGATTTAGTTTAATTATTTTTCTTGAGATAAATAAAAATAAAACCAAAAATATTTTTCTTGTTTACTTAGAATTTTTCTTAGGATTTTTAGACGTAATTTTTATTTCGCGCGCGTTATTTTTATTCTCGCATTTTATATAAATAATGTAACTGATTATGGGATGTAATAGTCTAGATTTAAAATTCTGCATTTTATTTTCTTGCACTTTTTTATGTAATTATCCCAAAGCATTCTAATAGCCTAGGATTTAAATTTTCGCACTTTAAATTTCTGTAAATATTAACTGTTAGTAACTAGGCGTGCATGATAAGACTGAAAATTAAAATGTTAGCAAACTTAATAATGCAAGATAAATAACTGAATCTCAACACACTTGCACATGCACACCTCTAAGGTATCTCCCACTTTGGTTGCCTTTAAATAAAACAGCCATGAGGCAGGAGCGCTTTAGTAAAGACCCATAAATCAAAAAAGATCATAGTCCCTCGATGACCCTACAGTTGCCTTTCGGTAAATGATCTAGTCCCTAAAAGAAAATTGTTAAAGCGTCTCCACAAGTTGCCTTCGTGATTGTAAAACGTCCCTTCGATTGTCCCTCAACATCCAACGATAGGGCTACCTACTCACTAATAGTAGGATAACACTCATAGGCCTCACCAGTTTTGTTCAGCGTGACAACTGATTTGCCACCCAAAAAAACCCGAGAGTCGAATATCAATGAGCATAGCATCGAGTATCAACCAACTTCGGACTGCACCAAATTCGGCTCTCTCACTACCTTCTAATGGCTAAGTTGAGTCAATTAAGGTTCTAAAGGTCAGTTAGTGCTTATGACACCACACGACAACCTAGTATTCTCCCCGACTGACTCGAGGGACACCAGTACCAACTAATGTGTCGCACTAACATAGCCATCACTTCAACCATTTAGGTATACGCCATATAGTTTTCATCATCTATTGCTACATACCTAAGAGTGCTCCCAGATCTGGGTATAGATTCAACCATTTCGGTATACGCCATATAGTTTTCATGATCTATTGCTACATACCTAAAAGTGCCTCCAAATATGGGTATAGAATCTTTGCAAGAATGTAAACCCAAGCAACCTAATTAAAGATAAAGTAGACAATTTAAAGCAATTCAAAGGTGATCTAAACTCTAAGGTAACCGCTCTTTTTAGGCATCCCCATCAAAGTCGCCATTTTTGTAATACGGTGGGAGAATTGACTTGGTTTTGCGTTTTATCGCAAATATTACGGATAACAAGAGTCACCACTGACTTTTCTTTTATCCAATAAGGAAAGGGTGAAAAGAACAGGAAAGACCTTGAAGATTTTGAGTTCGAGGGGTAGGTTATGAAAAGGGAAGGTGTTAGCACCCTTTTCATCTATAGTTATCTACGGGCTCTTAATCCCTTAGCTCACTTTGTTTTGAAAATTGCTTTGTGTTGTGTATGTTTGAAAAATATTATGAAAATCACATTAGTAAGGCAACTTTGTAATTGAAAATATTTTTGAAAGTGTGATTGTGAAAGATGTTTTGTTTTGAAATGCTTGTGAGCAAGTGATTATGAGCGTTCTACCTACTCAAAGTCTTTCTTGTATTTTCCTCCTCCTTTAGATAGTGTTATCCTACCATTAGTTAGTAGGAAGACCTATCGTTGCATGTGAAGGGGCGAGTGTGGGTCATCATTCAGTTATAGAAGGCAACTTGTAAGGACGCTTTAGCAATTTATCATTAAGGGACTAGATCATTTACCGAAGGTAACATCGAAAGGGTCATCGAGGGACTACCATCTTTGTTTTTAAGGGATAGTGCTAAAGCTCCCCCACGTTCGAGGGACATGACTGTGTTTCCGAGGCAACAAGGGAGGTTACCCTAGAGGTGCGCGTGTGCAAAGTGTGTTGTGATTCAGTTATTGTTTATCTTGCATTAGGGTTTGTTACCGTTTTATTTTTATCTTTCCATACAATCCTATTTACTAACAATAATACGGTAAACATAATCAAGTCATAAAGTATGAAAAGTAAAGCAGAAAATAAACCCTAAGCTATTACAGGGCTTTGAGGCAGATACATAATAGAAATTTGAAATTTAAACCCTAATTAATATTACAAACCATAGGAAGTTACAATAATTGAAAGGAAAAAAAAGCACGAGAATAATAAACTACGTGAAAATATAAGATAAGAAAGCGAAAGGAGAAGGAAATTGTTGTTTGGCGATTTTCTTGATAAAAGATTTGATGATTAACCTAATAACCTAATTAATTTTAACTAATTAAAAAAATTAATTAATTAATTAAGTTAACAAAACCTATAAAAAAACCTTAATTAATTTGGATAAAAAAAAATTAATTTAATTATTAAAAAAAATTGATTAGTTAAATTAATTAAAAAATGATTAAAAACCTAAAAGTCTAAATTAATTTTAATTAATTAAATTAAAAACTAATTATGTTGTAAAAAAAGTAAATAAAGAAAGAATATAAATTGGGCCTGAAATAGCAACCAGGGGGTGCTGGATAGCAATTAAGGTCCAGGCCCAACTGTTTGGTCCGTTCAATCCAGTGTGTTGCAGCTCAAGGGGAGTGTTGTAGGGAAGTGTTTGAAGCGCTTGATGTTGAGGATGATGAGATATGATGGCTGAGAGTTGAGGGTGCATGGTAGGTCCGCTTGACATATCACACTTGATCTGTAGGAATTAGAAAACTTGAAAAAAAGATTGGATTGCGCAAGGATCAAACCCGGGTATGGGCATAATAAGGACTTATCACGCATTCTTCAATCGTTGGGGCGGTAACACATTTGTTGTATTAAATCAAGCAAAATATATATAATATTAAATCATTTCCATAACCGGAGAGGCGTTAGAGTCTTAGCTCCAGTCGTCTTCTCTGGTTGCCTCCTTTCTCCAAACTTGCAAAATAATAGATATTAGCATTTCAGGAATACCCTACACCCCTAAATCGAGGCCCGCAAATTCATTGGGATGCTTAGTTTTGACTGAAACACAATGATTTGGGAGCTATGGCCAGAATACATATAATCAGTGTAATCATGGTGATGCACGATTATGGCAACATGGGATGCCTGCGATGATCTTTTCCTGCATATGAATATCTCATGAACATATTAGAAAAATCAGCATGCAATGAAACACGATGGAAAACAAGATATGAATTTGGTATAAAAAAATCATGAAACTACCATGTATGCGTGCAAGTTATGAAGGGTTTGGATCACTGTGTTGGCTCCATTCTTACTCTATATCTTTCCAAGAGTCAATTGGGAATGCAAGAGTGCTTGAAAGATGGTTGCAAACTAGGGTTTGAATGTTGCCCTAGTTTGATAATTTTGTGATTTTTGGAAGGTGATGTGGCTTCCAAGTTTTCCTCCCTTTTGATGTCTGAATACATGCAATATATAGGTTGAATTTAGGTCAGAATATATGGGTTTGACTTGTGTAATGAACCTTGTCTTATTTCATCTTATTTTGACCTTTCAAATAATAAAAATAAAAAATTAAACATAACAAACCAAAGGTAGGTGTATGAACAAGTCTTGATGTGCATATGGAGTGTAGCACATGTTTGGACTCTGAAACAATAGCCCAATGGTCCAAAATTTCAAGTTTGCTAAATTTGAACTTCATGCATTTGCTCAAACCTTTCCTACTTGCATTGGTCATAACTCTCTCAATTTTCATCATATGAAGGTGATTTTGACTTTTTGGAAAGGCCAAGGTGTCTTATACAATATCTATGTTGACCATTTTTGCATTTGAAGACTTTATATGTAATTTGCCTTGACAAAAAGTGTCTTTTTGTTAACTTTTGAAATGACCTATAATGTATTGGTCCACATCTCTCAAATGAAGCATTTTTTGGACTTGAGCTTGGAGAGAAAAAGTTATAGAGAATTGAATTTCCTTCAAAATGAGCTTTGGTTGAGGAAAATATAATGAAGCATGTGAAAGTTATGCTTGACCAAAGTTTAGTTGAATTCTCCTTAAGAAAACCCTAATTTGGCAACTTTTGACTTTTGATGATTTTGAGAGCCTTATTGATAAATCATGATCAAACCTTGATCAAATGATTAATATGACTTCAAAGTGCCGATGTTGACCAAAAATATTGAAGTTTGACTGTATGTTGACCATAGTTGACTTTTTATCCAATACAGTTAATTTTTAGTCATCTGAGCAATTGACTGAGCAAACTTGTGATGCAAGGCTTGAAATTTGGCATGAGCATTCCTTGAGACATATGAGAAACCATGGGAACCACTTGAGGCCTTAGAAACCCAAACTTCCTTGATAAAGATGAAACCCTAGTTGTAAGTCAATTGCTTAGGATGCGAATTTAAATGATCAATTCTTGAGCAACCTTGAGCATTTGTGAATCCTAGGAGAATGACTTGAAGAAAAGGGAGGAAAATTTTTGGGTGCAACACTAAGGAACTTATAATTTTCATATCTCAAAGCAAGTATGCCAAGAATATTGTGAATACGTTTTGTCTGGAGAATTCTAGTTACAAAAGAACACCTGCACCAACTCACTTAAAATTATCTAAAGATGAAAAAGGTGTTGATGTAGATCAAAAGCTGTGTAGGAGTGTGATTGGTAGTTTACTGTATCTTACAACTAGCTGACTTGACATTGCTTTTGTTGTAGGAGTGTGTGCAAGATATCAGGCTGAACCAAAAATGAGCCACATTACTCAAATGAAAAGAATCTTGAAATATATAAATGATACAAGTGACTATGGTATGTTATACTCTCACAGCACAAATTCCATGCTTGTAGGGTATTGTGATACAGATTGGTCATGTAGTGCAGATGACAGAAAGAGCATTTCTAACAGATATTTCTTCTTTGGGAACAATCTCATATCCTAGTTCAATAAAAGCGAAATTGTGTTTCATTGTCTACTGCTGAGGCTGAGTATATTGCAGCAGGAAGTAGTTGCTCTCAACTAACTTGGATGAAACAAATGTTGAAGGAATATAATTTTGAGCATGATGTCATGACATTATATTGTGACAATCTGAGTGTTATCAACATATCTAAGAATCCCATTCAACATAGAAAGAGAAATCATATTGACACTCGTCATCATTTTATTAGGAATCTTGTTGAAGACAAAATTATATCTTTTGAGCATGGGGTCACTGAGAAAAATCTGTCTGATATTTTCACTAAGGATTTAGATCCAAGTCAATTCGATAAATTGAGGAGTGAGTTAGGAATTTTCACTTTTGAGAAGTTATAACAATTACATGTGTGGAGGAATGCAACATATACTCTATATTTCCTCTATTTTATGGTGGGTGATATTCCTAAGAGAAGTTTTAGTGTTGGACCTACAATTAAGTGGAACAAAAGGTCCTTGCAAAGAAAGGAAGTTGGTTTGAAGAAGACAAGTTTTGGGTTGCTGGTAGAGGAATTCAGTGTCAACACTCCTAAAATATGTGACAGAAGCAAAGAGTGCAGGAGGATCTTTGACAGAGGTAAAAAGTGGGAAACCATTGTATGATGAAAGTTTGTGAGCTTCCATATTTGTGTGCTTCCATTCTTCGTGCTTCCATTTTTTGTGTACTTATTCTACTTTTGTCAATTTTTGGCTAAAAAGGGGGAGTAAATATTTGTTGATGGGTTTGATGGTTTGATGACATTCCAGTTGTCTTACCATCCTGTTATTACTATACTACTTGAGGGGGAGTAGTTATTTTTGGTTGTATGAAACTGTTTAGGGGGAGCATGATATTTTTCTAAAGGTCATGTACTTTTGTTAATGGTCTGGTGTTCATGGGGGTTGATGTATGCTTCCTGATTGTGTGTTTGATGTTATACCAAATGTCTTAACATATTTCCTGAAGTTGTTCTTTATGGAGAATTTATGTGTCTGTGTATGGAGAAGTTTGTTCTCTCTGATGTTTTTGTGAGGATGTTAGTTTTCTGCTGTGTTTGCCTCTAATGTGTGAACTGATGTAGTTCATTTTTTTGGTTCATTATTATGAAGATGAGTCTTTGAAATAATGCTACTTGTGTATCTCTCATATTTTTATTTTTTTATGATTTGTGCAAATATTGTTTTAGCCAAAATATTTCCAAAGGGGGGAGATTGTTAGGTTTTGGTTTGTTGACTGGTTTTTGGTAAAACAATTAGTTCAGTTGATATTGTACAAGATATCGTGACATGTTGCTACGACATTACAACATGTGTTGTCTCATTGTGTTCTATTCAGGTGGCCAAGAAATTTGTCCATATCGCTACCTAATTGCATGAGAATATGAATGTTTGCCTTAGTAAACTCATCTTGTGTGGGCTTTATAAGTTTTTGGGGTTAGCAGTTAGTGACCTCAAAGAAAGAAACAACCCTGAAAGTCTCCAGGTGTGTGGTCCTGTTTGGCTCCTATAGTTATGGCTAAATGCCACTTTTGAGCCTTCATTGTGGACCAACATTTCACCTGACTCATAGGCCTACATCGAAGGTCTAAGGCTCTCTTAACTTACTCTCAATGATGGTAAAGTTGTTTCCCTAGAGGTTTTTTATAGGAAAAATACCCTTTTTGGTCTCGTATGTTAACCTTAAGGTCCATTTTGGTCCCTTAACTTATAATGGGATCATATTGGTCCCTTAGCTTTCATAACATTTCATTTTAGTCCTTTTTGTCTAATTATCGATGGAAAAACTTAGAAATCGGTTGCTAAATTTGTCTCTAATTAAACAAAAGGACTAAAATAAAACATTTTTAAAGTTAAGGGACCAATATGAACCATTTTTAAGTTAAGGGACCAAAATGAACCTTGAGGTTAACATACGAGATCAAAAAGAGTATTTTTCCTTTTTTATACTTACTTCGACATATTTTATAAATGCAAGACTTTTCTTTTGACTATGTGTTAGAACAAGATTTAATTCTGCAATTTTATCTGAGTTTTGATGATAACAAAGAGTATGTTGGTATGAACAATTTTGGTACTCTAATGTTTGTTATTTTGAGTATTTAACAAACAAGTTCTGCTTCTGATTAAAGGCGTTGCCAAAACATTAGAAGAGACCAAGTTCCGCTTTTACACTATACAATTTCTGATGAACAGTAGAAACACGCTTCAGAAGGTTCTGAAGTTGTGACTCTGATACACGTTTAAGAAACCAAGTTCTGAAAATCTGAAGACAGAAGCTCTAACTGAAGTTTAGATGTTGAATACTTATGTTTCTAAAGACAAATGTTTCTCAAGACGAAGTGTTGAAGATTCTGAAGATGAAGTTCTGAAGACTCTAAAGACTTGAAGTTCTAATGACCTAAGAGTTATTTTCCTTCTTCTAACTCATGCTTAGATAGAAGCCTCTGAAGTCCAGAAGATAAGAAGATAACGTTATACATAGTACATGGTACAAACAAAATATTCCTTTCCACTACCATGAAGGATGGACGCGTTGTACAACCTTGTCCCCCACTATGACTCAACCTGCCAACTTTCTGGAAGTTCCAGAAATACCCTCCAACGGATATATTATTTTATTGGCTATATAAAAGCTTGAAGACTAAAGGAATGGCTGCTAATTCACGTTCTTACAAGACTGTTCATAGCATTCTTATTTCTTAAGTCTAAATTCTTGAAATATTATTTACTAATCCGCTTGTTTAGAAGCACATCTTTTGTAAACAAACCTTGTTCAAATTGTTGTTTGATTGTGCCTTAAGGGACCAGTTGGTCAGAATACTTGAGAAGTCTAATATTAGTGTGTCTTAGAGATTGTAACGTGAGTTAATTGCAATTAGCTTGTGCATTGTAATAATTTGTGTGATTATTGGATTACGACCTTGTTAAGAAAGGCAAAATCACCTTGGCGGATGGACTAGACTATCTTGTTAGTTTTCAAGTGAACTAGTATAAACATAACTTGTTCTTTTCTTCCTGCATCTTATCTTTATTATCAATAAGTGAAGAAAATATTTTTCAGTTAAAGGGGATTTTTTTAAAGAAATGCTTTTGATTTAAAACCCAATTCAAACCCCCCTTTCTTGTGTTTTTCACACTTTCAGTTGGCATCAGAGCTCCGATTCTGAGTGATAAAAAGTTTGTGTTTTTATCAACACTTAACACTGTTCAATACCGATCCAGACTGTGTGAAAAATAATGGCTAACAACAAAGTTGCCACTGTTGTAATAACTGGCAAAAAATAACGAGTCGACACATTAATTTTTATCCTAAGACGGGAATATAACAAAATAATTCTAAAGTCGATATAGAGATTCTAAGTTTTTGACTCACTTTAGACGAAGGGAAAGTGTTAGGCACCCTTCATCTACCTTATTTTCAAGGATACTAGGGTTTAGGTTTAAGGATTAGGAATAGGGTTTTAATTTTTAGTTAGGGGACTCACCATGGTTTTTAAGTCGTATGCCTATGTATCCTCTTATGAGGAATTAGAGTCCCAATTTGTATGCCTATGTATCCTCTTATGAGGAATTAGAGTCTCAATTCGTATTTTGTAATGTTTGTTGATGTTTTTTATAGGATTGCGCAGAATTGCTTTCGAATTTATCTTTGAACCTTGTCTGGGTTGTAAAATGGGTGATCATAGACGCAATTCGCAGTTAATTTTAAAAGTAAGTCTATTTAATCCTTTTTCGAAAACGTCTTGGATTTTATTATGTTAGTAGAAAAATAGTTTAATCGTTGGTTAGTTGTTTTGAGTTTCGCATTGATTAAAGAGTATGGTAAGACACAAAGTGGGGGAAAGTCTGATAAAGTGGCCAGATATTGGCCACATGTTTCTCGTCATGAAGGATACAGATGGAGTCTAATGAAGTCTCTCTCATCACGTGGTCAAATATTGGCCACGTGTTGTTCGCAGATAGAGTATCCGGTGAGTTGCATGAGTTTTAATATCTTTGTAAAATATTGAATTAATTTAATTTAAATTTTTTTTTTGTTTTCGTAATTTTAAGTTTTTTTTTAATAAAATAAAAAATAAATCACATGGGGTGTCAAAAGGAGAACATGGATGGTGTAACAAAGAAATAGGGCCCAACAGACTTAAAGCCTAATCAACCATAACCTAAAAACTATTCCAACTTTAAATTATGATTTAGTAATAGTAACAATTAAAATAAAAAGGAAAAACTAAACAAAGAGCGCACGGGTGCCCCATTATTCTCATCTTCAGGAGAAGAAATTAAACAACAAAGTTATACCATTATCTTGACTTTTCAACCTAAGTAGTTAACAAATAAAATACCAACATGTGGCACATTAATGGAATTAAAAAATTAAAATGAAGCAAATATAATGGTGAAAGAGAACAAAAGCAAGATAACAAATCCAAATTATTCTCTTTCTCTCATACTATATTGCCTCTGTTCACAATCTCCAAATCTCTTTTCTCTCCCTTTCTTAACTCAAACAAGATTCACATTTAAACACAGGAATAACAAATAAGTGCACCTGAGATGGGTTGGCAGCGGATCTATTCACTCGACGGTTAGTTGGCGACGGCGGATATGGCGGCGTGGTGGTCGAACTGGTGCGACACTGCGATTTCAACGACGTGTATGATGGAGTCACGGGTTGCGGTTCTGCGTGACGGCGGTTGATTTGTGGTGTTGGACTATTCTACTTTTTCCCAATGTTTTTCCTTCTCCTCTACTCTTTTGTTGTTCTGTTTAGATTTTCAAGTCTTGTTGCTTTGTGTTGATTGTGTCGTGAACTTGTTTTGGAAGTGTTGAATTGGTTCAAAGTAGCGTTAGATTTTGAGCACCATGTGTTTGTGAATTTGTTTGAGTAAGAATGAATGGTGTGAAAAACATGAATTTGTAGGTTGATTTGAATACCATAAAGTGATGGTAGATGTGATACGGTGGGAGAATTGACTATGAGTTTTGCGTTTGTATTCGCACTTGTTCGGTTGAGCAAGAGTCGCCACCGACTTTTTATTTTATCCTAAAGGAAAGGTTAAAAAAGCACAGCAAAAACCTTATTAGATATTTCGTGGGTTCGGGGGTAGATTATGAAAAGGGAAGGTATTAGCACCCTTTTCATCCATGGTTATCCATGGGCTCTTAGTTACTTGGTTTTTTAGATCACTTGCCTTGATTTTTGATTGCTTGAAAATGGTGTGTAGGTGTGTGTGTTTGAAAATGTTTTGGAAGAAGATGCCTTGTCTTAGGCTACCCTTGTAACAATTCTTTACTCGAATGTTTTACAAAGGTGTGTATCTTTTCGAAAAGATGTTTCAAATGTTTTTGAGAGTTTGTTTTGACAGTGTTTGTGGAGTGTGGTTTTTGAAAAGAAGGCAAGCGTTTTTGCAAGTTGATCTCAAGTAACTAAGAGTTTTGTCTACCCTATTGTACTCAAAGGTTTTCTCTATGTTTTCAACTCTTTTTAAAAATTTTGTTCCACCATTGAATTTGGTGGACAATCTTGCGTTTAGGATGTTTAACGGGACGGGCGCGTGTCATCGTATGGACCATGAATGCAATGATGTCAAGTGTCTTTGGCGATTTTGCTTTGAAGGGACTATGATCATTCCATTTAGGCAACATTCGAAAGCGTCATCGAGGGACTTATGATCATTTGAATTTGTTTTGCCAAAGATACTCGACGTGCAAGCATGACCTATTTTGGGAGGCAAAATATGGGATTACCCTAGAGGGTGAAGTGTGATTGTGTATTGATTTCATGTATTTGTCTTGTATTAGGTTATCTAGCGTTTGGTTTTATGTACATGCAAACCCTAGATCTAACCATGGTATAATTCGAAAGCGGTAAATTGCGAAAATGTAAAGTCTACGCTATTACAAATAAAATCTGGGAGTGGGGGTACAAATTTACAAATGGGGATGAGACTTAGGAATATGGTGTCCAATAGATTACAACCAAATCGAATTTGCGACCAAATGTAAATGTAACGAATATATAAAATAAGCAAATGTATAAGGTATTAAGTACAAGTATGTTGAGTAAGTGTTCGTGCATATGTGTATGTAATTATTTACAGGTTCGAAAATGTGAATTTAAATGCGTATTATTAAGTATTGTTTTAACTTAAAGAAAAATTAAATGTTTATTTACTTAATTAGTCTTGTAATCTTGTATATTGTTAATATGTACAAAAAAAAAAGAATGTTTTGATTAAATGTTTTAAGTTCTAATTATATATATAAAAAAATGTATTTTGTCTTGATTATGTACAAACATTTCTAAGAAAGGAAAATGTATTTATTTTTTAAAAGAATTTATGTTCAAAGAGAATATTTTAATTAAAAGAAAAAGGTGTTTTCAATTTTAATTATATTGTGTGATAAAAAAATGTATTTTTGTGTATTTGTGTTTAATATATATTCAAAAAAAATGTTTTAAATTAATTAAATTAGGTATATATAAAAAAAAAGTGTATTGATTATGTACAAGAAAAATATTTTAATCAAATGTTTAAAGAAAAATATATTTTCAATTAATTATGTATTAAACAAATGTATTTTATTAGTGATAAAAAGTTATTGTAAAGAAAAATGTGTTAGTTTAAGTTTTTATTAAGAAGAGAACAAAAGAAAGTTAGGTTATGTAAAGGAATTAAAATGATAAAAGAGCAGATGAATGTGTTGGGCTTTAGATGTTGGAGAAAGGGCGAGGCCCATTTACTTGAGACAGGTTCTTTAGGGTTTGTGAGAACTATTTCAGAAAGGGGAAAAGTTAGGGTTACAGCGCCGTTGGGGTTTCGTTCGTCTTCTCCGATTGCCTTCGTCCTTTGGCCATGGTTGCTGAACAGCGCCTCCTCGCCTGAGCTACTAACGCTACCCCCTAAACTCTCTTTCCTCCATAGCTCGAGCTCAGTGGTCTTACGAAAACAAGGTTTGATCTTGATGCTTTATATTCTTTTACGAGTTTCATGCTTATTTCGTTTTGAGTTTTGACCTTAAACTTTTATTATTGAGGTGGCGGAAGAAAAAGAGAGATAGAGGCGTACTACCTTCGGTCTTGGAGAAGGAGGAGAGGTAGGGTAGGTGGCGCTCCGGAAGCTTGCCGGCGGGGATGCGGTGCTGATGATCTCTTTGAGCTTCCTGGTATCTTTACCTTTTTGCCATTTTAGGGTTTCATGATGATATTGCACTGAAAACCCTTTTAAAAATTCACTTCTTTATCTCTTCTCCTCGTTGGCTTGCCTTCTGTTTATGTTGCCTTGAGATACCTTTGCCTTTGAACGTTTGCCTGTGATGTATCTTCTTTGCCCAAGGATGAACCTAGGGTTCTGAGGGCCCTGAATGCATGCTTATGTTGCCCTTTTTTGTCGCTATGTGTTGGATGCCTGTGTTGGATGCCTTGAGATGCTTCTTTTACTTGTCCCTCAGTTGCCTTGCTTTGAGTTGCTCCAGTATTTCTTTATCTCCTCCTTCTATCGCCTTGAATGTGCTTCTTTTTTTTACTGCCCAATGATGAGTTTTCCGAGGGCCTGGGATGTTTTAAACTGGCTCTTGGCCTTTGATAAGTTTCTTTGACTCTTGATTGCTGGCTTCAGTTTTGTTTAGGCAGGATTGTATGCAGATTCAAAGCTTTAGAAGGTTTGATAGGGTAGGCATTTTTGGCTTGGCCAGTTTTGTTTAGGCAGGATTGTATGCTTGGCATTGTCTTTGACAAAGGTCTATAGGTTGATGGTTAAGGCAGGACATCAGGTTTCTTAGTGTTTGGCCTGGATTATTTGGTACAGGTTTGAGCTTCTTTGGTCTTTTACAGTTCAGGTAGGTAAGGTTTGAACTGATTGTTTCAGGCTTGATCTTTGCTTGAGTTGGTTAAGGCTTTTGGGCCCTGAGACTGGTTTATGCTTTAAGGCATATGCAGGATTTTTAGGCTTTCAGATTGTTGGTTTTGACAGGGTTCAGGTTTGTATGTTTATGCAGGGGATAAGAGGCTTCAGCAGGTTCTTTGAAACAAGGCTTTTGGTTCTTATGCTTGTTAACAAATAGGTTCCAGGTTCTTTGGGACTTGGAGGCTTATCAGTTTTGTATATTTTTTTTGTATTGGTTTTGCTCTCCTTCTTTCTTTACTGTACTGTCTTTTGTTTTGTTTTATATATCTTTCTATCTCTCAAGCCTAAAGCCTAAGCCTGCAAAACCTGCTCTTCTATCTCTCTTCTCTTTCTCTTCAGTACGGCTAATATATTAAACTATGTTTGTGCTTGTACTTTTTGTTCTGAAAGGGCCACTTTATTTTTGGGAAATGATGAAAAGAAATAGCTTTGCTTGCATAACAAATTTCCTCTGCATATTTGTCCCTTCTTGACAGCTTCTTGTACTTTGTATCTTTTGATATCTTCTTTATTGACAGCTTGGGTACCTTTTTGGATAGTAACTTGTACTTTGACAGTTTTGGATGGTTTGAAAGTTGTGATTCAGTTTGGACTTTCTGTTTGTATTGAACTATGCAGTTTGACAATTTTTGAATTGTGCAATTTTGACTTTTGTGCATTCATTTTTAGCAAATAAAAACTCGTCCCTCTTTGTGAACCGGGAGAAATCCCGTGATTTGCAGAGAGGGTTAACTGATCCCAATCAGTGGCCCTTAATGATGAATTTTATATCTGTCTCTTTTATCTATCTGCTATTGACTTTCCTTTTTTCCTTTTGCAGATGAATAATTGAATGGAGGGGAGCAAAGGATAGCAGATGAAGAATTGAAGAATAGAAAATGTTTAGGATAGTATTCTTTTTATTTAAATTTAAATTAATGTAAAATCATTGCTTGTAACTAAATTATAAACAATAATTGTACGAATAATTTAAAAATAAATAAAAGTTTTCATTATCCAATTAATTCTATTTTATCCTTTATTGTTTATTTATTATTTAAAATTCTCTGAATTAAAATAATTGAAAAATAAATTCCAATCACTTAATCTTAGAATAATAAATAATTTAAATAAACAAAGCTTTAGCAAATTGATCAGTTAAACCTGGCATTTCCAATATCCAAAGCAAAGCAACAGTTAATCAAGACAACTGATCAGGCGCATTCCCTTTTCACTGATTTCTTACCGAACACTGTAAATCCAAACTGAATGTATCCTTTGACTGGTTCAATCAAACAAACGTGAATTCAATCCAAATGCCCTCTTTTACTAATTAAGTCAAACAATGCGAATTCAAACCAAATCTCGGAATAACTTGCAAAGCATCGTAGAATTAAATCTTTCTGAGAACGTGCCCACAAAAACCCTAATTCCTGATTAAATTCCAAAGAGCGTTCGCCTGATCAAAGTTGAGCCAAAATCAACCAAAACCCTAAGCCAACTGTGTGAAACATTCCAGAGCCCTGAAAATCAATGAAACCCTAATTGTGTCCTGACTGACGAGAAAAGTCTGTTTGACCGATTCTTGAGCCAGTCTGAAAAAATCAGGAAACGCCTGAAGCTGTAATTTCTTGTGGAAAAATGCGAGGGTAAATTTTGGGGTACAACAGTTGCCCCTGTTCAATCTTCTTGAACCTGGAGAGTTAGATTGGCAAGTTTGCCTTTCGCGACTTGAAGGTAAAAGAAGATTGGACACTAAAGTGCCCAGAAAATTTGCACTCGGCGATATGATGGTAGAGGTGAATGGGCTTAAAGATGCCATTTGGTGATGGGCTTAAAGATGCCATCTGATGCGATAGAATCTTGTCGGGGGATGGGCTTAAAGATGCCATCGGGAAATGGGCTTAAAGATGCCATTTGGCGGCTGCTGATAGGAGGATGGGCTTAAAGATGCCATCTGGAAATGGGCTTAAAGATGCCATTTGGTGAGTATCAGAAAGGAACCCATGTTTTGGAACATCTCTGAATTTGGGGGTCTGAATAAGCAATAGATTGACATCCACGTTTTGGAGAATCCGTAAACTATTTTCAGGAGTTGAGATTGAATAAGCAATAGAGCAGCGTCCATTGTTGGGAGGCATCCGTAAATTGTTTTCAAAAAATGCATCTGAACAAGTTGATAGATTAACATCCATTGTTGGGAAGAATCCGTAAACTGTTTTCAGAAGTCTTAAGAAGAATCTGAACAAGCAATAGGTTAACATCCGTTACTGGAGAACCCGTGAACTATTTTCAGAAATCTTGAAGTGGAAGAGGAACCAGTGTAGGGCTTCCTGATGATGTGCTCGTATAAAACTGCATCTGGATGGATCTGGAATAAGTATCAGAATGTCGCCGTGTCCGGGTCACATCTGAACTATTTCTGGATGAATCTTGGGAGATGATCTTTGTCTGTTGACTGATCTTACCTGAAAAGGCAAAGGATTTGTTGTATGCAATGTTATGATGCATGATGCAATGTATGTGACATCAATGTTTATGACATGATTGTGATGAATGCGCATGTAAGCTGATGAGCTATCTTGCTGAGGATAAATGAATCCTGGATGGCTGAAGACAAAAGCATCTTGACTGCTGCCGGGAAGAATAATTCCTGGTTATTGTTGGGGAAGAGAATTCCTGATGACCTCTACTGGGGAGTTCCAATCTAATTGACTCATGCTGGGGAGGTAAGACTGAGAATCTCCAGTTTGGAGGGAAATATCTCTGTGGGGAGAAGGGTCACTAGTCTGGCTCCGCTAGGGATTGATAATTTGAAGTTTTAGCTTTGCTGGGGATAATGAAACTTGACTCTGAGTGGAGTTAGCTTCTGGAAGGTTCTCTGGCTGGGGATTGCGAGAGTCCTCTGATTACTGCAGGTGAAGGCTTGGAATCTGAACAAGCGATAGATTGACATCCGTTACTGGAGAATCCGTGAACTGTTTTCAGAAGTCTTGAAGTTGAATAAGCAATAGAGCAGCATCCGTTGTTGGGAAGCGTCCGTAAACTGTTTTCAAAGGTTGCATCTGAACAAGTAATAGATTAACATCCGTTGTTGGGAAGAATCCATAAACTGTTTTCAGAAGTCTTGAGGTTGAATAAGCAATAGAGCAGCATCCGTTGTTGGGAAGCGTCCGTAAACTGTTTTCAAAGGTTGCATCTGAACAAGTAATAGATTAACATCCGTTGTTGGGAAGAATCCATAAACTGTTTTCAGAAGTCTTGAGGTTGAATAAGCAATAGAGCAGCATCCGTTGTTGGGAAGCGTCCGTAAACTGTTTTCAAAGGTTGCATCTGAACAAGTAATAGATTAACATCCGTTGTTGGGAAGAATCCATAAACTGTTTTCAGAAGTCTTGAGGTTGAATAAGCAATAGAGCAGCATCCGTTGTTGGGAAGCGTCCGTAAACTGTTTTCAAAGGTTGCATCTGAACAAGTAATAGATTAACATCCGTTGTTGGGAAGAATCCATGAACTGTTTTCAGAAGTCTTGAGAAGAATCTGAACAAGTGATAGGTCAACATCCGTTACTTGGAGAACCCGTGAACTGTTTTCAGAAATCTTGAAGTTGAAGAGGAACCGGTGTAGGGTTTCCTGATGATGAGCTCGTGTAAAACTGCATCTGGATAAATCTGGAATAAGTGTCAGAATGTCGCCGTGTTCGGGTCACATCTGAACTATATCTTGAAAGTCTGAATGAGTTATAGAATGTCGCCATCTGTGGGTCACATCTTGAACTACATTCTGTCTTTTGAGGTGATAAGGAAATTGTTGAACACTTTTGACATTCGAATGCCCCAAATGGTGATGAAGGAGTCTTGAATCATATTACTCTACATATTGAGATATTTCTTGAAATCTTGACCGGACTGCCCCAGGTTAACTGAACTTTGAAAGATCTATTGAAACTTGACTGGACTGCCCCAGGTTAACTGGATTTTGAAAGATCTGTTGGACCTCGACTGGACTGCCCCAGGTTAATTGGATGGTGACATGTCATGCCCCCTGCTGATAGGAGATTTGCAATGGAAGTGTTATCCTCTTGAAGTGATTTTTACTTACTGAGAGAGTTTTCGTTCCTCCGAACATTCGCTGTATGAATTTCTTCGCTGTCAAACAAAAAGCCAAATGTAGACAGTGATATTCAAGCAATGCAAAGTTTATGTTTGTCTCGAAGTTTTGAAAAATGCGTTTTTAGCAGAAAACTTTTCATAAGACAAGTCAACACAAGATTTAGAGTAAAGCCCTACAGGAGTCAGGATACCTTTTGTAATAGTATGCTTTCGAACTAACCCATGCTTCAATTAGGACTTTTGAAGGGTTGTAACGTGGCTTGGTTCACGGTTTAAGAAACAAAGGATAAAAGCTCAAAGTATATTTGTACCCACCCGCTCTTCGTGATGTTCTCCAACCTAAGCTCAGTTAATTGTGCGTCACACTCTGTTTTGAGTTTGGAACGACTTTTGGGCGATGGTTCACCGGTTGAATTTGGGGAGACAGTCATCATCTCCTTTTCTTTTTTAACATTTTTCATGTTGTTGAGGATTTTGTAACGACCTCACTATTTTGATTTTGATTTGTTATCCCTAACTTTTGCCTGACTGTTACCGTTTTCCGGGATTACCGTCAGCGGGATGCCCCAGCTTTCTTAAGCCTCCTTTATTGGTTTTAGCTTGGTGGGCTTTTCTCTTTTGAGAGATTGACTGTCTACGTGATAGGGAACCACTCTTGTCTTTTGATTCCAACGGAATGCTTTCTTTTTCGACGTCGTTTGTTGTATTATGAACTGAGAGTTTGCGACTTCAATGCGCATTTTCTTTTGAATTAAACTGAGAGACTACCCTGCCCCAGGTTTATATCAAAGGTTTTGATTGTTTAGAACAGAAAACTCCTACTTCTTTGGCTCGAAGGGGTTGACTAGGGATTAACTTCCTTATAACTCCAGTGTTTGGGAATTGAAAGAAATGCTTGTACATCATCAGCAAGGTCTGTTCAAAAGCATATTGTATAAGATCATGGTATTGTTTCGTCATCCTCCCTCTAAAGGCTTACAGCTTTTTATCAAGAGTCGAATATCATAAAGAAAAGCATGAGAATAGTGAAACGAATGGATGAATTCAAGACAAACATATGCAATGCATTAATGAAAACAGAGTTTAGCATCAACAAATAATTGTTTGACAGCAAAAGAAATTACAACTTTGAAAATTCAAAATGAAGGAAAAGTCTTTCAGCTTGAGCTTCGTCACTTCAGGTGGAGCACTCCTTAACGGAAGATTTTCATCTCACCGTCTGGCATGAATTCCAGCACCCCAATGTCGATCAGATCTTGAATCTTGTTCTTCAAGGCCCAACAGTCGTTGGTGTCGTGCCCCGGGCTGTAGGAATGGTAAACACAAAACGCGTCGGGATGATAGTGAGGAGAGGAGGTATTGAGCTTCTGAGGAGGATCCCTTAGGGTGAGCAAGTTGACCTCCAACAGGCGCTTCAGTATAAAGAACGATGGTATCTCAGTCTCCGTGAACTGTCTTCCCGATGTTTCTTACTTACGCTGATTACCCCGTTGACGCTGGCGAGGTTGTTGATGGGCTTGTGACCCTGAAGCAAGCGAAGGAGCCTTCCCCTTGTATTCTTGAGTGGATGGAGGCTGAGCGGTGACTTGCTATTCAACCTCAGATGTTTGCCCCAATTGGTTATTTGGAAGCAGTTGGCGGACAAGAACTCTGAGTTCCTCTTGTCTTTGAGATAGGTCTTGGATGAGAGCCATCTGGCCCACCAACTGTCCCATCACTTGGGTCCTCATGGTTGTCAGATCAAACTGCAGCTCCGCAAGCTGATCACTCCTGGCATTGTTGGAATTCTCCAAGCCCTTTGTGAGGAGAGCTTTCATCTCCTCTTGCCCCAGAGACAAGTTCAGGAACATCTCCTGCAGCTGAGCAGTCTGGTCTTGGATGTCTTTGACAGACCATTCTAGAGCCATCTCTTACTGAAATAAACAGCAAGAGAGTAAGGAAACCTGAAAAGGAAAGACTGTCAAAATGCAATGCATGATATGTGGATGCATGCTTTCAAGGATCTCTTGGGGTAAACACAAGAAAATGTTAGAGGTTGAACTTGGATCTTTGATTGGAGAACTTTGCACCGGTGGATGTCTTTCCACGAGAATCAAGCTCACCATATCAAGTGGGTCATCGCCACTGATTCAAGTTGTTGCACTTGATCTTTGTTTGTAGAACTTTGTATCGGTGGATGTCTTTCCACGAGAATCACGCTCACCATGTCGAGTGGGTCATAGCCACTGATTCAAGTTGTTGTACTTGATCTTTGATTGGCATTGGTTATAGGAAAAACCTCTTTGCCCCTTGGTAGACGTCTAGTTCAACGTAACCCTGCATCAAAAGAACCTTCGAGATCCTTGAAATGGTTATTGAAAATGCTATGGTATGATGTTATGATGTTATGTACATGTATGCAAAAAGCAAGTGAGTGTATATACATGCAAACATATTCACACAAAGCAAACAAGTCCTTAGGTTTAGGCTTGCATGAGGTTTAGGTAAGTACCCTCTTGAAGTTAGTTGGCTCATCCTGTCCTAAAATAGAAACCGGGTTCTAAGGAGCTCAATATCATTGGATTGTTTTTTGTGTTCATTGTTTCGGTTTAGCCACTTAACTGGCGACCAAAATATTCCAAGAAAACAACCCTCAAATGAGTGTAGTATCGAGTATCTACCAACTTCGGACTGCACCAAAGTCGGTCATCTCACTACCCCAAAAAGGCTAAGATGGTCAATTAAGGTTCTAAGAGTTCGTTAGTGCTTCACGACATCACTCAGCGGCCCCGTACTCTCCTTGATTGAACTCAAGGGTTACCGGTACTCACAAATATGTCACACTAACATAGCTTACTGCTTCAACCGTGTCGGTATACCCCGCACAGTTCCCTCACATTTTTTTTTTGCTATTTACCTAAGAAGGTGCCCCAAATCCGGGTGGAGGATTTACAATAAACCCAAACAAGAACCCAAAAGATAAAGCAATCAAGTCAATCAAAGCAAGAGAGTAAAGGTGATCTAAACCCTAAGGTAACCCCACTTTTAAGTCTATCAGTATCCCCAGCAGAGTCGCCAGTTCTGTGATACGGTGGGATAACTGACTATGAGTTTTACGTTTGTATTCGCACTTGTTCGGTTGAGCAAGAGTCGCCACCGACTTTTTATTTTATCCTAAAAGAAAGGTTTAAAAAGCACAACAAAAACCTTTTGAGATATTTCGTGGGTTCGGGGGGTAGATTATGAAAAGGGAAGGTATTAGCACCCTTTTCATCCATGGTTATCCATGGGCTCTTAGTTACTTGGTTTTTTAGATCACTTGCCTTGATTTTTGATTGCTTGAAAATGGTGTGTAGGTGTGTGTGTTTGAAAATGTTTTGGAAGAAGATGCCTTGTCTTAGGCTACCCTTGTAACAATTCTTTACTCGAATGTTTTACAAAGGTGTGTATCTTTTCGAAAAGATGTTTCAAATGATTTTGAGAGTTTGTTTTGACAGTGTTTGTGGAGTGTGGTTTTTGAAAAGAAGGCAAGCGTTTTTGCAAGTTGATCTCAAGTAACTAAGAGTTTTGTCTACCCTATTGTACTCAAAGGTTTTCTCTATGTTTTCAACCCTTTTTAACAATTTTGTTCCACCATTGAATTTGGTGGACAATCTTACGTTTAGGATGTTTAACGGGACGGGCGCGGGTCATCGTATGGACCATGAATGCAATGATGCCAAGTGTCTTTGGCGATTTTGCTTTGAAGGGACTATGATCATTCCATTTAGGCAACATTCGAAAGCGTCATCGAGGGACTTATGATCATTTGAATTTGTTTTGCCAAAGATACTCGACGTGCAAGCATGGCCCATTTTGGGAGGCAAAATATGGGATTACCCTAGAGGGTGCAAGTGTGATTGTGTATTGATTTCATGTATTTGTCTTGTATTAGGTTATCTAGCGTTTGGTTTTATGTACATGCAAACCCTAGATCTAACCATGGTATAATTCGAAAGCGGTAAATTGCGAAAATGTAAAGTCTACGCTATTACAAATAAAATCCGGGAGTGGGGGTACAAATTTACAAATGGGGATGAGACTTAGGAATATGGTGTCCAATAGATTACAACCAAATCGAATTTTCGACCAAATGTAAATGTAACGAATATACAAAATAAGCAAATGTATAAGGTATTAAGTACAAGTATGTTGAGTAAGTGTTCGTGCATATGTGTATGTAATTATTTACAGGTTCGAAAATGTGAATTTAAATGCGTATTATTAAGTATTGTTTTAACTTAAAGAAAAATTAAATGTTTATTTACTTAATTAGTCTTGTAATCTTGTATATTGTTAATATGTACAAAAAAAAGAATGTTTTGATTAAATGTTTTAAGTTCTAATTATATATATAAAAAAATGTATTTTGTCTTGATTATGTACAAACATTTCTAAGAAAGGAAAATGTATTTATTTTTTAAAAGAATTTATGTTCAAAGAGAATATTTTAATTAAAAGAAAAAAGTGTTTTCAATTTTAATTATATTGTGTGATAAAAAAATGTATTTTTGTGTATTTGTGTTTAATATATATTCAAAAAAAATGTTTTAAATTAATTAAATTAGGTATATATAAAAAAAAGTGTATTGATTATGTACAAGGAAAATATTTTAATCAAATGTTTAAAGAAAAATGTATTTTCAATTAATTATGTATTAAACAAATGTATTTTATTAGTGATAAAAAGTTATTGTAAAGAAAAATGTGTTAGTTTAAGTTTTTATTAAGAAGAGAACAAAAGAAAGTTAGGTTATGTAAAGGAATTAAAATGATAAAAGAGCAGATGAATGTGTTGGGCTTTAGATGTTGGAGAAAGGGCGAGGCCCATTTACTTGAGACAGGTTCTTTAGGGTTTGTGAGAACTATTTCAGAAAGGGGAAAAGTTAGGGTTACAGCGCCGTTGGGGTTTCGTTCGTCTTCTCCGATTGCCTTCGTCCTTTGGCCATGGTTGCTGAACAGCGCCTCCTCGCCTGAGCTACTAACGCTACCCCCTAAACTCTCTTTCCTCCATAGCTCGAGCTCAGTGGTCTTACGAAAACAAGGTTTGATCTTGATGCTTTATATTCTTTTACGAGTTTCATGCTTATTTCATTTTGAGTTTTGACCTTAAACTTTTATTATTGAGGTGGCGGAAGAAAAAGAGAGATAAAGGCGTACTACCTTCGGTCTTGGAGAAGGAGGAGAGGTAGGGTAGGTGGCGCTCCGGAAGCTTGCCGGCGGGGATGCGGTGCTGATGATCTCTTTGAGCTTCCTGGTATCTTTACCTTTTTGCCATTTTAGGGTTTCATGATGATATTGCACTGAAAACCCTTTTAAAAATTCACTTCTTTATCTCTTCTCCTCGTTGGCTTGCCTTCTGTTTATGTTGCCTTGAGATACCTTTGCCTTTGAACGTTTACCTGTGATGTATCTTCTTTGCCCAAGGATGAACCTAGGGTTCTGAGGGCCCTGAATGCATGCTTATGTTGCCCTTTTTTGTCGCTATGTGTTGGATGCCTGTGTTGGATGCCTTGAGATGCTTCTTTTACTTGTCCCTCAGTTGCCTTGCTTTGAGTTGCTCCAGTATTTCTTTATCTCCTCCTTCTATCGCCTTGAATGTGCTTCTTTTTTTTACTGCCTAATGATGAGTTTTCTGAGGGCCTGGGATGTTTTAAACTGGCTCTTGGCCTTTGATAAGTTTCTTTGACTCTTGATTGCTGGCTTCAGTTTTGTTTAGGTAGGATTGTATGCAGATTCAAAGCTTTAGAAGGTTTGATAGGGTAGGCATTTTTGGCTTGGCCAGTTTTGTTTAGGCAGGATTGTATGCTTGGCGTTGTCTTTGACAAAGGTCTATAGGTTGATGGTTAAGGCAGGACATCAGGTTTCTTAGTGTTTGGCCTGGATTATTTGGTATAGGTTTGAGCTTCTTTGGTCTTTTACAGTTCAGGTAGGTAAGGTTTGAACTGATTGTTTCAGGCTTGATCTTTGCTTGAGTTGGTTAAGGCTTTTGGGCCCTGAGACTGGTTTATGCTTTAAGGCATATGCAGGATTTTTAGGCTTTCAGATTGTTGGTTTTGACAGGGTTCATGTTTGTATGTTTATGCAGGGGATAAGAGGCTTCAGCAGGTTCTTTGAAACAAGGCTTTTGGTTCTTATGCTTGTTAACAAACAGGTTCCAGGTTCTTTGGGACTTGGAGGCTTATCAGTTTTGTATATTTTTTTTGTATTGGTTTTGCTCTCCCTCTTTCTTTACTGTACTGTCTTTTGTTTTGTTTTATATATCTTTCTATCTCTCAAGCCTAAAGCCTAAGCCTGCAAAACCTGCTCTTCTATCTCTCTTCTCTTTCTCTTCAGTACAGCTAATATATTAAACTATGTTTGTGCTTGTACTTTTTGTTCTGAAAGGGCCACTTTATTTTTGGGAAATGATGAAAAGAAATAGCTTTGCTTGCATAACAAATTTCCTCTGCATATTTGTCCCTTCTTGACAGCTTCTTGTACTTTGTATCTTTTGATATCTTCTTTATTGACAGCTTGGGTATCTTTTTGGATAGTAACTTGTACTTTGACAGTTTTGGATGGTTTGAAAGTTGTGATTCAGTTTGGACTTTCTGTTTGTATTGAACTATGCAGTTTGACAATTTTTGAATTGTGCAATTTTGACTTTTGTGCATTCATTTTTAGCAAATAAAAACTCGTCCCTCTTTGTGAACCAGGAGAAATCCTGTGATTTGCAGAGAGGGTTAACTGATCCCAATCAGTGGCCCTTAATGATGAATTTTATATCTGTCTCTTTTATCTATCTGCTATTGACTTTCCTTTTTTCCTTTTGCAGATGAATAATTGAATGGAGGGGAGCAAAGGATAGCAGATGAAGAATTGAAGAATAGAAAATGTTTAGGATAGTATTCTTTTTATTTAAATTTAAATTAATGTAAAATCATTGCTTGTAACTAAATTATAAACAATAATTGTACGAATAATTTAAAAATAAATAAAAGTTTTCATTATCCAATTAATTCTATTTTATCCTTTATTGTTTATTTATTATTTAAAATTCTTTGAATTAAAATAATTGAAAAATAAATTCCAATCACTTAATCTTAGAATAATAAATAATTTAAATAAACAAAGCTTTAGCAAATTGATCAGTTAAACCTGGCATTTCCAATATCCAAAGCAAAGCAACAGTTAATCAAGACAACTGATCAGGCGCATTCCCTTTTCACTGATTTCTTACCGAACACTGTAAATCCAAACTGAATGTATCCTTTGACTGGTTCAATCAAACAAACGTGAATTCAATCCAAATGCCCTCTTTTACTGATTAAGTCAAACAATGCGAATTCAAACCAAATCTCGGAATAACTTGCAAAGCATCATAGAATTAAATCTTTCTGAGAACGTGCCCACAAAAACCCTAATTCCTGATTAAATTCCAAAGAGCATTCGCCTGATCAAAGTTGAGCCAAAATCAACCAAAACCCTAAGCCAACTGTGTGAAACATTCCAGAGCCCTGAAAATCAATGAAACCCTAATTGTGTCCTGACTGACGAGAAAAGTCTGTTTGACCGATTCTTGAGCCAGTCTAAAAAAATCAGGAAACGCCTGAAGCTGTAATTTCTTGTGGAAAAATGCAAGGGCAAATTTTGGGGTACAACAGTAGAGTTTGAAAGTTCATGCATCATTTATATTTTGTAAAGGTGGTGAATATTGGTGTTGTGAAATTGGTTCAAGGATTTGCATTCTTCCTGAGAAAAAATGTGGTGGATATGGTTCTTTGATTGGTTGATAGATAAACAAAAAACTTTTAGACTTAAAAATAAAAATTTAGTTTAGAAACATGATGGAAATTGTGTATGAGATTTGACATATATTAATTATATGGAAACAACACTAAAGATAAAACAAAGTTGTATGAGTGTAATGAGTAGGCTATGAATTTTTATTTTTAAAACACAACCGTCATCGGAAAAAAAAATTATTAAGCAAATTGAAAAAAAAAAATAATAATAAAAGATTTGAAAACAAGAGTGCGTGTGACTCATAGAATTGTTGTTTGAAAAAAATATCATCAGATATTTATCATTTGGTTTAAATTGCAAATAAATTAAAACTAAAAAGACAAAAATTGAAAAAATAAAGGGAGGGGGAGATTTTTTATTGAGAAAAATTTTGATTTTTGAATATGTTTCTCAGAGTTTCTGTTCAGAAACTTTGGAGAAAAACCAGAAGTGAGGGAAAGAAATGAGATTATGAAATCGTAGATTTTTAGATGAAAAATTATGTTGGACAATAGTTCTATTTATAGATTTAGAATTAGGTTAAAAAAACTTAGCAAATAAGTTACCCAAAAATCAAGAGAAACCCGCCTGATCTTTAAAAAAGGAAAAAAAATTAATAACAAAAAATAGAAAAAGAAAATGTTAAAATTGTAACACAGAGATTCGAACCCGCAACTTCATACTTGCAAGCTTTATTTCTTATCAACTGTGTTATGTTACTCATTTAAAATAAAAACCCAATTGAAAGTATATGAAAGTGAACAAGTATTTGCTATTTAAAATACAAATAATTTGAAATAAACTATCATACATTTTTAAATGAGCAAAATAAATTATTGTTAAAATGTTAGTAAAATTTGGGGCAAATTTGGGGTATGACAGCTGTTGATAATATTTTTGTCTGTAGAAATAAAGGGAGGACAAATTTGGAGTATGACAGTTGTTGATAATAAGGATAATGATAGAGACCATTATAGTGTTAAACCTCCTATATTTAATGGGAAAAAATTTGACCATTGGAAGGACATAATTGAAAGTTATTTTATGGGATATGACTTGGATCTATGAGATTTGATAGTTGAGGGCTACACTCACCCAATAGATGATAAATGTCTAAAGATTGCAAGAAGTGCAATGACAGATGCTCAAAAAAAGATTCACAAAAACCACTACAAAGCAAGAGCAATTTTGCTGAGTGTTATTTCTTAAATTGAGTATGAGAAGATCAGACAAAGAGACTGCAAAGTCTATTTTTGATTCTCTTCTATGACTCATGAAGGCAACACTCAAGTTAAGGAGACAAAGGCTCTGGCCCTAATCCAGAAATATGAAGCCTTCAAAATGGAAGATGATGAATCTGGGGAAACTATGTTTTCAAGATTCCAGACACTTGTTGCAGGACTCAAGATTCTGAACAAAGGATATTCTACTGCAGATCATGTCAAGAAAATTATCAGAAGTTTGCCTAAGAAATGGAGATCAATGGTGACTGCCTTGAAGTTGTCCAAGGATCTGAACAATACCAGTCTTGAGGAGCTAATTAGTTCTTTAAAAAGTAATGAGATCGAGCTTGAAGAAGATGAACCTTATAAAAGAGTTAAATTTGTGGCTCTGAAGTCTAAGCCTGAAAAGACAAAGGCTTTTCAAGATGAATAAGAATTAGAAGGATCTGAAGAAGATTCATGTGAAGATGAAATCTCTCGAATATCCTGAAGGATAAGCAAGATATAGAAACATAGACAGAGCAACTTTAGAGGGTTAAGAAAAACAAATGGTAGATTTGAATCTACATCTGGTAAGAAGAAAGCGTTTGGAAAAGAAGTTATATGTTATGAGTGCAAAGAGCATGGAAATTACAAGAATGAATGCCCAAAGTTCAGAAAAGACAAGAAGCCCAAGAAGGTCTTAAAAGAAAAGAAGGATCTCATGGCAATATGAGATGATTCAGAATCAGAAGAGGAAGATTCTGATGAAGAACATGCTAACGTGTAACTCATGGCCAATACAAGTATAAATGAAGTTATCTCAGAGTGTGAGTTGACAACTAATGATAGGTCAGACTCTTAAGACGAAGCAGAGGTAATTGCTTCTCGATCTCTTTTGAACTTGAATCTTGTTTATCTGAAATGATGAGAAAATATCAACTTCTTCTAAGTAAACACAAAAATCTGAAAAAGACTTTTGTAGTTACTTCTGAGGACTCTACTAAGAATGAGCAAAACTTTTTTGATTTAAATATTGTGTTTTTCCACAAGCTTGTCGTGTTTAGCTTGTGTAAGTGAGTTTGTTAATATTGTAATTTCTGTGCATAGAGTGTGTTGGTGATGGTGGAGTTGCATAGCAGTTGCACCAGATGCTGCTGTCTTTTTTCTGCATACGGTGTAGCGCGTTAAGTGCACTATGCTGTGCAGAGCCAATAAATTCTTTTTAAATTTTTACTTGGCTTTTCTTTTTCCCACTTCCACCTAGGCCTTGTAGTAGTAAATACTATTAGTATAATTAATTCTTTTGTTGTTGTTTGGACTCAATTTTGGTTTGATATCTTGAAGTCGCTTTTGGTGATTTTCCAAGTTTGAGTGTTTCAACTTGCGAATGCATGGTAATGATTTTGTTAAACTTTTGTACACGTTCGAGGTATGTGTTTATCACTTGTATACCTTAGCATATTCATGATACTTAGACTTTTTACAATTTTTATGCCATTCATTCTCTTGTACACTTGTTCATTTGTGAATCACTTTAGTTCTTGCCCTTTTTTGTGAGGTAGCTTTCCATTGTTCACATATAATGGAGACTACAATGCTTGTTTTAACTAGATTTTATTATGTTTAATCTTGTATTTATGTTGATTGTATGAATGCAAAAAAGTGATCAAGGCATTTTTTTGTTCCATTTTGAGAACAACTACCTTGGCTAAATAGTCAATTCACCTTGTGAGTGTGTAATCATTAGTAACCCCTTTGAGATTTTGGTCGATATCCATGTTCTATTTGCTAAATGCTTATCTATGAGTGTTTAGTTTCTCTTTTTGCATGGATATTGATTTTTTGTTTTCTTGAATCCTCAATCATTGTTTTGGTTTGAATTTTTACTTTGCCTTAGAAATTAAGGAGTATTCACTTTAATGTATAGGTGAATTCAAGTTGGGGAGAAAAATGATTGTATATTTATTGGTTGATTGCTATGAGGCTGAGAAAGAAAGAAAAAGAAAGAAAAATAAGAAGAAAAAAAAGAAAAAGTGAAAAAGAAGTGAAAATAAAAAGAAATAAAAAAAGAGAAAAGTTTTGAAAAACAAAAACAAAAAGAGTTTGAAATAATATTGTGTTAATAAGTGATGTGAGTTGGTTTGAAATTTGGAAAGAAGAAGAAGTTTGATTGAAATTATTTTGCTTGAGTCTTTATGAGTTGATCACTCCCTTAGGTTTAGACAAGTTTTTGTTTCGATTAGCTTTAGGACTTATCCCTTGTTTGTTAACCAAGCCACATTACAACCTTGAAAAGCCCTTAAGATTCTTGCCTTTGTATGTTCAATATGAATTTTTGAATGAATGCATAATTTAGTCTTTTGTTTGCAAGATTGTGGATGAGTGAAAATACCCCATTTTTGTGTGTTTTTCATCTACTGATGATTGTGTTTGCTAGGTGTGGTTCATTTGTGAACTAGTATTATTTTAGAATGTCTGGCATGATTTTTATATTTAGCATTCATTTCGAGTTTATGATATAATCGTAATTTAGTGGTAAGTGTTTATTTTGTATGTACTATTTTTCGTTTGAACCATTGCATTTGTTTTCCGTTTTTAAAAACCTGTTGATTTGTGATTCTTGAATTATTGTCTTTTGCTTCTTTAAGTTTATTTGACTTTGTTTGAGGAAAAACAATGTTTTAAGTTGGGGAGAGTTTGATAAGTACAAAAATTTAGTTATTTTGTATATATTTTTTGTTGCACTTATCGACTCTTTATTTGTAATTTTGGTTGAATAACCCAACTTTGTGTATAAATACGTTTAGTTTGTGTATAATGCATTTTCTTGTATAAAGTGTATCGTTTGATAGTTTTGTATTCATTTTGTAGGTATTTGAGCATTGTTGGAGCAAGAGGAATAAAGCTCCAAGATGCATTTTTGGATCAATAAAGGAATAAGGCGAAAGATTGGAGCCATGGGAAGTTATACAGGAAAGCAACAGAAGTTGCTGGACTGTCATGGATCGTCGGGCGATAGAATTCATCGTCGGGCGAAATTAGGATGCCAAATTTCCATGAAGTCTCTTCCTTGCGTCACGTCTTGGTCGCCAGGCGAAAATAAGGAGAGTCGTCGGGCGATGAATTGTGATCGCCAGGTGATGGAATATATTTTTTTCAGTTGAGGATGTAGCTTATTCTGGGCCAAGTGTATATAAGTCAACGCCGGACGACGTGAATTGTGTCGTCGGGAGAAGGTTGCGGATCACAATTTTTTTATATTTCTTTTCATTTCATTTGGAGAGTTATGGTTTTTGGGGTGATTTTTGTTCTCCCAATTCCATCAACTTCATTTTTGTAGTAGATTATCTTAGATAACAACACTAGGGCTTTGCTTATGGATGATTGAAGGTGAATTTCTCATTGATCGGCTCTGACAAACCGGAAGATTTATGTGTTATCTCTTCTCCTCTCTATGTATTTCTTTTTTATTGGGTTTTGTATGTATATTTACTATGAACATATGTATATTTGTCGCTCTTGGCGTTATATAAAACTTTCTTTACAAATTTTTATGGATTGTTGTCCTGGATTTTCACTCTGTGTTAGGGATTTGAGTTGTTGTAGACATATACTTCTTAGATTCTTATCTAGGATGATTATCTGTTAGTTTCTGAACTCTAGAGATAGATTTAGAGCTGACATCTACTTGGGTATCAGAGCTTAATGCCTCTGTGTGGTTGTGCTGTACTGAGAGATCATCAGTGCGACTACATAGTTTTCTTTTGTGTTGTTGAGGAGGTAGAGAGATCATTTCATAGGTGATGCAGTCAGCTTCTCAATTTGGGTTAGAAAGGACTTAGGTTGTGAGTGATACGTAGTGACATTGATGAGTATTGTTAGGTTGAATATAATTGGTTGATAGATTTAAGTCTGTGATGAGTAGATTATATCCAGGCTTGATAAGTTCTTCCTTAGTTTTTTCTTTTCTTTACATTTATTTTCTGTTGATACTTTTCAAACCCATTTATCCCCAAACTCATTAACAAGAGATTTGTCGAACGATAATTTAATAACCAATCTCTGTGGACACGATAAATTCCTGAATAAATATTTCCAAAAATTTTGTTGCTTACCGCTACACTTCTTTCAACACTCCTCCATTTTCTGAAACCATCTTATATAAATATGATATGTAATTTCATATATTCTTAAACAACAGCATAGGCAGAAGCAAAATAGCTTCCATGATCTATGGTGTCATTATAAATGGGAAGAGGGGAATTTATTATGTTTATGGTAAATACAATTAAGAAAACAAATATTAATCTCCTTTTTCTTATCACTCCACACCAGCACAGACACAAAAAATTTAATGTTACGCGTAAACCCAAATTTATCAGAAACTTTGGGAAAACTAACCACAAAGGACCCAAAAAGATATGGGTACCAAAAGATAAGTTAATCTATGTTTCCAATATTCTAGATAACCGAGTTGAAACACCAATTCTAGAACCTGGGACGTGGATGATTTCAACACACAAAGGAAATAAGGCATATGTTCCAAGATTTGGAACCTAAAGCCTTGTAGCCTTATAATTTTTGAAGGAGGCCAGAAGGATAAAATATTCAGAACATGGACAATTGGTAACAATTTTCTTTCCTCTACTTCTGGTTGATTTTATTTATTCTTTACACTAACAAGTTTGATTCTGAGTACTTAATAAGGTATCATGTTGAGGTTACTCTGAATGCTCTAAAGGCTAAAGGGTAAACAAAAACTAAAAATATGCTTGCTAATGAATCAAGTCTTATTTACTTTTATGATTAGCTTGACTCTAAAAAGTCAAAGCAAGTTGATAAATTTTCAGATTTGGAGATTAGCTACTCAATCTCTGGAGGCAAGGGATTTGAAGTGAAAGTTTCTGAAAAGCGCTCAATGAAGAATTACTTAATCAGAATCTGGTGTTGCTAACTCTCCAGCCCTTCTGAAGAAGTCCAAACTCTGAAACCTCTCTTTCTGGAGATATGATTCTTGATGAAAAGATAGAACCTTTAATTGGTTTATATATTTTTTTGACCTTTTTGATTGATGTCAAAGGGGGAGAAAAATATATGATTTTGATTCAACTGATGATCATTTCTAATCAAAATTATTTTATAAGTCTTGAGCTCAGGGGAGCCTCTGTACAAGCTAAAATGAATTTTGATAGTATAAAAATTAGGGGGAGCTTTCTAACTTAACTCTGATGTTTTATATAAAAGTTGTTTAATTCTAGTAAAAAGTGTTCATTAAAATACATGGGTTTGTCATCATAAAAAAGGGGAGATTGTTGGAACAAGTTTTAATTCTGCAACTATCCTTGAGTTTTGATGATAACAAAGCATTGTATGTTTAGAGAATAATTTTGTACTCTAACAGTGCATTAACTGTGCAGACTCTGAACAACGCTAGTGATGTATACTTGAGAGGGATGGGGGTGTTTTCTAACTCTTAGACGTTTGTTTGTAATCTTTCAAGATAAGTAGATTATGTCCTTTTTGAATGTGAAATCACCTTGGCGGGTGGACAAGAGTAACCTTGCTTAAGGTGAACTTTTATAAACCGATTGTGTAACTTTTCTTTCTTAGCTTGCCTATCTTGATTGTTTGTGTGAAGCATTTCTAAGCAAATTTTTTTTGAAAACTCAATTCAAACCCCCATTTTTTGTGTTTTTCTTAACCTTCATGATTGTCTTTTCTTTAATATATCATAAAGAGAGATCTTACTTTTTTATGGTAACACGATTCAGGATATACCAAACAGTCAATAAAATTTCCTCCACCAGTGAGGTGCAACTCTAGAATTCAATATAATTGCAACAACAATGAGAGTTATATTCTTTCTTTCTGATTTACCATTCATTTCAGAAGAGTATGACACTGTCATTTCATGTATAATTTCATGTTGTTTATAAAATTCATTAAGTAAACTAGAATCATACCGTTTCCTTATCACTACAAATTCTTACTAAATCATTTTCAAATTCTTTAAAAAGATTTTAAACATATAAATTTCATTCACAAAAATATCATTCTTTATGATGGTGTACAAATCTACTCCAATAGACTGACTAAACTCTGTCTTATTTAAAAGAAAATCAGAAGCAAGATTCTTCCTAGTCTCAGGAACATGCATGACGTCCTTCAATATTAAAGTCTTTCTGAAGGTGAAATTCACCTCCATGTCTCCAATTACATCAAAAGTACTTGTATGGACATCTCCCAACAACACTTTGTTATCCATAGTATTCGTGTATGTTTTAAACATAACACGATCATAACAGATACGACAAGAGACGCTAGTCTCTATCCACCAACCATCAGATCCATCAACCATGTTAATTTCAATGATCATAGCAATAAATTTCCTATTAGTGATGTTAACTTGTGCATTAGGGGCAGCACCAGGTTCAAGTCTGCTTCTACATCTCTTAGCCATATGACCAAGCTTTCAACAATTAAAACATATGAACGTCGGAGCGATATTTCTTTGAGGTGGTGGTTGGTGCCTAGCAATCGGAGCAGACGGGGCCCTAGAAGGATTCTCATTCTTAATTCGGTTCATAGCATTGTATTTCTGATTCTTTAATGGTTTTGGCGTAGGCTTCAGAACTGCACTGAATTTATTTTTGTTGTTTGAAACAACGAAGACTTTTCGTTTTAATCGTGTTTTTGAGATTCTTCTTCAAATTAAAGGCGAATAATCAGACTCTCATTAAAAATTCTTTTGTTTTAAGACAAAGCAAAATTTCGAAAATTTTCTAACAAGGTGAATAATCATACTCTTCAATTTAAAGGAGAATAATCAGACTCTCAACGTCATACTTGTTTTTCAGAGCCTCGTAATCCTATTTTGAAGTATCGTAGTTACTGTAATAGGCATACAAGTCATTTGCGAGTCCATTTAGAATGTTATAGTCACTCTCTTTATATAATGATATTTCTTCCTTTATTTGTAAATCCTTCGCTTTAATCTATGTTGTAAATTGAGATTAATTGAAATTAATAGTTTCATCTAAGTCCATAGATTTTTTTCTATTAGTTTGTTCGACTGATTCAAAGGAACAGTAGGAATGTCATAGGTCAGAACATTGGCCACTATGGTTAAGAAAACTCTCATCACTTTTGTTGCCAACATTTGAAATTCACTCCCTCAAACTTGAACGGTTTGTCCGAGACAATCGTGGAAGTATCGGTAATTTCTTCAGTAGTCATGGCAGTTCGAAACGTCTTTAAATTGTTGTCTTATGATTTTAAATTTTTTTGCCACCAAAGAAATTATCGGATTGATACTAAGAGCATTTGAATATGGTATAAATACCACCATAGTATTTAGTGTAACCATCAGTCATAATAATTTCTCAAACTAAGAGAAATTTCAATAATTCTCCAAAGAGAACTCAATAATAGTCATTTGACCACTCAAAAGGATTTCCCAAACAAATAGAAATTTAAATAATTCTCTAACAAGAATAAAAAAATTATACTTGATAATTTCTCAACTCAAACGGGATAGAAAGAGGAAGAAGTTTACGCTTCGACAATTCAAGAGACGTAGAGCTATGAGAGTGAGAAAGGAAAAACTCAACAAAAATTTTTTTATGTGTTTTAGAATGAAGCATGTACACTCTTTATATAGTGAAGTATTCTAAACAACGTGGAACTTGGAGCTTTTTCAATCAACACACAACTACAAAAAATTTCTAATAACGTATGACTTAAGAATTATTTTTTAAAAATACATTATATTAGAACATAGACATGTTCCAACAATGTGTTGGTCTTTGATCATGATGTTTTACTTGTAGTATAGAAAAAGAAGGGGAAACTGGGAGGAGAAAAAATTATTGTAGTTCAAGAACAGGACTTACGCTGGAAAAAAACTAGCTGCAGCAAAAGATTACATATTCAAAGTGGACATCAAATTTCGTGATGGTAAAGAATATAGCAATTGCAAGCCTCTCAATTTCCTAAATATCTATATTTGATAATGTTTTCGGGGCTAATAAGATCCTAAGAATCAAAAGGTTTTCCATGAAAAAGTTGTTTATTTGTGTTCAACCAAACTCACCCTATAGTGATACCAAACACTAAATGATATTTTGAGAACTAAAACTAATGGAGAAGTTAAGATATTGGTTCATCCACTTATTATTGGTTCATCCAAGTTTTACTGTTCCCTTTTCTCTTATTTCCACTTATTATTCCATTCAGAAATACCCACTCAGCAGAAAGAGTATACGTAATCATGAGCTCATTTTGTTGACAAAGAATGACTTAAAGAAAAATGCCAAAAAAAAAAAAAATTATCTCCCAAAAGTTGAGATGCCGCTATGATTCATTCAGAACCTAGAGAGGAAACATGTGTTTTACTACATCCAACGTTCCAACCTCTAGTTCACAAAAATTGAAAGTGTATTTAACAAATTGAAAAGGAAAATTTTGAAATTTAAAAATTAATTTGAGTTCAACTTGTTAAAACACAAGTTAACACATAATAAAAATAAATATAAATAAAAGATGGTTGTTTTACGTCGTAAACTCGACGTTTTTATTGTGCGAGCTAGTAACCTCATTTCGTCATGTCATGATATTTTCACACTCTACAACACAATAAACGTTACGAAAACGAGACAATTTACAACAATACGTGAAAACAAAGAAAAACACATATATGCACAAGTATCATATACAAGTTAATGCACAATTACTATACAACATATACATTAATTACAAAACTCAAAAACAAAATAATTATCGCAATGCGAAAATAATAGAACCAATCCCCAGCAATGACGTCATTTTGTTGAAAGCGGTGTAGCGGCAAACAACAAAAGTTTTAGAAATATTTATCCAGGAATTTATCGTGTTCACAGAGATTGGTTATTGAATTGTCGTTCGACAAATCTCTCGTTAATGAGTTTGGGGATAAATGAGTTTGAAAAGTATCAACAGAAAATAAATGTAAATAAAACAAAAAACTAAGGAAGAACTTATCAAGCCTGCATATAATCTACTCATCACAGACTTAAATCTATCGACCAGTTACATTCAACCTAACAATACTCATCAATATCACTACGTATCAATCACAACCTAAGTCATTTCTAATCCAAATTGAGAGGCCGACTGCATCACCTAGGAAATGATCTCTCTACCTCCTCAATAACACAGAAGATAACTATGTAATCACACTGACGATCTCTCAGTACAACACAACCATACAGAGGCATTAAGCTATGATACCCAAGTAGATGTCAACTCTAAATCTATCTCTAGAGTTTAGAAACTAACAAATAATCATCCTAGATAAGAATCTAAGTAGTATATGTCTATAACAACTCAAATCCCTAACACTGAGTGAACATCCAGGACAATAATCCATAAAGATTCGTAAAGCAGTTTTATATAACGCCAAGGGCGACAAATATACATATGTTCAAAGTAAATATACATACAAAACTCGACAAAAGAGAAATACGTAGAGAGGAGAAGAGATAAACTGCAAATCTTCCGATTTTTCAGAGCCGGTCAATGAGAAATTCACCTCCAATCATCCATAAGTAAAGCCCTAGTGTTGTTGTCTAAGCTAATCCACTAAAAAAATATGAAGTTGATGGAATTGGGAGAACAAAAATCACCCTTAAAACTATAACTCTCCAAATGAAATGAAAAGGAAAATATAACAAAATTTTGATCCACAACCGTCTCCCGACGACACAACTCATGTCGCACAGCGACAACTTCTATACACTTAGCCCGGAATAAGCCACGTCCTCAACTGAAAGAAATATCTTCCATCACCTGACAATCACAAATCATCATCCGACGAATCTCCTTATTTTCGCTTGGCGACCAAGACATGACGCAAAGCAGAGACTTTATGGAAATTTGGCCTTCTAATTTTTCCCGACGACGACTTCTATCGCCCAGTGATCCATGACAGTCCAGCAACTTCTGTTGCTTTCCTGTATAACTTCCTATGGCTCCAATCTTTCGCCTTATACCCTTATTGATCCAAAAATGCATCTTGGAGCCTTATTCCTCTTGCTCCAACAATGCTCAAATACCTACAAAATGAATACTGAACTATCAAATGATACACTTTATACAAGAAAATGCATTATACACAAACTAAACGTATTTATACACAAAGTTGGGTTATTCAACCGAAATTACAAACAAAGAGTCGCTAAGTGCAATAAAAAGTATATACAAAATAACTACACTTTTGTACTTAGCAAGGAGCTTTAGAAAAATTTTCTTCAAGTTTTAAATATTTTTTGTTTAGAAAAGCATTTTCTTTTTCTAGAATAAAATTGTTTCCTTTTTGTTCAGAAACTTCTTTCTTTAACTTACCATACTCTTCAATTTCATATTCATGAACCTTCTGTAGGTTCTTGAATTTCTGTTGAAGTCTGATACCTATTCAGAGATTTAGACAGACATAATTCTAACTCAGCACAAGAAAGTTCATAAAATATCTCTTCTGAGTCAGACTTAGTTTTTGTAGTGTTTCCTTCTGACGTAGTAGCCATGAATCCTATGTTAGAATGCTCTTCTTCAAATTTGGATCCTTTAGAGTCAGAGTCATCCAATGTTGCCACAAGACCTTTCTTCTTGCCATCGAAATTGTTTTTCTTGAAACTTTCTTTTCTAGTGATTTCTTTCTTGAGAGATGAACATTCATTTATGTAGTGTGAGGTTCCTTGCACTCGTAGCACATTACTTCCTCGCTTGCTCTTCCTCTTGTAGATATTTATGGACGATATCCTCTATTTCTAGATCCTCAGAAGTTGTTTTGTCTTTTCTTTCAGAGTTGCTTGACTCTTCTGGACATAAGGGACAATTCATCTTCGTCATCAGAAGCTTCTTCGTCAGAATCTTCTACTTCTTCAGCTTGGAAGGCTTTATTCTTTTCTGACTTGGTTCTTTCTGATCTGGATATTAGAGCAACATATTTGCCTCTTTTCTGGGGCCCATCTTCCTTTAACTCTATTTCATGACTTCTAAGAGAACTAACCAACTCTTCAAGAGTTATGTTGTTCAGATCCTTATATAGCTTTAACGCGGTAACCATAGGTCTCCATCTTTTGGGAAGGCTTCTAATGTTCTTTTTGACATGATAAGCTGTGGAGTAACCTTTGTCCAAAACCTTAAGTCATGCTTATAACGTTTGAAACCTTGAGAACATAGTCTCAACAGTTTCTTCGTCTTCCATCTTGAAGGCTTCATACTTCTGAATCAAGTCCAGAGCCTTGGGTTCCTTCATTTGCTAATTTACTTCATACATCATTTTTAAAGAATCAAATATAGACTTGGCAGAGTCTCTATTTGTGATCTTTTCATATTCTTAATAGGAAATAGCATAGACCATAATAGTTTTGTATCTGTGGTGGTTCTTATAATCTCTCTTTTATTGTTCATTCATGTAAGTGTTTATTGACAACAATTTTGGTAAAACAATGACTTGTTAATATTTTGCTAAATGTCTTAACATTTGGAGCAAAACTGTTTTGAATGATGTCAAAGTAGATGTCTTGACATCTTTCTAATGAATTGATCTCAATCCAAAATCAGTTAAGTCTTTTGTTTCCTGATTTCCATTACTCTATAATTCAGGATTTGTGAACTACAGGTTGCGAAAAATATGGAGGAATATTTTTCAAATTGCATAATTATATCTTAGCCTGTTTTTATGGAAATATTCAAAAGATTTGAATATTTATTTTCAAGCCCAAGCCCAAAGCTGCGCATATATAAGGACTCGCTTCCTTATTCAAAGACAAACAATTTTTGAAGAAGAATACTTTCTTTTTTATTAGAAGTTTAGGCTTTTTATTTCTAATACACTATAAATATTATTTTAAATACTTGAGTTGTTATTTGGGTTATTAATTGTGTATCATTCATAAGCTTTTAAGCATTGAATTATTGAAGTGTTTCAAACTTATTAATTATGTTAAGTTCTTCACTGTAAGTCATTGAAGGGAATTGAGGATGGTCTCATACCTAGGTGAGTCATAGGTAGAAGTTTAGCTTGGGTAGTGATTAAGTGATTAGATCGTAAACTGGTTGTTTACTGAGGGTCTATGAATTGATACTATTTAGTGAACTTGTCTCTGCCTTGGTAGCCCTCAGAGTAGGTGTTGTTGTACACTGAACTGGGTGAACAATCTCTTGTGTTTTTACTGCTTTTGATTTTACTGCACCTTACTTGCAAGCAGATATTTGTGTCGTGACATCTCTTTCGACATCACATATCTGATACCAGAATTTCAATTGGTATCAGAGCATGCATCTTGCACTTTATATGGGTGAGATCTAGGGAAGATACTTTCTGGTACTATGGACAAGGAATGAGGATTTATGAATAGACCACCCATTCTGGATGAAAGCAAGCTCCAAGAGCTTGGTATGAGAGACTGACAGTATTCCTTGGGGAAAATGGATATAGGAAAGATGGTATAGACAAGACTCTCTTTGTCAAATAAGAAGAAGGGAAGCTTATGATTACTCAAATCTATGTTGATGATATTGTATTTGGTGGTGTTGTACCCTAAAATTTGCCCTCCCTTTTTCACAAGAAATCACAACCCTAGGGTTTTCTCAGATTTTCAAAGATTGGCTCAAGAATCGATCAAACAGACTTTTCTTTGGCAGTAAATCAAGAATTAGGGTTTTTCTCTCGCATTTCTCAAAAGAAACATAATTCTCAGAAATTCAATTAACTGTCACATGTTTTCACACTTTTTCAAGTTTGCTGAAAGGTTACTGATGGTTCTCAAGGTTTGTTTATCTGAAATAAGAGACATGAACTGAGATGGTCATGTGGAATATTCAGATTTCGTCTGATCCAGGTTAACCAGATGATGTGCGTCTGTTAAGACGTTTGCTTATTAATGGAATTCATGTTTGCTTGTTTGTTGGAATGCACAATGCATATTTTGATTGGAATGCTGTTGCAAGGTTACGAGATTGCAGAGTTATTGGATTACTTAAAGTTTAAGTTATCTGTATTAAAATTATTGGAATGTAGTTTCAGTTATTTTAAATCAGGAATCTTAAATAATAAATGAGGACTTGAAGAAAGAATTGCAAGATATTTGACAGTAGAAGAGTTTTATTGGATAAAGACTTTTTAATTCATTTCAAATGTTATTACAAAAAATAATTTATTATTTCACGTGCTTTAAGTTTTACAGCTTATAGTACTTGAAGAATAAATTATTACAATTAAATGAAAAAAATCTAAGTCTAAGCCATTGCTCCATTGTTCCCGTGCTCGCCACAAAGTCTCCGACTTCTTCTGCTTTGTCACTGTCCAATTTGTGCTCACATAAAAAGACAAAGGAAAAGGGATTAGTACAGTCAGTTGAATATGAAAAGAATTTTCAAACAGAAAAAGAAAGAAATTATTCATCATTAAAGTTTGCCGTCTGGAATCAGAAGTGCTATTGTTCATCACGTTTTTATTTTCCTCTTTGTAAATCACAAGAAGATTGCTCTTCTTGGTTCACAAAGAGAAAAATAAAAAAATGCAAAAGGAAAAATGCAGGCATACAAAAGCAATTGGTTCAAATGCAAACGTTACCAAACAACAAGGCAAACTGTTAAGTTAAACAATGCAACAACTAAATGCAACAAGGCGCCAACTGTATTGCATTACAAATCAAAGGCAAACTGAATGCAAAGTAAGCGAACCAAGCATAACAAGCCTAGCCAAACAGTAAACCAAACAACATTGTAAACGAAACATAACAATGTTACAAACCAAAGGAAAACTGGAACCTACTGTAACAAACAACACAAGCAAGGTGCCAAAGTGAGCTACAAAGCACAAGGCGCCAAACTGCATTTACAAAACATAAGCAAACTGAACAAAACAAATTGGATGCAAACTGTACAAGTGCAGCAAGTACAATGCAGCAGGATGGCAGTAAAAGGCAGGAGGTAATCCAAAATCACAAGTCAAAGACTTGTCACAACTGTTCATCATTTTCCAGCAAGGCAAACTTTTCAGAAAATAAAAAAGGACAAAAAGCAAATTTGTTTTGTCATTGAGAGAGAAAGAGAGAAAAGGGAGCACCTTTTTAGTATTTGTACAGTTGGCTAAAAAAATGGATCAAGATATAATACCATAAAAACAGCAAGAAGAAAAGGCCCAACGGTTTCAAGCACAAACCATAAGTCTCAGCCTGCTAACCAAAAGTAGAGAGAGAGAGAGCTGTTATAAGACAAAACTCCAAGCCAAGCCTAAGGACACAAGTTAAAAAAAAAAAGAAAAACCTTGAACAATAGGAGCCAAGCCCAAAAACACAAAAACTCTCCAACCTGCATAGCCTACCAAACTGCAACAAAACTCCCAAACCTGTTACAACCAAAACTCTCCAACCTGCATAGCCTACCAAACTGCAACAAAACTCCCAAGCCTGAAACCACAAAAACTGCAATAACCTGCACAAGTCTAAAAATTGCATTAAGCTTGCAACTCTAAAACAACAAAAAAAAAGCTTCTAAAACCCTGTGAACCAATACAGAACAACAACTATAAACTGCATAACAATTACAGAGAACAACCAAAACAACCACAGACCTGAAACTACAACTCTCACAAAACCACAAATGCCTGTAACAGCAAGAACAACATAACCAAACCCAAACTGCATAACCAATCTCCAAACCAGAGCCACCATATTACAAACAACCAAACTCAGTTTCAACAAAATCAACAAACCAAAACAAAGTTTCAGAAACTTGCAACACACATATCAACAACAGAGTTTCAGATTCAAAGAGAGAGGAAAAAGGCAACAAGTTTCAGATTATCAAATCATCATCAACAATCATCAAAAGAGTTCCAGAAGCAACATCAGCAAATCAGTTTTAGAATAAATCATCATCAACATTCAAACTCCAAGAGAAAGGAAAAGAGTTCCAGAAGCAACATCAACAACAAGTTTCAGAACAACAAAATCCAAACATATCAACAACAAGTTTCAGAATAGCATCTTCATAAACCATTATTCAACATTCAAGAGAGAGGAAAGAGTTTCAGAACCAACAACAAAGTTTCAGAATCATACTCATCATCAACAGAAAAACATCAACAAAGAAGTTTCAGAAGCCAATCATCATCAACATTCAAGAGAGAGGAAAGAAGTTACCAAAAAGCTTGGCCATCATCTCCTCCTCGTACCTCCATTCGCCAAGGAGCGCCGCCAGCCCAACCTCTCTCTTTCATCACAGAGAAAATCTCACAGGTATACTTCTCAAACCTTTTGCTGCGTTTTAGGCATAAGCACAATAGATTAAAAAACGAACTGTAAAGTCAAGCAAGCAAATCAAACGAAACTGTAAAACTCAAATCAGAGAGATGAACCATACCTTTTTGCAACCAAGGCCTTTGTATGTTAGGAAGAGGATAGAGAGTGGGGGGGGGGGGGGGGGGGGGGTGGCGCTCTGGCGGCTTAGGTTTAGAGGGAGATCGGAATCGTTGGGTGAGAGAGATGAAGAAGAGAAAACGAGAGAGCGGCGCTGCTGTAAAGCAAAAACACACGAACCCTAATTTTTCTGAAAACCCTAAACAAAACTTTGTGAATTGGGCCTTTCTGGCCCCAAGCACCTAAGCCCATGTAATTACCAGCGCACCCCCTCCCTCCATTCTGCCCCTTTTCTTTTAATTCTGTTTTGGGCCTAACAAACAAATCCTAAGCCCATCCTTCTTTTTTTAATTTCTTTTCTTTTGTTTAAACAAATACTTTTTTTAATTAATTCATTTTAAATATTTTTTTTCTTTGCTTTTATTAATAATAATACTAAATAATATATTAAAATTTTATTTTGGCAAATTACTTTGATTTTCTTAATTTAGTTTTAATTTTCTTTTATTAATTAATAATTGTTTCATTTGATAAAATACCAAAAAACATTTAAATTAATTTAATTAATTTTGTTTTCTTTAAACCTATTTTTATTTTATATGATTAATAAAATACAAAAAGAATAATAATAATATAATATTTAATCTTTCTTTTTAGAATAGATTTTTATTTGTTTATTTTTAAATAAATACTTGCATCTCATAATATTATTGATTTCTTCATTTGTTATAATTTTGTATTGAATTGCAACGATTCGATTTGGTTGTAATACTTGATATTTGGACATTATTATTCTTGTGAGACTCATCCCCATTTGTAAAATAATTATACCCCCATCCCCGAGTACTTTTGTAATAGCTTAGATTTTTAATTCTCGTACTTTATGCTTTCAAATATGCCATGATTAGAGATTAGGGTTTGTATGCGAAAATCCAAAATCAATCGTTAAATGACCTAATACAAGACCTAAATGCATGAAAATGACAAACACAATTCACACGTACACCTCTAGGGTAACCTTGCTTGTTGCCTCGAAATGCAATCATGTCCCTCGAATATGAGACACTCTAGAAAATTCCCCTTCGATAAACAAAGATCGTAGTCCCTCGATGACCCTCGATGTTGCCTTCGATAAAACGATCTCGTCTATTACAAAATTGCTAGAGCGTCTCACAAGTTGCTTTCAATGATTGTATGCGATGACCCGCGCCTGTCCCGTTTAACATCCTAATACAAGGTTGTTTACCAAATGCAATGGTAAAGTAACACTGTCAAAAGGGTTAAAAACATATAGGAAAGATCTTTGAGTAAAATAGGGTAAACAACTCTTAGTTACTTGATCAAAGCTTGCAAAACATCCTTGCTATTTTCAAAAACACATCACAACACAATTTCAAAACATTTCCCAAAAAAACAAACTTTCAAACATTGAAATATCTTTTCAAAAGACAATACACTTTTGTATATATTCAAACAAGAATCATTACAAAGGTTGCCACAATGATGGCCTCTTTTCAAAACATTTTAAAAACCACACACAAAGCACCATTTCAAACAATTGAAAAGCAAAATCAAGTGATCTAAACAAGTAACTAAGAGCCCATGGATAACCATGGATGAAAAGGGTGCTTGCACCTTCCCTTTTCATAATCTACCCCCCGAACCCAAGAAAACATCTCAAAGGTATTTCCTGTGCTTTTTGACCTTTCCTTTGGATAAAATAAAAATTTGGTGGCGACTTTTGCTAAACCGAAACATTTGCGAACACAAACGCAAAACCTCAAGTCAGTTCTCCCACCGTATCAGAGAACTGGCGACTCTGCTGGGGAAAATTATAAAAGTGGGGTTAGCTTAGGGTTTTAGATCACCTTTACATGCTTATCTTGTTTGTCTTAATTGCTTTACATTTGGTTCTATTGTTTGGTTTTGAAATCCTCTACCCGGATTTGGGAAACATTCATAGGTAAATAGCAATATGTTGTGGAAAATGTGCGGGGTATACCGACATGGTCGAAGCAATAGCTATATTAGTGCGACATATTTGTGGGTACCGGTAGCCTTTGAGTCAATCAAAGAGAATATGGGGCCGCTGAGTGATGTCATGAAGCACTAATGGACTTTTAGAACCTTTACTTGACCATCTTGGCCTTATTAGGGGTAGTGAGATGACCGACTTTGGTGTAGTCCGAAGTTGGTAGATACTCGATACTACACTCATTGAGGGTTGTTTTCTTGGAATATTTCGGTCGCCAGTTAAGTGGCTAAACTGAAACAATGAACACAGAAAATAATCCAATGATATTGAGCTCCTTAGAACCCGGTTACTATTTATAGGACAGGTTGAGCCAACTAAGCTTCAAGAAGATACTTACCTATGAAACCCCATGCAAGCCTGAAACTAGGATCTTGTGTGATTTTCGTACATATACTTGTGCATACATCATGAACATCATGAAGTATCATTTGCATCCACTAACCATTTCAAGGGTTTGGATCTTCATCTTTGTTCCTATTTTACAGGTCATGGAATCACTTAGCAGAAAATCTATTCAGGTCAACCTTGTGAGAATCCCTCCTCTACTCAAGGAGCTTACTTCCAAGATTCCAGAGAATTCTCCCTTCAGTGAAAGACATGGTAGACTTCTCAACTTGGTTAACTCCAACATTGAAGAAGACATGGTGAAAGTTCTCTTCCAGTTCTTTGACCCCCTACACCATTGCTTTACATTTCCTGATTACCAACTAGTACCTACTTTGGAGGAATTTTCTCAACTTTTGAGGATTCCTATTCTCCATCAATTACCCTACAATGGTACGGAAAGAGAGCCAAAGCCTGAAGATGTTGCTCAAGCCTTACACTTGCAACCATCTGATATCAAAGGTCATTGGGAAACCAGAAGTGGTGTCAAGGGTTTCTTGGCAAAGTTTCTGTTTGAGAAGGCACAAAACTGCTGGAATTCTTTAGATCTACAAGCTTTTGAGGAGATTATAGCACTTCTCATCTATGGGTTGGTCTTGTTCCCAAACCCTGATCAGCTTATAGATGTGAATGATGTCAAGATTTTCATATCTCGGAATCCTGTGCCTACATTGCTTGGGGACATCCTACACTCATTTTACACACGAACAATGAGGAAAAGAGGTGTTCTCATGTGCTGTACTCCTCTTCTAGCAAGGTGGTTTATTTCTCACCTTCCCCAGTCAGTCTTGAAGAATGAACAAGGCTTGAGGTGGTCACAACGATTGATGACTCTTACACATTCTGATGTTCATTGGTGTTCTCGGTCCAGAGAAAATGTCCTCATCATTGATCGTTGTGAGGAATTCCCTAATGTCCCACTACTTGGCATTAGGGGAGGCATTACCTACAACCCCTGTTTAGCTCTGAGACAATTTGGGTATGCCCGAAGGGATGGCCCTCATGACATGCTGATTCCGGACTTGGTTTTTGACTTTGACAACGACGCTCAAGGACTTCGACAAAGGTTCATCCGAGCTTGGAGGATGCCCAACAAAGTGGACAGTAAGACACTGGGGCACAAGAATTCCATCCCCCTTGAGCCCTACCTCAAGTGGGTACGAACCCGCACCCAGAGTCTTATGATGCCTTACCCCCACATTCTCCCCGTGATCAAAGAGCCTGTTATGGAAGGAGAGGTTCCATACACCCTCCTACATCCAGACATGCCAACATCGTTGGAAGATTTGCAAAAGAGTTGGATACATCTCAAGGAAGAACGAAATACTTTTGAATCTAGCTTCTACGCCAGTGAGAAGAAGGTTTTGTAACTTACCCGTCAACTCCACGAAGAGCCGAATCTCAACACTTACATCGCACCAAAGAGGATGTGCAACGTCTTTTTACATTAAGAACTTTGTAATACTTTGCCCATGGGGAATTTATGTACTAACAAATTTATTCTTATTAATATGACGTGTGTTCTTTTTGTTTGAAACAACCTTGAATTTCTGAATCCTTGAATGCATTACATGAATACATATCATTCATCATATGCATAAACAGGTCTTCACACCAGGTTTCCTTATCTTTCTGCTGTTTATTTAAGCAAGATAGATATAGAGCAGACGGCCAAAGATCTACAAGCACAAAATTCGCAATTCCAACAACTCCTCCTGACCTTGGCAAAGGGTCAAGAGGACCTTAAAGCACTGTTAGAGAAGGAGAAATAAAAAGAAAAGGAAAAAGGAAAAAAGAAAAAGAAAAGAGTCGGGGTAGCTACTCTGGGAAGAAGATTTGAGAACCAAGATAGGAGAGTCCTGGATTTCCCCTCGACGTCTGATGAAGGGGTTGGCAAAGGAAAAGGAGCTGCAATACCTTCCGAGTCTGAGGCTGAAGAGGAAGAAGTTGAAGAGAATGAAGATTACTCCGAGTAGCAGTACCCTCCTGCGGACGACAGGTATAAGAATCTGGAAGAGCGGTTGGCAGCTATGGAGGTACAAAGGGTACCTGGGCTGGATTTCGAAGAACTAGGGTTGGTTGCTGGGATCGTCATTCCCCCTAAATTTAAAGTGCCTACATTTGCTAAATACGACAGTTTGTCTTGTCCAAAGATGCATCTGCGTTCTTATGTCAGAAAGATCCAACCTCACTCTTCTGATAAGGATCTGTGGGTCCACTTTTTTCAAGATAGTTTGTCGGGTACACAATTGGACTGGTTCTACCAACTTGAGAGGGCGGATGTACATAACTGGGAGGACTTGGCTGCTTCCTTCTACCGACAATATCAATATAATGCAGATTTAGCACCTACTTGCACTCAACTACAGAGTATGAGTATGGTTTCTAATGAGGGCTTTAAGGAGTATGCCCAGAAGTAGAGGGACCTGGCTGGAAGGGTGCAGCCACCATTGTCTGAAAGAGAGCTTGTCGATATGTTTTTGGGGACGCTGTCTGGTCCATTCTTTAATCACCTGATAGGGAGCTCATCTGCAGGGTTCACTGAATTAATTCTGACAGGGGAAAGGGTCGAAGCTGGTATTAAGAGCGATAAACTTCAGAAGGATGCATCTGCTTCAACCGCTATCAAGAAGACCTTCCCAACCAAGAAGGAAATTTCTGCTGTTTACACCCAGAGAAATCGAGAAAGAGAGGAACGCCGACCAGCAGTGGGGGTCGTATTAATTCAGAAGTCTGCATCGGATCAGCCTAGAAATAGTCAACCAAGGAATGATCAACCCAGAACCTATCAGCAAAGGGTAGAAAGGCCACAATGGCAATATACCCCGATAAACATGACACCCACTCAGGTCCTTCCCCATCTCTTGAAATTAAACCTTGCTAATTTGAGAGAGGCACCGAAGAATACAAATACCACTTCTCTATATTATCATCCCAATGCAAAATGTGCTTATCATTCAGATAGCATAGGGCACGACACCAACAATTGTTTGGCCCTAAAAAACAAGATCCAAGATTTAATAGATGCCAAAGAGGTAGAATTCGATGCGCCCGAAAAGCCAAATGTGATTTCTGCCCCAATGCCCAAGCACGATCACAATGTCCATGCTATTGAAGAGGATTTGTATGTTGTTGCAATCTGACTGTCCGTTATTGAAGTCAGGCATCCAAAGCCTGATGGATAATCAAGAGATCCTCTTTCAGAAACTCATGTTACTCCTGTTACTCCTGTTACCCCAATCAATGATGTTTCTATAATCACCATTTCTGATAATCTTTCCAATACCTACAAAAGGCCTGTTAAGATTACACCCGATCCAAAGTTTATACCGCTAAAGATTACCATGTCGGGGCCTATCCCATATAAGTCCAACAAGACAATACCGTGGAATTATCGAGGAGAGATCTTCTACCACGGTGTTAAGCAGATCGAATCAGTCGAAGAAGGTTCCGATGAAGAAACTCCTGAAATAGGAAATATTGTTGGGACAAGTAAGATAACTCGTAGTGGAAGAATCTTTTCTCCGGAGATTGCTCCTCCAAGGGAAGTCTTCGGACCCTCAAGTGCTCGTGCGCCAGTCAAGATATTTATGCGAAGTCCAGTGATTAAAGAAATTGTTACTCCCGAAGTTGTACCCTCTGCTGTTACGACTGATAAAGGTAAGGGGATCCAAGAAGCGCCCGTCAGGACGAGGGCTCAGCCTTTGGTTATCCCCGAGACCACCCAAAAGGAAATGGAGGAAATTTTAAAGATAATTAAGAAGAGAGACTATGATGTCTGTTGTACCCCAAAATTTGCCCTCTCATATTTCTCAAAACATGGCAAGAAGAATCTCCAAGTGGCTCAAGAGTTGGATAATCAAGCTATCTCCTAAGGCAGTCAACCCCAAATTAAGGTTTTGTGTTGCATCAAGATCCTTGAATCCAGATGACCTCAATTTCTCCCCGATGTCTTAATATGTTATCAAGATAATCCATGTTAAATTTCAATCCTTGCAGAGGAAGTTTGCTCAGTCAATTGCTCAAAGGGTCCAAAAATCGACTGTGCTAGGGCAAAAGTCAACTGTGTTAGGGCAAAAGTCAACTGTGACCTACAAACAATCAAACTTCAATATTTTTTGTCAAAATTCTCATTTTGAAGGGTATTTCATCATTTGATCAAGGTTTGATCATGATTCATCAAGGATTGCTCAAAATTCATCAAGACTCAAAAGTTGCTAAATTAGGGTTTTGTAGGAAAAGTCAACTCAAGTTTGACCAAGCATAACTTTCTCATACTTTATGAGAAATGACCCATACAAAGCTCATTTTTAAGAGGATTCAATTTCCTACAATCCATCTTCATACCCCAAGATCATAAAATGCACTCACAAGAAGTTATAAATTTGGACATTATAGGTCATTTTTGAAAGTCAACAAAAACACCTTTTTTTACAAAGCTTATAACTTGAGCATGGAATATCAAAATGAGATGAGACCAAAAGAGTTGATTAGAGGACATCTCAATCTTTCTAGAAAGTCAAAGAACACCTCCAAAAGTGCAAAATTGAAGAAGTTATGCATTGTTGAAGTTGGGCATTTTTGCAAAATTGCCAAAAGTCAACTATCCCCAAAACTTCAAAATTTGTCAAATGGGCCCATTCTTTTCCACTTGATTTGAACTTGCCACATTGCACACGTGTCCTAGATTCAGCCTTGTGTCGATTTATCAATTTTATTATTTTATTTGATTTTTTAATGAATTATTTCATATTTAATCAAATTAAATCAAATAAAATCCAAATATTGATTACTTGATATCTTTTTGGCTATTTTAGGACTGAATCATGATTATCAAGGGTATCAAACTCGTATCAAGCCATCCATGTGCAAAAATATTGAGTTTTGACAATTTTGGAAGGTTTAGTAATGGTGAATCAAATCAAATCCCATGGCATTGATGTGGAAAGATTCAAGGCACAATTGTTAACCTAATGCATTCTATCATACATAAAGAGGCTAGAGGGCACGAAAACAAGGGTAGAGGCTGCAACAATCAACCAAACAAAACTTGGAAAAAGGGTGAAAAGCTTGAGTTCGAATTCACACTTAGAGGCAAATTCAGAAGCCAAGAACGATTCTAATCAATTCCTGGGTGATCACATAACCCTCCTGGATCCCAAGCAAGCCTCCACGCGCATCACATAGCTCTGTAAGTATCACAGAAAACCGCCCTTCTTTTGAATTCACAAATCTTTATTCCTGCATCTTTTGTACAAACTATTGGCATATTCATAATCCTCATCAAATTTCCAAGCTTTTTGTATTACCCAATTTTATTTATCTGACCTGTAAATCCAAGTACCGTATCTAGGGTTTTGTAGTTTGTTTTTGGGTGTTTCTCTTACAGGTAAAATTAGCCCCAATGATGGCCATGGACATGACCGGAAGAGAAAGACGAACGCAACCATGGTCTTGGGAGGAGTTTTTATGGCCTGAGATGAGTTTTAGGAATGACCTACGCATTTAGCTGCAGATCTAAATCCGCAGGTAAAGTTACAGGGCTGGAGGTAGGGGACGATGGCGTGTCATCTCCCCAGTGGCTGACTCAATTTTCGCGCATTTTTTTTATTTGCTGGCCCTTTAGCGCATTATCTCTTATTATTATTATTGCTTAATATATTAACAATTGAAACGCAATGGCTGAGTGGTAAACGTGTGGATCCAACATCCAACAGGACCTGGGTTCGAATCCCAGGTCCCCCCAATTTGCATTTGTTATTTTTCTTCAGGTAATCCGGTGCAAATCAAGCATTGTAGCATACCATGCTCTCCCACATCTCCAGCAGCCAGATGGCCAAAGGTGAGATCTGGTGATCCAGATTGAGAGTCCACCATGGAGTCCAGTCAACATGTCCACACCAAGTCCAGGAAAGTCCATACAGGGCCAGCTCGTTTGGGCCATGGAATTGCTGATCAAACCTCCAAATCAGGCCCATACCCCCTAACTCTTCCTATTTCATTTTTATTTTATTTATTCTTATTTTTATTTAATTTAATCATTTTCATTATTTTCTAACCAATCAATTTTTTTCTTTAATAAAATTAAAACTAAAAAATATTTTCTTTATTAAATTAGATTTTAATATCTTTTTTTTATTAACAAATAAATTAATTAATTTAGGTCATTAATTAGAATTAACTTTAATATGTTTTCTTATAAATAATTAAAATTAACTTAGACATAATTAGGTTTTTATTAACATTGACCAATTTTATTTTCTTTCTTTAAATAACACAAAAATCCAAAAATATTTATGTTCATTAATTAACTTATTTAATATTAATTTAATAATTAACTTAGATTAATTTCTTTCTTGAATAAAAAATAACCAAAAAAATCTTTTTCTTTATCAAAGGGTCAAAACCCTAGAATTCGCATTCGATTTAATTTTCCGCACGCGATCCATTTTATTCAATATTGTATTTGTTTCTGGAATGTAATACATAATTAGGACTATTTTTATTGCTTTATTTATTTTTCCGCATTTAAATTTCAAAGGGTTGCTTTTGGCGATGTAAATACCCGACGCCTTGTAATTTAATTTCCGCAATTTATTTTCCGCAATTTATAATTGTTAGATGTTTGATAATATGGACGCATGACAAGATTGAACGTTTAAACCTAAAATCAACATAGATCACCATTAACATGTACAAAGACAAAAATTAACTGAAAATGACACACTCGCACATGCACACTCTTAGGGTACACCTTACTTGGTTGCCTTCATAACGCGGTCATTGAGTATAGGTTGTTTTAGAGGTTGCCCTCTTGTCCAAAGATCATAGTCACCTCGAAACGGTTGCCTCAGATATTGTTGCCTCAAAACAAATGATCTAAGACATTAGGGTTACCGCTAAGGCATCCTAACATTGCTTTAGTGACCGCACGTCCCTAAAATCGAATTGACCCTTAAAACTCCAACAACGATGCTACCTACTCATCAATAGTAGGATAGCATTGTCTAAAGGAAGATAACATAGAACGATTCCTTTTTCGAGTAGGTAGATGATTCTTAAGTACTTGCTCTTTCAAAAAACAAAATCTTTTTCACACTTACACCTTTCAAACAAAAACTTCTTCAAACCCACAAACACAAAGAAAGCAATATTTTGAAAACAATATGAGCAAGTACCTAAGAGCCCGTGGATAACCACGGATAGTAAGGGTGCTAACACCTTCCCTTTCTATAATCTACCCCCCGAACCCGAGAAATAATCTCGAAAAAGGAATTTTTCTGTGCTTTTTTCCTTTCCTGTTGGATAAAATAAAAGTCGGTGGTGACTCTTGCTTACCGCGACATTTTGCGAAAACAAACGCAAAACGTAAACCAGCATTCCAAAAAACAGTCAGTTCTTCCCACCGTATCACAATGTCGTAGAACAACTGAGGCAAACCCCTTCAAAAATCTCTATGCTGGCCCTATTGCTCTGTTCCGAGGCTCACGCCAAAGCCTTGATCAAATTCCTGAAGACGGTGCACGTGCCTCAAGAAACTTCTGTGGATCAGTTTCAAGAGTGTGTAGCCAGTCTAACCGTCGACAATGGTCTTGGCTTCTCTAATGCCGACCTAACATCTAAGGGAAGAAAGCATAATGATGCGCTGCATGTTTCAGTAGAGTGTAGAGGGACCACACTTGCTCATGTTCTGGTTGATACCGGGTCATCTTTAAATGTCCTACCAAAGAAAGCATTGGACAGATTGGACTATGAGGGTTTGACCTTAAAGCCTAGTAATATCATTGTTAGAGCCTTCGACGGTTCTAAGCGGATGGTTCACAGAGAAGTGGACATCCCAATTAAGGTGGGAACGGAAATTTTCAACTCTATATTTTATGTGATGGACTTCCGTCCTTCATATTCATGTTTATTGGGAAGGCCATGGATCCACAACGCTGGGGCAGTCACTTCTTCCCTACACCAGATGCTCAAGTACCTAGTCTAGGGTAAGATCATAACAGTTCATGGTGAGGAGGAGTATATGATAAGCCACCTTAACTCTTTCCGCTATATAGAGTTAGATGGTGAATTCATAGAAACACCTTTCCAACACTTTGAAGAGGTTTCTCCTGAAATTGCGACGGCCAAGACAATAACTTCTGTGCCTGCAGTTACCAAGCTTGTGTCCCGAATGTCATCCCTTAAAGATGCGAAGGCTGTGATTGAGGAAGGAGGAAGTATAATGTGGGGTCAACTACCAGATTTTTCTCTCAAGATAGATAAGTTCGGCTTGGGTTTCACTGCTGCTAGTCAGAAAGCTGTGTGTCGCTCCCGGGATGGAGGACCACCATTAAAGATCACTCATCACGAAGTTCATGCTTTGGAAGATGTTGAAGATGAGAGTAATTTTGAAGACTGGATCTTTCCAACCATTGAAGGAGGACTGAACAATTGGGAGGCGAAAGACTTCGTTTCCATTACTTTCATCAATCAGTAATTTATCTTTTGAACATTTTCCGTTGGTCTGTAATAATTATTAAATAATTCGTACACTCTTTTTGCCTTGTGCCTTACCCGGGGCATATAGGTCCATTTGTAAGGGCTTGATTTCTTCATTTTCATATGCCATTTTTAATGAATCATGGACGTTTTCATCTATAAATTTTTGTGTTCATTTTCTTTCTTTTTACATTTTATTTTGTTTAAAGGTGGCTATCCCTTACACACACCCACACTCACAAAATGAAGGTACCCATCCACTCCGGATTCCATGGGTAACAATTCTGCTATGGCCTTCAGTGACTCTGAAGATCTGGTCAATCATGTCGAATACGAAGGTGATGAAGACTGTGAAGTGCCTTGAGAGTTGGCTAGACTTCTACAACAGGAAGAGAGGGCTATTTTTCCCCATGAAGAGCTGTTAGAGACTATCAACTTGGGTACTGCCAAAGACAGAAAAGAGGTTAAAATGGGTGCCAACTTGAAGCCAAATGTCAAAGAGCGCTTAGTTCAGCTGTTGAATGAATATGTTGAGATCTTCGCCTGGTCCTATGAAGACATGCCGGGACTCGATATCGATATTGTGGTTCATCGTCTCCCTACAAGAGAAGACTGTCCACCAATAAAACAGAAAGTCCGCCGAATGAGGCCCGGTATGTCTGAAAAGATCAAAGCCGAAGTGATGAAGCAGTTCAATGTCGGGTTTCTTGCTGTTACTTCCTATCCACAATGGGTTACTAACATCGTGCCCGTGCCTAAGAAGGACGACAAAGTGAGAATGTGCATGGATTACTGAGACTTAAACAGGGCTAGCCATAAAGATGACTTTCCACTACCGCACATTAACATTTTGGTCGACAACACAGCTCAACATAAGGTATTTTCTTTCATGGATGGATTTTCAGGGTACAACCAGATCAAAATGGCCCCCGAAGACATGGAGAAGACTACTTTTGTTACACAATGGGGTACCTTCTGCTATAAAGTAATGCCATTCGGACTGAAGAATGTCGGGGCAACCTATCAACGCGCCATGGTAGCTTTGTTTCATGACATGATACATCATGAGATCGAAGTCTACGTAGATGACATGATAGCCCGTTCACAAACAAAAGAAGAACACCTCGACCATCTGCAAAAGCTGTTTGTCAGATTGAAGGAGTATAAGCTCAGACTGAACCCTAGCAAGTGCACTTTCAGAGTCAGGTCTGGTAAACTTTTGGGATTCATCGTCAGCAACAAAGGCATTGAGGTTGATCTTGCTAAAGTAGAAGCTATACGAGAAATGCCTGCCCCCCGCACTGAAAAGGAGGTCAGAGGTTTCTTAGGACACCTAAACTACATTGCAAGGTTCATTTCTCACCTAACATCTACCTGTGAACCAATCTTCAAGCTGTTGAAGAAATATCAGGTGGTTGAATGGAATGATGACTGTCAAGCTGCTTTTGATAAAATCAAGGAGTATTTGCTAGAACCTCCTATCTTGATGCCACCCATCGAAGGAAGGCCGTTAATCATGTATCTGACTGTTTTGGATAATTCAATAGGGTGTGTACTGGGCCAACATGACGAGTCTGGTCGAAAAGAGCATGCCATTTATTACCTTAGCAAAAAGTTTACCGACTGTGAGACTCGCTACTCACTGCTCGAGAAAACTTGCTGCGCTTCGGTATGGGCTGCTCGCCGGCTAAGGCAGTATATGTTGACACATACCACTCTGCTGATTTCTAAAATGGATCCGATCAAGTACATCTTCGAAAAGTCCGCTTTATCTGGAAGAATCGCTAGATGGCAAATGATCCTGACTGAGTATGATATCCAGTACACAACTCAAAAAGCTATAAAGGGGAGTGTACTAGCTGACCATCTAGCTCATCAAGCTGTCGAAGATTACCAATCCATGAAGTTCGACTTCCCCGACGAAGACATTATGACATTGGACAACATTGAAGGTAACTGACCGTATGACGGACCTGAACAAGGATCCCGATGGATGCTGTACTTTGATGGTGCTTCAAATGCACTTGGCAACGGTATCGGCACGATACTTATCTCTCCAGAAGGTTGCCATACGCCTTTCACCGCTAGACTCTGCTTCAGCTGCACCAATAATATGGCTGAGTATGAAGCTTGTATCTTTGGTCTCAAGGCTACAATTGACTTGGGAATCAAATCTTTGGTTGTGTTTGGAGACTCAGCTTTGGTTATCAGTCAAATCAAAGGAGAGTGGGACACTAAACATCCTAATCTCATCCCATACAAAGAACGTGTCCAGACATTGTTACCTCATTTCGAGCAGATTACCTTCGAGCACTTCCCACGAGAAGAAAATCAGCTAGCAGATGCTCTAGCTACAGTGTCTTCCATGTTTAAACTTAACTGGGATAATGAGGCTCCTCAAATAACCATCGAGTGAATGGATGAACCTGAACATTGTCACGAGATTAATACCGAAGAAGTAGTGGAACAACCCTGGTTTCACGAAATTAAAAGGTATCTCAAGACTCGAGAATACTCTGAAGGAGCTTCAGTCAACGACAAAAAGTTCTTAAGGAGATTTGATGCCAAGTTCTTCCTGAGCAATGATATCCTATACAAGCGCAACCATGATTGTGTTCTGATTCGTTGTGTGGACAAGGTTGAAGCTGAGAAGATCATGACTGAACTGCATAGTGGTACATTTGGCACCCATTTGAGCGGACATACGATGGCTAAGAAAATCCTAAGGGCAGGCTACTACTGGTCTACCATGGAAGCTGACTGTCATCAATATGCCCGCACTTGTCACAAATGCCAAGTCTATGCGGACAAGGTGCATATTCCTCCGGTTCCTCTCAATGTCCTGACAGCTCCTTGGCCATTCGCAATCTGGGGTATCAACATGATTGGAGAGATCAAGCCTACAACATTCAATGGACACCGCTTCATCCTGGTGGCCATTGATTACTTTACCAAGTGGGTCGAAGCAGCTTCTTTCGCCTCCATTACAAAGAATGTAGTTGCCCGCTTCATCAAGCAGAACTTCATTTTCCGGTACGGTATCCCCGACCATATCATCACAGACAACAGTACAAACCTGAACAACACTATGATCATCGCTTTGTGCGAGCAGTTCAAGATTCAACATCACAATTCATCTCCCTATCGGCCAAAGATGAACAGTGCTGTCGAAGCTGTGAACAAAAATATCAAGAAGATCATTTAAAAGATGACAGTCACCTACAAGGACTGTCATGAGATGTTACCGTTTGCTCTACACGGGTACCATACCACGGCGCGAACATCAACTGGGGTGACACCCTTTTCTTTGGTATACGGCATGTAAGCTATTTTACCTATGGAAGTTTAGATTCCTTCCCTGAGAATCATGAAGGATGTTGGTTTGAGTGAAGACGATTGGATTCAGACCCGGCTTGATCAACTTAACTTGATTGACGAGAAGCGACTTAATGCTATTTGTCATGGTCAGACGTATCAAAAATGGATGATCAAGGCTTTCAACAAGAAAGTCAGACGCCAGGTATATCAAGTCGGAGATCTTGTAATCAAGCGGATCATCTTACCGCAAAGTGATCCCAGGGGCAAGTGGACTCCTACTTACGAAGGACCATTTGTGATCAAAAACATCTTTTCTGGTGGGGCTATGATTCTAACCACCATGGACGGCGACGACCTGCCACACCCTGCGAACGCAGACATAGTCAAAAGATACTATGCATAAACGACCCGACAAGTTGAAAACCCGAAAGGGTGACTTGGGCAAAAATGGGCATCCCAGTGAATCGAAAACCCGAAAGGGCGGTTCAGGCAAAAATTAGGGATAAACAAAAAAAATCATACACCCGACAAGTTGAAAACCCGAAAGGGCGACTTGGGCAAAAAAAAGGGTTTCCCGGTGGATCGAAAACCCGAAAGGGCGGTCCAGGTAAAAGTTAGGGAATTAAAGCGTATGACTATGTCTCGTCGGATCACTTTAAGGACAATCCCTTCACGGATAAACTCCAAGCTTCTGATCAATCCAATCATCTGCAGACGAAGAAACAAATGGACAAGATACTCAGAGTTACAAAGGCTATAGCAGAATGGGAACCCCATATAATTGTTACACATAGCCATCTTTCTTTGTATAAATTTTTCTCAACTTTATGACAACATTCTCTTACCAGGATGTCCGTCTCCTTTGTACAAAATACTTACACAAAGTTAATACAAAGTTACTTCAAAGTACATAAAACTGTTTGCCTTTTCTTTCTTTTTTACACTTGTGTTTTATTTGAAAACGTCCAATGATTTATTAAATGAGCATATGCATTTGAATATAATCACTGCTTACAAATAAAACGAAATGAGAAAGAATAATTACTGATAGGATGGAAGTGTAGGAAAGTGTCTTTAGGCTATTCCAGGAGAAATCCCCTCCAATACATCATCCAGATCCTAGGCGGAACTAAAGCTTTGAAAGGCATATCCCCAGCGGAGTTAAGTTTCAAGGATCCCCATCAGAGTTGAGTGTTCAAGTTCCCCATCAACAGTGGAGTGATACTTTGAACTACAAACCCTCAGTAAGAATGAAGCTTTCTTCCCCAGCGGAGTCAAACCTTCAACCTTTGAATACCAGTGGAGACCATCCAGTTTCCTCCCTTTTCCCCGGAGAGTCGCTTTAAAACCAGATAATTCCTCAGAAAGTCATTTTTAAACTTTTTCCCCAGTGAATTCGCCAATCAAATCAGCACGTCACTAAGACCCCCAGCGGAGAGGAAACTTTGAGCTACCAATCCCCAGCAGAAACCATTCAGTTTTCCCCTGATATCCTCAACTGAACGGAGTTTCTCATTAGATTAGCATACTCCCAACCTCCTGACCCAAACGCCTGAATGAAGATTCTCATTCTTGCTTCCCCAGTAGATTGGCATACACCCAAGCTCTTGATATTCCCGACAGAATGAAGATTCTCATTCTCAAAGTGGCATACAACCTAAGCTCCTAAATTTCTTCCAAGCAGGAATAAGCTTTTCCCAGAGTCCTGAGCTTACTCTCCAGCAGGATAGCTACTCCCCAATAGTATAGCTATTCCCCACAGAGTTTTTAATCCCCAACAAAATCAAGATTATCATCCTTGATTCTCCAGTGAAGTTGCCAGAGCCTTCTTTACTCTCAGCATAAATTTGTCAGAATTTTTAATCCCCTGCAGATCGAAGATTCTCGTTCTTGACTCCTCATCACAAATTCCCCTAGCATAATGAAGATTCTCATTCTCAATTCACCAGAGTTTTCAAAGATTCCCCAGCGGAGTTCTCCTCAACCAACAAAACAGGAATCCCCAATAGATTGGCATACAACCCAAACTCCTGATTTCCCCAGCAGTATAGCTTCTCCCCACAGAGGTTGTCAAAAAAGCTTGAAGACACATATACTCTTCAACAGTGGTCCAGGATTTATTTTCCCCGACAGCAGTCAAAGTTTTTATTATCTCCAGCTATCCAGGATTTATCTTCCTCAGCAAGACAACTCATCAGCTTACATGCGCATACATTGCATTCATATATCATAAACATTAATAAAACACATATATTGCATCATACATTTCATGCAACATAACTTTGTGTTTCAGCTAATATTTTACCCTTTTCAGGATAAGATTAGCAAGCTTCGAACTTCAAGGATCATGAAAATAGTTTACGGGTGCTTCCAAACATGGATGTCAATCTATCGCTTGTTCAGATTCAACTTCTGAAAACAGTTTACGGACGCTCCAAACATGGATGATAATCTATCGCTTGTTCAGATTCAACTTTTGAAAACAGTTTATGGATGCACCAAACATGGATGTTAATCTATTTCTTATTCAACTTCAAGGATCATGAAAACAGTTTACGAGTGCTTCCAAACATGGATGTCAATCTATTGCTTGTTCAGATTCAACTTCTGAAAACAGTTTACGGATGCACCAAACATGGATGTTAATCTATTTCTTATTCAACTTTAAGGATCATGAAAACAGTTTACGGGTGCTTCCAAACACGGATGTCAATCTATCGCTTGTTCAGATTCAACTTCTGAAAACAGTTTACGGACGCTCCAAACATGGACTCTAATCTATCGCTTGTTCAGATTCAACTTCTGAAAATAGTTTACGGACGCTCCAAACATGGACGCTAATCTATCGCTTGTTCAGATTCAACTTCTGAAAACAGTTTACGGATGCACCAAACATGGATGTTAATCTATTGCTTATTCAACTTCAAGGCTCATTGAAAACAGTTTACGGAGGCTCCAAACACGGATGCTAATCTATTGCTTATTCAGACCCCCAGCTCAGAGACGTTCCAGACATGGATACCTTTCTGATACTCATTCTTTCACCTACAACATACAGTTCAACAAACATTATTGGACGACATCTTTAAGCCCATCTCCGACAAGATTCTGTCACATCTCCAAATGGTATCTTTAAGCCCATTCCCTCAACTATGTTTTGACGAGTGAAAATTTATGGGCACTCTAGTGTCCAATCATCTTTTACCTTCGAGTCGCGAATGACAAACTTGCCAATCTAACTCTTCAGGTTCAAGAAGATTGAACAGGGGCAGCTGTTGTACCCAAAAATTTGCCCTCCCTTTTTCACAAGAAATCACAACCCTAGGGTTTTCTCAGATTTTCAAAGATTGGCTCAAGAATCGATCAAACAGACTTTTCTTTGGCAGTAAATCAAGAATTAGGGTTTTTCTCTCGCATTTCTCAGAAGAAACATAATTCTCAGAAATTCAATTAACTGTCACATGTTTTCACACTTTTTCAAGTTTGCTGAAAGGTTACTGATGGTTCTCAAGGTTTGTTTATCTGAAATAAGAGATAGGAACTGGGATGGTCATGTGGAATATTCAGGTTTCGTCTGATCCAGGTTAACCAGATGATGTGCGTATGTTAAGACGTTTGCTTATTAATGGAATTCATGTTTGCTTGTTTGTTGGAATACACAATGCATATTTTGATTGGAATGCTGTTGCAAGGTTACGAGATTGCAGAGTTATTGGATTACTTAAAGTTTAAGTTATCTGTATTAAAATTATTGGAATGCAGTTTCAGTTATTTTAAATCAGGAATCTTAAATAATAAATGAAGACTTGAAGGAAGAATTGCAAGATATTTGACAGTAGAAGAGTTTTATTGGATAAAGACTTTTTCATTCATTTCAAATGTTATTACAAAAAATAATTTATTATTTCATGTGCTTTAAGTTTTACAGCTTATAGTACTTGAAGAATAAATTATTACAATTAAATGAAAAAAACTAAGTCTAAGCCATTGCTCCATTGTTCCCGTGCTCGCCACAAAGTCTCCGACTTCTTCTGCTTTGTCACCGTCCAATTTGTGCTCACATGAAAAAGACAAAGGAAAAGGGATTAGTACAGTCAGTTGAATATGAAAAGAATTTTCAAACAGAAAAAGAAAGAAATTATTTATCATTAAAGTTTACCGTCTGGAATCAGAAGTGTTATTGTTCATCACGTTTTTATTTTCCTCTTTGCAAATCACAAGAAGATTGCTCTTCTTGGTTCACAAAGAGAAAAATAAAAAAATGCAAAAGGAAAAATGCAGGCATACAAAAGCAATTGGTTCAAATGCAAACGTTACCAAACAGCAAGGCAAACTGTTAAGCTAAACAATGCAATAAGGCGCCAACTGTACTGCATTACAAACCAAAGGCAAACTGAATGCAAAGTAAGCGAACCGAGCATAACAAGCCTAGCCAAACAGCAAACCAAACAACATTGTAAATGAAACATAACAATGTTACAAACCAAAGGCAAACTGGAACCTGCTGTAACAAACAACACAAGCAAGGTGCCAAAGTGAGCTACAAAGCACAAGGCGCCAAACTGCATTTACAAAACATAAGCAAACTAAACAAAACAAATTGGATGCAAACTGTACAAGTGCAGCAAGTACAATGCAGCAGGATGGCAGTAAAAGGCAGGAGGTAATGCAAAATCACAAGTCAAAGACTTGTCACAACTGTTCATCATTTTCCAGCAAGGAAAACTTTTCAGAAAATAAAAAAGGACAAAAAGCAAATTTGTTTTGTCATTGAGAGAGAAAGAGATAAAAGGGAGCACCTTTTTAGTATTTGTACAGTTGGCTAAAAAAATGAATCAAGATATAATACCATAAAAACAACAAGAAGAAAAGGCCCAACGGTTTCAAGCACAAACCATAAGTCCCAGCCTGCTAACCAAAAGTAGAGAGAGCTGTTATAAGACAAAACTCCAAGCCAAGCCTAAGGACACAAGTTAAAAAAAACCAGAAAAACCTTGAACAATAGGAGCCAAGCCCCAAAACACAAAAATTCTCCAACCTGCATAGCCTACCAAACTGCAACAAAACTCCCAAACCTGTTACAACCAAAACTCTCCAACCTGCATAGCCTACCAAACTGCAACAAAACTCCTAAGCCTGAAACCACAAAAACTGCAATAACCTGCACAAGCCTAAAAATTGCATCAAGCTTGAAACTCCAAAACAACCAAAAAAGCTTCCAAAACCCTGTGAACCAATACAGAACAAAAACCATAAACTGCATAACAATTGCAGAGAACAACCAAAACAACCACAGACCTGAAACTACAACTCTCACAAAACCACAAAAGCCTGTAACAGCAAGAACAACATAACCAAACCCAAACTGCATAACCAATCTCCAAACCAGAGCCACCATCTTACAAACAACCAAACTCAGTTTCAACAAAATCAACAAACTAAAACAAAGCTTCAGAAACTTGCAACAAACATATCAACAACAGAGTTTCAGATTCAAAGAGAGAGGAAAAAGGCAACAAGTTTCAGATTATCAAATCATCATCAACAATCATCAAAAGAGTTCCAGAAGCAACATCAGCAAATCAGTTTCAGAATAAATCATCATCAACATTCAAACTCCAAGAGAAAGGAAAAGAGTTCCAGAAGCAACATCAACAACAAGTTTCAGAACAACAAAATCTAAACATATCAACAACAAGTTTCAGAATAGCATCATCATAAACCATTATTCAACATTCAAGAGAGAGGAAAGAGTTTCAGAACCAACAACAAAGCTTCAGAATCGTACTCATCATCAACAGAAAAACATCAACAAAGAAGTTTCAGAAGCCAATCATCATCAACATTCAAGAGAGAGGAAAGAAGTTACCAAAAAGCTAGGCCATCATCTCCTCCTCGTACCTCAGCCGCCAAGGAGCGCCGCCAGCCCAACCTCTCTCTTTCATCACAGAGAAAATCCCACAGGTATACTTCTCAAACCTTTTGCTGCGTTTTAGGCATAAGCACAATAGATTAAAAAACGAACTGTAAAGTCAAGCAAGCAAATCCAACGAAACTGTAAAACTCAAATCAGAGAGACGAACCATACCTTTTTGCAACCAAGGCCTTTGTATGTTAGGAAGAGGATAGAGAGTGGGGGATGGGGGTGGCGCTCCGGCGGCTGAGGTTTAGAGGGAGATCAGAATCGTTGGGTGAGAGAGATGAAGAAGAGAAAACGAGAGAGCGGCGCCGCTGTAAAGCAAAACACACGAACCCTAATTTTTCTGAAAACCCAAAACAAAACTTTGTGAATTGGTCCTTTCTGGCCCCAAGAACCTAAGCCCATGTAATTACCAGCGCACCCCCTCCCTCCATTCTGCCCCTTTTCTTTTAATTCTGTTTTGGGCCTAACACACAAATCCTAAGCCCATCCTTCTTTTTTTAATTTCTTTTCTTTTGTTTAAACAAATACTTTTTTTAATTAATTCATTTTAAATAATTTGTTTTCTTTTCTTTTGTTAATAATAATACTAAATAATATATTAAAATTTTATTTTGGCAAATTACTTTGATTTTCTTAATTTAGTTTTAATTTTCTTTTATTAATTAATAATTGTTTCATTTGATAAAATACCAAAAGACATTTAAATTAATTTAATTAATTTTGTTTTCTTTAAACCTCTTTTTATTTTACATGATTAATAAATTACAAAAAGAATAATAATAATATAATATTTAATCTTTCTTTTTAGAATAGATTTTTATTTGTTTATTTTTAAATAAATACTTGCATCTCATAATATTATTGATTTCTTCATTTGTTATAATTTTGTATTGAATTGCGACGATTCGATTTGGTTGTAATACTTGATATTTGGACATTATTATTCTTGTGAGACTCATCCCCATTTGTAAAATAATTGTACCCCCATCCCCGGATACTTTTGTAATAGCTTAGATTTTTAATTCTTGCACTTTATGCTTTCAAATATGCCATGATTAGAGATTAGGGTTTGTATGCGAAAATCCAAAATCAATCGTTAGGTGACCTAATACAAGACCTAAATGCATGAAAATGACAAACACAACTCACACGTACACCTCTAGGGTAACCTCACTTGTTGCCTCGAAAATGCAATCATGTCCCTCGAATATGAGACACTCTAGCAAATACCCCTTCGATAAACAAAGATCCTAGTCCCTCGATGACCCTCGATGTTGCCTTCGATAAAATGATCTCGTCCCTTACAAAATTGCTAGAGCGTCTCACAAGTTGCTTTCAATGATTGTATGCGATGACCCGCGCCTGTCCCGTTTAACATCCTAATACAAGGTTGTTTACCAAATGAAATGGTAAAGCAACACTGTCAAAAGGGTTAAAAACATATAGGAAAGATCTTTGAGTAAAATAGGGTAGACAACTCTTAGTTACTTGATCAAAGCTTGCAAAACATCCTTGCTATTTTCAAACACACATCACAACACAATTTCAAAACATTTCCCAAAAAAACAAACTTTCAAACATTGAAACATCTTTTCAAAATACAATACACCTTTGTATATATTCAAACAAGAATCATTACAAAGGTTGCCACAACGATGGCCTCTTTTCAAAACATTTTCAAAACCACACACAAAGCACCATTTCAAACAATTGAAAAGCAAAAGCAAGTGATCTAAACAAGTAACTAAGAGCCCATGGATAACCATGGATGAAAAGGGTGCTTGCACCTTCCCTTTTCATAATCTACCCCCCGAACCCAAGAAAACATCTCAAAGGTCTTTCCTGTGCTTTTTGACCTTTCCTTTGGATAAAATAAAAAGTTGGTGGCGACTCTTGCTAAACCGAAACATTTACGAACACAAACGCAAAACCTCAAGTCAGTTCTCCCACCGTATCACAGGTGGGATATCAAATGAGATGGTTCAACATTTTGTCAAGCAGATGCAGTCTGAATTTGAGATGAGTCTTGTTGGTGAATTAACCTATTTTCTTGGTCTGCAAGTTAAACAAATGGAAGACTCCATATTTTTATCTTAGAGAAAGTATGCCAAGACTATAGTGAAGAAGTTTGGGATGGAGAATGAAAGTCACAAAAGAACCCGTGCTCCCACACATCTGAAGTTGACTATAATGAAAAAGGAGTAAGTGTAGATCAAAGTCTCTACAGAAGCATGATAGGCAGTCTTCTATATCTCACAGCTAGCAGACTAGACATTACCTTTGTTGTAGGAGTGTGTGCAAGATATTAGACTGATCCCAAAGTTATCCATGCCAACCATGTAAAGAGGATTCTCAAATATGTGAATGGGACAAGTGACTATGGTATGATGTACTCTCATGGATCAAATTATGCCTTAACTGGCTTTTGTGATGCTGATTGGGAAGGGAGTGCTAAAAAGTACATCAGGAGGATGCTTCTTTCTGGGAAATAACCTCATATCTTGGTTCAGCAAGAAGCAAAATCGTGTGTATCTATCCACTGTTGAGGCTGAGTACATTGTTGCAGGAAGCAGTTGTTCTCAATTGGTTTGGATGAAACAAATGTTAACAGAATACAATGTCAAACAAGATGTCATAACATTATTCTGTGATAATTTAAGCACCATAAACATTTCAAAGAATTTTATTCAACATAGCATGACAAAGCATATTAACATCCGTCATCACTTCATAAGAGAGCTTGTTGAAGAAAAGATTGTGGCCTTAGAACATGAAGCCACTGAATTACAACTGGCTGACATCTTCACAAAGGCTTTGGATGCTAATCAATTTGAGAATTTAAGAGGAAAATTAGGGATATGTTTATATGAGGGTTTGTAGAAATTAAAAGTGTGTGGGAATATCATTAAAGTGATATTATATTATTTGTGTTTCCAACAAATAAATTTTAGAAAACAATCATTACAAGACTGCCTAAAATTGTTTCCCACACGCTACTACATCTCTTCTATCTACTTTCACAAACTCTTCATTCTCCTTAACAGAAGAAGAACCCTTGCCATTCCTCATCTCCTTGCCAAAATTTTTTCATACATGTATCAATATCACACATCATATTCCTCAAAATCTGCAAATGAAAATCTTTCTCTTGACAGAGTACTAGATGTTACTCCTCTATCAACGATCCCTCTGCTTGATAAAAAGGTCAAGAAACCTAGATCATCACCAGCTAAGAAATCTAAAGATGATAAAGGTAACTCCTCTTCTGCTACTGACAATAGAACTGAAGAAGAAATTGTCATTATTGATAGAAGCATCAGAAGGCTTGTGGATAGAGTTTTAAATAAAGGATTTGATGTGCTTGGGATTTCTACTCCCGTTGCTCGCATGCCCCCTCCAACTGACAAAGGAAGTAATCCTAAGAGTGATGCTGCTGAATCATCCAAAAATGATGCTGTTGATAGCAAACTTGAGAAGCTTGCTACCTCCGCCTTAAAAGATGTGGAAGAAGAAAATGTTGATCAAGATGTTGAGGAAAATTTTGATCAAAATGTTGAAGAAAATGTTGTTGCCTCCAAGGATGGAGAATGTCACAATGTTGTGGATGTTGTCAATGTTGAAGAGCTCTCTGACAATGAGCTCATCACTAATGTTGTACCTGGTATTGCTAGAAGGCTAAAGTCCAGGAGAGTGAAAGATTCAAGCATCACACCCCCTCCCAAGATAATCAAGAAGAAAACCATGTATGGACCCCCAAAAGCAGGAAGTAAAGTGGTCCCCTCCATCTAGCAAGAGAAAAGATAGACATGTTACCTCTACTGATGATGATTAAGATGCTATAAAAAGGTCCAAGAGTAAGAAGAAAGTTGTTCTAGTTGAAGAGACTGACTCTGAGTATGATGTCGAGCAAGATGTACAGGACATCTCTCCTATCAAAAAGTCTGTAAATAAGAAATTGTCTGTTAGGGTTCCTGATGCCCCACTTGACAACACCTCCTTTCACTCTATTGGGAATGCTGAAAAGTGGAAGTATGTGTATCAAAGAAGGATTTTCCTTGAGAGAGAACTAGGAGCTAGTGCCTTGGAATGTAAGGAAATCATGAAGCTGATCTCCTATGTTGGAATGATGAAAACAGTTACCAGGTTTGCAAATTGCTATGAAACTCTTGTTAAAGAGTTTATTGTTAATATTCCTGTTGACTATGCTGACCATAAGAGTAAGGAATATAGAAAGGTTTTTGTTAGAGGAAAGTGTGTTGAATTTTCTCCTTCCATTATAAACAAATTTCTAGATAGGTTTGAAGATATAAGTTATGAGCTGGAAGTAACAGACAATCAAGTGTATAGAGCAATTACTGCAAATGAAGTAAGTGAGTGGCCAATGAAAAACAAACTTCTTGTCAGTAAAATGAGTGTGAAATATGAAATTTTACATAGGATTGGAACTGCAAATTGGGTTCCCACTAATCACACTTCAACCATATCCATTGGTTTAGGAAAGTTCATTTATGCTATTGGAAACCAAAATATATTTGTTTATGGGAATTATATCTTTAATCAGACCATCAAACATGCAGGAACTTGTTCCATTAAGATGCCAATTGCTTTTCCTTCCCTCCTCTGTGGAATTATCCTAAATCAACATCTTGGAATCCTAAGTGGAAATTATGTTGTGTGCAAAAGGGAGTCTGCATTGACCCTCCATTTTAAGCTCTTTTCAGGAAAACGTGTCCCAAACATTGTTTTGACATCTTCAACTGCTGAAAATAAGACATCCACTAAGGATGAAATGATCAATGAACTAAAGGAAGCCTGCAAGGAATTAGATGATGTGATCAGAGTGAGCTCAGCTAGGAAGTTAGTCTTTGAAAAGATGATCAAGGACCTGCAAAAGGATAGCAACCTTGATGATGCAGTGAGCTCTGAAGGTGAAGATTCCAGTGAGGAAAGAAGTTTTGGTTCAACCAAGTCAACTGGTCAGGTTGACAATTAGACTACTTGATGTTTCTCTGAACACTTTGTTTCTTTTTTGACACTTACATGTGCTTGACATTTGAATTTTATGGTCTGTACCCTAATACTGATATTCCTTTGATTGCATCTCTTCTTTGGCATATTATGACTAAAAAGGGGGAGAGAAAGTGAGTGAGTGACTGACTAACCACTGACTTACCATTGATCATTGATTGAGGGGGAGCTCAATACTTGAGGGGGAGCCTCATGTCCCAAAAGATGTTTTGGCATCTTCCTATGCTAATAGCTAACTGCTAACTGAATGTATGTTTTGATTGCCTTGCTTGCTACTGCCATGATAATTCTCTGATAATTGTGCTGCTGCTCTGATAATATACTCTAATGTTTTAGTCAAAATTTGGCAAAGGGGGGGAGTTTGTAAGTGTTTATTGGCAGCAATTTTGGTAAAATAATGACTTGTTAATATTTTGCTAAATATCTTAACATTTGGAGTAAAACTGTTTTGAATGATGTCAAAGCAGATGTCTTGACATCTACCTACTGAACTGATCTCAACCCAAAATCAGTTAAGTCTTTTGTTTCCTAATTTCCAGCACTATATAATTCAGGATTTGTGAACTACAGGTTGCGAAAAATATGGAGGAATATTTTTCAAATTGCATAATTATACTTTAGCCTATTTTTATGGAAATATTCAAAAGATTTTAATATTTTTTTCAAGCCCAAGCCCAAAGTTGCGCATATATAAGGACTCGCTTCCTTATTCAAATAAAAGCAATTTTTGAAGAAGAATACTTTCTTTTAGGCTTTTTATTTGTAATGCACTCTAAGTATTAGTTTAAATACTTGAGTTGTTATTTGGATTGTTAATTGTGTATCATTCATAAGCTTTTAAGCATTGAATGATTGAAGTGTTTCAAACTTATTAATTTTGTTAAGTTCTTCACTGTAAGTAATTGAAGGGAATTGAGGATGGCCTCATACCTAGGCTAGTCTTAGGTAGAAGTTTATCTTGAGTAGTGATTAAGTGATTAGATCGTAAACTGGTTGTTTACTGAGGGTCTATGAATTGATATTATTTAGTGAACTTGTCCCTGGTTTGGTAGCCCCCAGAGTAGGTGCTGTTATATAGTGAACTGGGTGAACAATCTCTTGTGTTTTTACTGCTTTTGATTTTACTGCACCTTACTTGCAAACAAATATTTGTGTCGTGACATCTCTTTCGACATCACATATCTGATACCAGAATTTCAATTTATTTGGCTTCTGTCAAGTTTTACACCATTTGATCCCACAGGACATGTGTAACCATCTGTTAACATATCCTAAATGTAATACGGTGGGGGAACTGACTTTACTGGTTTTGCATTTTATCGCAAATGTTGTAGTTAGCAAGAGTCGCCACCGACTTTTCTTTTATCCAATAAAGGAAAGGGTGAAAAGAACAAGAAAGACCTTTTGAGATTATTTTTTGAGTAAGGGGGGTAGGTTATGGAAAGGTAAGGTGTTAGCACCCTTTCTATCAATAGTTATCTACGGGCTCTTAGTTGCTAGCTCATTTTGAAAATGCTTTTTGTGTTAGTGTGTTTTGAACATATTTTGAAAAGACGCCTTAGTGCGGCGAACTTTGTAATGTTTCTCGTTTCGGCGAGAACGTATACAAAGTGTTTTTTTTGTCTTTGAAAATATTTAGAAAATAGTTTTGTGTATGTGTGGAAAAATTGTTTTGTTTGTTTTTATGAGCAAGCAACTATGAACGGTCTACCTACTCGAATGATCTTTGTTCTTTTCCTCTTTTCCTTTACATAGTGCTATCCTACTATTATTCAGTAGGTAGCTCTGTCGTTGGATGTTTTGAGGGACATGCGAGGGTCATCGTATAGTCACAAAGGCAACTCGTAGGATACTTTAGTAATTACCCTAAGGTTTTAAGATCATTGACCAAGGCAACGTCGAAAGGGTCATTGAGGGACTTATGATCTTTAAACCAAAGGGTCACCGCTAAAATATCTTACGTTCGAGAGACGTGACTGTTTTATTTTGAAGACAACAAGTGAAGGTACCTTAGAGGTACGCGTGTGCGAGTGTGTTTATATTTCAGTTAAGTTTATCTTGAGTGTTAGGTTTTCTAGTGTTTGCTTTTAGTCTTATCATACAAGACTATTAGCATTCATCTAACAATTAATTGAATAAGTATAGCAATAAAGTGTGGGAATTTTGAATCTACGCTATTACAAGGCTTTGGGATGGGAGAATTACAAACCAAAACGGGGAAAAGAAATGTAAATGGTCCTAGATAAACTATTATAATCCATAGGCAATTACATAATATTTATGAAAAATAATGCGAATAAATAAATGAACGCGCGGAGGAGAAAGAAATAAAAATGAACGAATGAAGAAAAACCCTATGAAAAACTTCTAAGTGATAAAAGAAATATTTTTGTTGTTTTTTATTTAGGAAAGATAATTAAATTATATTAAGAAATCTAAGTCTAATTTGTTAATTAAAAAAGATTATTAAAATAATTAATTAAAAATTAATCTAATTAAAAACTAATTCTAATAATTTTCATTTTATTTTCTTTTATGATCTTTTAGAATTTTAATTAAAAAAAGAAATGAATTAAATGAAAGACGCAAAATATAAAAAAAATGAAATGGGCCTTGCTGTAAAGAGTAAACAAGGGGTGTGAGAACTTGAAATGTCTCAAGCCCAATATCCTAGGTCCAGGCGTGGCAACAGGAAATGGAGGGGTGTGAGTCTGATGTAACGCCCGATATTTAATTAATTATTTAATTAAATATTTTCGAATTAATTGTTGTTGGGATAAGTTGTTGGGTTGTCATATTATGAGTTGTTGATGAAAGTTGCTAAGTTGTTATTTGGTTGATATTTAATTGACTGGTTGATTAATATTAGCAATAATATTAATATAGATATTAGAATAATATAAGAATAATAGTTGGGCTTAATTAAGTGTTGATAGCAGAAAAATGGGGGGTTGTGAATATTAAGCCCAATAAGAATAATAGTAATATGGTATGTTAAGTTGAATAAGAAAGAAATTAGGTTTTTATTAGAAAAGGAAGAATAAGGGTTTGGGAGTTTTTGGAGAATACGTAAAGTTGCTACAGAGAAGAGGAAAAAAGGAAAAGAGGCAAAGGTTGGAAACTTTGGCAAGGCTTGGCTCGATCGAAGAATTATAGAGCGGTCTCCAATCCAAGGTAAGGGTGGGGTTCTGACTCTATAATGGGAATTATGATAAATAGTATGTGGGAATTGGGTTGTGTAAAATCGTTGTTATATGTGTATATTTGTTGTGGTTGGTTGATTCTGAAATTTATCAGATTTCTATGAATATGTTGCTGAGAATTAAATTGTGTTTCTCTGATAATTATGCTAACATTGCAGCAATTCAATCGATGAATTAAGTGTTGCTATTATCATATATTGATGTGGGTATAATTGTTAAGTTGGCCTGAGATTATGAGCAGGAAAAGAATTATCAATCGCAATAAAATTGGACGAAGTTGCAGAACTGCAACTATAATATTGGACATGCACTGAGCGGCGCATGCATGTTGATGAAGGGTGCCGACCGACACAATTTCGTAGAAGGGAGTGTGACTGGTGGCACACACAACATACCGAACGACATGTGTTGTTAATGGAGGGTGCCAACCAGCACATGCTTAGGAGAGGGGGTGTGCCGAGTGGCACACCTTTGTGCTGAGGGGCACTTTGCCATACTTCTTAAATCGTGTATTTTTGTGTGTTATTAGTGAATTAAAAATCTTCATAGCTATCATCATTATTAATTGAAAGATACATGATTACTAGACTAGAAGAAACAATAGTAAGACATATATATATATATATATATATATATATATATATATATATATATATATATATATATATATATATATATATATATATATATATATATATATATATATATATATATATATATATATATATATATATATATATATATATATATATATATATATATATATATATATATATATATATATATATCAAAAGTCAACTGTCCACTGAAAAGTCAAACTTTGATTTTTAGGTCAAAATCAAGTGTCAAAGATCACAATTCATCAAAACATGTCAAAATATGAAACTTGTTCATCAAGAAATAAAAAAGCCAAGATTTCATTTTGAAAAGTCAAAATTTCTAAACTTAGAAACTTTTCTAACTGTTAGAATTTTCAAATTTTTTCATAACTTTGAGCAAATTTTCACCATGATGCATGATGATTAAAAGGAAACTTCCAACATGAAAGTTGTAGATCTCAAAGAGATCTAAAACATTTTATAACATGACTTCTCCTAGAAATGCATGAATTTCAAGTTATGATTTTGTGAATACATATTCATGAAACTTGGAAACTTAGTGAAATTTTGCCCTAGTTTAGGCAGGATTTTGACCTAACTTCATGGTAATTTTTCACATAGTTCCAAGAGGAATTTTCAAAACGATCCAACATAGAGGTTGTAGAGGATTTTACAAGCTTTCCAAAATTTCCAAGAAATCATTGAGATCATGTTTGAGCAAGGAGAATCGAAGGCAAGAAGTTAGGATTTTTAAACTTGAATTACAAGCCATTTTGTGAAGAACACATGAACCAAATCCATGCTAGGCTGCATAATCTTTGTTTCCAGGCCTCAAACTTGTTTGTCACTCCATAACTAAATGTTTACACAACTATTTGAGCTATGATCCAAGTGTTTGAGTCATTGTCCAAGTGATTATTCCATTAATGGAACAAAGTTCACACTTCCATTTTAGAAAAGTGACTTTAATCACAAAGTCAATGCATGGAGCTTTGCACTTGTTCCTTCTGATCACGCACAATTTAAAAGCCATAAGAAACTTTTCTAGAGCCTCTAATTACTCAGACCATGCTTGTCCTATGAATTGAAACCATATTTGTCAACCTTACTTCAAAAACAAGCCAAGAAGCCAAAACATGTGATTTTGTACTTCTTACCATCTCAAGTCTCCAAACCTTTTCCTATATATCAAAACACTTTTATGCAACCTAGGACACGAGTTTTAAACACCCTTAAGCACTCCTAAATTCCCTAAAGGCGGAAATTGCACAAAATCTCCATTTTTGTGTCATTTCTGATTTTGAACTTCAAACTTCCATTTCCCTCGTGCATTTCTTGGCCTTTTAGTTTCAAAAGCTTCCTCACATCAAATACAAATCACCTATGTCCCTGTTTGCAGACCGTAACATCATCTTCATCAACTTCCATAGCCAAAAACAGAGAATTGCAGTTGGACTTCTCCAGACCATTCCAACCACTCCCAGTTCAAGCCAGCTATTGCATTAGCTTCCTAGAGGTTCAAGGAAGCTAACCTGATCATCACCATCACTTGAAACAAGCTCAAACTCATTTCACGATTTCCAGTTTTGAGGTATTTTTCTTGAACTTCTATCTCATTATTTAGGCATTGTTAGACTTGCATTTGTGAAGATAAAATATAGACATCATTGCCCAGAAACTATACATATCCATAGATTTCATTTATGTTTCTTGAGTAGGGAGAATTTTGAGTTTGAACCTCTGAAAATATTTAGGTCAGAATTTGGTACTGTTAGAAATTCATGCTCATCTTTGAGAATTAGCTTAAGTTATTTACATATTCAGAATTGTGAGGAAATTTCTAACAAGTTTGATGTTGGAAGTTTTCTGAATGGATGAGAAATGAATAAGTTACAGGTCCTTTGGCTAGAGGTTGAAGATGAAGTTCATTCAGGGAAAAACTTATGTTACATATTTATTGTTTTGTTTAAGTTAAGAGATGTATCACCACCCCATTGGTTAAAGCGCGTGCCTGTCACCTATGAGACCCGGGTTCGAGCCCCAATGGTACCCTTTTGGTTCTTTTTCATATTTTTCCATTTTTTGTTTGAAAATAGGCGCTTGGGCCTTCCCCCCCTTGGGCTTTTTATTTTTTTCCGACTCCTAACCATTGTTTACTTTCACACCCCAGACCCTTTATTTTATTATTTCATTTTTCTATTTCTTTATTTCATTTTCATTTTTCATATTATTTTTTATTACTATTATTATTTTTATTATTAAAAAATATAAAAATATAATTTTTTTATTTATTTACACTTATATATTTTATTTTTCTTCATAAAACAAAAAGACCAAAAAAACATTTTCTTAACAAATTAATTTATTTCTTTTATAATAAATTTTAGACTTAGGTTTAATTATTATTTTATTTTATTTTCTTACTTAAAATTAATTTAGAACTTAGGTTTCTTTTTAATTAATCAATTCTCATTTTATTTTCATTATTTAAAACCTTTTCATAAAAAATCCCTAAAAACCCTAAAAATCCTTTTTTAGTTAGTTTCTTTTCTTAATTAGTTTAAGTTAATTTTATTTAATTTTCATTAATCATTTTCATTAATCATTTTCTTAATTAGGTTAAAACCCTTTCATTAAAACCAAACAAAAATCATTTCTTTTTACATTTTGCATTTGCATATTATTTATTCAATTTTTGTACAATATTCAATATGGTTGTAATAGTTAATTAGATTTAATTTTCTTAAAAAATCCTCATTTGTAAATTTGTACACCCCCCTAATGATGAAATATCTTAGTAATTTTACTTTCCGCAATTTATCGCTTTATATAAAAATGCTAGTAAAATAGGGTTTGTATGGAAAGATAAAATCAACAAGTTAGAAAACCCTAATTCAAGATAAACAAGCATGTAAATAAACACATTTGCACACTTGCACCCTTAGGGTAATTCCACTTTGTTGCCTTACCAAAATGACCATGTTATGCATGTGGGATATCTTAGCAAAAAGCAATAAAAAATACAAGATCATAGTCCCTCGATGATGCTATCACATGTTGCCTTTCAAAACGATCTTAGTCCCTCAAAAAGATTTGCTAAGATATTTCACAACATTTCTATCATGGCTATACGATGACCCACGCCCGTCCCTTTACATCCAAAGATAGGGCTTCTTACCAAAGCAATGGTAAGATAGCAATATCAAAGGAGAGGAAGAAATGAACTAAGACTTTTGAGTAGGTAGATTGTTCCTAGTTACTTGCTCATTTTCAAATAAAATATCCTTGCTATTTTTCAAAACAAACACTAACACCTTCAAAAAACACTTTCAAAACCTTTTCCAAACATGAAACATTTTCAAAAGATCAACACTTTGTATACGTTTTTACGAACGAGAACTATTACAAAGTTTGCCTAAACGATGGGGCCTTTTCAAAATACATTCAAAAACCACACAAAGTACATTTTCAAACAAAAGCAAGTGATCTAGCAAGAAACTAAGATCCCATAGATAACTATGGATGAAAAGGGTTCTAATACTTTCCCTTTTCAGCCTTTCCTTTTTGGATAAAAGAAAAGTCAGTGGCGACTATTGCTAACCGCAACATTTGCGATAAAACGCAAAACAACCAAGTCAGTTCTCCCACTGTATCACTAAACTTGCGACTCTGCTGGGGAGAATCTTAAAAGTGGGGTTACCCTAGGGCTAGATCACCTTTATTTGCTTTCATTGTTTGATTTGATTGCTTTACTTTTTGGTTCCTTGTTTGGGCTTAAATCCTCTACCCGGATTTGGGATACCTTATAGGTAAGTAGCAATGTGTTGTGGAAACTGTGTGGGGGTATACTGACATGGTCTAAGAAATATCTACGTTAGTGCGACATATTTGTGGGTACCGATAGCCCTTGAGTAGTCAAGGAGAATACGGGGCCGCTGAGTGATATCATGAAGCACTAACTGACTTTAGAATCTTTAGTTGACCAACTTGGCCATTAGGATGTAGTGAGATGACTGGCTTTGGTGCAGTCCGAAGTTGGTAGGTACTTAATACAACACTCATTGAGGTTTGGCTTTTTGGGATATTTCAGTCACCGTGAAAGAGGCTTGTGTTGAAACAATGCCCGAGAAGACAGACCAGTGATATTGGGATCCTTTAGAACTCGGTTACTATTTCTAGGACAGGTTTGAGCCAACTAAACTTCAAGAGGGTACTTACCTATGAGACTCCATGCAAGCCTAAACCTAAGGACTTGTTTACCTTGTTTGTATATATTTACTTGTACATGACATCATAAACATCATAACATCATATTCATTCTCACTAACCATTTCAAGGATTTTTGGGATTTATCTTTGTTCTGTTTTGTAGGACATGGCTTCTATCCGCAGAAATACTATCCAAGTCAATCTCGTAAGGATTCCTCCTCAACTCAAAGAGTTGGCATCAAGGGTCCCTGAAAATTCTTCATTCACCGAAAGACATGGTCGCCTCCTAAACTTGGTTACCTCTAACACTGATGAAGATATGATGAAGGTGCTCTTCCAATTATTTGATCCTCTACATCATTGCTTCACTTTTCCTGATTATCAACTTGTGCCTACTCTAGAAGAATTCTCCCAACTCTCGAGGATTCCCATTCTCAATCAACTACCCTTCAACGGTACGGAAAGAAATCCAAAACCTGAAGAGGTTGCCCAAGCACTACACTTGCAACAATCTGATATCACAACTAATTGGGAAACAAGGAGTGGTGTCAAAGGTTTCTTAGCCAAGTTCTTGTTCGAGAAAGCTCAATATTGTTGGAACTCCTTGGACTTACAAGCTTTTTAAGAGATTGTGGCCCTTCTCATCTATAGGATGGTTTTGTTTCCAAACCCTGAACAACTCATAGATGTAAACGCTGTTAAAATATTTATATCTCACAACCCAGTGCCTACTTTGCTGGGAGACATTCTAAATTCTTTTCACTCTCGCACTATGAGGAAAAGAGGGATCCCTATATGTTGAAATCCTCTCTTGGCAAGATGGTTTATTTCGCATCTTCCCCGATCTGTGTTGAAGAATGAGCAAGGTTCGAGGTGGTCCCATAGGTTGATGACGCTCAGACATTCAAATGTTCATTGGTGTTCCCGATCCTTGGAGAATGTTACTATCATCGACCGTTGTGGATAATTCCCTAAGGTCCCCTTGCTTGGAATTAGAGGAGGTATCACTTACAATCCCTGCTTAGCCTTACAACAATTTGGTTACGCCCGAAGGGATGATCCACATGAGATACTTGTCTAAGGAGTGGTATTCAACTATGAGAGGGACGTTCAAAGCTACCGTCAGAGGTTTATCCGAGCTTGGAGGATGGTGAGAAAGGTGGATAGTAAGACGCTAGGACACAAGAATTCCATTCCCCTTGAGCCTTACCTTAAATGGGTACGAACTTGAGCTCATAAACTTTTGATGCCTTATCCCTCCATCTTACTAGTTATCATGGAACTTGTGGTTGAAGGAGATGTCCCATACACTATCCTCCATCCAGACATGCCTACTTCTCTCGAAGACTTGCAAAAGGGTTGAATCAAATTGAAGGAAGAACGAGATACTTTCGAAGCTCAATTCTATGCTAGTGAGAAGAGGGTCTTGGAGCTTACGAAGCAGCTACAAGAAGAGTAAAGTGTGAACGCCTACCTTGCGCCAAAGAGGATGTGTTCAGTATTTTTATCTTAGAGAGTTATTTTGTAAGCCCAAGATGCATGATGTAATCTTTTCAAACTAATTAATAAAATTTGACGTTTGTTCACTCTTTTGTCTATGCAAATCTAAATCTCAATAAATCCTTGAAATCATCTACATATGCATCCTCCGTGCATCATAACATGACATGTTTTTCACATAACAGGTTTACTTATCTTTCTGCTGTTTATTTCAGCAAGATGGATCTAGAGAAAACTATGAAGGATCTTCAGGCACAAAACTCTCAATTCCAAGAGACTCTACTAGCCCTAGCCAAGGGGAAGCAAGACATGATGGCATTGCTGGCAGTTAAGAAGGAGCCCAAGAAGAAAGCTCTACTCAACATGGGTAAAAGGTTCAATGAGACAGTTCGTAAGATCCCGGTAAGAGAAGACTCATCTGAAGAAGACGAGAATCAGATTGGTGAGGTCAAGAGTATCCAGGATGACTGTGTTAACAATCAAGCATCTGATGATGATTATTTCGACGAGTAGTATCCACCCGCCGATGTCAAATACAAGCGGTTAGAAGACAGATTGAAAGCTGTTGAAATCCAAGTTGTCCCCGGTTTAGATTTTGATGATTTGGGATTAATTTCTGGGGTTGTTATTCCCCCCAAATTCAAAATACCAGTCTTTGCAAAGTACAATGGAGTTTCTTGTCCAAAACTCCACCTGGAATCTTATGTGCGCAAGATACAGCCGCATACTATTGATAAGAAACTTTGGGTTCACTTTTTCCAAGAGAGCTTGGCCAAAATGCAACTTGAATGGTTTTATCAGTTAGATGGTTCACGTATCAACACATGGGAAGATTTAGCTACCCCATTCTATCATCAGTATCAGTATAACGCCGACTTAGCGCCAACGAGGGTTCAGTTACAAGATATGACTATGGGGAAGAACGGAGGATTTAAAGAATATGCACAAAAGTGGAGAGACCTTTCTAGTAGGGTTCAACCACCCTTGACTAATAGGGAACACATTGACATGTTCATGGGCACTTTATCTGGTGCTTTATTTAGTCTGTTGGTTGGCTGCTCTTCTTCTAGTTTCACCGAATTAATCTTAACCGGTGAAAGAGTTGAAAGTGGCATCAAAAGTGGGAAGATATCTATGGCATTTACCTCCAATTCCAATCATGTCAAGAAACCTTTTGATGCAAAGAAGGAAATCAATGATGTTTATGGGGAAAGATCCCATACCTAGAAGAATGATCATCCATCTGTTAATGTCGTCCGAATCTCCAATCCAACTCCTGCTCCAAGACCATCTGCTAATCATCAACAGTTTGAAACTCCGAGAAGACAATTTATGAGGATAGGAATGTCACTATCTCTAGCCTTACAACACTTTCTCAAGGCTAATTTTGTGACATTACGCGATCCTCCTGCCAAATCAGATACCTCTTCACCAAAGTATAATCCGAACGCTAAATGTGCTTACCACTCAAGCAGCCTCGGGCATGAGACTGACCAGTGCTGGGCCTTGAAGAATAAAATCCAAGATTTGATTGATAACAAGACTATTGAATTTGATCCTCCTCCGAATCTGAATGTAATCGCTGCACATATACCAAAGCATGACAAGGGTGTTAATGCTGTTGAAGATATAATTTTTGTTGCCTCAGTTGAAGAATTGGCTACTCCGCTGAATATTGTCAAAAATAATCTGTTGAAAGCTGGGATCTTCCCTGGCTGTGTAAAGGACTGTGTGTGTTATACAAGAAGACTCAATGGATGCGAAGGGATGAAGAAAGGCATTCAACGCCTGATGGATAACCACAAAATTCTATTTGAGAAGACCCCAATTGTCAAAAGTTTGACTAACAAATGTGAAGATCTCTCCATTATCACCATCTCAAACAAGCCTCTTAGGATCTCCTCCAAAGGTCCTATTAGGATTTCAAATGAACCCATTGTTGCTCCCTTAATAATTACCAATCCCGGACCAATTCCATATTCTTTAAACAAGGCAGTGCCATGGAACTATGACGCTGAGTTATTTTATCATGGGATTAAACAAGACGCTTGGATCGAAGAAGGAAAAGCTGATGATGCTAGTAACATAACTTGCTTAAGCAAAGTAACCAGAACTGGGAGAATATTTTCACCCAATATCTCACCACCGGTTGTTACAAAGGTGCCCATCCGCATTACTGCTGCCAAGCCAAGTACCGATACAAGAGGGAAGGAGAAGGTTGTTGAGCCGGTCGTGACAGAGATACCCTCAAGGGACGTTGCTGATGGAGAACCCTCTGCTCGTGAGATGGACGAGATCTTGAAGATAATAAAAAGAAGTGACTTCAAGATTATGGAATAGTTGGGGCAAACCCCTTCTAAGATTTCTATGTTGTCGTTGTTGCTCTGTTCTGATGCCCGTGCTCGAACATTAATCAAATTCCTGAAAAAGGATCATGTCCCCCATGAGACCATAACATACCGATTTGAGAATTGCGTGGTAAGCCTGACAGCTGATAATGGCTTGGGATATTCAGATGCTAAGCTAACACCGTTAGGGAAGAACCACAATAAAGCTCTACATATTTCTGTCGAGTGCAAAGTGACTACTTTAGCACATGTGCTAGTCGACACTGGTTCTTATCTGAATGTATTACCCAAGGGGGCGTTAGACCGTCTAGACTATGAAGATTTAGTCTTTAAGTCAAGTGATATCATTGTAAGGGCGTTCGATGGATCAAAGAGGACAGTTCATGGGGAAGTAGACCTTCCAATCAAGGTGGGCTCCCAAATCTTCAACTCCACCTTCTACATTATGGATATCCGTCCTACCTATTCCTGTCTATTGGGCCACCCATGGATCCATAAAGCTGGGGAAGTAACCTCAACTCTTCACCAGAAACTCAAATATTCGGTCAAGGGAAGAATTGTCACCGTCTGTGGAGAGGAAGAATTTATGGTAAGTCACCTTAACTCTTTCAAGTACGTGGAGATGGATGGAGAATTCACTGAGACCTCGTTCAAGCCTTTGAAGTCGTGCCACCAATGATTGTTGCTACCAAATGTTCCTCTAATGAGTCCGAAGCTGTTAAAGTCGTGCCGAAGATGGTTTCAGTTAAAGATGCTCGTGCAGCAATTGAAGAAGGAAACTTTGATACTTGGGGGAAACTCCTCAATATCCCATTTAAAGCAGATAAGTTTTGTTTGGGATTCACCGTCAAAGCTCAGAAGGAAGTGAGGCATGCTCGTGCTGTAAAGCCACCTCTCCGCATTGGAAGCCATGAAGTCAACGCTGTGGGTGATTCTGATGAAGAAGATGCATTTGAAGATTGGGTGTATCCAACTACAATGGAATTAAAGAATTGGCATGCAAAGGAATTTATGCTCATCTCCTTCATTGAGGAGTAATCTACTTGTTATTGCTTTTCTTTCAATTCAAGAATATTTTGTCTGTAATATTTAACAATGACTTTTAAGCCATGTGCCTGGCCCGGGGATCTTTTGTCCATTTGTCAAGGGTTTTATTTATGTTCATCTAATCATATGATCATTCAGTATATTGGACTCTTTTGCATTCAAATATTTGTGTTCATTGCCTTTATTTTCTTTCAAATACATTTTTTCAAAATAACCATGTATCTTACACGCACACACACACACACACACACACACACACACACACACACACACACACACACACTCTTACAGGTCCTCATGCACTTTGGATCTTATTGCTAATGACTCTACTATTGTCGACTATGACTTTGAATGTCCAATCAACCAAGCCGAAGACGAAGGCGAAGAATATTATGAAATACCGGGAGAATTAGCCAAACTTCTATTATAAGAGGAAAAAGCTATTCAACCGCATGAAGAGTCAGTTGAAGTCATCAATCTGGGTACTGAGTCAGATAAGAAGGAAACCCAGATTGGCGCTAATTTGGAAAACAGTGTCAAGAGCAGGTTGGTTCAGATGTTGCATGATTATGTGGAAGTATTTGCTTGGTCTTATGAAGATATTCCTGGGTTGGATACCGACATCGTAGTTCATCATCTGCCGACAAAGGAAGAATGTCCCCCTGTCAAATGAAAGGTTCGTTACATGAGGCCTAACATGTCTGAAAAGATTAAAGCTGAAGTGATGAAACAATTTGATGCAGGGTTCCTAGCGGTGACATCTTATCCCCAATGGGTTGCCAATGTGGTGCTAGTGCCGAAGAAAGACGGAAAGGTTCGCATGTGCGTAGACTATAGGGATCTGAATATGGATGGCCCCAAGGAGGACTTCCCTCTATCACACATTAACGTCTTAGTCGATAATACTGCCCATTATAAAGTCTTCTCTTTCATGGATGGCTTCTCAGGCTATAATCAGATAAGGATGGCTCCCGAAGACATGGAGAAAACAACTTTTGTCACGCAATGGGGCACCTTTTGCTACTAGGTCATGCCGTTCAGACTGAAGAATGCATGGGCAACATATCAAAGGGCTATGGTAGCTTTATTTCATGACATGATACATCATGAAATAGAGGTATATGTGGATGATATGATTTCCAGATCACAAACTGAAGAGGAACACCTCGATCACCTGTACAAACTATTTGAAAGGCTGAAAAAGTACAAGCTACGGTTAAACCCTAACAAGTGCACGTTTAGGGTACGATCTGGAAAAATTCTAGGTTTTGTTGTCAGCAATAAAGGCATTGAAGTTGACCATGCCAAGGTAAAGGCTATCTAAGAAATGCCAGTCCCTTATTCTGAGAAGGAAGTTAGAGGATTCCTAGGTGGTCTCAATTACATCATCCGCTTCATATCTCACTTGACTGCTACTTGTGAGCCAATCTTCAAACTCTTGAAGAAAGATCAGGTAGTTAAGTGGAATGATGAATGCCAAGATTACTTCGACAAAATTAAAGAATATCTATAAGAGCCTCCTATTCTCATGCCTCCAGTTGAAGGAAGACCCTTGATCATGTACTCGACAGTACTAGAGAATTCTATGGGGTGTGTTTTGGGCTAACATGATAAGTCTGGCCGAAAAGAGCATGCTATTTATTACCTGAGAAAAAAGTTTACCGACTGTGAAATCAGATATTCACTGCTCGAGAAAACTTGCTACTCTCTGGAATGGGTTACTTGTCGACTAAGACAATATATGTTGACTCATACCACTCTGTTGATTTCTAAAATAGACCCAATCAAGTACATCCTCGAGAAACCTGCCCTTTTCGGACGGATAGCCAGATGGAAAATGATCTTGACTGAGTATGACATCCAATACACAATGCAGAAAGCCATCAAAGGAAGCGTACTAGCTGATCATTTGGCCCATCAAGACGTGGATGATTATCAGTCTATGAACTTCGACTTCCATGATGAGAACATCATGCTGGTAACCGACTGTGCGAAACCTGGACTATATGACGGACCTGAACAAGGATCCCGATGGGCTATGGTCTTCGATGGGGCTTCCAACACTTTGGGGAACGAAATTGGTGCTGTGATCATATCTCTTGAAGGTTGCCACACCCCTTTCACTTCCAGACTATGCTTCAATTGAACGAACAATATGGCTGAGTATGAAGCGTGCATTTTGGGTTTGAAAGTTGCCATTGACTTGAGGATCAAACATTTGAATGTGTTTGGAGATTCCACTCTAGTGATTAGCCCAGTAAAAGGAGATTCAGACACTAAACATCCTAATCTCATCCCTTACAAGGAAATTATTCTATCCTTGATTCCTCACTTCGAAGAGATCACCTTTGAGCACTTCCCTAGGGAAGAAAATCAGTTGGCTGACGCCTTGGCAACCATGTCTTCAATGTTCAAGGTTAGATGGGACAACAAAGCCCCTATGATTACAATTGAAAGATTCCACGAACCTGCACATTGCTCTGAACTTGACACTGACACGGAAAAGCTATGGTACCATGAGGTGATGAGATACCTCGAAGCACAAGAGTATCCAGAGCGAGCATCCATCAATGACATAAAGTTCTTACGAAGATTTTTAGCCAAATTCTTCCTAAGTAACAGAATATTGTACAAGCGCAACCATGACTCTACTCTACTCTGACGTGTGGACAAGAAGGAGGTAGAGGAAATTATGGAAGACATGCACAATAGTCTCTTTGGTACTCACTCAAGTGGATATACGATGGCTAAGAAGATCTTGAGGGATGGCTACTATTGGTCAACAATGGAGACTGATTGCCATCAATACTCTAGAACTTGTCACAAATGCTAAATCTATCCCTCTGAACGTCATGATCGCTCCGTGGCTATTTATAATATGGGGTATTGATATGATTGGAGAAATCAAGCCCACCGCTTCCAACGGACATCGATTCATTCTGGTCGCTATCGATTATTTCACCAAATGGGTCGAAGCTGCCTCGTTTGCCTCAGTCACCAAGAATGTGGTAGCCAGATTCATCAAACACAACCTCATTTGCCGCTATGGTATCCCCAAAAGGATCATCACCAACAATGGGACTAACCTTAACAATTCTATGATTACTGAGCTTTGCACTCAGTTTAAGATCAAGCATCACAATTCTTCTCCATATAGACCTAAAATGAATGGCGCAGTCGAAGCGGCCAACAAAAACATTAAGAAGATTATGCAGAAGATGGTAGTAACCTATAAGGATTGGCATGAGATGTTACCTTTTTCTCTACATGGCTACCATACTTCAGCTAGAACATCAACTGGGGCAACTCCCTTTTCTCTAGTCTATGGAATGGAAGATGTTTTGCCAGTGGAAGTTCAGATTCCATCACTAAGGATCATGAATGAGGCAGGCTTAGGCGAAGATGAATGGATTCAAATGAGATTAGATTAGCTGAACTTGATCGATGAGAAGCAACTGGCTGCTGTTTGTCATGGTTAGACGTACCAAAAACGGATGATCAATGCATTTAACAAGAAGATCAAGCCTCAAGTATATCAAGCTGGCGACTTGGTGATAAAGCGCATCATTCTGCCACAAGGCGACCCCAGAGGCAAATGGACTCCCACCTACGATGGGCCATTTGTTGTCAAGAGAGTTTTCTATGGTGGTGCCATGATGCTGACTACCATGGATGGTGAAGACTTCTCACATCCTATAAACGCGGACATAGTTAAAAAATACTATGCATAAGAGACCCGCTAGGTTGACACACCTAGGAAAAATAAGGACATCCCGGAAAACCAAAAGGTTTGGGCAAAAATTAGGGATATATACAAAAGATTGTACACCCGGCAAGTTGAAAACCCGAAAGGGCGACTTAGCTAAAAATGGGTATCCTGGTGGGCTGAAAACCCGAAAGGGAGGTCCAAGAAAAAGTTAAGGATTGAAAGTGTATGACTATGTCCCGTTGAAATCACCACAATCAACTTTATCACCAAGGTCCAAGTTTGAAAGGTTCAAGATCAATCCAATCAAATTTTGTCAACGACAAGGGGCATTCGAAGGCATTGGGGAAATAGTAGAGTTGGAAGACAATGAGATCATTTCACATGGCTATTTGTTTTTGTTTTCAATTTTGTTTTCCTTTCGACGATTTCCTCTTACTAGGATCTCCGTCTCTTTCTACAAAAACGCCTATTCATGGGCAAAATATCAATACAAATATACTTTGAAGTGCAAAATTTCCGTCTTTGTTTTGAATGCAAATTTGTCCAATGACTAAAATTGAACGAACATATGCATATGAACATAATTAAAATTGCTTGGCACATATGACCTAAGAAGTAACAAGCATCTCTTTAATGCATATGGAATATCCCCACAGAGTTATTTCTTTAATATTATCTCCACAAGACAGCTACAATAAACCAATCCTCAACAAAGTTATTCATATGATAATCTCCAACCAGAGTCTTAATCTCTTGTCAGCTCTCTCTCCAGCTAAGTTGATCCTACAAGTAGGAGCCTTGTGAACCTCTTTCTCAAAGAACTCGCCTCGTCAGCAGTTCATCAGGTATTCATCAACATGGTTTATTTCCCCAACATGGTTTATTTCCCCAACAAACAACGAGTAGCATAACTCCCCAGCCGGGTACAAAATTCCCCAGCTTAGTCTATCTTCCCTAGTTGAGCCTGTTATCCCCAACTGAGTGTATCCTCCATAAGTTGAGTTTGTCCTCCCCGATTGAGTCTACATTCCCTAGCTTAGGTTTGCCTTTCAGACTATTACCAATCAGAGGGACACAACCCCTAATCCCCAGTAAAGTCATCAACAAAACCTTTACTACCTCCAAAGATACTATGAAATCTGGACCCGACCAGACAATAGTTTAACTCTCCAACGATATAGAAGAACCTGGACTCAACTCGACCAAGGTTTAACTTCTTTTCCCCAGTAAAGTTTGCCTCTATCCTAACAAGTTATTGTGAAGCCTGGATCCGACCAGATAGAAATTCCACGCAGAAGTTTGTTGTGAAACCAGGAACCCGACCAGATAACAACCAAATCCCCAAGCAGTTTATCGTGAAGCCTGGACCCGACCAGATAGCAATTAACTTCATCCACCTCAAAATCTGCAAAGCCTGGAATCTGACCAAATAGTGTTTTAAAGTTATTAAGTCATTGTAAAGCCTGGATCTGACCAGATATCAGTTCAACTTCGTCTATTCAAGCAGGCTTATTGTTAAGCCTAGAATCCGACCAGATAACAACTAGCTACAACCCTCAACAAGACACTATGAAGCCTGGACCCGACCAGATAATAGTATAACTTTTCAAAAACTATGAAGCCTAGACCCGAGTAGATAGTAGTTACCATTTCAAGTTACTATAAAGCCTGGACCCGAACAGATATCAGTTCAAATTCAAGAAGTTAATGCAAAGCCTGGAATCTGACCAGATAACAGTTAAACTTCCTTATCCCCAGAAAATTGTTATGAAGCCTGGATCCGACTAGATAACAATTCAAATTTCAAGAAATTTTCTGCGAAGCGTGGAATCCGACCAGATAACAGTTAATTTATCCTTCCCCGGTAAGCTACCGTGAAGCCTGGATCCGACCAGATAGCAGTTGACTTCCTCATCCTCAGCAATTATGAAGCTTGGATCTGACCAAATAACAGTTGACATTCAAGAGATATTCCCCAACGGAAGCATCCTTTCAGCAAAGTTTGAAGATATGTATATTCTTCATCCTCAACAGCAATCAAGGATTCAACTCCCCAGAATTTCCTCAGCAGTAGTCAGGGATTTATTTTCCTGGGAAAAAACATTCATCTCACATTCATACATCATATACATAATGCATTTAGCATGGTCTCATTCATCCTGCGAACATCATGCATACATCTACATTTTACTAACTCTTTTTTTCCACAGGTGAAACATAAAGTTTTAGTATAAATTGACCAAATAATTATGCTGATACTTCTTCCAATGTGTACCAACATTCTTCCAAATGGCATCTATAAGCCCATTCATAATCCATCTTCGAGTGCAAATTTCTGGGCACTCTAGTGTTCAATCATCTTCCACCTTTAAGTCACGAATGGCGGATCCGCCAATCTTACTCTTCCAGTTTAAGAAGATTGAACAGGGTCACCTGTTGTACCCCAAAATTTTCCCTCTCATTTATCAAGTAATCTCTCACAAGATCTCCTTTGGTTCAAGACTGCACTAAGGTTGATCAGCTCAAGACACCTCCTCAAGCACTGACGACTGAAAATTAGGGTTTGAGATTGCACAAGGATAATTGGACTTTTAATGCCTCATATGACTTTCATGGATCATTTTGGACCCTCAAGAATGCTCATGTCAAGTTTCAAGTCTTGGATCACATTTTTCCTCGGTTAATTGATCAGTTGACCTAAAAATTAACTATATTAGGGAAAAAGTCAACTGTGGTCAATTTACAGTCAAACTTCATAATTTTTGATCCATATCAACATTATGAACTCATATATTTAATTTGATTACTTTTGGATCACAATTCCTCAAGAAATTTGATCAGATCATCAAAAGGGCAAAATGGTCAAAATTAGGGTTTTGACTAAGAAGGTGCAATCTCTGATTTTTGACCTAGCAAATGACTTATTGGTTTGGAACATGATCTCAAGGATTCAAATGCATCATTTTTACCTAATGGCATGGCTCAAAACTTTCCTCAAGATCAATTAATTGATAGTTGATTTTCAGTCAACTGATCAAAAGTCAACTGTCCACTAAAAAGTCAAACTTTGACTTTTATGTCAAAATCAAGTGTCAAAGATCACAATTCATCAAAACATGTCAAAATATGAAACTTTTTCATCAAGAAATCAAAAATTCAAGATTTCATTTTGAAAAGTCAAAATTTCTAAACTTAGAAATTTTTCTAAGTGTTGAAAATTTCATATTTTTTCATAACTTTGAGCAAAATTTTAACCATGATGCAAGATGATTCAAAGGAAACTTCCAACATGAAAGTTGTAGATCTAAAAGAGATCTAAAACATTGTATAACACAACTTCTCCTATAAATGCATGGATTTCAAGTTATGATTTTGTGAATACATGCTCATGAAACTTGGAAACTTAGTGAAATTTTGCCCTAGTTTAGGCAGGATTTTAACCTAAATTCGGGACAATTTTCACATAGTTCCAAGAGTAATTTTTAAAAATGTCCAACATATAGGTTTTAGAGGATGTTACAAGCTTTCCAAAATGTATAAGAACTCATTGATATCATGTTTGAGCAAGGAGAATCGAAAGTAAGAAGTTAGGGTTTTCAAACTTGAATTACAAGCCATTTTGTGAAGAACACATGAACCAAATCCATGATAGGCTTCATAATATTTTCTTTGCAGACCTCAAACTTGTTTGTCACTCCATAATTAAATGTTTACACAACTATTTGAGCTATGATTTAAGTATTTGAGTCATTGTCCAAGTGATTATTCCATTAATGGAACAAAGTTCACACTTCCACTTTGGAAAAGTGACTTTAATCACAAAGTCAATGCATAGAGCTTTGCACGTGTTCCTTATGATCACACACAATCTAAAAGCCATAAGAAACTTGTCTAGATCCTTTAATTACTCAGACCATGCTTGTACTATGCATTGAAACGATGTTTGTCAACCTTACTTCAAAAACAATCCAAGAAGCCAAAACATGTGATCTTGTACTTCTGACCATCTCAAGTATCCAAACCTTTTCCTATATATCAAAACATTTTTATGCAACCTAGGACACGAGTTTTAAATACCCTTAAGCACTCCCAAATTCCCTCAAGCCAGAAATTGCACAAAATCTCCATTTTTGTGTCATTTCTGATTTTGAACTTCAAACTTCCATTTCCCTCGTGCATTTCTTGGCCTTTTAGTTTCAAAAGCTTCCTCACATCAAATATAAACCATTCCTGTCCCTGTTTGCAGACTGTAACATCATCTTCATCAACTTCTATAGCCAAAAATAGAGCATTGCAGTTATACTTCTCCAGACCATTCCAGCCACTCTCAGTTTAAGCCATCTATTGCATTAGCTTCCTAGAGGTTCAAGGAAGCTAACCTGATCATCACCATCACTTGAAACAAGCTCAAACTCATTTCACGATTTCCAATTTTAAGGTATTTTTCTTGAACTTCTATCTTATTTTTTAGGTATTGTTAGGTTTGCATTTGTGAAGATAAAATATAGACATCATTGCCCTGAAACTATACATGTCCATAGATTTCATTTATGTTTCTTGAGTAGGGAGAATTTTGAGTTTGAACCTCTGAAAATATTTAGGTCAGAATTTGGTACTGTTAGAAATTCATGCTCATCTTTGAGAATTAGCTTAAGTTATTTACATATTCAGAATCGTGAGGAAATTTCTAACAAGTTTGATGTTAGAAGTTTTTTGAATAGATGAGAAATGAATAAGTTACAGGTCCTTTGGCTGGAGGTTGAAGATGAAGTTTATTCAGGGCAAAACTTATGTTACATATTTATTGTTTTGTTTAAGTTAACGGATGTATCACCACCCCAGTGGTTAAAGCGCACGTCTGTCACCTATGGGACCTGGGTTCGATCCCCAATGGTACCCTTTTGGTTCTTTTTCATATTTTTTCCATTTTTTGTTTGAAAACAGGCACTTGGGCCTTCCCCCCCTTGGGCTTTTTATTTTTTTCTGACTCCTAACCATTGTTTACTTTCACACCCCTGACCCTTTATTTTATTATTTCATTTTTCTTTTTCTTTATTTCATTTTCATTTTTCATATTATTTTTTATTACTATTATTATTTTTATCATTATTATTTTTATCATTATTATTTTTATTATTAAAAATATAAAAATATAATTTATTTATTTATTTACACTTATATATTTTATTTTTCTTCATAAAACAATAAGACCAAAAAAACATTTTCTTAACAAATTAATTTATTTCTTTTATAACAAATTTTTAGGCTTAGGTTTAATTATTATATTATTTTATTTTCTTATTTAAAATTAATTTAGAACTTAGGTTTCTTTTTAATTAATCAATTCTCATTTTATTTTCATTATTTAAAACCTTTTCATAAAAAACCCTAAAAATCCTTTTTTAGTTAATTTCTTTTTTTAATTAGTTTAATTTAACTTTATTTAATTTTCATTAATAATTTTCTTAATTAGGTTAAAACCCTTTCATGAAAACCAAACAAAAATCATTTCTTTTTCCATTTTGCATTTGCATATTATTTATTCAATTTTTGTACAATATTCAATATGGTTGTAATACTTAATTAGATTTAATTTTCTTGCAAAATTCTCATTTGTAAATTTGTACACCCCCTTCCCTAATGATGTAATAGTTTAGTATTTTTACTTTCCGCAATTTATCGCTTTCTATAAAAATGCTAGTAAAATAGGGTTTGTATGGAAAGATAAAATCAACAAGTTAGAAAATCCTAATTTAAGATAAACAAGCATGTAAATCAACACATTTGCACACTTGCACCCTTAGGGTAATTCTAGTTTGTTGCCTTACCAAAATGGTCATGTTATGCATGTGGGATATCTTAGCAAAAAGCAATAAAAAATACAAGATCATAGTCCCTCGATGACGCTATCACATGTTGCCTTTCAAAATGATCTTAGTCCCTCAAAAAGAATTGCTAAGATATTTCACAACATTGCTATCATGGCTATACGATGACTCATGCCCGTCCCTTTACATCCAAAGATAGGGCTTCTTACCAAATCAATGGTAAGATAGAAATATCAAAGGAGAGGAAGAAATGAACTAAGACTTTTGAGTAGGTAGATTGTTCCTAGTTTCTTGCTCATTTTCAAATCAAATATCCTTGTTATTTTTCAAAACAAACACCAACACCTTCAAAAAAACACTTTCAAAACCTTTTCCAAACATGAAACATTTTCAAAAGATCAACACTTTGTATACGTTCTTACGAACGAGAACTATTACAAAGTTTTCCTAAACGATGGCGCCTTTTCAAAATACTTTCAAAAACCACACAAAGCACATTTTCAAACAAACACAAGTGATCTAGAAATAAACTAAGATCTCATAGATAACTATGGATGAAAAGGGTGCTAATACCTTTCCTTTTCATAATCTACCCCCCGAAATCAAGAAAAAATCTCAAAGGTCTTTCCTGTTCTTTTCAGCCTTTCCTTTTTGGATAAAAGAAAAGTCGGTGGCAACTCTTGCTAATCGCAACATTTGCGATAAAACTCAAAACAACCAAGTCAGTTCTCCTGCCGTATCACACATAGGTTCAGGAATATATCTTTTAACTGAGCATCTTGAACTTGGAGATTTCCAACGGTCCGTTCGAGATCCATCTTTACTGAAATAAATAGTAAGCAGATGAGAAAACCTGTATAGGGAATACCCGTTATGACATGATGCATGATACGTAGATGCAATGTTTTCAAGGATCTCGCAGGGTAAGAAAAATGTTCGAAGTCGAATCAGACTTTAGTTTTGGTTTAAGAACTTCGTATCATTGAATATCCTTCTACGAGAATCAAGCTTACCATGTCGAGTGGGTCATATCCTTTGACTCAAGATAACGTGCTTTGGTCTTTTGACGACATTGGCTAGAGGAAAATAAATCCCCTTTCCCCATGCTAAATGTTGGTTCATGATACTTTGGTGGTATTTGGTTAGAGGAAAATAAATCCTCCTTCCCCTTGCTATGCGTCTGGTTCATGATAACCTGCATCATAGGCTTTTGAGATCCTTGAAATGTTTAATGAAAATTCTATGGCATGATGTCATGATGTTATGCACCAAGAAAAATGTAAGGTGATGAAAATAAGTAAGTATTGCAAGAAGTCTCAGTTATTGGATAATGAATACAAACAATTCCTGCAAGGATTTCAAGTTGTTTGTAGGTAAGTACCCTCTTGAAGTTTACTTGGTTCAATCTATCCTAAAGAAAGTAACTGAGTTCTAAGGAATCTCAATATCACTAATCTTTCTTCACATGGCATTGTTTCAACTCAAGCGATCTTTTCTCGCGGCCGAAATATCCCGAAAGGTCGACCTCAATGAGTGTAGTATCAAGTATCAACCAATCCTCAATTTTATATCAAAGCCGACTATCTCATTACTTTCTAATGGCCAAGTTTGTTCAACTAAGGTTCTAAGGTCAATTAGTGCTTTATGACACCACACATCGGCCTTGTATTCTCCTTGATTCAACACAAAAGATACCGATACCAACAAATGTGTCACACTAACGCAGCCACCGCTTCAACCATATCGGTCTATGACGTACATTCTCCACGATCTATTACTGATTACCTAAAAAGTTCCCCAAATCCGGGTATAAGATATATACAAGAATACCCAAACATAAACCTGAAATGTAAAGCAAGCAAGTCAAACAAGTTAAGAATTTTAAATATGATCTAGCTCTAAGATAACCCCACTTTTAGCTTTCTCCCCATCAGAGTCGTCAGTTCTATAATACGGCGGGAGAACTGACTTTGCTGGTTTTTCGTTTTATCGCAAATGTTGCGTTTAGCAAGATTCGCCACTGACTTTTTTTATCCAGTAAAGGAAAGGGTGAAAAGAACAGGAAATACCTTTCGAGATTATTTTCTGAGTAAGGGGGTATGTTATGGAAAGGAAAGGTGTTAGCATCCTTTCCATCCGTAGTTATCTATGGCCTCTTAGTTGCTAGCTCATTTTGAAAATGCTTTTTGTGTAAGTGTGTTTTGAAGATATTTTGAAAAGACGCCTTAGTGCGGTGAACTTTGTAATGTTTCTCATTTCGGCGAGAATGTATACAAAGTTTTTTTGTCTTTGAAAATATTTAGAAAAGAGTTTTATGTATGTGTGGAAAAATTTTTTTGTTTGTTTTTATGAGCAAGCAACTATGAACGGTCTACCTACTCGAATGGTCTTTGATCTTTTCCTCTTTTCCTTTAGATAGTGTTATCCTACTATTAGTCAGTAGGTAGCCCTGTCGTTGGATGTTTTGAGGGACAGGTGACGGTCATCGTATAGTCACGAAGGCAACTCGTAGGATACTTTAGTAATTACCCTAAGGTTTTAAGATTATTTACCGAGGCAACATCGAAAGGGTCATCAAGGTGCGCGTGTGCGAGTGTGTTTGTATTTCAGTTAAGTTGATCTTGAGTGTTAGGTTTTCTAGCGTTTGCTTTTAGTCTTATCATACAAGCCTGTTAGCGTTCATTTAACAGTTAATTGAATAAGTATAGAAATAAAGTGCGGGAATTTTGAATTTACACTATTACAAGGCTTCGGGATGGGGGAGTTACAAACCAAAATAGGGAAAAGAAATGTAAATGGTCCTAGCTAAACTATTACAATCCATAGACAATTACATAATATTTATGAAAAATAATGTGAATAAATAAATGAACGCACGGAGGAGAAAGAAATAAAAATGAAAGGATGAAGAAAAACCCTATGAAAAATTTCTAAGTGATAAAAGAAATATTTTTGTTGTTTTTTATTTAGAAAAGATAATTAAATTAAATTAAGAAATCTAAGTATAATTAGTTAATAAAAAAAGGTGATTAAGATAATTAATTAAATATTAATCTAATAAAAAACTAATTCTAATTATTTTTTGGTTTTATCTTATTTTATGATCTTTTAGAATTTTAATTAAAAAAGAGATGAATTAAATGAAAGAAACAAAATAAAAAAAACGAAATGGGCCTTGCTGCAAAGAGTAAAAAGGGGGTGTGAGAACTTGAAATGTCTCAAGCCCAATGTCCTAGGTCCAAGTGTGGCAACATGAAATGGAGGGGTATGAGTCTGAAATCTCCATACCCATCAATGAAAAGGCCCAAACGCCCAATAACCTGCAAAAAATATTGAAACACAAAAGTGCAAAACCTTGGACTCGAACCCAAAATCGAGAAGAGAAGTGCCTTGACTGCATCCTATGATTTTAAGTATTTAATATTTCATGTAATACGTTAAAATAGTTCTAAATAACAGTATGAACATGAATATATGCTTCAAATTCATTTAAATTACATGGATTAAGAGATTCAGATGAGAGAAGTTTACCCAACCGGAGTGATTTGGTTCGTGCGTTCTAGGATGCTTCAGGCGTGGATAGTGATTGATATGGACTTCTGGGAGTCTAAGGAAGACAAATATGTGACTGATTTGGATCGAGGATGGCTATAAATACAACTACGAATTTTGACAACTTTGGAATTTTTGACAATTTTGTAGTGCACTCTTTGAGCAGCTTATGCCTTAAATTTTTTTTGAGATTTTGAGTAGTATTTTGAATTAATATTTCATGGTCCTTTGACTTATGAGTTGTTGTGTATTTATAGATATAATGAGTGGTTAACCAATATCGCAAGGAATCACACCATTAAAGCCACCAACATGGCAAGGAATCACACCATTAAACCATGGTTTCATGATAAAAAATTGCCAAAATTACATGATTTTTGCCATTTCTACCTCTTGAATGAACCTGGTCATGTCTTATGTATCTTGCACGAAATTTGGGCCCCTTAATGGGTCAAGTCAAGCCCAAATGCCATGGCCCATTATTTCTTGCATTTTTATCTTAATTTATTTGATTTTAAATTAAATAAAATAAAGATAAATACAAATAAAATCAAGGCCATGCAAAAATGGACTTATAGGTCCTCTAAGATATTATGGACATGTTTTAAGTCCAAAAAGTAGGCTCATTGGTCTAAGAATGCAATTTTGCTCAATTTGTACTTCTTGAATTTCTTCAAAATTCTCCAACTTATGCAAATCATAACTTGCTCAATTTTCATCTTTTGAAGATGATATTTGACTTTTTGGAAAACCCAAGATGTCTTCTATAATCTCCATGTTTATCATTTTTGCTTTTGGAGACATTATATTGATGTAAGTTGTCGTGACAAAAAGTGTCTTTTATTGACTTTTTGGAAATGACCTATAATGTATGAGATCATATCTTCCAAATGAAGCATTTTTTCACTTGAGAATAAAAACAATGTTGTAGAGAATGGAATTTTATTCAAAATGGGATTTTGTTGGGGAAAATTTGATGAAGCATGTGAAAGTTATGTCTGGTCAAAGTTCAATTGACTTCTCCTAAGGAAACCCTAATTTGGAAATTCTTGACTTTTGATGATCTGAGGACTTTCCTTGAGGAATCATGATCAATCCTTTATCAAATGATGAATATCACTTCAAAATGTTGATGTTGACCAAAAATCTTGAAGTTTGACTGTATATTGATCACAATTGACTTTTTGACCAATATAGTTGATTTTCAAACATTTGAGCCATTGACTGAGCAAATTTGTGATGTAGGGCTTGAAACTTGACATGAACCTTATTAAGGACCTATGAAGAACTATGGAAGCCATTTGAGACCTTTGTAAACCAAATTTCCTTGAGAAATTCCAAACCCTAGTTGTGGGCCTTTGGCTTAGGAGGAGCATCTTGACTAGCCAGTCCTTGAGTGTCTTGACCATTTGAAGTGCCTTGAAAGAATGCTTTAAAGAAAAATGGGAGGGAAAATTTTGGGGTACAACACCATAGATCTACATCATATCCAAGAATGAAACTTTCAAGTCTATCTTTCCAATATTCAAAACTTTCTTCATCAAAGACTAGAAGATTGACAGAATAACAATATCTATCAATGTTGTTTGCAAAAGCCATAAAGTGTTTTTATCAAACTAGATCTCTCTACAGTTAAGTGTTTGATTGAAAAATCAATAACAAAAACAGATCTCTAATACCAATTGAAGTTTGAGAAAAATACAAGAAAATGGGGGGTTTAAATTGGGTTTTCAAAAACTTTTGGCTTAGAAATGCATCACACAAACAATCAAGATAGGAAAGTTAGGAAATAAAAATTAAAACAATCGATTTATACAAGTTCACCTTAAACAAGACTACTCTTGTCCATCCACCAAGGTGATTTCGCCTTCAAAAAAGACTTAATCAACTAATCTTGAAAGATTACGGGCAAACATCTAAGAGTTAGAAAACACCTTAGCTCTCTCAAGTATACAGACTATCACTTAGTCACTTAAGGAAGAACAAATCTCAAAAGATTATAAACAAACGTCTAAGTGTTAGAAAATACCTTAGCTCTCTCAAGTATATAGACACTTAGTCACTTGAGGTAAAACAAATATCAAAAGACTACAATAGATTTTTTTGCAATACTGCTTCTAGAAAAGAAAATTTAATACAGCAGTGAAGAACAAATGTTAACGCAAAAATGAGCCACAACTCTTTGTATTTTAATTTTCTCTTGGAAGAATATTTCTCACATAAATAGTTTTTTTTATAGTAACTCTTCTTTTATGGTGTTGTTCATTGAGATTTTTCTTCAATGAAATAGTTACCCATTTATATAGGCTTCAAAAAGTAGAACGTTGGATAGTACATACGTCACTTTCAGCTCCAGCTGCCATAACGGTAAAATGAGATTGCGGGAGACAAAATATTTTGGTCGTACAAAACGTTCACCATAGTGGAATGAGTAATGTACTATTGTAAAATTTTCTTCTATGATAAGTTGTCTTAATCTTATATTCTAATGAAAGTACTTCTGATCTGAAGTAATGTTGAGTCCAGAAGATATCACGTTAGATGAGTGTTCTAAGAGTATCAAATTCTCCAGAGTCAAAAGCTTGTCTTTAGAGCTGGAAGCAAAAGCTTATCTGAGAAAAAAAATTTGACTTCTGAGCTGGAAGTAAAAGCTTATCTTAGAAGCACACATAATTCCTTTTCTAGAAACATTTGTGACTTCAGAACTAGAAGCAAAAACTTATCTGAGAAGGAAGTACATAGAAATACTTTTCTGGAAACATTCATGATTTCAGAACTTGAAGCAAAAGCTTATTTGAGAAGTACACAAAAATTATTTTCTGGAGACATTTAGAGTTCTTCAGAACTACTGATGTTTCTTTAGAAGTGGATGCTATAGTTCTTCTGAGGCGTTCCAGAAATGATTCTGATGATATATATAGAACCTTGACTTCAGAGTCTTCAACACTTGGTGTTCAGAATCCTTTCTTCATAATCTTTTCTTCAGAACCTTTTCTTCAGAACCTTTTCTTCTGAACCTTTTTCTTCAAGACTTGTTCTTCAGTATCTTTTCTTCAGAACTTTTGCTTCAGAACCTATTCTTAAGAATCTTTTCTTCAGAACCTTTTCTTCAGAACTTTTTCTTTAGAACTAGCTTTGTTCAGAGTCTTCACACTTAACGCATTGTTAGAGTATCAAATTATTCTCTAAACATACAATACTTTGTTATCATAAAAACTCAAGGATAGTTGCAAAACCAAAACTTGTTCCAACAAATCAAATTTGTCTTATTTAAGAACTTGAGGTTATCTGGCTTATGTCAGAATTTTGGATCTGAAGCGAGTTAAACTCACTAATAGACCCTATAAATGTGTATTCATTGGGTATGTAGTAAATAGTAATGAGTATAGGTTTTATAACCTAAATGCTAAAGTGATAATAAAATCAAATGATGATATATTCTATGAAGATGGATTTCCTTCCAAATCGATAGATTATGGGGCACTATATCGAATCACATTCCTGTGATAAGAAGAATTGAAAGCAACAAGGAAATAGAAATAAAACTTTGACAAATTAAAGAGTCACTAAAGACTATTGGACAAATTATAAAGCTTATAATGTAGAAGAAGATCCAATAAATCTTCAAGAATCCTTGTCATCTCTAGATTCAGATTTATGGCTAGAAGTTATTAATGATGAGATAAATCATGTGGAATCTAACAAGAAATGCCACTTAGTATACTTTCCTCCTAGTTTCAAACCAATAGATTGTAAATGGGTTTTTAAAAAAAGAAACTAAAATTTGATGGGACAATTGATAAGTACAAGGCTCGCCTTGTAGGCAAAGGTTTTAGGAAAAGAGAAAATATATATTTCTTTGATACTTTTTCACCAATCACTTGAATTACATCCATTAGGGTACTAATTTAAATAACTGATATTTATAACTTAATAGTACACAAAATGGATGTTAAGATAGCTTTTTTTAATGGTGACTTAGAAGAAGATATCGATATGGACCAACCAGAAGTCTTTGTGATTCATAGATAAGAGAACAAGGTATATAAGTTAGATAAGTCTTTATATGTTATAAACCAAGCAACAAAGCAATGGCATGAAAAATTTGATAACTTAACTATATTGAATGGGTACTATGATACGATGGGAGAACTGACTTGGGTGTTTTGCATTTTATCGCAAATGTTGCAGATAGAAAGAGTCACAATCGACTTTTCTTTTATCCAATAAAGGAAAGGGTGAAAAGAACAAGAAAGACCTTTTGAGAATTTTCTTGAGTTCGGGGGGTAGGTTATGAAAAGGGAAGGTGTTAGCACCCTTTTCATCCATAGTTATCTACGGGCTCTTAATTGCTTGATCACTTTGAAATTCTTTTATGTTTGTGTAAGTTTGAAAGTATTTTGAAAACGCCTATGTTTGGAGAACGTTGCAATGATTCTCGCATCGTTGAGAATGTATACAAAGTGTTGGTTTTGAAAATATTTGTTGAAAATGAATGTTTGGAAAGATGTTCAAAATATGCCAATGTAAGGCCATTTTGTAATGATTCTCGTATCATTGAGCATGTATACAAAATGTTTATTTGAAAAGTGTTTTGAAATTGTGAGGTGTAAATTGTTTTTTTTGTGAGCAAGCAATTACAAGTAATCTACCTACTCAAAAAGTCTTTATTCTTTTCCTCCTCCTTTAGATAGTGCTAGTTTAGCATTGATTGGTAAGGAGCTATATCATTGGATGTGAGGGACAGGCGTGGGTTGTCGTACAATTATATAAGGAAATTTCTAAGATGTTTTATCAATTTTTCGTAAGGGACTAAGATTATTTATCGAAGGCAACATTTGAAGGGTCATCGAGGGACTATGATCTTTTAATCGATGGTCTTTACTAAAACATCCAACGTTCGAGGGGCATGACTGTTTAAATCTGAAGCAACAAGTGTGGGTTACCCTAGAGGTGCATGTGTATGATGCGTGTTGTTTCAATTATTTATCTTGGATTATCTAGTATTGATTTTAAGATCTTGCCATACAAACCCTAATTACTAGCAATAATATGAAAAGCGATAAATTGTGGAATTTAAATCTCCTACGCTATTACAATACTTTTGGGGATGGGGGATACAAATTTACAAATGGGAATGACAAGTAAAATAAACCCTAATTAATATTACAAGGCTTTGACAGTTACATAAATTGTAATGCGAAACAATAAAATATACAAAATATGTAAAGATGAAGAAAAGAAAATTGTTTTTATGGCTTTTTATGGAAAAGATTTTAATTAACCTAATTAAACTACTTAATTTCAATCACAAAAGAAATTAATTGATTATCTTAAATAAAAACTAAAAAATCTAAGTTAATTAAATTAAGAAGAGAAAATGAAACCTAAGTCTAAAATAATTATTTAGAAAATAATTTGAAATTTAATTTAAAAATATTTGAAGCATGGACAATAAATAAAACCTAATTCTAAATATTAGCAAAAATAAAGGAAGTGTTTATGTTAAAATATTTAATTATTTAATTATTTAAGAAAATATATTTTTGGTATTTTTTTGGTTAAATAAAATAAATAAATAAAATATAGAAAAATATAAAGAAAAATAAAGTTTTGGGTTGGATGTTAAAAATGTGAAATGAGGGTTAAGGGTAGTAAACAAGCCCAAGCAGTTTTTGTTTGGAATCAGAAAAATAAAAAAAAATGGAATTGGGCTCGTGTTTAGTGAGCAATCAGGGGGGTGATGTTCAGCAAAAAAAAAAAACAAAGGCCCAAGCCAAAGGAGGCTCAGGCGCGCTTTGGAGACAAAAAAGAGAACAAAAATAAATGTGAAAAATGCAAAAGTGTACCGCTGGGGCTCGAACCCAGGTCCATACATACCAATGCCTTATGCGTGCTCTCTCTGCCACTAAGGTGGTTGTTTCATCCGGTAATAGAACAAGTTGCAATAAAGTTAAAATAAACTCCTTTTTTACTGTACTTCATCTTCTTCCTCGCGCCACATTTTTGAACTTCTGAACTTACTCATTTCTTAACCATTTAAGAAATTGTAAACATCAAATTTGTTAGAAATTTCATCACGATTTCAAATATGTAAATAACTTGAACTAACACTCAAAGATGAACACGAATTTCTATTGGTACGAAATTTTGACCTATTTTTTCTGTAAGTTCAACTTCAAAATTCGCATCACTCGGGAAAGATAAATGAAAACTAAGGGCATGGTTAGCATCAGGGAAATGATGTCTACATTTTGTCTTTATAAAATAACTATTAATGATGCTTGTATGAGAAGTTCAAAGTTGAGGAAACTTATCTCAAAACTGGAAATCGTATTTTGAGTTTGAGCACTCCTGGAGGTGTTGTGATGATCTGAATAACTTCAGTGGACTCCTAGGAAGCTAATGCAAAGCTTACTTTATGCTGAGAGTGCTTGAATCTTCCTAGAGAAGTCAATGTGCAGAACATTGTTTTTGGAAATGGAGGATGATGATGGAGGTGTTACAGTTGTGTAACAGGGTCCTGGATGATTTCTAAATGATGTATGGAAGCTTTATGATTGAATTTGCGTGAGAACACACAAGTGAAATGTGAGTTTGCAATTCAAAGTCAGAAATGGTACCAAAATGGAGTTTGTGTGCAAATTCTGATTTCAGGGAGTTTAAGGGAGTTTCTAGGCTTGTGAATTCGTGTTTGGCTTGGAAAATAATTCCTCTATTTATAGGAAAAGGTTTGAGGGCTTGAAGTGATCAGAAAACAAAGATCACATGTTATGGTTTTTTGACTTGTTTTTGAAGCAATCTTGACAAATATTGTCCCAATGTGAAGTACAAGACTTGTAGAGTGGTTGAACACTTTAAATATGCTTCTTCTGATCTTGTAGGTTTAGTGTGTGCAGAAGAAACAAGTTAGATGCTCAAGACAAGTTGACTTTATGATTAAAGCAACTTTTCAAGAATGGCAATGGTGCTTTTGTGCCATAAATGGAAAAATCATGTGGACAATTGCTTAATCACTTGGATCATACCTCAATCAATTGTGTAAACAATTAATTATGGGGTGATTTACAAGTTATAATCCGACAAAGCAATATTATGCAACATAGGTTTGAGATTTGATCAAGTGTTCTTCATGAAAATGGCTTGAAATGCAAGAATGGATGCTCAACTTCTTCCCTTCGATTCTCCTAGATAAAAAATAATCTCTTAAAGTTATTGGACATTTTGGAAATCTTAAAACATTGTCTAAAACATTAATGTTGACAATTTTGACAAAATCAAATTGGAACTAGGTGAAAATTGGTCAAGAAGTTAGGTAAAAAATCTTCCTAAACTTGTTGAAAATTTCACTAAGTGTTTTATGAAAAATGTCATGAATTCATGAGCCTATATCTTCAAATCTAAGAATTTTTTAGACATCAACCCTCTAATACAAAGTTGTATAATTCATCAAGATCTATAACTTTCATGTTGAAAGTTTTCCTTGAATCATCTTGCATCTTTGTGAAAAATTGTCATGAAGTAATGAATTTATCAAGTATAAAAATACTTAGAAATTTTCTAAGTCTTAGAAATATTGACTTTTTTATTGAACTTTTGACTTTCTTTATTCTTTTTTATATTTTTGAATGTCTTGATAAATCTTGTTTTTTAAAATTCAATGTTGATAAAAAAGGTCAAAGTTTGACTTTTTGTGTATCAGTTGACTTTTCATCAGTTGATCAAATTTCAACTATCAATCCAATGATCTTGAGAAATAATTTGAGATATGAAATTAGTTCAACGTGTTATGTTTGATTCCTGGAGATTATGCCTCAATCCATTAGATCATGTACTAGGTCAAAAGTCAGTGATCAGTCATTCTCAATCAAAACCCTAATTTTGACAATTTTCCCCTTTGATGATTTGAGTGCTTTTCTTAAGGTATTGTGATCAAACCTTGCTAAATTGATAAATATCACTTCAAAATGTTAATGTTGGCCAAAAATCATGAATTTTGACTGTATTTTGACCAATAGTTGAATTTATACCCAATACAACTGATTTTCAATCATCTCAGCAATTGACTAAGCAAATTTGTAGTGAAAGACTTGAAACTTGGTATGAGCAATCTTAGAGAACTAAAATGAACCATGAAAGTCATTTGAGGCATCAAAAGTCCAATTTTCCTTGAGAAAAACAAAACCCTAATTTGGAGGCTCAATGCTTAGGAGGTGAGCTTAGCTGATCAAACTCTTGGAACTTCTTGAGCATTTAAGGTATTTTGTGAGAAAGGTCTTGAGAATAGAGAGGAAAATTTTTGGGGTACAACAGCTACCTATGTTCAATCTTTTTAAACCTGAAGAGTTAGATAGGCTTGTTCACCATTTGTGACTTGAGGGTAAAAGATGATTGAACACTTAAGTGCCCAGAAATTTGTACTCGCTTGTGCATGAAGTAAGACTATTTGTTGATTATGTCGGGAATGGGCTTAAAGATGCCATTCAGAGGTAATTGTTGATATAAGTATCATAATGAGTCTGCGCTCGACTGTATCTGAAGAAATATCAGAATAAATCTTTAGTCGATTTAATCTGAACTAGAAAAGGTCTATCGAGAGAAGTATCAGAATAAATCTTTGGTTGATTTAATCTGCTCCAGCAGATGTTTAAAATATTTAACTGAGAGAAGTATCAGAATAAATCTTTGGTCGCTTTAATCTTAGCCAGAAAAGGTCTATTGAGAGAATTATTAGAATAAATCTTTGGTCGATTTAATCTGAGCCAGCAGATGCTTGAAAATCTTTAATTGAGAGAAGTATCAGAATAAATCTTTGGTCAATTTAATCTAAGCCAGAAAAGGTCTACTGAGAGAAGTATCAGAATAAATCTTTGGTCGATTTAATCTGAGCCAGCAGATGCTTGAAAATCTTTAAGTGAGAGAAGCATCAGAATAAATCTTTGGTTGATTTAATCTGAGCCAGAAAAAGGTCTACTGAGAGAAGTATCAGAATAAATCTTTGGTAGATTTAATCTGATCTAGAAGATGCTTGAAAATGTTTAACTGAGAGAAGTATCAGAATAAACCTTTGGTCGATTTGATCTGAGACAGAAAAAGGTCTACTGAGAGAAGTATCAGAATAAATCTTTGGACGATTTAATCTGAGCCAGTAGATACTTGAAAATCTTTAACTGAGAGAAGTATCAGAATAAATCTTTGGTCGATTTAATCTGAGCTAGAAAAAGGTCTACTGGGAGTGCTCATCATGCAGGTATTTGCCTTTTCTTGCCCTATAATCTATTTTGATGATATCGGTCTGTTGATTGATCTTTCCTGAAAAGGTAAAGAGTTAGTTATATGCGATGTCATGATGTATGAAATGCATTGCGTAATGATGTTCTAAAAATAAATGAGATTGTGCTATATGTGCTTTGTATGCATATGCTATGATGAATGAAGGTGTAATGTTGTTGAAGTGTATTTTCATCGGGGAAAATAAATCCCTGACTATTGTTGGGGATGAAGAGTATGTGTATCTTCAATCTTGTCTAGAATACTTCTATTGGGGATTCCTGCTTACGTGTTCGAGGAAAATCTGCATGGGATGTATTGATTTCTATTTGGGGAGTAAAGTTTAGGAACATTTGTCGTCCGTTGCTCTACTGGGGATTTTATATACCCTGACTGGAGATGAAAGAGATGGTTAATCTTCCTACTTGTATGGGTAGGATAAAGTTAACTGGTATTTGGTCGGATTCCAAGCTTTGCAATAACTTCTTGGGGGTAGTGATGACTTTACTGGGGATAATCTTATGAAAGGGACTCTTATGCATATATTTTTTAACAGTTAATCATGTTCATATGAATATGTTCATTCAATTTTAGTCATTGGACGATTTTTCAAAAAAATAGAAAGAACAAAAAAGTTTGGACTTCAAAGTATATTTGTATTGATCATTTGCCTATAAGTAGGTGATTTTGTACAAAGAGACAAAAATCCTACTAAGAGGAAGTCGTTGTGAAATGAAAAAGTACAAAGTGAAAGTGATCTCATTGGGTTCCAATTTCACTATTGCCCCTATGTCTTCGAGCATCTCGTCCCTTGCCATTGGAAGAAGTTGATTGCACTGATTTTGTACCATTTGAACTTTTGACCTTAGTAATAAAGCTGGCTGTAAGTGATTCGATGGGTCATAGTCGTACGCTTTAATCCCTAATTTTTCCTGGACCTCCCTTTCGGGTTTTCAGTCCACCAGGATACCCTTTTTGCCCAAGTCACCCTTTCAGGTTTTTGACTTGTCGGGTGTACAATATTTTGTATATATCCCTTATTTTGGCTCGAACCTTTTTGATTTTCCAGGATGCCCTTATTTTTTCCTAGGTATGTCAACCTAGCGGGTCATTCTTATGCGTAGTATTTTTTGACTATGTCCGTGTTCACAGGGTGCGGGAAATCTTCGCCATCCATAGTGGTTAGCATCATAGCTCCTCTTGAAAATACTTTTTTAACAATAAATGGACCTTCATAAGTGGGAGTCCATTTTCCCCTGGGATCCCCTTATGGCAGAATGATGTACTTTATTACCAAGTCACCATCCTGGTATACCTGATGTTTGATCTTCTTATTGAAAGCTTTGATCATGCATTTCTGGTACATCTGACCATGACAAACAACAACCAACCTCTTTTCATCAATCAAATTCATCTGATCCAACCTCGTATGAATTTATTCATCTTTGTCTAAGTCTGCTTCTTTCATAATCCTTAGAGAAGGGATTTGAACTTCAACAGGTAGGATAACTTCCATGCTATAGACCAAAAAGAAAGAGGTTTCCCTAATTGATGTTCGTGTTGAAGTAAGGTAGCCATAAAGAGCAAATGGTAGCATCTCATGCCAGTCTTTATAGGTCACCACCATCTTTTGCACAATCTTCTTTATATTCTTGTTAGCATCTTCCACTGTGCCATTCATCTTAGGTTTGTATGGAGAATAGTTGTGATGTTTGATCTTGAACTGCGTGTAGATTTCAGTGATCAAAGCATTATTGAGATTGGTACCATTATCAATGATAATTATCTCAGGGATACCATACAGATAGATGAGGTTATGTTTGATGAACTGGGCTATGACGTTTTTGGTAACTGAGGAAAATGAAGCTACTTTAACCCACATGGTAAAGTAGTCGATGGCGACAAGAATGAAATGGTATCCATTAAAGGTAGTAGGTTTGATTTCTCCAATCATATCGATTCTCCACATTGCAAATGGCCAAGGAGAAGTCATGACATTCAAAGGAATCAGAGGTACGTGAACCTTGTCAGCATAAATTTGGCACTTGTGGCAAGTCCTCGAGTGGTGGTCACAATCGGTTTCCATGGTCAACCAATAGTAACGATCTCTCAGAATCTTCTTGGCCATAGTATGTCCGCTAGAGTGAGTTCCAAAGATACCTTCATGCATATCCTCAATGATCTTCTTTGCTTCCTTCTTGTCCATACAACGGAGAAGAATTGAATCATGGTTGTGCTTGTATTAGATCCCATTGCTCAGGAAGAACTTGGCTGAGAACCTCCGCGGGAATTTCTTGTCGTTGACTAACGCCCCTTCAGGATACTTTTGAGCCTCGAGATATCTTTTCACCTCATGAAACCAAGGCTTCTCCTCTACATCATTAGTTTCAATCTCATAGCAGTGTGCTAGTTTGTAAAATCTTTCGACAGTGATTCGGGGAGCTTCGTTGTCCCATCTAACCTTAAACATAGAAGACATGGTAGCTAAAGAATCTGCCAACTAATTTTCTTCCCTCAGAATGTGTTCAAAGAATACCTCTTCATATTACGGGGTCAAGGTTAGCACAAGCTCTTTGTAAGGGATAAGATTTGGATGTTTTATATCCCACTCTCCTTTAACTTGAATGCTGACTAAATCTGAGTCTCCATATACACTTAAGAATTTGATTCTTAGGTTAATAACAGCTTTAAGGCCCAAGAGGCACGCTTCATATTCACCCATATTATTGGTACAGTCGAAGCAAAGTATGGTAGTAAAAGGAGTATGGCAACCTTCGGGAGAAATGATCACAACCCCAATTTTGTTACCCAGTATGTTGGAAGCTCCATCTAAAATCATAGTCCATCAGGATCCTTGTTCGGGTCCTTCATACGGTCCAGGATTTTCACAATTCGTAATCAACATTGTATTCTCATTAGGTAATTCAAAGTTCATAGATTGGTAATCATCTACAACTTGATGTGCCAAATGATCTTCCAATACACTTCCTTTTATTGCTTTTTCTGTAGTGTACTAGATATCGTATTCAGTTAGGATCATTTGCCATCGGGCTATCCTTCCGGAGAGAGTTGGCTTCTCGAAGATGTACTTGATGGGATCCATCTTAGAGATTAATAAAGTGGCATGAATCAACATATATTTTCTTTGTCAGCGAGCAGCCCATGCCAAAGCGCAACAAGTTTTCTCAAGTAGTGAATATCTTGTTTCGTAGTCTGTAAACTTTTTGCTAAGGTAGTAAATTGCTTGCTCTTTTCGACCAGACTCGTCATGCTGCCCCGACACACACCCCATTGAATTCTATAAAATAGTTAAGTACATAATCAGAGGTCTTCCTTCAACTGGTGGCATCAATATTGGAGGTTCTTGTAGGTATTCTTTGATCTTGTCAAAAGCTATTTGGCAATCATCATTCCATCTGACTACTTGATCTTTCTTCAGCAACTTGGAGAGTGGTTCAAAAGTAGCAGTCATGTGAGAGATGAACCGGGAAATGTAGTTTAGACATCCCAAGAAATATCTAACCTCCTTCTCAGTATAGGGAGCTGGAATTTCTTGGATAGCTTTGACTTTAGCAGGATCGACTTCAATACCTTTGCCACTGACGACAAAGCCTAGGAGCTTATCAGACTTTACCCCGAAGGTGCACTTATTGGGATTCAACCTCAACTTGTATTTATTCATCCTTTCAAATATCTTGTGTAGATGGTTGTTGTACCCAAAAATTTCCCTCCCATTTCTACTCAAAACATGCTCCTAGAGATCCTCAATTGCTCAAGGTTGACTAAGAATTGACCAGACAAATTCTCCTCTTAAGAAAAGAACCTCTAACTAGGGTTTCACTTCTCATCAAGATGTGTGAGCTCCAAAGGTATCAAACTTTTTCCATTATCCTAATATTCCTTCAAGATTGTCCATGACAAATTTCATGCCTTCCACTACAAATTTGCTCATTCAATTGCTCAAATGCTTGAAAATCAACTGTGCTAGGTCAAAAGTCAACTGTGGCCCATGTACAGTCAAACTTCAAGATTTTTGGTCAACATCAACATTTTGAATTAATATCCATAATTTGGTCAAGGTTTGATCATGATTCCTCAAGAAATGTCCCGAATTCATCAAAAGTCAAAAATTGCTAAATTAGGGTTTCTATAGGAAAAGTCAACTGAACTTTGACCAGGCATAACTTTCACATACTTCATCCATTTTTCCCCAACCAAAGCTAATATTGAAGATACACTCAGTCCCTACAACTTCTATTCAGTCCTCAAGTCCAAGAAATATACCATTTGAAAGATACAAGCTCAGACATTACAGGTCATTTTCAGAAAGTCAACAAAAACCACTTTTTTCCAAGACCTTTAACATCAAGATAACATCTTCAAATTCAAACTTGATAAAAAGAGGAATTGAAGTAGGCATCTTGGGCTTTCCAAAAAGTCTAATATCATCATCATGAGATCGAAATTGAGAAAGTTATGGCTTGCCCAAGTTGGGAAATTTTGTGAAATTTCAAGAAATGTGCATTGAGCAAATTTGAACTTTTAAGGCAACGACATAACTTTTTGGACTTCAAACTCTTTCATAACCTCATGAAGAGCCCACAATCTCATTTTTACCATGCCTTAAATTTTTTTTACTTATTTTGTACATATTTATTTTAATTTATTTCAAACAAATATAAAATAAAATGTATAAAATAATTAGAGGTGGGTATTGGCATTTGGGTTGGTGTTTTGGTTTGCCTTAAAGCCCAAGAATTCGTGCAAAATGTCCAAGTACATTGAAAATTTGAAAAAATACAAGATTCCACATCTTTTGCCAACTTTCAAAATGACATTCATGGCTTTGAAAACACATGATTAAGGTTGTTTAAACCATTGTTCTCTTGTCCCCTCCTTCTACCCTATATATACAACACATTAGCAAGCATAAGACACGATTTACATCACCTAGAAAGAGCAACAAAAATTGCAAATAATCTTTAAAGTTGTCATTTTTCCAAAACCACTGATCCAGTCTCCCCCAGTCCAAACAAAAGACTCCATCACGTTCCTGAAGGTGCCAGCAATCACTTCCATCCATTTTCAAAGTCCATAGCACCCGCAAACTGAAAGATCGCGTGTCACCGGTCAAACAAGGTTTGTCATATTTGAAATTTTAGATTCACGTATTGTTTAGGTTTTTGATGGTTTGATTTGTGATCAGGAGGTCCATTAGAACATGTGGGACGTGTAGCATGAAAACTTTAAGTCCTGAATAGTGTGATGCCATTATTAGGGCATCACAAACTAAAAAGCTTCACATCTCATAATCCAGGAGCTTTCAGACTAAATAAACATCACCATTGAATTTTTAGACCCCAAATTAGGGGGGTAGGGTCATTTTTGTTCTTGTTATGTTTGAATTTTCACAGGTAGGGAATTTGGTGCGGCCGAAAGAGATGACCAGAGCCACCATCTCCGGTGGCTTGACCGGTGCTGACTAAGGCGTGGCAGAAAGGAATAATTTGATTAGTTCTTTCCAATGGTTGGACCCTACTAGACTTGCGTGCACGTGACAACTCAACGCTATGACTAATTTTACAATATATCATAATTGTTTGATGTATACTAACGGATGTAAAGCTGTCCCAACGGTTGAGTGCATGAGTGTTAAGGGGTTATGTGTGTGAGAGGTCAGGGGTTCGACCCCTGCCTCTTGCATATTATTTTTCCATTTTCCTTTTTTGTAGATCCAATACAATCAGGTCATATGCACACACCATGGGTCACCGGATCTATACCCTCCAATGACATTACAGCCAGATCCAAGCGTAGCAAATGCACGTCCCCATCATGGACATCAAAAGAATCTTCTCATTAGATTCCAATACAGCCTGGGCCTCCCCTTTGTTTGGGCTTAGTAAATTCCAATCAACACCCTCATTTTAATTCTGCAGACCCAGACCCATTTGATTTATTTTTATTTTTTATTTTTATTCTTTTAATTTGTTTATTTTATTTAATCAGTAAGTTTTTTTAATCAAATAAAAAAAATCAGCAAAACTTAGGATTAGTTTTTTTTTTGAATAATTAATTTCTGAAATTAATTAATTAATCAACTTTAACATTTTTAATTAAAATAAGTTAGAACTTAGGGTTTAATTTGTGTTTAAATTATTTATCAAATAAAAATACAAAAATATTAGAATTAGGCTTTAAATTCATTTAGCAATTATATTTTAAATTAAATTTAGATTTAAGGTAGTTTAATTATTTTCTTAAAATAAACAAAAACAAAAAAATATTTTCTTATTAGGTTTTTAGACGAATTTTCAACCTTCACGCACATTTATTTCATTCTGTCATTTTCATAGTAGTGTAACTGCTTATAAGATATAATAGTAATTAGGCTTTATTTTCTGCTTTTAATTTCTGCACTCCCCAAGTTTTGTACACTGTAAATACCCCATCCCCAAAGCCATGTAATAGCGTAGGGTTTATTTTCGTACTTTATATTCTTCTGTACATATTAACTGCTAGTAATTAGGATTGCATGACAAGACTGAGAAACAAAAACGTTAGCAAACTTAACACAAGACTAAAATAACTGAACATAACACACCTTGCATATATACACCTCTAGGGTACCCCACTTCGGTTTCCTTCGGAAAACGGTCACAATTCTCGAAACGTGAGAAGTTTTAGTGGCTTTCCTCTAGTTTGAAAGATCACAAGTCCCTCGATGACCCTCTCGATATTGCCTCGGTTAAAAGTGATCTTAGAACTTTAGGAAAATTACTAAAATTCCTTTCCAAGTTGCCTTCGTGACCGTAACGTCCCTTCGATTGTCCCTCAAAACATCTAATGATAGGGCTACCTACTCACTAATAGTAGGATAGCACTGTCTAAAGGATAGGAGGAAAATAACTACCTTTTCGAGTACAAGTAGATAGCTGTTAGATGCTTGCTCAAAAAACAAACTTTTTTACACTTACACCTTTTAAAAAACAACTTTCAAAAACATTTGCTTTGTCAACACTCTGGAGGACTGATACAAGAGTTATCAAAAAGCGAATCTCTGCACTAAGGCATTTTTCAAACTACTTTTCAAAACACAAAGCACAAGCAATTTTAAAAACATGAGCTAGCATCTAAGAGCCCGTAGATAACTACGGATGGAAAGGGTGCTAACACCTTCCCTTTCCATAATCTACCCCCCTTACTTAGAAAATCTCAAAAAGGTCTTTTCTGTTCTTTTCACCCTTTCCTTAATTTGGATAAAGGAAAAGTCGGTGGAGACTCTTGCTTACCGCAACATTTGCAAACACAAATGCAAAATCAGTATTAACAGTCGGTTCTTCCACCGTATCACAGAACTGGCGACTCTGCTCGGGAAAATAAAAAGTGGGGTTACCTTAGAGTCTAGTTCATTGTAAATTTCTTTACCTTGTATGCTTTGTTTGCTTTATTTTTGAGGGCTTTGTTTGGGTTGCTATAGATCCTACACCCGGATCTGGGGAACCTTTTAGGTAAGTAGCAATAAATCATGGAAATTGTGTGGGGTATACCGACACGGTCAAAGCGATAACTATGTTGATGCGACACTTTGGTTGGTACCGGTAGCCCTTGAGTAGTCAAGGAGAATATGGGGCCGCTGCGTGGTGTCATGAAGCATCAACTGACCTTAGAACCTTTAATTGAAAAACTTGTCCATTAGGAAGTAGTGAGATAGCCGTCTTTGGTGTAGCCCGAAGTCGGTTGATACTCGATACTACACTCATTGAGATTTGACCCCCGAGTTTTGTTTGGTGGCAAGTCAGTTGCCGATCAGATAGAAACTTGGGGGAAAGATCAGTGATATTGAGATCCCTTAGAACCTGATTACTTTCTAGGACAAGTTAAACCAACTAAACTTCAAGAGGTTACTTACCTGAAAACCCAAGCAAGCCTTAAACCTAAGGTCTTTGTGTGATTTGCTTGTGCTTGATATATTTGTGCTTTCTTAGCATAACCATGATATTATAACATCATAACATGGCATATCATACTAACCATTTCAAGGATTTTTAGGATTTATCTTTGTGTTGTTTTGTAGGACATGGAATCCACTCGCAGGAATACTATCCAAGTCAACCTCATAAGGGTACCTCCTCAACTCAAAGAATTAGCATCAAGGGTTTCTGATAGCTCTCTGTTCACTGAAAGACATGGTCGACTTCTCAATTTTGTCACCTCAAGCCCTAATGAAGAAATGTTGAAAGTGCTCTTTCAGTTCTTCGACCCTTTACATCACTGCTTCACCTTTCCTGATTACCAATTGGTGCCTACCAAGGAGGAGTTTTCTCAGTTATTGGGGATGCCCATTCTTGATCAGTTACCCTTCAATGGTATGGAAAGAGACCCAAAACCTGAAGAGATTGCTCAGGCTCTGTCTTTGCAACGGTCCGATGTAGTGGCAAATTTGGAAACAAGAAGAGGCGTCAAAGGGTTTCTAGCTAAGTTTCACCATTTTTGAGAAGGATCACCATTTTTGGGATACCCTGGACTTACAAGCTTTTGAAGAAGTGTTGGCCCTTCTCATCCATGGGATTGTAGTATTTCCTAATCCGGACCAATTCATAGATGGGAATGCGGTCAAGGTTTTTCTGTCTCATAATCCGGTGCCTACTTTACTAGGAGACATCCTACACTCTCTACATACCTGTACTGTAAAGAGAAGAGGGACCCTTCTGTGTTGCACTCCTCTGTTGGCTAGGTGGTTTATTTTGCATCTTCCTCAATATGCGTTGAAGAATGAGCGGGGCATGAGATGGTCTAATAGGTTGATGTTCCTCACACATTCGGATATTCATTTGTGTCCTCGATCCTTGGAGAATGTTACCATCATTGACCGCGGTGGAGAATTCCCTAATGTCCCTCTCCTAGGCATTAGGGGAGGAATCACTTATAATCCTTGTTTGGCATTGTGACAATTTGTTTATGCTAGGAGGGATGGTCCTCATGATACACTTGTCCAAGGAATCATATTCGATTATGGGAATGATGTTCAGGTTTATCGCCAGAGGTTCAGAAGAGCTTGGAGCATGGTGAACAAAGTTGATAGCAAAACACTGGGGCATAAGAACTCCATTCCTTTGGAGCCTTATCTTAAGTGAGTATGAGCCCGTGCTCAAAGTCTCAGGATGCCTTATGAGGCCATTCTACCCATCATTATGGAGCCAGTTGCTGAGGGAGACACTCCTTACATTGTTCTTCATCCTGACATGCCGACTAATTTCAAAGAGTTACAAAAATCCTGGATTCAACTCAAAGAGGAACGGGATACCTTTGAAACCCAATTCTACACCAGCGAGAAGAAGGTTTTAGAGCTCACCAAGCTACTTCACGAAGAGAAGAGTATAAATTCCTACATTGTACCAAAGAGGATGCGCCCGTGGGAAGCTTGAGTCCCTTTTTGCTTTGAGAGTTCATTTTTTGCTTTGTTACTTCCTTTGTAAGCCCAAGAGGCATCATTGTAACTGCTTAAACTTCTCAATGCAATTAACGTTTGTTTTCCCTTTAGCTAAGAAAATTTAATTCTTAGAAATCCTTGAAAACATTGCATACATATATCATACATATCATTGCATAAACAAGTTTCAGGACAAACTTCTTATCTTCTTCGCTGTTTATTTCAGTAATGGCTCTTGAACAAACAGTTAAGAAACTTCAGGCACATAATGCTCAATTCCAAGAAATGTTCCTGAGTCTGGCTAAGGGACAAGAAGATTTGAAAGCTCAATTTCTCAAGGACAAGAAGAAGAAAAAGAGGCCAGTGGTGTTCTGAATATGGGAAGAAGGTTCAAAGGACCGGTGAAGCAAGTTTCAGAGCTCACAACTCCGTCAAGAGAGAGAGACAATCAAGAAGGAGAGCCAAGAGAAGAAGACCACAATACAAGGGAGTCTGAAGAGGATGAAACTGATAACGCCGAGGAACAATACCCTCTTGCTGATGATAAGTACAAACAGCTGGAGGAACGTCTCAACACCATGGGAGTTCAGAGGGTACCTGGTCTGGATTTCGAAGAGCTAGGGTTGGTTTCTGGAGTGGTTATCCCGAAAAGTTCAAAGTTCCTGCATTTTCTAAATATGATAGGGTCTCTTGTCCTAAGCTGCATCTCAGATCTTATGTCAGGAAGATTCAACCGCACATTACTGACAGAAACTTGTGGGTGCATTTCTTTTAAGACAGTTTATCAGGGACTCAATTAGAGTGGTTCTATCAGCTAGAGGGAACTAACATCTATAATTGGGAAGACCTGGTTGTTGCTTTCTACAAGTAATACCAATATAATGTTGATCTTGTCCCAACTCGTACGCAATTATAAAGTATGTCTATTGATTCTGGAGAGGGCTTTAAAGATTATGCCCAAAAATGGAGAGACCTTGTGGGAAGAGTCCAGCCATCATTGTCTAATAGAGAGCTGGTGGACATGTTCTTGGGCATATTATCCGATCCATTCTTTAATCATCTGATTGGAAGTTCGTCTACTAGGTTCACTGAATTGATCTTAACTGGTGAATGTGTGGAGGCTGGAATTAAAAGTGGTAAGATACAGAGAGATGCATCCTCCAGTACTGCAAAGAAACCATTCATAGGGAAGAAGGAGGTCAGTGCTGCTTATGGCCAAAGAAATCATAACAAAATTAAACTTCGTCTGACGGTAGGGGCTGTTATGATTTCCAATCCTGCCTCAAGCCAGCAACAGAATAATCAGTCCAGAATAGATAAGCCTAGAAGACATTTTAATTGGATCAACATGACCCTATCCCAGGTTTTTCCACACTTGCTGAAGTCCAACCTGGTGACCCTAAAGAAATCCCCGAAAAATCATAATATTGCCTCTCCCCACTATAGCTCAAATGCTCGGTGTTCCTACCATTCTAAAAGTCCAGGCCACGATACAAACGACTGTTGGGCTTTGAAGAACAAGGTGAAGAATTTGATTGAGGAAAAGGAGATTGAATTTGACGCTCCTGAGACCCCTAATGTTATCACTGCTCCTATGCCCAAGCACGACCATGGTGTTGATGCTATTGGTGATGACATGTTTGTTGCTTCTGTTGACGAACAATCTACTTCACTCTTGACTATTAAAAAGAATCTCTTACGGGCCGGTTTATTTTCGGGTTATGGTGAAGGTTGCCACTTATGTTTGTCCCTACCTAATGGCTTCCTTTTGTTGAAGGAAGGCGTTCAGTGCCTGATGGATGATAAAGAAATTCTGTTTGAGAAGACTCCAGTTACAAGTGCTATGTGTGAAGATGTTTCTATCATTACCATTTCCTCCAATCCTCCCAAGGTCTCCTCCAAAAGACCTGTCAGGATTACATCTGTTCTGAAAGTTGCTCCATTGATAATTACTTTTCCTAGACCTATACCACATTCCTTGGATAACGATGTTTCCTGGAATTATGGGGTTGACGTCTATTATTGTGGCGTCGAGCAAGATTTGCTAGTTGTTAAAGATAAAGATGCCGAAGACTCTGATCCTGACATTAGTAATATCGTCGGTACCAGCAAAATCACCAGAAGCGGAAGGATTTTCTCTCCTGAGATATCTCCTCCTAAAACTGTTGCTACTCCTGTGATCATCCCTGTTGCACCTTTCAATATTCCCATGACTACTCCTGATGTTAGTCGTACTATTATCCCTGATACCGGGTCGGCTGAGACTCGAGGCAAAGAGGTATTGGTTGAGCCTGTCTGGACGAAGGCACATCCAGAAGCCATTCTTGAGGCTTCTAAAAAGGAGATGGAAGAGATATTGAAAATAATCAAGAAAAGTGAGTAGAATGTGGTTGAACAACTAGGGCAGACCCCTTCCAAGATCTCAATACTGGCCCTGTTATTGTGCTCTGAAGCCCATGATAAGGCTTTGGTGAAATTCCTCAAGACTGCTCATGTGCCACAAGAAACCTCCGCTGATCAATTTTAAGACTTTGTTTCCAGTTTGACTGTCGATAATGGGCTTGGTTTTTCCAATGCTGATTTAACACCTAGAGGAAGGAAACATAATGATGCTCTGCATGTCTCTATCGAGTGTAGGGGCACTACTTTGGCCCATGTTCTAGTGGATACAAGTTTATCTCTGAATGATCTACCCAAGAAAGCCCTTAACAGATTGGATTATGAAGGATTGACTCTGAAGCCCAGTAACATTGTGGTGAGAGCCTTCGACGGTTCTAAAAGAATGGTGCATGGGGAGGTGGACATCCCTATCAAAGTGGGTACTCAGACTTTTAATTCCACTTTCTATGTGATGGTGCTATGATATCCATCCTACATCAAATGCTGAAGTACCCAGTCAATGGGAAGATTATCACAGTGCATGGGGAGGAGGAGTACATGGTGAGCCACCTGAACTCTTTCTGGTACGTTAAAATGGACGGTAAGTTCATTGAGACCCCCTGTCAGAACTTTGAGGAGGTTCCACAGACCGTTGCTGCAACCAAGACCACTGCCAGTGTTCCTAAGACTACTAGGCCTCCGCTGAAGATGGCTTCTCTGAAAGATTCCAAGGCAGTAGTTGAAGAAGGTGGGTGTACAATTTGGGGCCAACTTTCGGATATTCCCTACAAATCTGACAAATTTGGTTTGGGTTTTACTTCAGGAGCCCAGAGAGCTGCTCGTCGTGCTCGCGCCAGGGGACCACCTTTGTAGATCAGCAACCATGGAGTTAATGCCTTGAAAGACAGTGATAGTGATTATGACTTGGACAAGTGGATCTTCCCAACCATCAACGGTGGACTCAACAATTGGGAGACTAAAGACTTTGTGCCCATTACTTTTATTCAAGAGTAATTTGTCTTTTTGTTTTAAGGAAATGTAATATTTGAACAATTGAAACATTACAGACTTGTGTCTTACCCGAGGCACAATGATCTATTTGTGAGGGTCATTGTTCATTTTCATATGTCATCAATAAATCATTGGAAATTTCGCATGCAAATTTACGCTATTTGTTTTTCTTTTCTGCCTCTTTACCTTATCAAAAATATACAGCTATGCTCTTACACACACCTACATATCAAAATGCAGATCCACATCCACTCTGGATCCCATTGATAACGGTTCTTCTATTGCTCATAATGACTTCGAAAATCTGATCAACCAAGCCGAGGACGAAGGCGAGAAAGATTGTGAGGTACCAGGAGAGCTTGCCAGACTGTTACAACATGAAGAAAAGGCAATACAGCCTCATGAAGAGCCAGTTGAAATAGTGAACTTGGGTACTGAAGAGGATATAAAAGAAGTCAAGGTATGTGTTAACTTGGAGTCCAGTGTCAAATAGCGATTAGTTCAGATGTTGCATGATTATGTTGAGATCTTCGCCTGGTCGTACAAAGACATGCCGGGACTTGACACTGATATTGTGGTTCATCGCCTACCTTCAAAAGAGAACTTCCCTCCTGTGAAACAAAAGGTTCGTCATATACAGCCGGATATGTCAGAAAAGGTCAAGGCTAAAGTCATGAAACAGTTCAACGACGGTTTCTTAGCTGTCACGTCTTATCCATAATGGGTCACTAATGTTGTTCCAGTACCTAAGAATGACTGTAAGGTACGTACGTGTATGGATTACAGAGACCTGAACAGGGCAAGCCCCAAGGATGACTTTCCGCTTCCCCATATTGATGTTCTGGTTGACAATACTGCACAACATAAGGTATTCTCCTTCATGGACGGTTTCTCCAAGTATAATCAGATCAAGATGGCACTTGAGGACATTGAGAAGACGACCTTTGTCATACAGTGGGGCACTATCTGTTACAAAGTTATGCCATTTGGATGAAAGAACGCCAGGGCAATCTACCAACGTGCCATGGTAGCTTTGTTTCATGATATGATCCATCAAGTGATAGAGGTCTACGTTGATGATATGATATCCAGGTATCAGACTAAATAGGAACACCTTGATCACATACATAAGCTATTTGACAGGCTGAAGAAATACAAACTGAGGGTAAACCCCAATAAGTGCACTTTCTGAGTAAGATCCGGTAAGCTCTTAGGTTTCGTGGTTAGTGGAAAAGGCATTGAAGTGGACCCTTCAAAGGTCAAAGCTATACAAGAAATTCCAACTCCTCGCACTGAGAAGGAAGTTAGAGGATTCTTGGGATGCCTAAACTATATTGCCAGATTCATTTCACATCTGACCGCTACTTGTGAGCCAATCTTCAAATTACTGAAGAAAGATAAGCAGTGAAGTGGAATGACGACAGCCAGAACACCTTTGACAAAATCAAAGAATATCTCCAAGAGCCTCCAATTCGGATGCCTCCGATTGAAGGAAGACCTTTGATAATGTACTTAACAGTATTAGATGATTCAATGGGGTGTGTTCCAGGGCAGCATGACAAGTCTGGTCGAAAAGAGCATGCAATATACTACCTTAGCAAAAAGTTTATCGACTGTGAAACAAGATATTCACTGCTAGAGAAAACTTGTTGTGCTTTGACATGGGCTGCTCGCCGACTAAGACAATATATGTTGACTCACACTACCTTGTTTATATCTAAAATGGACCCTATCAAGTACATCTTTGAGAATCCCGCTCTCTCCAGAAGAATAGCAAGATGGTAAATGATCCTGACCGAATACGACATTCAGTACACAACCCAAAAAGCAATTAAGGGAAGTGTACTAGCTGATCATTTGGCTCATCAAGCTGTGGATGACTACCAATCCATGATTTTTGAGTTCCCGGACGAGAACATCATGTTAGTAACTGATTGTGAAAAACCTAGACCAGATGAAGGACCTGAAAAAGGATACTGATGGACTATGGATTTTGATAGAGCTTCCAACGCTCTTGGCAATTGCATCGGCGCTGTGATCATATCTCCTGAGGGCTGTCATACTCCTTTCACTTCCAGGCTATGTTTCAACTATACCAACAATATGGCTGAGTATGAAGCATGTATCATGGGTCTCAAAGCTTCTATCGACTTGAGGATCAAATTCTTGAGTGTATTTGTAGATTCGGCCTTAGTGATCAATCAGATCAAAGGAGAATGGGACACGAAGATCCTAATCTCATCCCGTATAAAGAGCATGTGTTCACACTAATCCCATACTTTAGAGAAATTACCTTTGAGCATTTTCCACGAGAGAAAAACCAACTAGCGGACGCGCTAGCTACGATGTCATCCATGTTCAAGGTCAGGTGGGATAATGAGGCTCCTCAGATCACCATTGAGAGGATGGATGAGCCAGCATACTGTCACGAGATTGATACTGAAGAAGTAGTGGACAAGCCTTGGTTCCATGAAGTTAAAAGATATCTCGAACTCCAAGAATACCCTGAGGGAGCTTTAGTCACTGATAAGAAGTTCCTAAGAAGGTTTTCTGCTAAGTTCTTCCTCAGTAACGAGATACTTTACAAGAACAATCATGACTCTACCTTACTTCAGTGTGTAGACAAGAGTGAGGCAGAAAATATTATTGTTGACTTACACAAAGGTACCTTTGGAACTCATTCTAGTGGACACTCAATGGCTAAAAAGATCCTACAGGCAGGATACTACTGGTCCACCATGGAGGAAGACTGTTATCAGCATTCGCGGGCTTGCCATAAATGCCAAATCTATGCTGATAAGGTGCATGTACCTCCGATTACCTTAAATGTATTAACTGCTCCTTGGCCATTCGTAATGTGGGGCATCGATGTGATTGGGGAAATCATACCTACGACTTCTAATGGACACCACTTTATCCTGGTTGCCATTGATTACTTCACAAAATATGTCGAGGCAGCTTCATTTGCTTATATCACCAAGAACGTTGTGGCTCGATTTATCAAACATAACATTATCTGTCGGTATGGTATTCCAGAAAGAATCATTACCGATAGTGGTACCAATCTCAATAATACAATGGTTACCGAGCTCTGCACACAATTCAAGATCCAACATCATAACTATTCTCCCTACTGGCCGAAGATTAATAGCATTGTAGAAGCTGCTAACAAAAACATCAAGAAAATCATACAGAAGATGACAGTGACATATAAAGATTGGAACGAGATGTTACCATTTGCTCTTCATGGTTACCGCACCATAATGCGCACATCAACAGGGGCAACTCCTTTCTCTTTGGTATACGGTATGGAAGTTGTCTTTCCCATTGAGATCCATATCCCTTCCTTGAGGATTATGAAAGATGTAGGGCTGAGTGAAGACGAATGGGACCAGACTCGACTTGACCAATTAAACTTGATTGACGAAAATGAAGATGTGAAAAACACAAGAAGGGGGGGGGGGGGTTAAATTGAAAACTTGGATCAAAAACAGCTTAATGACACATTATTTTTATCCTGGTTCGTTTGATCTCAAACTACTCCAGTCCACCCGTCAAGGTGATTTCGCCTCTCTCCAACAAGGTCTTAATCCACTAATCTCAAAAGATTACAACATCTACTTTAACAACTGTTAAAGTCTTCTTGAGTACAACCACAATCCGGTTAATCTCAAGGAAATATTTTACAATATGATTAAACAAAAATGTGTTGTTGTTTTCTAACAAAACAGTTTATCACAACTGTGATAAATTACACAGGTTAAGCTTAGAATAGAGAATGAATTTGCTAGAGCTTGATTATGCGTGGTTGGTGTTCTTAGCAAATTGCTGTGTGTACGTTCGTACTTCTTTTTGCAAGCAGACTTGTTTATATAGGCAAGGTAAATATGTTGTCCATAAAGCAAGTTTAATGTTATTAACACACTTTCCTTTTGGAGAAGATCTTGTTTGAAGAAAGCCGTTAGCATTAATTCTATCTTGAATGTTCAGTAACGCTTCAGAGTCTTCTTTCCTTAACTGCTGATGACGCTTCAGAATATTGATGACTTGGTTGATATGTCTTTGATCAGAATCAGAGTTTATTGTAATTGAGCGCAGATTCTTGTCACCAATCTTCAGCGTATAATCTGATTGCTTCAGCGTGTAATACTTTATGGATTATCTTCTGATGCTGATCAGATCAGAACTTCAGCATATACAAAACATATTTTTAAGGAGCATATTTGTTCTTTGCATATATATTCTTTGTATTTATTTATTCTTTGCATATATGTTCTAACAATCTCCCCCTTTTTGATGATGACAAAAACCAGATTTTTCAATTAAAAAATAAAGAATAAAAAGTTTAGAATAGAGAATAAAAACTCCCCCTGAGTTGATTACTTCCCTTAAGTTCTTTGAGTCTTTGACCATCAGAGTTTAACTACGTCTTTTATCAGAGTTTTGTACTTGTTCAAGCTTTTAAAAAAATAGAGGTTAAGTTGTTCAGAATGTTTGAGACTTCTGTCTTAGTAAACCGTTATTGAAAATATCTTTACTTTCTCCCCCTTTTTGTTAGTTATCAAAAAGCAATATAATCAGAGCAAAAACAATGATTTATATTAATAAACACGAAGCAATGATAAGTAGTTTAGAACAGAAACAATGTAAAACAAATATTACAGATAAACAGATTTAAAACAGAAGAAAATCTAAGATGGAGGAGGAAGGCGTGTGAACAGAGCTTCCAACAAGCCTTTGATCTGGGTGTTGGTTTCCTCTTGTTTGCTCAGGATGCTCTTGATTTCTTTGTTTGTATCATCCTGTTTATCCAACCTTTCCTGGATAACAACATTTGCTCTCTTCAATTCTTCCAGAGTTTGCCTATCATAGGAAGGAGCTGGAGATTCTTCAGTAACTGGATGCTTCTCAGAGCATTCTGCAACTTGATCACATTGAACCATTTCCTTTGTTGAAATCATCTCTTCTGGAGCAGCAGTCAGAGTGAGTCCTTCTGACTCTGGTTGAACTTTATCTTAGAGACGATGTTTTGACCAGGGAGCATTGTCCAGAGGGAGAATCTCTTCCTTGAGTAGATGACTCAGAACTTGGTATTCAAAAACCTTTAGCATTTCACTGAAATTCTGTTGAACCTGTTCGTAGCTCTGTTCTTTTAGCTTCAATGTTTCAGAACTTAGCCAGTTTCTGAAACTTGTCCAAACATAGTCAGAAGCAGCAGGATTAGTCATCTCTAGACTAGCTTGCTTCTGGGAGGTTATCCACTTCTGCATTCCTGTTTCAAACATCAATAAACTTGTACTAACATCTGGTGTGGGTTCAGATGGTTTTGGTTTTGGAATGGCAGTTTTGGTTTTGTGAGATATAGCAGCTAAACGTTCCAGTACAGTTGGATCAATGACAAGTCTTACGTTTTCATCTGTATTTCTCTTGGGTGAGGGAGTGGGAGAATCGGGTATAATGATTGGACTAGTTTGGGAATTTAGTTGTGTTGATTCTAGAGAGGAAGGAATTTGTGGAATGTCCAGGATGGTGAGGGGCATACAGATGGCGAGTGGTTCATTGATTCCTGGAATAGGGATTGTATCTGAATCTGAAGTAGGTTCTTTAGATTGGTTGGTTGAAAGATTGTGAGGTTCTGGTTCATAGGTCTCAGATGGTTGGTTCTCAGAAGTTTGAACTTCTGGTTGTGATTGTTCAGGTTGAGGAGATGGTGGATGAGGAATATCTTGTTGTGGAGAGAGTGGTAGTGGAATATCTGGTTGTGGAGAGAGTGGAATGTTTGGTTGTGGAGAGAGTGGAATATCTGGTTGTGGAGCTTCTGTTGTAGTTTCGGAGTTTGGATTATCAGGGGTTAGAGGATTTGGATTTTGTGGTGTGGGAGCAAAAATATCTTGGTCAAAAGAGTCAATGTCAGACAGAACTTTGGCAAGTTCTGGTTGAGTTGATTCAGAATTTGGATTGATAGCAAGGGAGTGAGTTTCTCTTAGACTTAGAGTTTCTGAGGGGTCAAACCCTATGTTAAAATCATCAAAAGTTTGTGGGGTTGGAATTTCTGATTGGGTAGTTAAGGGTTCAGATGCTGATAAAGATATTGATTCTAAAACAGTAACAGAAGAAGGATTACCTTTATTTTTAGCAACTTTTGGAGTCCTTTGGGATGATCCTTCTGCTGCTTCCTTTCTTTTCTTGGTCTTCTTCAAAACAACTTATGACGCCGCTTGTTGCAAGTCCTGGATATTTAACCCTGGTGCAGTGCCATCTGCCTTGCATGCATCCAAATATCTGACGATGATCTCAGGCTTGGAGTCAATCTCAGAGAAAAGAGGAAAATCATCCAGAGGAATTCTTCTGGAGGTGATGGTTGCAAAAGAAGTAACGTTGGGTTCCTTCTTGATGTTCTCAATAATTTTCATCTTTTTCAGATTCTTTGCATTCAGAGGCTTCCCAGCAGTTGCCTCTAGAGAGATAATTTCATGTGCTTCAGTTAGATGCTCTATCAGCCTATTCTTTGTCAGAATATCTGATATGAGTCTTCCTAGGGGTATCCAGTCCCTTTTGGTACGCTCATCTTCTCTTGTCTCTTTTACACTGGTCCTCAGATGATTAAATAGCAAGTGAGGGAGATTTACCTTGGTCTTCTTGGAGATAAAGTATATCAGAAACTGCTGATCAATGTTTATGTAATCAGGAGAGCTGGTTGGCTTCCTGTGGTTGATACATCCCAGAATTATCTTAGCCCAGATTTTGTGATGATCCTTCAGATCCCTAATCTTGCTGGAGGGAAGACCCGGAGTGAATATTTCCCTTGCAATTGAAGCAACATCAGAACATCTTTCAGCCATGTCTATACACCTTATGCCTCCACCATTGTAACCTATCAGTCTTGAAATTAGGTCTTCAGTAATGACTATCTTCTTCCCCATTACATACGAAGTGACTTGATGGTTCGAGGAGGAAGCATGAATCCATAATTCTTTTACAAGAATTGGAAATGTTGGCCCTAGAAGACGGTCGAAATATCTGTTCCATCCTTGAGCATTGACCTCTTCAGAGAGATTGAAACCATTTTCTTGAAGACTTTCAAAATCCACAATCAGTTCTGAAAGAACTTCCAGGTTATCAATGGGCGTGAGTAGAGTTCTGTATGGTTCTTCGTACTGTTCCATAGAATCAGTTCCCTGAGTACTGGTGTTTTGGACGCTTGAAGAAGCCATGTTCATACAAGAAATTTGAGAAAGATGAAAGGGTTTTTAAGAGAGTATGAACTGAAAACAATTAGCAGGTATTTAGAGAGTAAAAGTGAAAGAGTGTAAAGAATGAAACTTGAGTTTAAATAGATTTTTGAAAACATAAACTGTAAGAGAGAGAAACAATTAGTAATGATTATAAGCATTAATGACAACTGATTTTAGGGGATTCAGAAAGATATTGGAACAATTATCCATGACATGTGTCTCAATGCACCCAATCAGTGCTTTTGACCTTTCATAAAAGTGAACGCGTGTTCAGCCTCAGAAGGTAGCTGATGAATGGATGACAACTGTTTTCTTACGTGAACAACACACTTCTATCCTTGAAATGAAACACTCAAATCTTCATGGATAGATTCTGATACAATCTGTACTTCTAAAATTCTAAAGGCAGGTTGATCAGTAGTTCACAGAAAATAACAAAAATTATGAAGGTTAAGATATGTAAATAAAACAATTTATTTTGGGCAAAGCTTCATGCTGAGATGTTTCAGAATGAAGATAAACCTATCTTCAGAAAGAGGGTTTGTAAAGACATCAGCCCATTGATGGTCTGTGTCAATGAATTTTAAGTTAAGAATCCCTTTCTGAATATAGTCCCTAATAAAATGATGTTTTATTTCTATATGCTTAGCCCTAGAATGCAAAATAGGATTTTTTCTAAGACAAATAGTAGAAGTATTGTCATAGAGGATAGGGATGTTACTCTCAAATATATTGAAGTCCTCAAGCTGACTTTTCATCCAGAGCATTTGCGTATTACATCCAGCTGCTGCTATGTATTCAGCTTCTGCTGTTGATAGTGCTATTGTCGATTGTCTTTTGCTGGACCATGAGATCAGATTTTCTCCCAGAAACTGGCAGCTTCCAGAAGTGCTTTCACGTTCTACTCTGTCTCCAGCAAAGTTAGCGTCACAGTATCCTACTAAGCTGTAATCACTTGATTTTCTATAACACAAGCCCAGATTAGCAGTACCTTTCAGATACTTGAAAATTCGCTTAACTGCTATTAAGTGAGATTCTCTAGGATCTGATTGGAATCTAGCACAAATGCAAACACTGAATAGAATGTCAGGCCTTGAAGCCGTTAGATAGAGAAGAGAACCAATCATACCTCTGTAGACCTTCTGTTCTACCTTTTTACTTACCTCTTCTTTTTCCAGAATGCACGTGGGATGCATTGGAATCCTTGAGGGCTTATATTCTAAGAGATCAAATTTCTTCAGAAGTTCTTTGACATATTTGCTCTGATGAATGTAAGTTCCTTCTGGAGTTTGATTAATCTGAATGCCCAGAAAGAATTTGAGTTCCCCCATTATACTTATCTCAAACTTTGCTTGCATACATTTAGCAAACTCTCTTCCCAGAGATGGTTTAGGGGATCCAAATATGATGTCATCAACATAAATCAGACAAACTAACATGTCATTCTTAACTGTCTTACAGAATAAGGTTGTGTCCACTTTCCCTCTGGTGAATTCCTTTTCTAACAGGAAGTTACTTAGTCTTTCATACCAAGCTCTGGGAGCTTGTTTCAGTCCACATAGTGACTTCTTTAGTTTGAAAACATATTCTGGATTTTTAGAACTCTCAAAACCAGAGGGTTGGTGCATTTATACCTCTTCATCTATATAGCCATTTAAGAATGCACTTTTGACATCCATCTGATACAAAGTGATGACTTTATTAACAACAAATGATATTAAAAGTTTGATAGATTCTAACCTGGCGACTGGAGCAAAGGTTTATGTATAGTTTATCCCCTCTTGTTAACTATAACCTTGTGCTACCAGTCGTGCTTTCTTTCTAATGACTTCACCTTGTTCGTTCAGTTTGTTTCTGAACACCCATTTTGTACCAATGACGTTGAATCCTTTTGGTTTGGGAACCAGATCCCATACGTCATTTCTGGTGAACTGGTTCAGCTCCTCTTGCATTTCCAGAATCCAGTCATTGTCTAGAAGTGCTTCATCAATTGTTGTTGGTTCAATCAGAGAAACCAGTCCCATGAGGGATTATTCAGAGTTTCTGAAAGTTGATCTTGTTCTGATTGGATCTTTCTTCCTTCCCAAAATTGTATCTTCTGGATGATCAATGCTGCTTCTGGATAGTCTTTTCTGGAGTTGATCAATAGAAGGTACTGGATTGCTTGTAGTAACTCTTTCTGCTGTTGAGGGAGTGTTCTGTTGAGAGCCTCTGATTAGTTGTCTTCAGTACCTGTAAGTTCAACTTCCATACCTGCAAGGAGTTCATTCTGCTTTGACTTTTGAGAGTCAAGCTTATCATCAAACCTAACATTGATTGACTCTTCAACAATCCGTGTTTCTGTATTGTATACTCTGTACCCTCTTGAGCGTTCAGAGTATCCTAACATAATACACTTTTGTGCTTTAGAGTCAAACTTGTTCAAATAATTTTTTGTATTCAAAATAAAACATGTACATCCAAATGGGTGAAATAAGAAATGTTGGGCTTTTTGTTCTTCCACAATTCATATGGAGTCTTTTCCAGAATAGGTCTTATGGAGATTCTATTCTGAATGTAACATGCTGTGTTTATTGCCTTTGCCCAGAAGATCTTAGCAACGTTAGTCTCGTTGATCATGGTTCTGGCCATTTCTTGTAATGTTCTATTCTTTCGTTCTACAAATCCATTTTGCTGGGGAGTTCTAGGACAAGAGAAATCACGCAGAATGCCTTTTTCATTAAAGATTAATTCAAAATCTTTATTTTCAAATTCTCCACCATGATCACTTCTGACTTTGACAATTCTAAGATCCTTTTCATTCTGAACTTGGTTGCAGAAGGTAACAAACACAGAGTGTGACTCGTCCTTGTGTCTTAAGAACTTTACCCATGTCCATCTGCTATAGTCATCTACGATTACTAACCCATACTTCTTGCCACTGACTGAAGCAGTTTTTACTGGTCCAAATAAGTCAATGTGCAGAAGTTCTAATGGCTTAGAGGTGGAAATAACATTTTTGGATTTGAAAGCAGGTTTTGCAAAGTTGCCTTTCTGACATGCTTCACGCAGAGCATCTGAATTGAACTTCAAGTTAGGAAGTCCTCTAACCAGATTGAGTTTGTTAATCTGAGATATTCTTCTCATACTAACATGTCCCAATCTTCTGTGCCAGATCCATTACTCGTTGTTAACAGACAGTGGACATTTTACATTCTGACTCTTTAGTTCAGAAAGTTTTATTTTATAAATGTTGTTTTTCCTCTTTCTATTAAATAGGATAGTCCCATATTTCTGACTAACAACTTTGCATGAATTTTGACTGAAGATTATATCATAACCATTATCACTTAATTGACTTATGGATAACAGGTTATGCATTAATCCATCAACTAATAAAACATTACTTATAGAGGGAAGATTTCCATTACCTATTGTTCCAGAGCCAATGATCTTTCCTCTCTGATTGCCTCCAAAGCCTACGTGGCCTCCAGGCTTAAGTTCTAGGCTTTGGAACATATGCCTTCTTCCCGTCATGTGTCGTGAGCAGCTAGAGTCCAGGTACCATGATTGGTGTCTTTGCTTTGCTGCTAAAGATATCTGCCACATGTATGATTTTATCCTTAGGTACTCACATTTTCTTGGGTCCTGATTTGTTAGTTTTACCAAAATTATGATTGAATTTTGGTTTGACAGAATAATCACTACTCGTGTATTTTATGTCATGTGTGTGCCCATATATAAAATGTGAATCAAGTGGAGCGCGTTTTATAACTAAATCCATTGCATTTTTTGGTGTAGGTACCTTACCTTGATATCCTATCCCTTTTCTGCCATTTCTGCTAACTGCATAGATCATTGAAGCCATCTTGCTTATGTCTATGTTTTTTGCTAGAAACTTCTGAAAGTTGTGATCATACTTTTTGATGATCTCATCAGCATTGCTGGGAGTTTCAGAGATTGTTTCCTTTTGAGAGTTTTGCAATTAGTTTTCTAATTTTGAAACTTTTTCTCTTAACTCATAATTCTCCAATCTGAGACTCTCAGTCTTATCAGAGTCAAGAGTAAGATTCCTTTTCAGGTTTCTGAATTTGACTCTGATCTGCTGATACCTTTCCAGAATTTCATTTAGGCTTTCAGCAAGTTCAGCTTTAGTAAAGTTTATGGTAAAGTCTGGGAATACCTCTCCAGTGTCTAATTCCGAGTCTGAACCAGAGCCTTCACTGTCTTCTGATACGTTTGCCATGAGAGCTATGTTTGCTCTTTCATCATCTGATTCTGAGTCAGCTTCAAATGTGTCAGAATCATCCCATGTAGCCATGAGGCTTTTCTTCTTTTCCTTGATAAACTTCTTTTTGGGCTTCTCCTTCTGAAGCTTTGGGCAGTCACTTTTGTAGTGCCCTTGCTCGTTACATTCATAGCATATGATGTCTTTGTTGTTTGGCTTTCTGTATCCTGAAGAACCTTCAGATCTTCTGTGTTCAGAGGAGGATTCTGACCTTCTGTATCTGGATGAGGATTCATTCTGATTTTCTGATCTTCTGGGATTTCTGAACTTCCTTTGCCTCTGCTTCCACAGTTGATTCACCCTTCTAGAGAGGAGAGACAATTCAACTTCTTCTAATGAGGATCCATCAGAGGTTTCCTCCACAACCTGCAAAACTTTAGAGTCAGATTTTTTGTTAGAGTTTAAAGCTAGTGGCTTACCTTGCTTTTGAGGTTCATCTTTTTCTAGCTCTATCTCGTGACTTCTGAGGGAGCTAATAAGTTCCTCCAGAGAGATTTTGTTGAGATCTTTGGCTAGCTTAAGTGTTGTGACCATTGGCCTCCATTGCTTGGGCAACCTTCTGATGATCTTCTTAACATGATCAGCAGTAGAATACCCTTTGTCAAGAACTTTTAGTCCAGCAACAAGAATTTGAAATCTTGAAAACATAGTTTCTATTGATTCACTGTCTTCCATCTTGAATGCCTCTTACTTCAAAATGAGCATAAGGGCCTTGGTTTCTTTGACTTGAATGTTGCCTTCATGCGTCATTCTCAGAGAGTCAAACATATCCTTGGCAGTTTCTCTGTTTGATATTTTCTCAAATTCTGAATATGAGATGGCGCTGAGGAGAATTGTTTTGGCCTTGTGGTGGTTTCTGAATTCACGCTTTTGCTGATCAGACATCATTTTCCTGTCTATCTTCTGACCACGTCCATCCACTGGATGCGTGTATCCATCAGTTACCATGTCCCATAGATCAGCATCATGGGCCAGAAAGAAACTCTCAATTCTATCTTTCCAGTAGTCAAAGTTTTCTCCATCAAAGACTGGACGTTTACCACTGAATCTGTCTCTGTCTTTATTGTTGTCATTGCTGATGTTTTGGTTTGGTCCCACCATAGTGTTTTTCTGATGCTTGGATCTTGTACTGACACGGTTAAGTGTTTAAGCTCAGAACCAGGCGCTCTGATGCCAATTGAAGATGTGAAAAACACAAGAAGGGGGGGGGGGGTAATTGAAAACTTGGATCAAAAACAGCTTAATGACACAGTATTTTTATCCTGGTTCGTTTAATCTCAAACTACTCCAGTCCACCCATCAAGGTGATTTCGCCTCTCTCCAACGAGGTCTTAATCCACTAATCTCAAAATATTACAACAGCTACTTTAACAACTGTTAAAGTCTTCTTGAGTACAACCACAATCCGGTTAATCTCAAGGAAATCTTTTACAATATGATTAAACAAAAATGTGTTGTTGTTTTCTAACAAAACATTTTATCACAACTGTGATAAATTACACAGGTTAAGCTTAGAATAGAGAATGAATTTGCTAGAGCTTGATTATGCGTGGTTGATGTTCTTAGCAAATTGCTGTGTGTGTGTTCGTACTTCTTTTTGCAAGCAGACTTGTTTATATAGGCAAGGTAAAGACGTTGTCCATAAAGCAAGTTTAATGCTATTAACACACTTTCCTTTTGGAGAAGATCTTGTCTGAAGAAATTCGTTAGCATTAATTCTGTCTTGAATGTTCAGTAAAGCTTCAGAGTCTTCTTTCCTTAATTGCTGATGACGCTTCAGAATATTGATGACTTGGTTGATATGTCTTTGATCAGAATCAAAGTTTATTGTAATTGAGCGCAAATTCTTGTCACCAATCTTCAGCGTATAATCTGATTGCTTCATCGTGTAATACCTTATGGCTTATTGTTGTACCCCAAAATTTACCCTCTCATTTTATCAAGATTTCCCCTCACAAGACTCTTTGAACTCAAGACCAAGATAGGGTTTGCTTTGCTCAAGACATATCCTTGCACTGTTGACCTGAAATTAGGGTTTGAGTTTGCACAAGGATTTTTGGACTTTCAATGCTCAATGTGACTTTCATACTTCATTTTGGACTGCTAAGATTGCTCATACCAAGTTTTAAGCTTTGAATCAAACTTTTGCCCAGTCAATTGGACAGTTAACCTAAAAATTAGTTGTATTTGGGAAAAAGTCAAATGTGGCCAATTTACAATCAAACCTCATAATTTTTGATCCACATCAACATTATAGGCTCATATGAACCATTTGATCAAGTTTGGACCACAACTCCTCAAGAAATTTGATCAGATCACCAAAAGGGCAGAATGGTCATTTTTAGGGTTTTGACTGCAGAAGGGCAATTTCTGTTTTTTTACCTAGCCAATGGCAAATTAGGTTCAAACATGGACTCAAGGACTCAATGGCATCATCTTGACCTAATCACAAGGTTCAAAAAATCTCAAATGCATTGGATTGACAGATGAATTTTCCAGTCAACTGATCAAAAATCAATTGTACACTAAAAAGTCAAACTTTGACTGTTTGGTCAAAATCAAGTGCCGAGGGTCATTTTTCATCAAGATGTGTCAAAACATGAAATTTTTTCACCAAGAAACCTAATTTTGAAGATTAGGGTTTAAAATGGAAAATTTTCATAACTTAGAAATTTTCTAAGTTATGAAAATTTCTCATTTTGTCCCAACTTTTCCCAACTTTTTCACCATGATGCAATTGGATTAAAAGAAAACTTCCAACATAAAAGTTGTAGTCCTCCACAAAATCTACAACTTTCATTCACAAATTTTTCCCAAAAGATGCTTGGATATCAAGTTATGATTTTTGGAATAAGGGTCCATGAAACTTTTAACTTAGTGAAATTTTGCCCTAGTTTAGGCAGGATTTTGACCTATCTTCATGGCAATTTTTCACATAGTTCCAAGTGTAATATCAAAATTCATTTCAAATATGGATTTTAGAACATGTTACAAGATTTCCAAAATGTCCAAGAACTCTCCAAAATCATTTGTGGTTAGGGAGAATTGAAGGAATCAAAATGGCATTTTCTCACTTTTGGCCAAGGCATTTTACACCATGCTACAAGTTGCAATTTCTGTACAAGCATGCTTGTACTTGGTTTACAGGTCCTTAAACCCTTCAACACTCAAAAATTGAATGCAAACACATTGGTTAGAGGCATTGTTCTGATCTATGAAGCATTATACAAAAGATTAATCCATTTTTGGCAAAAAGTGAACAATGCCATTTACATAAAGCATGCTTTATGTCAAATTGTATTTATTGAGCCATACACCAAGCCTTTTGCTGCAAACAAAGCTCCCTAATGTCAGGAAAAGTTCACCAACTTTGTGCAGCTAGAGTACAAGCCAGTACAACCATAGCATTGTCAATTCTCACTTTTACTTCAAAACCAAGTCAACTTGCAAAATAACCACAACTCTTCAATCTGATATAACCAACTCTTGTAAACATTTCAAACAAGTTTTGCATATCACACTAAGCCATAAACATGAGCTAGCAACCTCTCAAACACCCCTGTACACAAAAATCACATTTTCTTGCAAAACAGGGCAAGCCCTGCGGAATCACTTCCATCTTCACATCCACTCGTGCGTTTTGCTTGCAACCAGTTCCAACACACTCCATACAACCTACCTAAACTATCCCAACCATTCCCAAGTCACTATAACTCCATTTACACACTTCGCCATTTCTGAATTTTGAGTTTGCAGATTGAGTTCTATAGAGAGATTCAAGCAAGTTCAAAGCTAGCTAAGCATTGGGAAAGCTCAAAGGAACTTCAAGCAAGCTCCCAAGCATCTCAAGCCTCACTGAAAACCCCTGCAGTGCCATACTCGAGCTTGACTGAAACAGGTAAGGTTCAAACTTCTATCTCTCTATTTAGGAATCATTAGGCTTAGGTTTGTGCATAAAAAATGTAGTCCTCATTGCCCTCGAGCTGTACATATGCATAGATTTCATTTAAGTTAACTGAGCTGGGAGAATTTGAATGATGAACTTTCTGAAAAAACTAGGTTAGAAATTAGGGCCAGAGAAATTCTCTCTGGTCTTTGAGAGTTAGGTTAAGTTTTTTATATGGTTAGAATCGTATGATCATGCTCTATAACTTTCATGTTGCAAGTTTTTATTTTTAAGCACAAATGCAGGAGTTAGCAGTTTGAATACATGGCGCGCGTGTTTTAGTCACAAGGACAGGGACGAAGCTGGACTTTGGGCTGGGCCTGTTTGTTCCCACTATTGACACCCCCCAGCTTGCTGTTCACACCCCCTTGGCCTATTTCATTATTTTTCTATATTTTTCATTTATTTTTTTATTTTTTGACTTTTATTTATTTTTGTAAATATTAAAAATCACCAAAAATATTTTCATAAATTTTCACATTTTATTTTATTATTTTTATTATTTTTTTAGGCATAAAAATAATTACTATAATAATATACATTTATTTTCTTAAAATAAATTCATAAATAATACAAAAATATTATATATTTTTATTTTTATTATTTATATACTTAAATAATATTTTTCTCACACATTTAATTTTTTAACATTTTGTATATATATTTTTATTTAGTTCTTGTACATAAATAAATAATTATAACATATACATTTTCCTAGACCAAAATTAGGGTTTATTACCCTTTCCAAAAATAACCATTAATATTTTTCCTATTTTTAGGACATTAAATATTTTATTTTTACATACATAAAAATAATACAAAAACATTTTTTTGCATATTTATAATATATTGCATATTTAAATATTTGTCAATTTATTATTTGAACAATGAATTCAATATGGTTGTAATAGTTGATTTAGGGTTTTTATTTTGTGCAAAATATCCCTTATTCAAACTTGTACCCCCTCCCCATGATCATGTTGTAATAGTCATATATTTACTTTTACGCATTTATTGCTTTCAAATATGCATGATAGAAAGATTAGGGTTTGTATGCAAATGACCAAAATCAAACAAATAGCTTGACTAATACAAGACAAAAATGCATGAAAAATGACAACACAATGCACACAAGCACCCCTAGGGTTTCATCCACCTGTTGCCTTAAAAATGGCCATGGTATGCATGTTAGGTATCTTGGCAAAACAAAATCAAAACAAAAAGATCATAGTCCCTCGATGATGCTATCTTGGTTGCCTATACAAAAATGATCTAGTCCCTCAAAAACTTGCTAAGATACTTGGCACAATTGCTATCATGGTTATACGATGACCCACGCCCGTCCCGTTTACCATCCAAACACAAGGTTGTTTACCAAATGCAATGGTAAAATAACAATGTCAAAGGGTTAAAAATGTGTAGGAAAGATCTTTGAGTTAGGGTAGATGCTCCTAGTTACTTGATCAAACTTGCAAACATCCTTGCTATTTTCAAAAACACATCATAACACGTAATTTCAAAACATTTCTCAAAACAAACTTTCAAACATTGAAACATCTTTTCAAAAGACAAACACCTTTGTATACATTCAAACAAGAATTATTACAAAGGTTGCCTAGACAAAAGGCCTCTTTTCAAAATATTTTCAAAACCACACACAAAGCACCATTTCAAACAATTGAAAAGCAAAAGCAAGTGATCTAAACAAGTAACTAAGAGCCCATGGAAAACCATGGATGAAAAGGGTGCTAGCACCTTCCCTTTTCATAATCTACCCCCCGAACCCAAGAAAACATCTCAAAGGTCTTTCTTGTGCTTTTTGACCTTTCCTTTGGATAAAATAAAAAGTCGATGGCGACTCTTGCTAAACCGAAACATTTGCGAACACAAACGCAAAACCTCAAGTCAGTTCTCCCACCGTATCGCAGAACTGGCGACTCTCCTGGGGAAATATTATAAAGTGGGGTTACCTTAGGGTTTAGATCACCTTTACATGCTTATCTTGTTTGCTTTGATTGCTTTACATTTGGTTCTATTGTTTGGGTTTGAAATCCTCTACCCGGATTTAGGAAACATTCATAGGTAAATAGCAATACATTGTGGAAACTGTGCGGGGTATACCGACATGGTTGAAGCAATAGCTATATTAGTGCGACATATTTGTGGGTACCAGTAGCCTTTGAGTCAATCAAAGAGAATACGGGGCCGCTGAGTGATGTCATGAAGCACTAATGGACTTTTAGAACCTTTACTTGACCATCTTGGCCTTATTGGGGGTAGTGAGATGACCGGCTTTGGTGCAGTCCGAAGTTGGTAGATACTCAATACTACACTCATTAAGGGTTGTTTTCTTGGAATATTTCGGTCGCCAGTAAAGTGGCTAAACTGAAACAATGAACACAGGAAATAATCCAATGATATTGAGATCCTTAGAACCCGATTACTATTTATAGGACAGGTTGAGCCAACTAAACTTCAAGAGGGTACTTACCTATGAAACCCCATGCAAGCATGAAACTAGGAACTTGTGTGATTTGTTTGTACATATACTTGTGTATAACATCATGAACATCATGAAGCATCATGTGCATCCACTAACCATTTCAAGGGTTTGGATCTTCATCTTTGTTCCTGTTTTGTAGGTTATGGAATCACTCCGCAGGAAAACAATCCAGGCCAACCTTGTGAGAATTCCTCCTCAACTCAAGGAGCTTACTTCCAAGACTCCAGAGTATTATCCATTCATTGAAAGACATGGTAGACTTCTCAACTTGGTCAACTCCAACATTGAATAAGACATGGTGAAAGTTCACTTCCAGTTCTTTGACCCCCTACACCACTGCTTCACATTTCCTGATTACCAACTAGTGCCTACTTTGGAGGAATTTTCTCAACTCTCGAGGATTCCTATTCTCCATTAACTACCCTACAACGGTATGGAAAGAGATCCAAAGCCTGAAGATGTTGCTCAAGCCTTACACTTGCAACCATCTGATATCATAGGTCAATGGGAAACCAGAAGTGGTGTCAAGGGTTTCTTGGCAAAGTTTCTGTTTGAGAAATATCAAGAATGTTGGAATTCTCTAGATCTGCAAGCTTTTGAGGAGATTGTAGCACTTCTCATCTATGGGTTGGTCTTGTTCCCAAATCCTGATCAACTCATAGATGTGAATGCTGTCAAGATTTTCATGTCTCAGAATCATGTGCCTACATTGCTTGGGGACATCCTCCACTCATTTCACACACGAACAATGAGAAAACGAGGTGTTCTCATGTGTTGTACTCCTCTTCTAGCAAGGTGGTTTATTTCTCACCTTCCCCAGTCAGTCTTGAAGAATGAGCAAGGCTTGAGGTGGTTACAATGATTGATGACTCTTACACATTCAGATGTTCATTAGTGTTCTTGATCCAGAGAAAATGTCATCATCATTGATCGTTGTAGGGAATTCCCTAATGCCCCACTGCTTGGCATTAGGGGAGGCATTACCTACAACCCCTGCTTGGCTCTGAGACAATTTGGGTATGCCCGAAGGGATGGCCCTCATGACATGCTGATTCCAGACTTGATTTTTGACTTTGACAACGACGTTCAAGGACTTCGACAAAGGTTTATCCGAGCTTGGAGGATGCCCAACAAGGTGGACAGTAAGACCTTGGGACACAAGAATTCCATCCCCCTTGAGCCTTACCTTAAGTGGGTACGAACCCGCGCCCAAAGTCTTATGATGCCTTACCCTTACATTCTCCCTGTGATCAAAGAGCCTGTTATGGAAGGAGAGGTTCCATACACCCTCCTACATCCTGACAGGCCAACATCATTGGAAGATTTACAAAGGAGTTGGATACAACTCAAGGGAGAACGCGATAATTTTGAAGCCCAATTCTACACCAGTGAGAAGAAGGTTTTAGAACTTACTCGTCAACTTCACGAAGAGCAGACTCTCAACACCTACATTGCGCCAAAGAGGATGCGCAATGTCTTTTTACATTAGAATTTTGTTTTTATTTTGCCCATGGGGCATTTATGTACTAACAAATTCTATCTTATTAATATGACGTGTGTTCCTTTTTGTTTGAAACAAATTTGAATTTCTGAATCCTTGAATGCATTACATGAATACATTTCATTCATCATATGCATGAATAGGTCTTCACGCCAGTTTTCCTTATCTCTATGCTGTTTATTTCAACAAGATGGATATAGAGCAGACGGTCAAAGATTTGCAAGCACATAATTCACAGTTCCAACAACTCCTCATGACCTTGGAAAAGGGTCAGGAGGATCTTAAAGCTCTGTTAGAGAAGGAAAAGGAGAAGAAGAAAAGGAAAAGAGTTGGTGTGGCTACTTTGGGTAGAAGATTTGAAGCTCAAACTAGAAGGGTCTTGGACTTCCCCTCAACATCTGATGAAGGGGTAGGAAAAGGAAAGGGAGCTGCAATACCATCTGAGTCTGAGGAAGAATAAGAAGAATAAGAGGATGAAGACTATTCTGAACAGCAGTACCCTCCTGCCGATGACAAGTACAAGAATCTGGAAGAGCGTCTGGCAGCCATGGAGGTACAGAGGGTGCCTGGGTTGGATTTCAAAGAGTTAGGGTTGGTTTCTGGGTTGTCATTCCCCCCAAGTTTAAAGTGCCTCTTTTTGCTAAATACGATGGTTTGTCTTGCCCAAAGATGCACCTATGGTCTTACGTCAGAAAAATTCAACCTCATTCTGACAAGGACCTATGGGTCCACATTTTTCAGGATAGTTTGTCGGGGACGCAATTGGATTAGTTCTACCGTCTTGAGAGGTCTGATGTGCATAATTGGGAGGATTTGGCTGCTGCCTTCTAAAGATAATATCATTATAATGCTGGCTTAGCACCTACCCGTACTCAATTACAGAGTATGGGCATGGTCTCAAATGAAGGTTTCAAGGAGTATGCCCAGAAATGGAGGGACTTGGCTGGAAGGGTGCAACCACCACTATCTGAGAGAGAGCTTGTGGATATGTTTTGGGGGACCCTGTCAGGTCCATTCTTTAATCACTTGATCGGAAGTTCGTCTACGGGGTTCACCGAGTTAATTCTGACTGGTGAAAGAGTTGAAGCCAGAATCAAGAGCGGGAAAATTCAAAAGGATACATCTGCTTCCGCTGCCATCAAAAAGCCTTTTCCAGCCAAGAAAGAAGTCTCAGTTGTCTACTCTCAAAGAGGCTAAGGAAGAGTTGAGCGCCGGTCAGCGGTAGGGGCCGTAATGATCCAGAAGTCTGCAGCTGATCAACCTCAAAACAGTCAACCCAGAGCCAACCAGCAAAGGGTGGAAAGGCCTGCTCAACAATATACCCGGATAAACATGACACCCGCTCAGGTTCTACCCCATCTCTTGAAGTTAAACCTTGCCGGTTTGAGGGAGGCCCCTAAAAACCCTAACACTTCGTCACCATACTACCATCCCAATGCCAAATGTGCTTATCATTCAGACAGCCTGGGGCACGATACCAACAATTGTTGGGCCCTCAAGAATAAGATCCAAGATTTAATAGACGCTAAGGAAATGGAATTCGACGCCCCTGAAAAGACGAATGTGATCTCTGCTCCAATGCCAAAGCATGACCACAATGCCCATGCTATTGAAGAAGATCTTTATGTTGCTACTATTGATGATTTGATGACTCTGTTACCGATAATCAAGCTAAATTTGTTGAAGGTTGGGATTTTCCCAGGACGTGAAAAAGATTGCTGCCTTTGTTCATCCTTACCATCCGAGTGTCAGTTGTTGAAGTTAGGCATCCAACGCCTAATGGATAATTAAGAAATCCTTTTTGAAAAGACTCCTGTTACTCAGACCCCTGTCAATGATGTTGCTATAATTACCATATCCGCCAATCTTTCCAAGGTCTCCAAAAGATATGTTAAGATTACATCCGATCCAAAGATTATACCTCTGAAGATAACTATGCCGGGGCCTATCCCGTACAAGTCCAACAAATCAATACCGTGGAACTATGGGGGAGAGATCTTCTACCACGGTGTTAAGCATATTGAATCAATTGAAGAAAGTTCCGATGAAGAAACTCTTGACATTGGAAATATTGCTGGAACGAGTAAAATCACCCGCAGCGGAAGAATTTTCTCTCCGGAGATTGCTTCTCCAAGGGCAATCTTCGGACCCTCAAATGCTGCCAAGGTTACTCCTGTGCCAGTCAACATATCTGTGAGAACTCAAGTTATTGAAGAAGTTGTAACTCCCGTGGTTGTACCCTCTGTTGTTGCTGCTGATAAAGGGAAGGGGATCCAAGAAGCGCCCGTCAGGACGAGGGCTCAGCCTTTGGTCATCCCTGAAACCATTCAAAAGGAAATGGAAGAGATTTTGAAAATAATCAAGAAAAGCGATTATAATATTGTGGAGCAACTGGGGAAAACCCCCTCAAAAATCTCTATGCTGGCCCTGTTGCTCTGTTTCGAAGCTCATGCCAAAGCTTTGATCAGATTCTTGAAGACGGCCCACGTGCCTCAGGAAACCCTCGCAGACCAGTTCCAGGAATGTGTAGCTAGCCTAACTGTAGACAATGGTCTTGGGTTCTCCGATGCTGATTTAAAATCTAAAAGGAGAAAGCATAATGACGCTCTGCATGTCTCGGTGGAATGCAGAGGGACTACTCTAGCTCACATTCTGGTTGATACTGGGTCGTCTTTAAATGTCTTGCCGAAGAAAGCATTGGACAAATTGTACTGTGAAGGTTTAACTCTGAATCCCAGCAATATCATCGTCAGAGCCTTTGACGGTTCTAAAAGGATGGTCCACGGGGAGGTGGACATCCCGATTAAAGTGGGAACGAAAACTTTCAACTCCACATTTTATGTGATGGACATCCGTCCTTCCTATTCTTGCTTGTTGGGAAGACCCTGGATCCACAATGCTGCGGCCGTCACGTCTTCTTTACACCAAATGCTCAAATACCCTGTCCAGGGGAAAATTATAATGGTTCATGGTGAGGAGGAGTATATGATAAGCCATATAAATTCATTCCACTATGTTGAACTAGAAGGTGAATTCATCGAGACCCCCTTTCAGCACTTTGAAGAGGTTTCCCCTGAAGTTGCGGCAGCCAAGACAATGACTTTTGTACCTTTGATTACCAAACCTGTGCCTCGAATGTCGTCCCTCAAAGATGCGAAGGTTGTGATTGAAGAAGGAGGAAGCACAATATGGGGGCAACTACCAGACTTTCCTTTCAAGACAAATAAATTCGGCTTGGGTTTCACTGCTTCTGCTCAAAAGGCTGTACGCCGCTCCCGGGCTGGAGGGCCACCATTGAAGATCACCCATCATGGGGTCAATGCTTTGGAGGATGGTGAAGAGGAGAGCAATCTAGAAGACTGGATTTTCCATACTGTTGAAGGAGGACTGAACAACTGGGAGGCAAAAGACTTTGTTCCCATTACTTTCATAAATCAGTAATTTATCTTTCAAACATTTATGTTGGTCTGTAATAATTCTTAAACAATTCGTACACTTTTTGCCTTGTGCCTTACCCGAGGTACATAGGTCCATTTTTAAGGGTTTGATTTTTCATCTTCATATGCCATTTTAATGAATCATGGACGTTTTCATATATAAACGTTTGTGTTCATTTCCCTTCTTTTTACATTTTATTTGTTTAAAGGTGGTTATCCCTTACACACACCCACACTCACAAATGCAGGTACCCTTCCATTCCAGATTCCATGGGTAACAATTCTGCTATGGCCTTCAGTGACTCTGAAGATCTGGTCAATCATGCCGAATACGAAGGTGATGAAGACTGTGAGGTGCCTGGAGAATTGGCTAGACTGCTGCAACAGGAAGAAAGGGCTATTCTTCCCCATGAGGAGTTGTTAGAGACAATCAACTTGGGTACTGATGAAGACAGAAAAGAAGTTATAGTGGGTGCCAACCTAGAGCCAACTGTCAAAGAGCGCTTAGTTCAGCTGTTAAATGAATATGTTGAGATCTTCGCCTGGTCCTACGAAGACATGTCGGGACTTGATACAAATATTGTGGTTCATCGTCTCCCTACAAGAGAAGACTGTCCACCAATCAAACAGAAAGTCCGCCGAATGAGGCCCGACATGTATGAAAAGATCAAAGCTGAAGTGATGAAGCAGTTCAATGTCGGGTTTCTTGCTGTTACTTCCTATCCACAATGGGTTGCTAACATTGTGCCCGTGCCTAAGAAGGACGACAAAGTAAGAATGTGCGTGGATTACAGAGACTTAAACAGGGCTATCCCTAAAGATGACTTTCCACTACCGCACATTAACATCTTGGTTGACAAAACAGCTCAACACAAGGTTTTTTCTTTCATGGATGGATTTTCAGGGTATAACCAGATCAAAATGGCCCCTGAAGACATGGAGAAGACTACTTTTGTTACACAGTGGGGTACCTTATGCTATAAAGTGATGCCATTCAGACTGAAGAATTCCGGGGCAACCTACCAACGCGCCATGGTAGCTTTATTTCATGACATGATACATCATGAGATTGAAGTCTACGTGGACGACATGATAGCCTGGTCACAAACAAAAGAAGAACACCTCGGCCATTTGCAAAAGCTGTTTGTCAGGTTGAAGGAATACAAGCTCAGACTGAACCCTAACAAGTTCACTTTCGGAGTCAGGTCCGGTAAACTCTTGGGTTTCATAGTCAGCAACAAAGGCATTGAGGTTGATCCTGCCAAAGTCAAAGATATACAAGAAATGCCTACCCCTCGCACTGAGAAGGAGGTCAGAGGTTTCTTGGGACGCCTAAACTACATTGCAGGGTTCATTTCTCACCTAACATCTACCTGTGAGCCAATCTTCAAGCTGTTGAAGAAAGATCGGGTGGTTAAATGGAACGATGACTGTCAAGTTGCTTTCGATAAAATCAAGGAGTATTTGCTAGAACCTCCTATCTAGATTCCTCCCATCGAAGGAAGACCTCTAATTATGTATCTGACTGTTTTGGATAATTCAATGGGGTGCGTACTGGGCCAACATGACGAGTCTGGACGAAAAGAGCATGCCATTTATTACCTTATCAAAAAGTTTACCGACTGTGAGACCCGATACTCACTGCTCGAGAAAACTTGTTGTGCTTTGGTATGGGCTGCTCGCCGGCTAAGGCAGTATATGTTGACTCCTACCACTCTACTGATTTCTAAGATGGATCTGATCAAGTACATCTTCGAGAAGCCTGCTTTATCTAGAAGAATAGCTAGATGGCAGATGATCCTGACTGAGTATGATATCCAGTACACGACCCAAAAAGCTATAAAGGGGAGTGTGCTAGCTGACCATCTGGCTCATCAAGCTGTCGAAGATTACCAATCCATGAAGTTTGACTTCCCCGACGAGGACATTATGACATTGGACAACATTGAAGATAACGGACCGTATGACGGACCTGACCAAGGATCCCGATGGACCCTGTACTTTGATGGTGCCTCCAATGCACTTGGTAATGGTATCAGCACGGTACTTATCTCTCCTAAAGGTTGCCATACACCTTTCACTTCTAGACTCTGCTTCAGCTGTACCAACAACATGGCCGAGTATGAAGCTTGTATCTTTGGTCTCAAGGCTGCTATTGACTTGGGAATCAAATTTTTGGTTGTGTTTGGGGACTCAGCTTTGGTCATCAGTCAGATCAAAGGAGAGTGGGATACTAAACATCCAAACCTCATCCCTTACAAAGAACATGTCCTAACATTGTTACCACATTTCGAGCAGATTACCTTCGAGCACTTCCCGCGAGAAGAGAATCAGCTAGCAGATGCGCTAGCTACAATGTCATCCATGTTTAAACTTAACTGAGATAATGAGGCTCCCCAAATCACCATTGAGCGAATGGATGAACCTGCACATTGTCACGAAATTAATATCGAAGAAGTAGTGAATCGACCTTGGTTTCAAGAAGTCAAAAGGTATCTCGAGGCGCAAGAATACCCTGAAGGAGCTTCAGTCAACGACAAAAAGTTCTTGAGGAGATTCTCTGCCAAGTTCTTCTTGAGCAATGGTATCCTATACAAGCGCAATCATGATTGCATTCTGCTCCGTTGTGTGGACAAGGTTGAAGCTGAGCAGATCATGGCTGAACTACATAATGGTACCTTTGGCACTCACTCAAGCGGACATACGATGGCTAAGAAGATTCTACGGGCAGGCTATTACTGGTCTACCATGGAAGCTGACTGTCATCAACATTCCCGTACTTGTCACAAATGCCAAATCTATGCGGACAAGGTACATATACCTCTAGTTCCTCTCAATGTCTTAACAGCTCCTTGGCCATTCGCTATGTGGGGAATCGACATGATTTGAGAGATCAAGCCTACAACATCCAATGGACACCGCTTCATTCTAGTGGCCATTGATTACTTTACCAAGTGGGTCGAAGCAGCTTCCTTCGCCTACAAAGAATGTGGTTGCCCAGTTCATCAAACAAAACCTCATATGTCGGTACGGTATCCCCGACAGGATCATCACTGACAACGGTACAAACCTGAATAACACTATGATCACCGCTTTGTGCGAGCAGTTCCAGATTCAACATCACAATTCATCTCCCTATCGACCAAAGATGAACGGTTCTGTCGAAGCTGCAAACAAAAATATCAAGAAGATCATTCAAAAGATGACAGTCACCTACAAGGACTGGCATGAGATGTTACCGTTTGCTCTGCACGGGTACCGTACCACGGCACGTACATCAACTGGGGCAACACCCTATTCTTTGGTATACGACATGGAAGTTGTTTTGCCTATCGAGGTTCATATTCCCTCCTTAAGAATCATGAAGGATGCTGGTTTGAGTGAAGACGATTGGGTTCAGACCCGGCTTGATCAACTTAACTTGATTGACGAAAAGCGACTTATTGCTGTTTGCCATGGTCAGGCGTATCAGAAGCGGATGATCAAGGCATTCAACAAGAAAGTTAGGTGCCAGGTATATCAAGTCGGGGATCTTGTAATCAAGCGGATCATCTTGCTGCAAAGTGATCCCAGGGGCAAATGGACTCCTACCTATGAAGGACCATTTGTGATCAAAAACATCTTTTCTGGTGGGGCAATGATCCTGACCATCATGGACGGCGACGACCTGCCACACCCTGCGAATGCAGACATGGTCAAAAGATACTACACATAAAACGACCCGGCAAGTTGAAAACCCGAAAGGGCGACTTGGGCAAAAATGGGTATCCCGGTGAATCAAAAACCCAAAAGGGCGGTTCAAGCAAAAATTAGGGATAAATAAAAAAAATCTGTACACCCGGCAAGTTGAAAACCCAAAAGGGCGACTTGGGCAAAAAAGGGTTTCCCGGTGGATCGAAAACGCGAAAGGGCGGTCCAGGCAAAAGTTAGGGAATTAGAGCGTATGACTATGTCTCGTCGAATCACTTTAAGGACAGTCTCTTCATAGACAAGATCCTGGCTTCTGATCAACTCAATCATCTTCGAGCGAAGAAACGAATGAACAAGATATCCAGAGTTACGAAGGCTATAGCAGAATGGGAACCCCATGGAATTTTTACACATAGCCATCTTTTTCTTTGTATAAATTTTTCTCAATTTTTATGACAACATTCTCTTACTAGGATGTCTGTCTCCTTTGTACAAAATACTTACGCAAAGTTAATGCAAAGATACTTCAAAGTGCAGAAAACCATTTGCCTTTTCTTTTTCTTTACACTTGTGTTTTATTTGAAAACGTCCAATGATTTATTAAATGAGCATATGCATTTGAATATAATCACATGTTTACAAATGAACGAAATGAGAAAGAATAATTACTGGTAGGTTGAAAGTACAGGAAAACGTCTTTGGGTTATTCCAAGAGAAATCCCCTGCAGTACATCATTTAGATCCCCAGCAGAGCTAAAATCTTGAAATACATATCCCCAGCGGGGTTAAAATTTCAAAGATCCCCATCAGAGTTAAGTTTTTAAACTCCCAATCCCCAGCGGAGCAAAAACTTTGAACTACAGATCCTCAGTGAAGATGAAACTTTCTTCCCCAGCAAAGTCAAATCTTCAAACTTTAAACCCCAGTTGAAACCATCCAGTTTCCTCCAATTTTCCCGGAGAGTCGCTTTAAAACCAGATAATTCCCCAGAGAAATATCTTAAAACCCTCTTCCCCAGCGGAGTCAAACTACCAATCGCCAACGGAAACCATTCATATTTCCCCAGATTCCCCAGCAAGCTATCTTAAAAGTCTGAGAATCAACCAGATAACAGTTAACTTTTGTCTTATCCCCAACCAAGGATAACTCCCTAGTAGATTGGCATACAACCTAAACTCCTGATCTCTCCAGCAGTATAGCTACTCCCCACAGAGTTTTTACTCCCCAACTGAATGAAGATTCTCATTTTTAATTCCCCAGTGAAGTGGTCTGAGTCTTCATTACTCCCCAACATGAATTTGTCAGAATTTTTAATCCCCCTGCAGATTGAAGATTCTCATTCCTGGTTCCTCAGCATGAACTCCCCTAGAAGATTAAAGATTCTCACTCTCAGTTCTCCGCAGAAACCATCAGGGTCTTCCTCATTCTCCAGCAGATCAAGGTTTTCCTTTGTTCAATCCCCGGTAAACATCACCATAGTTTTCCTTATTCCCCAGCCGAGTAAGGATTCCCATTGTGTAATCCCCAGTCATAGTCGTCAAAGATCCATATATCCCCAGGAAAGTCGTGAAGGATTCTCACATCCTCACTGAAGTTGTCAAGTTTTTGATAATCCCCACAAGTTACCAAGGATTTTCTATCCCCAACAGTGGTCCAAGGATTTCTCATCTTCAGCAATCAAAGATTTTGAATATCCAACAGCGGTCAAGGATTTATGTTCCCCGGCAGCAGTCAAAGATTCTATTATCTCCAGCTGTCCAGGATTTATTTTCCTCAGCAAGACAGCTAATCAGCTTACATCCGCATACATTACATTCATATATCATAAACATTGATAAGACACATTTTATTACATCATACATTTCATGCAACATAGCTTTGTGTTTTAGCTAACATTTTACCCTTTTCAGGATAAGATCAAAAGCTATATTCACATATTTCAGATACAGTACGGATACACTCCAAGACATGGAAGTCATTCTGTTACTCATTCAAATCTCTTATTCAGATACAGTATGGATACACTCCAAGACATGGAAGTCATTCTATTACTCATTCCGAATTCAAAGTCAAGATACAGTATGGATACGCTCCAGACACATATGCCATTTTGTCGCTCATTCAGACTTCAACAATCAGATACAGATTAGATACGCTCCAGACGCGGAAGCCATTCTATTTCTCATTCAGATTCAACTATCAATTTTGAGTCCAGATACGCTCCAGACATGGAACTTATTTTGTCACTTACTCAGATCCCAGTTACATTTCAGATACACTCCCCATGGAAGTCATTCTGCTACTCATACAGATCTCAACTTCAGATACAGTCCAGATACGCACCAGACGCGATTGCCATTTTGTCACTTATTCAAATGTTTCCCCAGCTCAGAGATGCTCCAGACACAGATGTCATTCTGTCGCTTATTCAGATTTCAGATTTAGATACAATACATATACACTCCAGACACGGCAGTCATTCTGTTATTCATTCAGACCCGATCTCCAGATACAACTCAGATACGTTCCAGATACGGATACCATTCTGATGTTCATTCTCCTGATTTTCAACAAACATTCTTGGATGGCATCTTTAAGCCCATCTCCAGCAAGATTCAATCATCTCCAAATGGCATCTTTAAGCCCATTCCCTCAACTACATTCTGACAAGTGCAAATTTACGGGCACTCTAGTGTCTAATCCTCTTTTACCTTCGAGTCACGAAAGGCGAACTCGCCAATTTAACTCTTCAGGTTCAAGAAGATTGAACAGGGGAAGCTGTTGTACCCCAAAATTTTCCCTCTAATTTTATCAAGATTTCCCCTCACAAGACTCTTTGAACTCAAGACCAAGATAGGGTTTGCTCTGCTCAAGACATATCCTTGCATTGTTGACCTGAAATTAGGGTTTGAGTTTGCACAAGGATTTTTGGACTTTCAATGCTCAATGTGGCTTTCATACTTCATGTTGGACTCCTAAGATTGCTCATACCAAGTTTCAAGCTTTGAATCAAACTTTTGCCCAGTCAATTGGACAGTTGACCTAAAAATCAGTTGTATTGGGGAAAAAGTCAATTATGGCCAATTTACAGTCAAACCTCATAATTTTTGATCCACATCAACATTATAGGCTCATATGAACCATTTGATCAAGTTTGGACCACAACTCCTCAAGAAATTTGATCAGATCACTAAAAGGGCAAAATGGTCATTTTTAGGGTTTTGACTGCAAAAGGGCAATTTCTGATTTTTTACCTAGCCAATGGCAAATTAGGTTTAAACATGGATTAAAGGACTAAATGGCATCATCTTGACCTAATCACAAGGTTCAAAAGATCTCAAATGCATTGGATTGACAGATGAATTTTCCAATCAACTGATCAAAAATCAACTGTACATTAAAAAGTCAAACTTTGACTTTTTGGTCAAAATCAAGAGCCAAGGGTCATTTTTCATCAAGATGTGTCAAAACATGAAACTTGTTCACCAAGAAACCTAATTTTGAAGATTAGGGTTTAAAATGGAAAATTTTCATAACTAAGAAATTTTCTAAGTTATGAAAATTTCTCATTTTTCCCCAACTTTTGTCAACTTTTTCACCATGATGCAATTGGATTCAAAGAAAACTTCCAACATGAAAGTTATAGTCCTCCATAAAATCTACAACTTTGATTCACAAAGTTTTCCCAAAAGATGATTGAATCTCAAGTTATGATTTTTGGAATAAGGGTCCATGAAACTTTTAACTTAGTCGAATTTTGCCCTAGTTTAGGCAGGATTTTAACCTATCTTCGTGGCAATTTTTCACATAGTTCCAAGTGGAATCTCAAAATACATTTCAAAGATGGATTGTAAAGCATGTTACAAGATTTCCAAAATGTCCAAGAACTCTCCAAAATCATTTGTGGTTAGGGAGAATCGAAGGAATGAAAATGGCATTTTCTCACTTTTGGCCAAGGCATTTTACACCATGCTACAAGTTGCAATTTTTGTCCAAGCATGCTTGTACTTGGTTTACATGTCCTTAAACCCTTCCACAATCAAAAATTGAATGCAAACACATTGGTTAGAGGCATTGTTCTGATCTATGAAGCATTATACAAAAGATTACTCCATTTTTGGCAAAAAGTGAACAATGTCATTTACATAAAGCATGCTTTATGTCAAATTGTATTTCTTGAGCCATACACCAAGCCTTTTGCTGCAAACAAAGCTACCTAATATCAGGCAAAGTTCACCAACTTTGTGCAGCTAGAGTACAAGCCAGTACAGCCATAGCATTGTCAATTCTCACTTTTACTTCAAAACCAAGTCAACTTGCAAAATAACCATAACTCTTCAATCTGATATAACCAACTCTTGTAAACATTTCAAACAAGTTTTACATATCACACTAAGCCAGAAACACGAGCTAGAAACCTCTAAAACACCCTTGTACACAAAAATCACGTTTTCTTGCAAAATAGGGCAGGCCCTGCAGAATCACTTCCATCTTCACATCCACTCGTGCGTTTTGCTTGCAACCAGTTCCAACACAATCCATACAACCTACCTAAAATATCCCAACCATTCCCAAGTTACTGTAACTCCATTTACACACTTCACCATTTCTGAATTTTGAGTTTGCAGGTTGAGTTCTATAGAGAGATTCAAGCAAGTTCAAAGCTAGCTAAGCATTGGGAAAGCTTAAAGGAACTTCAAGCAAGCTCACAAGCATCTCAGGCCTCACTGAAAACCCCTGCATTGCCATACTCGAGCTTGACTGAAACAGGTAAAGTTCAAACTTCTATCTCTCTATTTAGGAATCATTAGGCTTAAGTTTGTGAATAAAAAATGTAGTCCTCATTGCCCTTGAGTTGTACATATGCATATATTTAATTTAAGTTAACTGAGCTGGGAGAATTTGAATGATGAACTTTCTGAAAAAAACTAGGTTGGAAATTAGGGCCAAAGAAATTCTCTCTGGTCTTTGAGAGTTAGGTTAAGTTTTTTATATGGTTAGAATCGTATGATCATGCTCTATAACTTTCATGTTGCAAGTTTTTATTTTTAAGCACAAATGCAGGAGTTAGCAGTTTGAATACAGGGCGCGGGTGTTTCAGTCACAAGGACAAGGACGAAGTTGGACTTTGGGCTGGGCCTTTTTGTTCCCACTATTGACACCCCCAGCTTGCTGTTCACACCCCCTTGGCCCATTTCATTATTTTTCCATATTTTTCATTTATTTTTTTATTTTTTGACTTTTATTAATATTAAAAATCACCAAAAATATTTTCATAAATTTTCACATTTTATTTTATTATTTTTATTATTTTTTTAGGCATAAAAATAATTACTATAATAATATACATTTATTTTCTTAAAATAAATTCATAAATAATACAAAAATATTATATATTTTTATTTTTATTTTTATATACTTAAATAATATTTTTCTCACACATTTAATTTTTTAACATTTTGTATATATATTTTTATTTAGTTCTTGTAAATAAATAAATAATTATAACATATACATTTTCCTAGACCAAAATTAGGGTTTATTACCCTTTCCAAAAATAACCATTAATATTTTTCCTATTTTTAGGACATTAAATATTTTATTTTTACATACATAAAAATAATACAAAAACATTTTTTTGCATATTTATAATATATTGCATATTTAAATATTTGTCAATTTATTATTTGAACAATGAATTCAATATGGTTGTAATAGTTGATTTAGGGTTTTTATTTTGTGCAAAATATCCCCTATTCAAACTTGTACCTCCCTCCCCATGATCATGTTGTAATAGTCGTAGATTTACTTTTACGCATTTATTGCTTTCAAATATGCATGATAGAAAGATTAGGGTTTGTATGCAAATGACCAAAATCAAACAAATAGCTTGACTAATACAAGACAAAAATGCATGAAAAATGACAACACAATGCACACAAGCACCCCTAGGGTTTCATCCACTTGTTGCCTTAAAAATGGCCATGGTATGCATGCTAGGTATCTTGGCAAAACAAAATCAAAACAAAAAGATCATAGTCCCTCGATGATGCTATCTTGGTTGCCTATACAAAAATGATCTAGTCCCTCAAAAACTTGCTAAGATACTTGGCACAATTGCTATCATGGTTATATGATGACCCACGCGCGTCCCGTTTAACATCCAAACACAAGGTTGTTTACCAAATACAATGGTAAAATAACAATGTCAAAGGGTTAAAATGTGTAGGAAAGATCTTTGAGTTAGGGTAGATGCTCCTAGTTACTTGATCAAACTTTCAAACATCCTTGCTATTTTCAAAAACACATCACAACACACAATTTCAAAACATTTCCCAAAACAAACTTTCAAACATTGAAACATCTTTTCAAAAGACAAACACCTTTGTATACATTCAAACAAGAATTATTACAAAGGTTGCCTAGACTAAAGGCTTCTTTTCAAAATATTTTCAAAACCACACACAAAGCACCATTTCAAACAATTGAAAAGAAAAAGCAAGTGATCTAAACAAGTAACTAAGAGCCCATGGAAAACCATGGATGAAAAGGGTGCTAGCACCTTCCCTTTTCATAATCTACCCCCCGAACCCAAGAAAACATCTCAAAGGTCTTTCCTATTCTTTTTGACCTTTCCTTTGGATAAAATAAAAAGTCGGTGGCGACTCTTGCTAAACCAAAACATTTGCGAACACAAACGCAAAACCTCAAGTCAGTTCTACCACCGTATCACACTTATCTTCTGATGCTGATCAGATCAGAACTTCTGCATTTACAAAACATATTTTTAAGGAGCATATTTGTTCTTTAAATATATATTCTTTGTATTAATTTATTCTTTGTATTTGTTATCATCAAAACTCTAATAAAGGGTTGTAGAATCAAACTATGTTCTAACAGAAAAGAGGCTCGTGGTTGTCTGCCATGGTCAGATGTACCAAAAACGTATGATCAAAGCTTTTAACAAGAAGGTCATACGTCAGGTATATCAGACTGGTAACCTGATAATCAAGCGCATCATACTCCCGAAAGGTGATCCTAGGGGAAAATAGACTCCCACATACGAAGGGTCATTTGTGATCAAGAACATATTTTCTGGTGGAGCCATGATCTTAACCACTATGGACGGTGACGACCTTCTGCACCCTATAAACGCGGACATAGTTAAAAGATACTACGCATAAACAAAGACCCGCTAGGTCGACTGGCCTAGGAAAAAATAAGGGCATCCCGGCAAACCAAAAGGGTTCGGGCAAAAATTAGGGATAAACATATGAAAAAAAATATGTACACTCGGCAAGTCAAAAACCTGAAAAGGCGGCTTGAGCAAAAAAGGGTATCCCGATGGACTGAAAACCCGAAAGGGCGGTCCAGGAAAAAGTTATGGATTTAAAGCGTATAACTATGTCCCATTGGATCATCTTATAGCCAATATTCAGTATCAACTATCAAGCTCAAGCGGTACTAATCAATCCAATAATCTTCGGACAAGCAACGAAAGGGATGAGACGCTCAAAGACATAAAGGCAATAGTAGAATGGGAACCCAATGAGATTATTTCGCACAACTGTTTTTCTTTGAATACTATTTTTGTATAATTTCAATTCTTACGACGACATTTTCTTACCAGGATGTCTGTCTCCTTGTACAAAAACACTTATTCAAGTTAATACAAAACTATTCCTTTGAAAGTGCAAAACTTATGTTTTTATTTTCTGTTTTGTATGCGAAAACATCCAGGGATTATTTTTGAACATATGCATTTTAATGTGATTACTGCTTATAAATATGAACCTAAAAAGAGAAATGCGGTTACTAATGACTTTAAGAAATGGGACAATATCTAAGGGCCATCCACAAAATCCCCGCGGATGTTTTCCCCAACAGATATTTTCTCCAGCGGGTACAGAAGCAGAGATATCCTACTACAAAGTCACTGCCATGTTCTCAGTATGCAGCCTAATGGTGTTGGGTTCTCATATCCCTAGAAGAACAAGAATCTCAAATTACTGCTCCAACAAAATTCCCCACTGAAGTCGTCAGGCTTCTCAGGATTCCCCAATAGGATTTCAACAAAATCCCCAAGCAGTTTATGGAGTTCACCTTCCGCAACAATGTTTTATAAATATCAAGTAGTTTATAAAGCCTTATCCCCAATAGAGTTTATTTCTCTAGCTACGGAAGTTCATCCCCCAACGAAGTTTATTTCTCCAAATTGGTGAAATCTTCCAACAGAACTCTTCCCCCCAGCAAAATCATTCTCAAGCAGAAGTCGAAGATCCCCAGCAGAGGAAGGGAATCCCCAGCAAAATCATTCTCAAGCAGAAGTCGAAGATCCCCAGCAGAGGAAGGGAATCCCCAGCAAAATCATTCTCAAGCAGAAGTCGAAGATCCCCGAAAGAGAAATGGAATCCCCAACAAAACTATATCTATTCATTATCCCTAGCAGAAATTGAAGAATCACTTTCTTCACTCACCAACAGCAATCCGAGATTTAGCTTCCCGGTACTCTTCAGCAGCAGTCAGGGATTTCTTTTCCCAAACAAAGATATTGCACAAACAACATTACATGTTCATACATCATGGCATGTGCATAAAAATACATATATCATAATCTCATTTATTTTGGGAGTATCATGCAATTCATATATCATGACACCGCATGAAACTAACTTTACCTTTCCAGGTTGAGTTCACAGAAAGACAAACATTATTAATCTATGCATAGCAGGTTAAATATTAATGCCTGAAACCAGACGGGGAAACTATCTACACGTCCAAGTGGTATTATGATACGGTGGGAGAACTGACTTGAGGTTTTGCGTTTGTATTCGCACTTGTTCGGTTTAGCAAGAGTCGCCACCGACTTTTTATTTTATCCTAAAGGAAAGGTTAAAAAGCACAGGAAAAACCTTTTGAGATGTTTCGTGGGTTCGGGGGGTAGATTATGAAAAGGGAAGGTATTAGCACCCTTTTCATCCATGGTTATCATGGGCTCTTAGTTACTTGTTTTAGATCACTTGCCTTTGATTTTCAATTGCTTGAAATGGTGGTGTGTGTGTGTGTGTTTTGAAAATGTTTTGAAAAAGAGGCCTTGTCTAGGCAACCGTTGTAATAATTCTTTACTCGAATGTTTTACAAAGGTGTGTATCTTTTCGAAAAGATGTTTCAAATGTTTTTGGAAGTTTGTTTTGAAAGTGTTTGTGGAGTGTGGTTTTGAAAAGTAGGCAAGCGTGTTTTGCAAGTTTGATCAAGTAACTAAGAGTTGTCTACCCCTAAATTTACTCAAAGGTTTTTCTCATGTTTTAACCCTTTTAACAATTTTGTTCCACCATTGTATTTGGTGGGCAATCTTGCGTTAGGATGTTAACGGGACGGGCGCGGGTCATCGTATGGACCATGAATGCAATGGTGCCAAGTGTCTTTGGCAATTTGCTTGAAGGGACTTGATCATTTTGATTAGGCAACTTTCAAAAGCGTCATCGAGGGACTATGATCATTTGAATTTGTTTTGCCAAAGATACTCAACGTGCAAGCATGGCCCATTTTGGAAGGCAACGAGTGGGATTACCCTAGGGGTGCAAGTGTGAATAGTGTGTTGATTTCATGTATTTGTCTTTGTATTTAGGTTATCTAGCGTTTGATTTTATTTACATACAAACCCTAGGTCTGACCATGGTATATTTGAAAGCGATAAATTGCGGGAATTTAAAGTCTACGCTATTACAAATAAGTATCCGGGAGTGGGGGTACAAATATTCACAAATGGGGATGAGACTTTAATAGGAGAGTAGTGTCCAAATAAATTTACAACCAAATCGAACTGCGATCTCAAATGTAATATGTATCAATGTAAGGAATAAAGCAATGTAAATGTGTCAATGTATTTGTGTAAGTGTATGATTTATTTACAAGTGAGAAAGATGTTTACTTAAGGCAAAATTAAGTATTTATTTGTTTTTGGATTTTGTTAATGTGTATAAACAAAAGATTTTAAGAAAAGAAAATGAAATGTTTTAAGTTTTAAGAAAATTAATGTTTTTATGTATTTACATATAAACAAATGTTTAAAAAAAAGAAATAAAAGAAAATTTATTTTCTTATGTACTTATTAATATGTATTTTAATTATACTAATAAAAGAGTAATTGATAAAAATAATAAAAAAGAAGAGTTAGTGGATTATTTTACTTTACAAACTTTAATTATGTTATAAAAGTAAAATAAAAGAGTTAATAAAGTTGATGTAAAAAAAAAATAGTGTGTTAGTTTATTTAACAAAACAAAAAAAAAAGATATGGTATGTAAAAAAAGGGAATTAGTTTATAAGAGAGATATTAGTTTATGTTAAAACAAAAAAAACAAAAAGAAAGAGAAAGGGCTTAAAGATTTTGTTCTGGCCCAAACAAAGTAAACAGAATAAAAAGGAAAGGGGGGTGCGCGCCTAGTTTTGCAATGGGCTTAAGAAATGAATGGGGCAAGGCCCAGATGGTTTACCTATTGTTTGTTTTAGGGTTTCAAAGGGTTTTGTTCATTTGGATTCTAGGGTTAGGCAACTTACAGAGCAGCGTCGTTCACTTCGTTTTCGTTCCTCTTCATCTCTTCTGAGCAAAGCCTCTGAGCGCTCCTCTGCCTAGGGCCACCGGGCTCCACCATCCATTCCTCTTCCCTCCATGGTCACGCAGGCATTGGCCAAGAGGTAACGATTATGTTCTTTCAAAATTTCTTAGGGTTTTAAGTTCATACATGCATGTTTTAATTCTTTTATGTACTGATTCCTTATATCTTACCTGTTCCTGTGTGAGGTGTGGAAAAAAGAGGAAAAAATACTACCTTTGGGATTTTTCGCTTGGAGAGGAAGAGAGGCGGATTTGGAGGCGCCATGGACAGCTGAGGCAGGGAGCACGATGATGAGGCTAGCTTGATCTTGCTGGAAAACCTGGTACTCTGTTTCACTTTTTGGTTTGATGATGAAACACCTGAAAACCTTTAATCTCTGATTCTCTCTTCTGCTTATTTGCTTGCTTGCTTGACCCTTTCAATGATGCTTATCTGAGATGCCTGTTTGTTTGATATGCTTGCCTCTGATTGCTTCTTTTCTTCTTCTTCTGTTAACCCTTTGCTTCTGTATGCCCTGAGATGCTTATTTTCTTGCTCTAGATATGCTTGGGTTCTGAGTATTGATGATATTTGCTCTGAGTCCCTGTTTTTGTTGGTTACTCGATGATGAACTCTTTGAGTTCTGAGAGCTTTAGGGTTGTTTGGAAATTTTGCTATTTGGATTGGTTTGTAAGCTTGTTTGAATTTTAGGCTTTGAAAAGCTTGTAGCGAGTTAGCAGGTTTGGTTAGAATTTTGTTATGTGTTGGTTCTGGGTTTTACAGGGCTTGAGGGTTCTGTTTGTTGTTTAGAGGCTTGAAGTTCTAGGCCTCAGTTTGTGACTTAGGCTTGTGTTACAGACTGGCAGGTTTGTTGATGGCTTTGATGCTTTGAAACAGGTTTAGGCTTCTGTACAGGTTTCTGGTGTATGGCTTTTGGTTTGATGTTGGTTTAGGACCAAGGCTTATGCAGGTTTAGGACAAAGGCTTATGCAGGTTAGCAGGGGTTTGATGTTTTAGGCTTCTGGTTAGAAACAGGTTATGGCTTTAGGTTTGAAGCTTGTGGTATTTTAGTTTGATGAAGGCTAAGGCTTAAGGCTTCTGGTTAGTGTTTGAATGTTTTACAGGTTATGTTGTTTTTGAATACAGGTTTGGAGGCAGGCTCTTCTTGATACAGTTTATAACTTTTCTCTTTTGTATTTTTCTGCCCCCCTTTACTGTGTTGTGGTATGTTGGTTTATATCTTTTCTTGCCTCAAGCCTGCTGTAAGCCTATTTCTCTTCTCTCTAGTATTAAAGCATAAAATATTGCTTAGATGTACTATTTCTGAAAAGGCAACTGGCTTGGGAAATGATGACTTTGAACCTTTGCTTGCATACTAGTTTTCCTCTGCATACTTCTTATCTCCTTTTTCCAGATTTTCTGCTTCTTTGTGTACTTCTTTGACAGCCTTGAATAGCCTTTTGGAAGTTTGTGGACAGTTGCTTTGACATTCAGTTTGCCTTTTTGATTTGGTTAGGCAATTCAGTTCAGTTTGCCTTTGGACTTTGTTTGGAATTTTTTGAAATGGGCAATTTGTTGACAATGCAGTATGTTTGAAAATTTGAATTTGTGCAATTATAACTTTTGTGCATTTCATACTTTATTTGCAAGCATATTCTATTCCTCTTTGTGAACCGAGAGAAATCTCGTGATTTGCAGAGAGGGCAAACTGATTCCGGCCACTCGCTTTTAATGATGAACTTTTAAACTGTCTGTCTTTTATTTCATTTCATCTGCTTTTGACTTTTTCTTTTTCTTTGTTTTGCAGATAAAAATCAATGGAGCAAAAGAGGAGTAGCAGTAGAAGATGAAGATTTAGGAAATATTTAGGATAGTTTCAATTTATTTTTAATTATTGTAACAGTATTAATGTAAACATCTGTAAATAATCTTACAGTGCTCAAATAATAATTGTAACAAATAATTAAAAATGAATAAAAGTCCACCTTTGATCAGTTAATTCTTTTTCTTCTTCAACTGTTTATTTAATTATTTATAATTCTTAAAATTATAATAACTGGAAATAAATCCCAACTATTTTAACTCAGAATAATAAATGATCAATAAACGTCCGGAGTTCCGAATAATCATAGCATTGCACAGCTAAACAACAAACGTCCACATGTCCTTTTTTCACTGATTAAATCCAAACACTGCAAATTCTCAATCAACAGCCTCAGTCCATATCTCAGAGTAATTTGAAAAGCACTGTAGAATTAATTCTTTCTGATAAATACGCGCACAAAAACCTGATTCTTGATTAAATGTCAAAGAAGCGTCCGCCTGATCAAAACCTGAGCCAACTCAACCAACCCTTAGCAATCTGCTTGAACTGCTTTAAAATCAATGAAAACCCTAAATTTTGTCTGACTGACGAGAAAAGTCTGTTTGACCGATTCTTGAGCCAGTATGAAAAAATCAGGAAAAGCCCGGAGCTGTGATTTCTTGTGGAAAAAGAGGAGGGAAAATTTTGGGGTACAACAGTTGCCCCTGTTCAATCTTCTTGAACCTGAAGAGTTAGATTGGCAAGTTTTCCTTTCGCGACTCGAGGGTAAAAGGAGATTGGACACTAGAGTGCCCAAAAAATTTGCACTCGGTGATGTGAAGGTAGAGGGAATGGGCTTACAGATGCCATTTGGTGATGGGCTTAGAGATGCCATCTAGGGATGTGACAAAATCTTGTCGGGGGATGGGCTTAGAGATGCCATCTGGAAATGGGCTTAAAGATGCCATTTGGAGATTGTTGGTAGGAGGATGGGCTTAGAGATGCCATCTAGAAATGGGCTTAAAGATGCCATTTGGAAGTTGCTGGTAGGAGGATGGGCTTAAAGATGCCATCTGGAAATGGGCTTAAAGATGCCATTTGGAAGTTGCTGGTAGGAGGATGGGCTTAAAGATGCCATCTGGAAATGGGCTTAAAGATGCCATTTGGAAGTTGCTGGTAGGAGGATGGGCTTAAAGATGCCATCTGGAAATGGGCTTAAAGATGCCCTTTGGAAGTTGCTGGTAGGAGGATGGGCTTAAAGATGCCATCTGCAGGGGTGTCGATCGCATAAGAGATTCCTTAGCGAGAACTCGCATACCTGTTGTTTGTAGAAGATTTCGCTGGGGAAGTCTAACTCTTGTCAAGATCTAGGAACTGTCTCGTGCTCACCGGGAGTATATCGTTGAGGTTATAGTACTTGTCCACACTATGACATAGGGAAACATCTTCATCAAGATCTAGGAACTGTCTCGTGCTCACCGGGAGTATACTGCTGAGGTTATAGCACTCGTCCACACTATGACGGAGGGAAACATCAAGATCTAGGAACTGACTCGTGCTCACTGGGAGTATACCGTTGAGGTTATAGTACTTGTCCACACTATGACATAGGGAAACATCTTCATCAAGATCTAGGAACTGTCTCGTGCTCACCGGGAGTATACCGCTGAGGTTATAGAACTCGTCCACACTATGACGGAGGAAAACATCAAGATCTAGGAACGGACTCGTGCTCACCGGGAGTATACCGTTGAGGTTATAGAACTCGTCCACACTATGACGGAGGAAAACATCAAGATCTAGGAACTGACTCGTGCTCACCGGGAGTATACCGTTGAGGTTATAGTACTTGCCCACACTATGACGTAGGGAAACATCTTCATCAAGATCTAGGAAGTGTCTCGTGCTCACCGGGAGTATACCGCTGAGGTTATAGAACTCGTCCACATTATGACAGAGGAAACATCTTCATCAAGATCTAGGAACTGTCTCGTGCTCACCGGGAGTATACCGCTGAGGTTATAGCACTCGTCCACACTATGACATAGGGAAACATCTTCATTAAGATCTAGGAACTGTCTCGTGCTCACCGGGAGTATACCGCTGAGGTTATAGAACTCGTCCACACTATGACGGAGGAAAACATCAAGATCTAGGAACTGACTCGTGCTCACCCGGAGTATACCGTTGAGGTTATAGTACTTGTCCACACTATGACATAGGGAAACATCTTCATCAAGATCTAGGAATTGTCTCGTGCTCACTGGGAGTATACCGCTGAGGTTATAGAACTCATCCACACTATGACGGAGGAAACATCTTCATCAAGATCTAGGAACTGTCTCGTGCTCACCAGGAGTATACCGCTGAGGTTATAGCACTCGTCCACACTATGACGAGGGAAACATCAAGATCTAGGAACTGACTCGTGCTCACCGGGAGTATACCGTTGAGGTTATAGTACTTGTCCACACTATGACGTAGGGAAACATCTTCATCAAGATCTAGGAACTGTCTCGTGCTCACCGGGAGTATACCGCTGAGGTTATAGAACTTGTCCACACTATGACGGAGGAAAACATCAAGATCTAGGAACTGACTCGTGCTCATCCGGAGTATACCGTTGAGGTTATAGTACTTGTCCATACTATGACATAGGGAAACATCTTCATCAAGATCTAGGAATTGTCTCGTGCTCACCGGGAGTATACCGCTGAGGTTATAGAACTCGTCCACACTATGACGGAGGAAAATGTCGAAACCTGAGAACCTTATCTGAAATTCAAACGATGATAATTCAATTGAGTTATAAGAACCGGTCAGGTCTTCGACGTAACTGAGAACTTAACTGCCTCTTTTCCTGAAAGGTAAAGGTCAGTCATATGCTATGCATGATATGGATCAAGCAATGATGTTCTCAACATAAATGAGATTGTATGGTATGATGCGTATATGCATGTATCATGATGTATGAGAATGTGATGTTTTGGCTGGGGAAAATAAATCCCGGAGCCCCTGGAGAATAGAGTTGAGTTCTTCGTTTCCGCTGGGGATGATGAACGAAGATGATTGCAGGAGAAAAGAACTCCGTTGGAGAATAAGCTGGTGAAGAGATTACTCTGCGGGGAAATACTCTGTGGGGAAGAGGTGCTTTGCTGAGATTTTGATGATGAACTCCGCTGGGGATATTGAAAACTCTGTGGGGAGTATGTTTATTTCTGCTTGGGAAAAGAGTTTAAGAGTCTCGATTGTCCGTTGCTCTACTCGGAAGTCGAAGTTGAACTGATATCGGGTCGGGTCCAGATTTCGCAGTAACTTGCTGGAGATTGCATAGTAGTCTACTGGAGAAGAGGAGCTGCGGTCCTTTGAATTGTAGTAGTCGAAGAGGCAAACTCAGGCTGGGGAATCCTGACGTTGTTGGGGAAATAAACCCTGTTGTCGGTCTGCCGGAGAGGTGACATCTTCTCGAGGACGCTTGAAAAAAGATTTCGGAGAGGTTTCATCACTGCCCCTAGCACCGGATGCTTTGTGATATTGTCAGGAAACTTGGACTGTTCGTAACCCTTGAGATTTGACATTCGAATGCCCCAAGTGATGGTGAGGGAGACTTGCCCCAGGTTCACTCTGCAATTGAGAGATTTCTTGAAACCTTGACTGGACTCCCCCAAGTTAACTGAACTTTGAGAGATCTGTTGAAACCTTGACTGGACTGCCCCAGGCGAGCTGGATAGTGACATGTCGTGCCCCCTGTTGATAGGAGATTTTTGTAATGGAAGTGTCATCCTTCTTGAAGTGATTTTGTTCACTGAGAGAGCTTTCGTTCATCGGAACATTCGCTGTAGGAATTTCTTCGCTGTCAAACAAATAGCCACATGCAAACAGTGGTATTCAAGTAATGCAAAGTTTATGTCTGTCTCAAAGTTTAGAAAAATGCGTTTTTTAGCAGAAAACTTTTTTATAAGACAAATCAACACAAGATTGAGAGCAAAGCCTTACAGGAGTCAGGGTACCTTTTGTAACAGTATGCTTTCGAACTAACCCATGCTTCAATTAGGACTTCTGAAGGGTTGTAACGTGGCTTGGTTCACGGTTTAAGAAACAAAGGATAAAGGCTCAAAGTATATTTGTACCCACCCGCTCTTCGTGATGTTCTTCAATCCTAAGCTCAGTTAATTGTGCGTCGCACTCTATTCGAGTTTGGAACGACTTTTAGGGTGATGGTTCACCAATTGAATTTGGGAGGCAGTCATCATCTCCTTTTTTCTTTGCAACATTTTTCATGTTGTTGAGGATTTGTAATGACCTCTTTCTTTTGATTTGTTATCCCTAACTTTTGCCTGACTGTTTCTGTTTTCGAGATTACAGTCAGCGGGATGCCCAAGCTTTCTTAAGCCTCCTTTACAGGTTTTGGCTCAGTGGGCTTTTCTCTTTTGAGAGATTGACTGCCTATGTGATAGGGAACCACCCTTGTCTTTTGATTCCAAAGGAATTCTTTTCTTTGACGTCGTTCGTTGTATTATGAACTGAGAGTTTGCGACCTTAATGCGCACTTTTTTTTGAATTAACTGAGAGACTACCCTGCCCCAGGTTTATATCAAAGGTTTTGATTTATTTAGAACAGAAAACTCCTACTTCTTTGGCTCGAAGGGGTTGACTAGGGATTATCTTCCTTATAACTCCAGTGTTTGGGAATTGAAAGAAATGCCTGTACATCATCAGCACGGTCTGTCCAAAAGCATACTGTATGAGATTATGGTATTGTTTCGTCATCCTCCCTCTAAAGGCTTGCAGCTTTTTATCAAGAGTTAAATATCATAAAGAAAGCATAAGAGTAGTGAAAACGAATGGATGAATTCAAGACAAACATATGCAATGCATTAATGAAACAGAGTTTGACATTAAAAGATAATTATTCGAATAACACAAGAAATTACAACTTGAAAATTCAAATGAAATAAAGACAATCTCAATGATTTGGCATCGGAGCAGTGATTATGTTGCAGTCTCCGGAGGACCAAACTCAATCTCCTTGGCATCAATTATGTCTTGCACCTTGTTCTTCAAGACCCAACAATCGTCCGTAATATGCCCCGGGCTATCAGAGTGAAAAGCACAGCGGGCATTAGGGTTATACCTTGGTGACGTTGTGTTTGAATTCTTTGGAGCTTCTTTTAGGGTCATCAGATTGGTCTTCAGCAACTGTGGCAGAATTTGAGACAAAGTCATGCTGAGACGAGTGAATTTCCTTGGAGGTCTCTCGTCCCTTTGTTGGTTGTGACGCTGAGGAGCACTAGCAGGTTTTGAAATAACAACCGCATTGACAGCTTGGCGATGTTCATGCCTATTCTGTCTCCTTGAACTGTAGACTGCACTGGACTCTTTCTTCCTATCAGAGGGTGTCACTCCTTGGATCTTTCCACTTTTAATGCCAGCTTCGACTCTTTCACTGGTCAGTATTAGCTCGGTGAATCGGCTGAGGAGCTTCCAATTAAGTGATTGAAGAGAGGCCCCGTCAAAGTTCCCATGAAGATGTCAATTAGCTCCCTGTCAGTTAGAGGAGGTTGCACCCTACCAGCCAAATCTCTCCACTTTTGAGCATATCCCTTGAAGCTCTCGTCAGGACCCATGGTCATGTTCTGCAATTGCACGCGCGTTGGTGCAAGATCAGCATTGTACTGATACTGCTCATAAAAAGCGATAGCTAAGTCGTTCCAGGTGTGGATGCGAGAACTCTTCAATTGATAGAACCACTCAAGTTGAGCCCCTACCAGACTTTCTTGGAAGAAATGGATCCAAAGCCTTGGATCAGTTGCGTATGGTTGAATCTTGCGGACATAAGACGTTAGGTGCATCTTAGGGCAAGAAACTTCGTCGTACATGGCAAAGGTAGGGACCTTGAACTTTGGCGGGATGACCAATTCAGGAACTAAACCCATGTCTCCTAAATCCAAGCCAGGTATTTGTTGAATCTCCATAGCATTGAGGCGATCCTCCAACTCTTTGTACTTGTCATCAGCGGGAGGATACTGTTCTTTGGAGTAACCAGCTTCATCAATCTCCAAATTATGGTCTTCTTCAAGACTATCCCCTATGTTGGATGGAGTTGCAAGGTCCAAGGTCTTAGGTCTTCTTCTCAAGTTCAGGATGCGGGCTGCCATCTTGGACTTCTTCTTCTTGTCTTTGAGAAGAAGAGCTGTCAGATCCTCTTGCCCTTTACCCATAGCCAGCAACATTTGTTGGAATTGAGCATTTTGAGCCTGGAGATCCTTTACCGTTTGTTCCATATCCATATTACTGAAATAAACAGTAGGAAGATAATGAGACCTGTATGGGAGAAACCTGTCATGCAATGATATGTATGATATATATGCAATGTTTTCAAGGATCTCTTGGGGTAAACACAAGAGAATGTTAGAGGTTGAACTTTGATCTTTGATTGGAGAACTTTGCACCGGTGGATATCTTTCCACGAGAATCAAGCTCACCATGTCAAGTGGGTCATAGCCCCTGATCCAAGTTGTTGCACTTGATCTTTGATTGGAGAACTCTGCACTGGTGGATGTCTTTCCACGATAATCAAGCTCACCATGTCAAGTGGGTCATAGCCCCTGATTCAAGTTGTCGCACTTGATCTTTGACGACATTTGCTTAGAGGAGAAACCACTTGCCCTTTGGTAGACGTCTGGTTTAACGTAACCCTGCACCAAAAGAACCCTCGAGATCCTTGAAATGGTTATCGAAAATGCTATGTTATGATGTCATGATGTTATGTACATGCATGCAAAAGCAAGTAAGTGTATATACAGGCAATCATATTAACACAAAGCAAAACAAGTCCCTAGGTTTAGGCTTGCACGGGGTTTGTAGGTAAGTACCCTCTTGAAGTTAGTTGGCTCATCCTGTCCTAAAATAGAAACCGGGTTCTAAGGAGCTCAATATCATCGGATTGTTTTCTGTGTTCATTGTTTTGGTTTAGCCACTTAACTGGCGACCAAAATATTCCAAGAAAACAACCCTCAATGAGTGTAGTATCGAGTATCTACCAACTTCAGACTGCCCCAAAGTCGGTCATCTCACTACCCCTAAAAAGGCTAAGATGGTCAATTAAGGTTCTAAGAGTTCGTTAGTGCTTCATGACATCACTTAGCGGCCCCGTACTCTCCTTGATTGAACTCAAGGGTTACCGGTACTCACAAATATGTCACACTAACATAGCTTACTGCTTCAACCGTGTCGGTATACCCCGCACAGTTCCCTTACAGTTTTATTGCTATTTACCTAAAAAGGTGCCCCAAATCCGGGTGTAGGATTTACAACAAACCCAAACAAGGACCCAAAAAGTAAAGCAATCAAGGCAATCAAAACAAGAATGTAAAGATGATCTAAACCCTAAGATAACCCCACTTTTAAATATTCTCCCCAGCAGAGTCGCCAGTTCTGTGATACGGTGGGAGAACTGACTTGAGGTTTTGCGTTTGTATTCGCACTTGTTCGGTTTAGCAAGATTCGCCACCGACTTTTTATTTTATCCTAAAGGAAAGGTTACAAAGCACAGGAAAAACCTTTTGATATGTTTCGTGGGTTCGGGGGGTAGATTATAAAAAGGGAAGGTATTAGCACCCTTTTCATCCATGGTTATCCATGGGCTCTTAGTTACTTATTTTAGATCACTTGCCTTTGATTTTCAATTACTTGAAATGGTGGTGTGTGTGTGTGTGTGTGTGTTTTGAAAATGTTTTGAAAAAGAGGCCTTGTCTAGGCAACCGTTGTAATAATTCTTTACTCGAATGTTTTACAAAGGTGTGTATCTTTTCGAAAAGATGTTTCAAATGTTTTTGGAAGTTTATTTTGAAAGTGTTTGTGGAGTGTGGTTTTGAAAAGTAGGCAAGCGTGTTTTGCAAGTTTGATCAAGTAACTAAGAGTTGTCTACCCCTAAATTTACTCAAAGGTTTTTCTCATGTTTTAACCCTTTTAACAATTTTGTTCCACCATTGTATTTGGTGGGCAATCTTGCGTTAGGATGTTAACGGGACGGGCGCGGGTCATTGTATGGACCATGAATGCAATGGTGCCAAGTGTCTTTGGCAATTTGCTTGAAGGGACTTGATCATTTTGATTAGGCAACTTTCAAAAGCGTCATCGAGGGACTATGATCATTTGAATTTGTTTTGCCAAAGATACTCAACGTGCAAGCATGGCCCATTTTGGAAGGCAATGAGTGGGATTACCCTAGGGGTGCAAGTGTGAATAGTGTGTTGATTTCATGTATTTGTCTTTGTATTTAGGTTATCTAGCGTTTGATTTTATTTACATACAAACCCTAGGTCTGACCATGGTATATTTGAAAGCGATAAATTGCGGGAATTTAAAGTCTACGCTATTACAAATAAGTATCCGGGAGTGGGGGTACAAATATTTACAAATGAGGATGAGACTTTAATAGGAGAGTAATATCCAAATAAATTTACAACCAAATCGAATTGCGATCTCAAATGTAATATGTATCAATGTAAGGAATAAAGCAATGTAAATGTGTCAATGTATTTGTGTAAGTGTATGACTTATTTACAAGTGAGAAAGATGTTTACTTAAGGCAAAATTAAGTATTTATTTGTTTTTGGATTTTGTTAATGTGCATAAACAAAATATTTTAAGAAAAGAAAATGAAATGTTTTAAGTTTTAAGAAAATTAATGTTTTTATGTATTTACATATAAACAAATGTTTAAAAAAAAGAAATAAAAGAAAATTTATTTTCTTATGTACTTATTAATATGTATTTTTAATTATACTAATAAAACAGTAATTGATAAAAATAATAAAAAAGAAGAGTTAGTGGATTATTTTACTTTACAAACTTTAATTATGTTATAAAAATAAAATAAAAGAGTTAATAAAATAGATGTAAAAAAAAAATTAGTGTGTTAGTTTATTTAACAAAACAACAAAAAAAGATATGGTATGTAAAAAAAGGGAATTAGTTTATAAGAGAGATATTAGTTTATGTTAAAAAAAAAAACAAAAAGAAAGAGAAAGGGCTTAAAGATTTTGTTCTGGCCCAAACAAAGTAAACATAATAAAAAGGAAAGGGGGGTGCGCGCCTAGTTTTGCAATGGGCTTAAGCAATGAATGGGGCAAGGCCCAGATGGTTTACACATTGTTTGTTTTAGGGTTTCAAAGGGTTTTGTTCATTTGGATTCTAGGGTTAGGCAAGTTACAGAGCGGCGCCGTTCACTTCGTTTTTGTTCCTCTTCATCTCTTCTGAGCAAAGCCTCTGAACGCTCCTCTGCCTAGGGCCACCGGGCTCCACCGTCCATTCCTCTACCCTCCATGGTCACGCAGGCATTGGCCAAGAGGTAACGATTATGTTCTTTCAAAATTTCTTAGGGTTTTAAGTTCATACATGCATGTTTTAATTCTTTTATGTACTGATTCCTTATATCTTACCTGTTCCAGTGTGAGGTGTGGAAAAAAGAGGAAAAAATTCTACCTTTGGGATTTTTCGCTTGGAGAGGAAGAGAGGCGGATTTGGAGGCGCCCTAGACAGCTGAGGCAGGGAGCACGATGATGAGGCTAGCTTGCTCTTGCTGGAAAACCTGGTACTCTGTTTCACTTTTTGGTTTGATGATGAAACACTTGAAAACCTTTAATCTCTGATTCTCTCTTCTGCTTATTTGCTTGCTTGCTTGACCCTTTCAATGATGCTTATCTGAGATGCCTGTTTGTTTGATATGCTTGCCTCTGATTGCTTCTTTTCTTCTTCTTCTGTTAACCCTTTTCTTCTGTATGCCCTGAGATGCTTATTTGCTTGCTCTAGATATGCTTGGGTTCTGAGTATTGATGATATTTTCTTTGAGTCCCTGTTTTTGTTGGTTACTCGATGATGAACTCTTTGAGTTCTGAGAGCTTTAGGGTTGTTTGGACATTTTGCTATTTGGATTGGTTTGTAAGCTTGTTTGAAGTTTAGGCTTTGAAAAGCTTGTAACGAGTTAGCAGGTTTGGTTGGAATTTTGTTATGTGTTGGTTCTGAGTTTTACAGGGCTTGAGGGTTCTGTTTGTTGTTTAGAGGCTTGAAGTTCTAGGCCTCAGTTTGTGGCTTAGGCTTGTGTTACAGACTGGCAGGTTTGTTGATGGCTTTGATGCTTTGAAACAGGTTTAGGCTTCTGTACAGGTTTCTGGTGTATGGATTTTGGTTTGATGTTGGTTTAGGACCAAGGCTTATGCAGGTTTAGGACAAAGGCTTATGCAGGTTAGCAGGGGTTTGATGTTTTAGGCTTCTGGTTAGAAACAGGTTATGGCTTTTGGTTTGAAGCTTGTGGTATTTTGGTTTGATGAAGGCTAAGGCTTAAGGCTTCTGGTTAGTGTTTGAATGTTTGACAGGTTATGTTGTTTTTGAATACAGGTTTGGAGGCAGGCTCTTCTTGATACAGTTTGTAACTTTTCTCTTTTGTATTTTTCTGCCCCCCTTTACTGTGTTGTGGTATGTTGGTTTATATCTTTTCTTGCCTCAAGCCTGTTGTAAGCCTATTTCTCTTCTCTCTTCTCTCTCTCCAGTATTAAAGCATAAAATATTGCTTAGATGTACTATTTCTGAAAAGGCAATTGGCTTGGGAAATGATGACTTTGAACCTTTGCTTGCATACTAGTTTTCCTCTGCATACTTCTTATCTCCTTTTTCCAGATTTTCTGCTTCTTTGTGTACTTCTTTGACAGCCTTGAATAGCCTTTTGGCAGTTTGTGGACAGTTGCTTTGACATTCAGTTTGCCTTTTTGATTTGGTTAGGCAATTCAGTTCAGTTTGCCTTTGGACTTTGTTTGGAATTTTTTGAAATGGGCAATTTGTTGTCAATGCAGTATGTTTGAAAATTTGAATTTGTGCAATTATAACTTTTGTGCATTTCATACTTTATTTGCAAGCATATTCTATTCCTCTTTGTGAACCGAGAGAAATCTCGTGATTTGCAGAGAGGGAAAACTGATCCCGGCCAGTCGCTTTTAATGATGAACTTTTAAACTGTATGTCTTTTATTTCATTTCATCTGCTTTTGACTTTTTCTTTTTCTTTGTTTTGCAGATAAAAATCAATGGAGCAAAAGAGGAGTAGCAGTAGAAGATGAAGATTTAGGAAATATTTAGGATAGTTTCAATTTATTTTTAATTATTGTAACAATATTAATGTAAACATCTGTAAATAATCTTACAGTGCTTAAATAATAATTGTAACAAATAATTAAAAATGAATAAAAGTCCACCTTTGATCAGTTAATTCTTTTTCTTCTTCAACTGTTTATTTAATTATTTATAATTCTTAAAATTATAATAACTGGAAATAAATCCCAACTATTTTAACTCAGAATAATAAATGATCAATAAACATCCGGAGTTCCGAATAATCATAGCATTGCACAGCTAAACAACAAACGTCCACATGTCCTTTTTTAACTGATTAAATCCAAACACTGCAAATTCTCAATCAACAGCCTCAGTCCATATCTCAGAGTAATTTGAAAAGCACTGTAGAATTAATTCTTTCTGATAAATACGCGCACAAAAACCTGATTCTTGATTAAATGTCAAAGAAGCGTCTGCCTGATCAAAACCTGAGCCAACTCAACCAACCCTTAGCAATCTGCTTGAATTGCTTTAAAATCAATGAAAACCCTAAATTTTGTCTGACTGACGAGAAAATTCTGTTTGACCGATTCTTGAGCCAGTCTGAAAAAATCAGGAAAAGCCCAGAGCTGTGATTTCTTGTGGAAAAAGAGGAGGGCAAATTTTGGGGTACAACAGGTATGAACTCCCGGAGCAAGACGGGTTTACCAACAAATATAGCAAGCCATGGATTAATTCCCAAAACCATATGGGGAAACTATCTATGTGACCGATGTTTCCAAGTTCCAGATTAATACCTGTAACAAGCCAGGAAAACTATATGTGGACGGCCGACTGTAGGATTAATACATGTACCAAGCCAGTAAAACTATCTATATAAGGAGATTGAAGATTAACACCCGAAACCAGACAGGAAAATTATCTTTCTTTCTCGGGTCAGAGATTAATACCTCAAACCAGCCATGACAACTATCTCAACGACCGACAATTTTAAAATTCCAGATTAATACCTGAAACCCGATAGCACAACTATCTGTGAACAACTGATTGTAGATTAACAGCTGAAACCAGACAGGAAAACTATCTACATGACCAGACGAAGCAATCTCACACAGGCTCTTTCTAATACATTTTTAGGTAACAGTTAATTCCATTATCCCCGGCAAGTTACTGTGAAACCTGGATTTCAACCAGAAAGAAGCAAACTCTCATCTCTCCAGTATAGAGATAACTCCTCAGTAGAGCCACCGACGACTGAAGTTCCTAGACTCTATTTCCCACAGAGTTTTCCTCAAGAGGGAGAACAACAGAAACTCACATTCCCCTGCGAACTCCTCCTCGGACAGTAGGAACAAGAATCCCCATAAAAAGACCTCTTATGAAGTCAAGATCTTCTTTGGATGGCATATTTAAGCCCATCAACGACGACTCTCAGTCATCTTTTCCAAATGGCATCAGTAATCCCATACCCGACATCATCAACCATCGGTGTTACCTCATGCGAGTGCAAATTTCTGGACACTCTAGTGTTCAATCATCTTTCACCTTCAGATCACGAAAGGCAGACAATCCAATCTAAATTCTCGGGTGTAAGAAGATTGAACAGGGGCAGATATTGTACCCCAAAATTTACCCTCCCATTTCTACTCAAAATATGCTCATAGAGATCCTCAATTGCTCAAGGTTGACCAAGAATTGACCAGAAAAATTCTCCTCCTAAGAAATGAACCTCTAACTAGGGTTTCACTTCTCATCAAGATGTGTGAGCTCCAAAGGTCTCAAATGTTTTCCATTGTCCTAATATGCCTTCAAGATTGTCCATGACAAATTTCATGCCTTCCACTACAAGTTTGCTCATTCAATTGCTCAAATGCTTGAAAATCAACCGTGCTAGGTCAAAAGTCAATTGTGGCCCATGTACAGTCAAACTTCAAGATTTTTGGTCAACATCAAAATTTTGAAGTAATATCCATCATTTTATCAAGGGTTGATCATGATTCCTCAAGAAATGTCCCTAATTCATCAAAAGTAAAAAATTGCTAAATTAGGGTTTCTATAAGAAAAGTCAACTGAACTTTGACCAGACAGAACTTTCACATACTTCATCCATTTTCCCCCAACCAAAGATCATATTGAATATAATATCATTCCATACAATTTCTATTCATCCCTCAAGTCCAAGAAATGTACCATTTGAAATATACAAGAATAGACATTACAAGTCATTTTCAGAAAGTCAACAAAAGCCACTTTTTGCCAAGACCTTTTACATCAAGATAACTTCTTCAAACGCAAAATTTATCAAAAGAGGGATTAAATTATACAACTTGGGATTTTCAAAAAGTCAAAGATCATTATCATGATATAAAAAGTGAGCAAGTTATGGCTTTCCCAAGTTGGGAAATTTTGGGATATTTCAAGAAATGTCATTGAGCAAATTTGAACTTTTAAGGCAATGACATAAATTTTTGGACTTAAAACACTTTCATGACCTCATGAAGAGCCCCTAATCTAATTTTTACCATGCCTTACATTTTTTTACTTATTTTGTACATGTTTATTTTAATTTATTTCAAATAAATATAAAATAAAATGTATAAAATAATTAGAGGTGGGTCTTGGCATTTGGGATGGTGTTTTGGCTTGCCTTAAAGCCCAAGAATTCGTGCAAAATGTCCATGTACATTTCAAATTTGAAAAAAATACAAGATTCCATATCTTTGGCCAACTTTTAAAATGACATTCATGGCTTTTAAAACACATGATTAAGGTTGTTTAAACCATTATTCTCTTGCCCCCTCCTTCAACTCTATATATACAACACATTAGCAAGAATGAGACACGATTTACATAGCCTAGAAAGAGCAACAAAAATTGCAAAAAGTCTCCAAAGTTGTCATTTTTCCAAAACCACTTATCCAATCTCCCTCAGTCCAAACAAAGGACTCCATCACGTTCCTGAAGGTGCCAAAGTCACTTCCAGCCATTTTTAAAGTCCATAGCACCCTCAAACGGCAAGATCGCGTGTCATTGGTCAAACAAGGTTTGTCATATTTGAAATTTTAGATTCATGTATTGTTGAGGTTTTTGATAGTTTGATTTGTGATCAGGAGGTCCATTAGAACATGTGGGACATGTAGAATGAAAACTTTAAGGCCTGAATGGTGTGATGATTTTATTAGGGAATCACAAACTGAAAAGTTTTGCATCTCATAATCCAGGAGCTTTCAGACTAAATAAACATCACCATTGAATTTGTATACCCCAAATTAGGGGGGTAGGGTCATTTTTGTTCTTGTTATGTTTGAATTTCGCAGGTTGGAAATTTGGAGCGGCCGAAAGAGATGACCAGAGCCACCACCTCTGGTGGCTTGACCGGCACTGACTAAGGCGTGGCAGAAAGGAACGATTTGATTGGTTCATTCAAATGGTTGGACCCTATTGGGCTTGTGCGCATGTGATAGCTCAGTGTTATGACTCATTTTTACAATATATCATAATTTTTTGATGTATATTATTAGATGTAAATCCGTCCCAACGATTGAATGCGTGAGTGTTAAGGCGTTATGTGTGTGAGAGGTCAGGGGTTCGACCCCTGCCTCTTTCATATTACTTTTCCATTTTCCTTTTGTCCAGATCCAATACAATCAGGTTATATGCACACACCATAGGTCACCAGATCTATACCCTCCAATGCCATTACAGCTAGATCCAAGTGTAGCAAATACACGTCCCCATCATGGACATCCAAGGACACTTCTCAACGGGTTCCAATACAGCCTGAGTCTCCCCTTTGTTTGGGCTTAGTAAATTCCAATTAACACCCCCATTTTAATTTTGCAGACCTAGGCCCCATTTGATTTTGTTTTTGTTTTTATTTTTATTTTTATTCTTTTAATTTGTTTATTTTATTTAATCAGGGGGTAGATTATGAAAAGGGAAGGTATTAACACCCTTTTCATCCATGGTTTTCCATGGGCTCTTAGTTACTTGCTAGATCACTTGCTTTTGTTTAAAATTGTGCTTTATGTGGTTTTTGAAAGTATTTTGTAAAGAGGCCATTGTTTAGGCAATATTTGTAATGATTCTCGTTCGTAAGAATGTATACAAAGATGTTTGTCTTTTGAAAATGTTTTCAATGTTTGTAAGATGTTTTTGAAATGTGTGTGTTTGTTTTGAAATAGCAAGGATAATCGTTTGGAAATAGAGAAAGTAACTAGAAGTAATCTACCTACTCAAAATGTCTTTCTTATGCATTTTCTATTCCTTTGACATTGTTGTCTTACCATTGATTTGGTAAGCAACCCTATCTTTGGATGTAAACGGGACAGGCGCGGGTCATCGTATAACCATGATTAGTAATGTTTGCAAAGTATCTTGGTATTTTTTAGGGACCAAGATCATTTTGTAAGGCAACCTTGAATAGCGTCATCGAGGGACTATGATCTTATATTTGTTTGTTTTGCCAAGATACTTCGCATGCGTAATATGGCCATTTTTATATAAGGCAACCAAGTGGAGAAACCCTAAAGTTGCTTGTGTACAAGTGTGTTATTTTCATGCTTTGATTTTGTCTTGTATTAAGGTTTTCTATTTGCTTTGTTTTGATCTTACCATACAAACCCTAATTACTAACATGGCATGTAAAACGATAAATTGCATAATGTAAAGATTACTAAGCTATTACAACAACTTTGTGTGGAGGGTGAAATACAAATTTGAATGGGGATTTGCAAGAATGTAAATCTAAATAAATTATTACAACCAAATCAAATTTGTACGAATATCAGAGTAAACAATATACAATATTTAAATATGCAATATTATGTACATGCAAGAAAAGATTTTGTTTTGTTTTTTTGTGTGAAAAGAAAATTTTAACCTAATCCTAAAAATATAAGGAAAAGTAATTAATTCTTTAAAAAAAGTTTTAACCCTAATTTCTATTTTGAAATAGAATAAAGTTCTTGTATGTATTATTATTGTGTATTTTGTATTAAAAATAATAAATAATATTGTAAGGAAGTATTTAATTTTTTACATGTAAAAATAAATATTTACAAATATGAAATAAAACAAATTAAACTAAATCTACTTTATTTATATTTACAAGTTTATTAAGAAAAATAATTAACATATATTGAAGATAAAATATATTTTTTATGTGAAAAATAAAATAAAATAAAATAAAATGCAATATTATCATATTTATATTTTTTAGGATTTTTATGAATTAAAGAAAATATTAATAGACAAAATGAAAACAAAAATAAATAAATAAAAATGTATGGAAAAATTTGGGCCAGGGGGTATACTGATCAATCAGATGGTGAATGTTAGAAAAAAAACTAAGCCCAGCGTGGAGGCCCAATTCCTGCAAAAACAAGCCAAAACTGAAAACGGAAAAATGTGAAAAAAGCAAAAGGTAGCGCCAAGGTTCGAACCCAGGACATGGGTCTCACCAGCGCGCTACCTTGCTATTGGGGTGACTATACATCCGTTAATTAATGTGAAACAAAAATAACATAACATGAAACGCTTCCATGGACCTGTACTTCGTCTTCTTCCTCTAGCCAGCCAGATGCTCTGTAACTTTCTCATTCTTCCATGAAAATGAAAACTCATAACATGAATGTTGTAGCATTTTGTCTCACGATTCTAACCATATAAATCATGTAAGCTAACAATCAAAGATCATAATGAATTTTAAAAACCCTAAATTTAAACGTAGTTTTTCCAGGAACTTCAAGTTCAAAATTCTCTCAACTCAGGCCAAATAAATGAAAGATATGTATATGTACAGCTTCGTTGCAATGAGGTCTACATTGTTTATTCACAAATCGTGGCCAATGGATGCCTGTATGAAGAGATAGAAGTTGAGATTTTTACCTCTTTCAGTTGAAATCGTGGATGGAGTTGGAGTGAGCTTTATGAAGGCCTGATGATTACTTGAGCTTGCTTGAACCTCCCTGAGTGTGTTCCAATCCTTACCTTACTCTGGAAGTTCCTGGAAGTCCCTATCCAAGTCAACCTGCAAGCTTTGAAAATAAAAATGGCAGATAATGGAGAAGGAGTTACAGTATAGGGACGAGGGTCTGGATCAGTTAGATATCAAGTAGGTAAGGTGTTTTGATGGTTAAGACTTGAAACGCACGAGCCAAATGAGAGATTGCTATGCTTATGCAAAAACTGCAAGTTTTGACAGTTTTTTAATGAAAGGGAGTTTGGGAGTGTTTCAGGCTTCTATTCAATGTGTGTTATGTTACAATGTCTTTGTATATTAGTATGGAATCAGTTTTAAGTCAGCTCTCCAACAGATTTGTAAGTTCCCACCTTTTTGCACACTTTCTTGCTTTTGAAGCAAAGTGAATGGACAAGGCCTTACCTGTTTGTACTGGCTTGTTTAGGGTTGGTGTGAGTTCTATACAAATTGCCTTAGGTCTGTGGTACTTGTATGTGCAAAGGATACAGGTTCAATGCTCAAGATTGGTAAAGTTTGCAAAAGTGGAGCTTTTTCAAAATGGCAATGGCCACTTTATGCCATTTATGGAATTACAACTTGGGTAATGGCTCTAAGGCTTGGATTAAAGCTTTGTCAACAGAGTAAGCATTAAATTATGGAGTAAGAAACAAGTTTGGGACCTGTAAAGCATGGATTAGGCAACATAGGTACTGATTGGAACTTTGTTCTTCATGAAATGGCTTGAATCAAAAGTGAGAAATTGCCAACTTCATCTCTTCGATTCTCCCTACTCAAAAATGATCTTGAGGAGTTCTTGGATATTTTGGAAAGCTTGCAATGTGCTCTATAACTCATCTATGAAATTCATTTCAATACTCCTCTTTGAACTAGGTGAAAAATTGCCATGAAGTTGGGTCAAAAACTTGCCTAAATTAGGGCAAAAATTCACTAAGTTATTTAGTTCATGAGCATATATTCATAAAATTTATATTTTGAGATCCAAGCATCTTTAGGGAAAAGTGTGTGAAGCAAAGTTGTAGATTTCATGGAGGTCTATAACTTTCAGGTTGGGAACTTCCTTTGAATCATCTTGTATCATAGTGAAAAAATGGCCTAAAGTTGAGAAAAAATAAGAAATTTTCTATACTTAGAAAAATTTCTAAGTTAAGAAAATTTTCAATTTTAAACCCTAATCTTCAATCCTTGATTTCTTGATGAACATATTCCATATTTTGACATGTTATGATGAATTGTGACCCTTGGCACTTGATTTTGACCAAAAAGTCAAAGTTTGACTTTTCAGTGTACAATTGACTTTTGATCAGTTGACTGTAAATTTCATCTGTCTATCAATGAAATTGAAATGTTTTGAACCATGTAATTAGGTCTAAATGATACAAATGAACCCTTGAAATCACGCTTTAACTCAATTGGTCATTTTCTAGGTCAAAGATCAGAAATTGCCCTTCCTCAGTCAAAACCCTAATTTTGACCATTTTGCCCTTTTGATGATTTGATCAAATTTCTTGAGGAATTGTGGTCCCAACTTGATAAAATGATACATATGAGTCTAGAATGTTGATGTGGATCAAAATTATGAAGTTTGACTGTAAATTGGCCATGGTTGACTTTTTCCCCAATACAGCTTATTTTTAGGTCAACCTCAATTGACTGATCAAAAATGTGGTTCAGGGCTTGAAACTTGTCATGAGTAATCTTAGGGATTCATAATGATGTTTGAAAGTCATATGAAGCATTGATAGTCCAAAAATCCCTGTGCATACTTAAACCCTAATTTTGGGTCATCAGTGTATGATGAGATGTCTTGAGCTGACCAAACCCTAATCCAGTCTTGAGTCAAAGAAATCTTGTGAGAATAATCTTGATAAATGAGAGGGCAAATTTTGGGGTACAACAGAAAAGAACTACCTTTTCTAGTACAAGTAGATAGTTGTTAGATGCTTGCTCAAAAAACAAACTTTTTTACACTTACACCTTTAAAAAAAAAACTTTCAAAAACATTTGCTTTGTCAACACTTTTAAGGACTGATACAAGAGTTATCACAAAGCGAATCGCCACACTAAGGCATTTTTAAAACTACTTTTCAAAACACAAAGCACAAGCAATTTTCAAAACATGAACTAGCATCTAAGAGCTCGTAGATAACTACAGATGGAAAGAGTGATAACACCTTCCCTTTCCATAATCTACCCCCTTACTCGGAAAATCTCGAAAAGGTCTTTTTCTGTTCTTTTCACCCTTTCCTTAATTTGGATAAAAGAAAAGTATGTGGAGACTCTTGCTTACTGCAAAATTTTCAAACACAAACGCAAAATCAATATTAACGGTCGGTTCTGCCACCGTATCACAATGGTCAAGGTGCTTTTCTTCGGTTTGGGATCTTGGTATCATGTCATCCACGTAGAATTCTATCTCATGATGGACCATGTCATGAAATAAAGACATCATAGCCCGTTGATAAGTTGCACCTGCATTCTTCAGCCCAAAAGGCATGACTTTATAACAGAAGGTGCCATACTATGTGACAAAAGTAGTCTTCTCCATGTCTTCGGAAGCCATTTTGATTTGGTTGTAACCCGAGAATCCATCCACGAAGGAGAACACCTTGTGTTGAGCAGTGTTGTCAACTAAGACATTGATATAAGGTAGTAGGAAGTCGTCTTTGGGGATTGCCCTATTTAAATCCATGTAGTCTATGCACATACAGACTTTACCGTCTTTCTTCGGCACTGGAACAACATTTACAACCCACTGGGGATACGATATCACTGCCAAAAAACCTGCATTGAACTGTTTCATTACCTCATCCTTTATCTTTTCAGACATGTCAGGACGCATGCGACGAACCTTTTATTTGATCGGAGAGGAACCCTCTTTCATTGGTAGACGATGAACCACAATATCATTAGCAATCCCTGGAATGTCTTCGTATGACCAAGCGAATACCTCAACATAGTCATGCAACATCTGAACCAATATGCTCTTAACATTGTCTTCCAAGTTGGCGCCGATCTTGACTTCTTTCTTATCTGCCTCAGTACCTAAGTTTATCACTTCGACCGGTTCTTCATGTGGTTGGATGCCTTTTTCCTCTTGTATCAGGAGTATGGAGATTTCTCCATATATCTCAAAATCTTATTCACCTTCGTCTTCAGCTTGATAGATCGGATTTTGGAAGTTATAAATGGCAATAGCAGAATTGTTGTCAATGAGATCCGGAGTGGATGTGGATCTGCAAATGTATGTGTGTGCATGTAAGGTCACATGGCTATTTGAAAATGCAGTAAAGTAAAAGAAAGACAAGGAGCACAAAATTTGAATGCAAAATCATCCAATGTTTTCATTAAATGAGCATATGATATATGAAATGACAAACCCTTAACAAATGGACCATTGTGCCCTGGGCAAGGCACATGGTTTAAAGTCATTGTTTTGAAGGAAATTATACAGAAAAAGTTCTTATAGCAATAAAAATAGGAAATAACAATTACTCCTAGTTGAAGGAGATTGAGATGAAGTCTTTGGTCTTCTAGTTGTTAAGTCCAACGTTAGTAGTTGGGAATATCTAGTCGTCAAAGTCACCATTACTATTAGTGCCTTCCAAGTCATTGACTTCATTGTTGCTAATACGGAGAGGTGGTCCACCAGCACAAGCACGTCGAACCTCTTTCTGAGCCTTTGAAGTAAAACCTAATCCAAATTTGTCATCTTTATAGGGGATGTCAGGAAGTTTTCCCCAGATAGTGCAGCCTCTATCTTCTACAACAACCCTAGCATCCTTCAGAGAGGCCATTCTTGGTGTGCCTTTAGATATTTCAGGAGTAACAGGAGTAGTGGAAGCAACCATTGGAGGGATCACCTCAAATACTTGACAGGGGGTTTCAATGAATTCGCCATCCATTTCAACGTATTTAAAAGAATTCAAATGACTGACCATATATTCTTCCTCTCCAAAGACTGTGACAACTTTCCCTTTCACGGGGTACTTTAGCATTTGATGTAATGTAGAGGTGACTGCACCTGCCCCATGAAACCATGGGCGTCCGAGTAAACATGAATAGGTCAGGAAAATATCCATTACATAGAAAGTTGAATTGAAGACTTGAGATCCTGCCTTGATCGGGAGATTAACCTCTCCATGGACCGTCCTCTTTGACCCATCGAAGGCTCTTACCACAATATCGCTAGGTTTCAGCACCAACCCATCACAATCTAGTCTATCCAAAGTGCCTTTAGGTAAAACATTAAGGAAGGACCCAGTATCTACTAACACATGCGCCATAGTGGTGCCTTTGCATTCAATAGAAATATGGAGTGCCTTGTTGTGATTCTTCCCCGCTGGAGTTAAATTTGCATCAGAAAATCCTAAACCATTATCAGCAGTTAGGCTTGCAACACAATTCTAAAATTGATCAACAGTGGTCTCTTGAGGTACATGGGCATTCTTCAAGAATTTCAGCAGAGCTTAGGCATGTGCTTCAGAGCATAACAACAAGGACAACATGGATATTTTTTAGGGTGTCTGCCCCAGTTGTTCAACTATTTTGTAGTCACTTTTTCGGATGATCTTCATAATTTCTTCCATCTCTTGTCTAGATGGGTCTTCAATTATCACTTCTTTTGAGGGTGCCTCCGTCAGGGCAGACTCATTAACTTTCTCTTTACCTCTGGTATCAATAGTTCTAGCAACAAGAATGCAAACAGGTGTTGTAGTAATTATTGGGGAAGAGATCTCTAGATAGAAGATCCTTCCTGTCCTAGTGACCTTACTAGTTCCAACAATGTTTTTAATTTCAGGCTCTTCATTTTCAATAATCCATGGCTCTTGCTTGACGCCATGATAATAAACTTCTGCCCCATAGTTCCAAGGCACTGCTTTGTTAGATGAATAGGGGATTGGCCCCGGTGTAGTGATGATTAAGAGAGCCACTCTTAGCTCAGCAGGGATCCTTATATGGCCTTTAGAGGTGATCCTAATAGGAGTATTTGAAATGATTATTACTGAAACATCTTCAAATCTCAGCTCTTGAGGTATACTTTCAATCAAACTCTTCATGGACGGAGTTTTCTCAAACAGAATTTCATGGCTATCAATCAGACGTTGGATACCTTTCTTCAGGCACAGACATCCATTGGTTTGGGAAGCACAATGGCAACAATTTTCAAGTCAGCCAGGAAATAAACCAGCTCTCAACAGATTCTTCTTAATGGCCAACAATGGAGTAGTCAAATCTTCGATGATGAACCCAAAACAGACATTGTCAATAGCATTGACCCCTTTACCATAACTGGGCATATAAGCAGTAATGACATTAGGGGTTTGTGGAGGGTCAAACTCAATCACTTTGTTATCAATCAAATCTTGGATCTTTCTCTTTATTGCCCAACAATCATTGGTATCGTGCCCAGAGCTATTGGAATGATAGGCATATTTTGCATTCAGGTTTGTATTTTAGAGATGAAGTATTAGGGTTTTGAGGAGGATTCCTCAGTGTTACCAAATCTGCCTTCAACAGATGTTGTAAAGCTTGAGACAGTGGCATGTTGATTCTAGTGAGTTTCCTCCTTGGGACATCAGGCCTTTGTTGATTGTTTGATTTTTTTGGTCGTTGAACTGGGGTCGGCTTTGAAACCAAAACAGCTCCTACCGACTGATGATGATCATTCTTGATGCGGCTCCTTAAGCCATAAACATCATTAGTTTCTTTCTTACCAATGAATGGTTTTTTCACAACATTAGAGGTGGAGGCCATTGGGATCTTTCCACTTTTGATTCCACTTTCAACTCGCTCACCAGTCAAGATTAATTCAGTAAACCCTGACGAAGAACTCCCTGAAGAAGTTAAACTAACAAGAAGGGGGGGTTGAATTGAAACTTAAAATCAAAAGCGTAGTAGACACGATATTTTTATCCTGGTTCATTTGATCTCAAACTACTCCAGTCCATCTGCCAAGGTGATTTCGCCTCTCTCCAATGAGGACTTAATTCACTAATCAAAAACTGATTACAACACTACTTTGACAACTGCCAAAGTCTTCTTGAGTACAACTGTTGTACCCCAAAATTTGCCCTCCCATACTCTTCAAGAAATTGCCAAGCCAAGTCACAAAATTCCCCAAGGGTTGCACAGCTCAACAGTCTCCTATACAGTCAAAACTAGGGTTTGTGTTCTGATCAGGAAAACAAAGTTTTCAAGGGCCCAATCAAGTCTCATAGGCTTACAAATGTGGTCAAGCATCTTCATATCAAGTTTCAAGGCATTCAGTTCAAAATTGCATAGTCAAAACCCTAGATTGCACTACAGTCAACTGTAGGGGCAAAATGGTCATTTGACAGTCAAAAGTTCAAATTTTTGGTCAACACATCATTTTGAAGCCACAAACATCATTTGATCAATGCTTGATCATGATTCTCAAAATTTGGCTCAGAAATCATCAAAGATGCAAAAGTTACTATATTTGGACAGTTGAAAAAGTCAACTGAAATTGACCAGGGCATAACTTTCACATGGATTATCAGAAAAATTCCATCCAAAGCTCATTTTGAAGAGAAAGACATTTCCTACAACTCATCTTCATACTTCAAGTCCAAGAAATGCTCTCACAAAAAGTTATCAATTTCAACATTATAGGTCATTTTCAAAAGTCAACAAAAAGGGACTTTGAGTCAAAGGCCATAACTTGAGATTGGTAAATCAAAATGACATGGGACCAAAGGCATTGGTTAGAGGACTCAAAGACCTTTCCAAAATGTCCAAGAACATGTGAAAAGCTTAATAATTGAGCAAGTTATGCCTTGTGGAAGTTGGGAAATTTTTGGATATTTTGAAAAGTCAACAATGGTTCAAATGACCTAAATTTGCTAATGGGCCCATTTTTCTTCCATGATTCGTCATTCTAAGCATATGCACGACCACTTGGCCCAAAGGGAAGTATTTTCTCATTTTTTATTTATTTATTTGAATTTATATTAATATTAATTCATTTAAATCATTTAAATATATGAAAAATATCTACTTTGACCTAATAAATCTTTTCATGCATGCTTTAGCCTCTATAATTCGTGCAGATCCCAACATGGAAAGATTTGGTTCAATTTGAGCATGATTGAGCAAAATACACATGGAAAAGATATGGAAGATCCTTAAGGAAATCAAATATTCAAAATAATAAATTCCAAGAGATTTGATCCATGTTTTTGACCTAATTGCCTCACTACAAAGGCCTGATCACAAACCTAATGCAAAAACACTTGAAGCTGCGCAGAAAAAACACTTTGCAAACTTGAAAATTTTCCTTAAAACTCAAATCTGAAATCAGTGCTAGAGATTGATTCAAGACACAAAACCTATTTCAATAGCTTCCTCAAGCATTCCTGAACGCATTCCAATCAATATCATCCATCCAAACGCAAGGAATTGGTACCTAGAACCGTAACTGTATCAAACAAGTTGCATAATCATACATTCTATTCTATGCGTTATTTGTGAATTTTATTTGTTGATTCTTGTTCCTTGTGAAGTTCTAAAGCTAACCATGGTATTTAATTGGATTATTATGCATCGTATGTGATTTCGCCATAATCGATTTCTAGGGTTGCAGGTTTTTCGAATTAGGGATTTTCAGACCAAGCAAAATTAGGATTCCAGACCCATGCCATTCAAATCAGTACATCAAGACGAAGAGATCTTGACCCTCGCGATCAATTTATTGACATCATAGCGCTAGTCGCTATTTTCTTGAAGCTAGCCTAAGACCATGCGTTCAAAACCGTTTCCATAGGCTTTTGTTTCAGAAAAAAATAAAAACAATGAAGAAGACAACCTCGTTGTCAAAACGTGATAGGCCGGTTTGAAAACTGGCGCGCTAAACCACTAATGCGTTTGCTTTTTCTTTTTGTTATTTGTTTGTTGTAATATATTAACATACGTTTCATGGCTCAGCTGGCAAGCTATCAACGCATTGACGTCCAAGACCTGGGTTCGAGTCCCAGGTCTGTATAATTCCATTTATTATTTTGCAATGGCAATTCCTATGCAGGCACAGCGCTAAGGCACACCATGTTCCATCATCATCCAGACGTCCACGTGCTTAGTGAAATCAGATTAATGGCCAAGAATCAAAGAGCACCCTACGTCCCAGTCAACATGCCACATGCTTGCACAAAAGTCAATGGATTTCATGCTTAATTGGGCCAGAATTCTAAGGCCAGCACCTCACAAATTGGGACTACACCCCCACCCTGGTTTGCAAGTGTTTTTATTTTTCTCATATCTTTTTTTCAATTATTATTTTTATTTGTTTTATTGTTTTAATTTAATTCATTATTTTTACAATACATAAAAAATACAGAAAAATCAGAAAAAGATAAAAATATAATAGATTATTTTATTTTAATATTCTCATAAATAAATTAATATGTAATTATTTAGTTTAATTAGGTTACAACATTAATTCTTTTTTTAATAAAAAATCCAAAAATATGTAGAATTAGGTTTAATGAATTCTTTTTATTCCTTTTTAATTTTCCCCTTTTTTACAATAATAATGTTTAGTTTATTTATTTTCTATAATTAAATTTTGCATGTAAATTAACTTAGATTTAAATTAGGTTAAAACTTAATATTTTCACAATAAACTTAAAAACCAATAGATTTAGGGTTTGACATCTTATGTTAATTATAATTAGTTCTCTTTTTTCCATTAAATCTTAAAAAAACACAAAAATACTAAAAAACATTTTCTTTTCAATTTTAATTTCAACCCTTCATTAACTTTAAATTTTTTGCAAAAGGGTCCAACGCCCATGTTCGTAATTTATTTAATTTCGCGCATTTATTTTATGTAGTTCATTATAATTATGTAATTCTCCCAAAGCGTTGTAACGATTTTAACTTCTCGCACTTTTCTTTATTTTGCTTTATTTATTTTCCGTCAAATCGGGTCCGGTTTAATTTTGGCGATGTTGACCCGCGCCATTTGTAATAGCTTTAGACTTTTACTTTTCCCGCAACTTTTAACTGTTAAATAAGCATGCAAGAATGAATGGACTGAATTAAAATCAAGCGTAGATCACAATGAACATGACAAGACAAATATCAATGAAAACGACACACGAATCGCACACACCACCCCTAGGGTACGCCTCACCGTTGCCTTGCCTCGAAAGGTGATCGTCGAGTAGAGGATGTCTTAGTAAGTCCTCATGATCCGGGAACCTGGCATGAGGGTAGCTTCTAAGGTGTCTTCCCATTGCTCTGGTGATCACCACGTCCCGAACCTCGAATTGACCCGAACACCTCCAACGGTGGTGCTACCTACCTCTCAATGGTGGGATGGCATTACTTTAAAGGACATTTACACAGACAAATTCCTTAGGGTAGGTAGACGACTCTAGATACTTGCTCCAAATTTCAAACAAAATTCAAAAATACTTTTCACACCAACACCTTCTCAAAAAGCTTTCGAAAGCAATTTTTCAAACACTCTTGAGGACCGATACAAGAGTCGAACTGGAATTTTCAAAGAAACTTTTTAAAACCCACAGTTGAAAAGCAAACAACCATTTTTGAAAACACAAGTGAGCAAGTATCTAAGAGCCCATGGATAACCATGGATAGAAAGGGTGCTAACACCTTCCCTTTCTATAATCTACCTCCCGAACCGAGAGCAATCTCTTTAAGGAATTTTTCTGTGCTTTTGTCCTTTCCATTTGGAGAAAATAAAAGACGGTGGCGACTCTTGCTTCCGCGACATTTCGCGAACCAGCGTTAAACAGTCAGTTCCAGATCCACCGATCACAGAACTGGCGACTCTGCTGGGGAACACTACTTAAAAGTGAGGTGTACCTTAGGGTTAGGTCATAACTGTGTTTTCAATTGTTTTCTTTGCTTGCTTTAAATTGTGGGTTGCTTGGGAGTTCTATAGATCCTAACCCGGATCTGGGGGATACCTTCTTAGAAAGTAGCAACAAGGCTGTGAGGGAACTGTGCGGGGTATACCGACATGGTTGAAACAGTCTGCTACGTTGATGTGGCACTTTGGTGTGTACCGGTAACCCTTGAGTTCAGTCAAGGAGAGTACGGGGCCTCCGCGTGGTGTCATGAAGCATCAACAGACCTTAGGAACCTTAATTGAACTATCTTGGCCTCTTTAGGGTAGTGAGATAACTGACTTTGGTGCAGTCGGAGGTTGGTTGATACTCGATATTACGCTTAATTGAGGGTTGCTTTCCTGGGATATTTCGGTCGCCAGTTCAGTGGCTAAATCGAAACGATGAACAATGAAAGCAATCCCGTGATATTGGGAACCTTAGAACCCGGTTACTTTGATTAGGACAGGTTGAACCCACCAACTTCAAGAGGGTACTACCCAGACCCCACGCTGGACTTAAACCTTAAGGGCTTGTCTTGTGTGCCTTGTGTGCCCTACATGTTTGTCTTTGTAAATATCTGTGGTGTGTTTAATCATAGCATCATGACATCATCCAGCATCATATGCATTGACTAACCATTTCAGGGGTTCGGATTTTCATCTTTGTTCTTGTTTTGTAGGACATGGAAACTGTTCGTAGAAAGACAATTCAAGTCAGTCTTGTAAGGATCCCTCCTCAGCTTAAGGAGCTTATATCCAGGATTCCTGAGAACTCTTCATTCAGTGAAAGACATGGAAGCCTCATCAGCTTGGTCACCACCAACATTGAGGAAGATATGATTAAGGTCTTGTTCCAATTCTTTGACCCTCTGCATCACTGTTTTACCTTCTTGGATTATCAGTTGGTACCTACATTGGAGGAGTTCTCCCGGCTCCTGAAGATCCCTATCCTTGATCAGCTACCCTTCAACGGTACAGAAAAGGAACCTAAGCTGGAAGAGATTGCTAAAGCCTTGCACCTACAGTCATCTGACCTCAAGGGACATTGGGAAGTTAGAAGTGGTATCAAAGGGTTCTTAGCCAGATTTCTGTTTGAAAAGGCCCTTGAATGTTGGAACTCCCTTGACTTGCAAGCTTTTGAAGAGGTTGTGGCCCTCCTTGTTTATGGTTTGGTGTTGTTCCCTAATCCAGATCAGCTTATTGATATCAGTGCTGTCCAGATCTTTATGTCCAGGAATCCCATACCTACATTGCTGGGGGACATCCTTCACTCATGTTACACTCGAACCATGAGAAAAAAAAGGTGTCCTTATGTGTTGCACTCCCCTCCTGGGAAGGTGGTTTATTTCGCACCTTCCACAATCAGTCCTGAAGAATGAGCGGGGTTTGAGATGGTCACAACGGTTGATGACTCTTACGCATGCAGATATACATTGGTGTCCTAGGTCCAGAGGAGATGTCACTATCATTGATCGTTGCGGGGAGTACCCTAATGTTCCTTTACTTGGAATCAGAGGAGGTATTACTTATAGCCCATGCCTGGCTTGGAGAGAGTTTGGTTATGCTCGGAGGGATGGTCCTCATGACATGTTAATTCCTGACATAGTTTTTTACTTCGACAATGATACTCAAGGACTTCGCCAGAGATTTATCAGAGCCTGGAGGATGCCCAGTAGGATAGACAGCAAGACACTGGGGCACAGGAACTCCATCCCTTTGGAGCCTTATCTCAAATGGGTACGAGCTCGCTCCCAGAAGCTAGTAATGCCTTATCCTCACATGCTCCCAGTAATCAAAGAACCTGTCTTGGAAGGGGAAGTGTCCTACACTATTCAGCACCCTGATATGCCCACATCCTGGGAAGAGATGCAGAAGAGCTGGATCCAGCTTAAGGAAGAGAGGAATTCTCTTGAGACTAATCTGCATGCCAGTGAAAAGAAGGTCTTGGAGCTCACTCGCCTGTTGCATGAGGAGAGGAATCTCAACACCTACATAGCTCCAAAGAGGATACGCAGTGTATTTTGGGATTGATTTGACTTTTGTACTTTTTGCCCATGAGGCTTTGATGTATTAAACAATGATTTCTTTAATGATAACGTGTGTTCTTTTGTCTACAACAAATCTGAACTTTCGAACCCTTGAATGCATTGCATACGCATTTCATACATCATGTGCATAGCAGGTTTTTCCACTTTTCAGGTTGCTTACAGTTCTTCGCTGTTTATTTCAGCATCATGAATCCCGAATCTGCATCAACCGAGACATCAATCAAGGATCTTCAGGTGCAGAATGCACAATTCCAGGAACTAATCAAGGGTCTGGCTAAAGGCCAAGAAGAACTAAAGGCTATGCTCCTGAAGAAGGAGAAGAAGAAGAAGAGAAGAACTGTTCTGTTCAACTCGGGCCGAAGGTTTGGCAATACTCTGCAACATGAAGAGGTTGGTTCTTCTGTTGGCAAGAGTCCTTCTCAGGCAGAAGTAAAGGTTCCTAGTCCGGTAGTCTCCGACAACGAGACGGATTTTGATGAAGAGCAGTACCCTCCTGCGGATGACAGATATAAACAACTGGAGGACAGGTTGAAGGCTATGGAGGTGCAACAGGCACCTGGGCTGGATTTCGGAGATCTGGGTTTGTCGACTGGTGTGATTATCCCCCATAAGTTCAAAGCACCATCCTTCTCCAAATATGACGGGGCGTCTTGTCCCAGGCTGCATTTAAGGTCCTATGTTCGGAAAATTCAGCCGTACTCTGCGGATAAGAATTTATGGATCCACTTCTTCCAGGAGAGTCTTTCAGGGACTCATCTCGAATGGTTCTATCAGCTGGATGGGACCAAAGTTCGTAACTGGGAGGAGCTGGCTACTGCTTTCTACAAGCAGTATCAGTATAATGCCGACCTTGCCCCCACACGTACCCAACTCCAGGGTATGGCGTTAGGTGCAAACGAAGGTTTTAAGGAGTACGCTCAGAAGTGGAGAGACCTGGCTGGCAGGGTGCAGCCACCATTGACTGATCGGGAGCTGGTAGACATGTTCTTGGGGACCCTATCTGGGCCATTCTTCAACCATCTGATTGGGAATTCTTCTGCTGGGTTCACTGATTTGATCTTGACTGGAGAGAGAATCGAAGCTGGGCTGAAGTCTGGGAAGATTGCAAAGGGTGCATCCTCTAGTTCGGAAAAGAAACCATTCAAAAAGGAGTCTAGTGTCGTGTATGGTTCCAGGAAATCAGAGAGACCTGAACACCGCCAATCTGTCAGTGCGGTGATGATTGCTAAGCCTGCTGCCGCTCCTCGGCCAAACAATTCTCAAAGGGATGAAAGACCCCGGAGGGAATTTACCCGGTTAAACATGACCCTATCGCAGATCCTGCCACAGTTGCTCGCAACCAATTTGGTGACTGTCAGGGAGGCTCCAAAGTTCCCTAATACAACATCTCCCAAGTACAACCCGAATGCTCGTTGTGCTTACCATTCAGAAAGCCCGGGGCACTCTACCGATGACTGTTGGGCGTTGAAGAATAAGGTGCAAGACCTCATCGACGCAAAGGAAATACAATTCGAAGCGCCTGCAAAGCCGAATGTAGTTACTGCCCCTATGCCTCAACATGGGGTAAATGCTGTTGATGAAGACGTTTATGCTGTTTTTGTGGATGATCTAGCCACTCCTCTAAAGATCGTCAAAAAGAACCTACTGCAGGCCGGTTTATTTCCGGGTTGTAGTGAAGGTTGCCTATTCTGTGCCGTGTCCCCATCTGGTTGTCCCTTGCTAAAGTTAGGCATCCAAAGCTTAATGGATAGCAAGGAGATTTTATTCAAGAAGTCTGTTGTTCGGTTGGTTCCAATGGAAGAAGTTTCTGTGGTGACTATCTTCAATAATCCGATCCCGGCTCTCCAGAAGAAGCCCGTGCAAATTATGACCGTTGCACCCGTTATTATCACTGTTCCAGGGCCCCTGCCCTATGTATCTGATAAAGCTGTCCCTTGGCACTATGGGGCAGATGTATATATAAACGGGATTAAACAAGAGCTCAACGCTGGCGCCAGCATCTGTGACATCACTGGCCCAGCCAAAGTTACCCGCAGTGGCAGGCTCTTCTCGCCGGACATTGCACCGCCTGCTGCCCGAAGACCGCTCCTGATAATTCCTACCAGTACACCTATTCCTGTTACTGATCAAGTTGTTGTTCCTGCTGCTAATCCGATTGTTTCTCCTGCTGCCGAGTCATCCAATGCTCGGGGCAAGGGGATTGAAGTTGAGCCTACCCAGATGGAGGCACCCATACCCATAGCTGCTGAGGCCTCCCCACAAGAGATGGAGGAGATTCTGAAGATCATAAAGAAGAGCGATTTTAATGTTGTGGAACAGCTGGGGCATACGCCCTCCAAGATCTCCATGCTCTCTTTATTGCTGTGCTCTGAGGCCCATGCAAAGGCCCTAATCTCGTTCCTCAAGACGGCCCATGTGCCACATGAAACTTCTGCAGTCCAGTTCACTGATTGCGTGGCAAGCCTAACGGCAGATAATGGCTTGGGTTTCTCAGATGCTGACTTGACCGCAAAGGGGAGAGACCATAATGATGCTCTGCATGTCTCAATTGAATGCAGGGGCACCACCCTGGCACATGTGTTGGTTGATACTGGGTCATCTTTGAATGTGCTACCCAAGAAGGCTCTGGATCGTCTAGATTGTGAAGGCCTGGAATTGAAACCCAGCAACATCATCGTCAGGGCCTTTGATGGTTCAAAGAGGATGGTCCATGGGGATGTTGACATTCCGATTCGTGTGGGCTCTCAGGTGTTCGACTCCACTTTTTATGTGATGGATATCCGTCCATCCTACTCTTGTCTGCTGGGTCGACCCTAGATACATAAGGCTGGGGCAGTGACCTCTACCTTGCATCAGAAGCTGAAGTACCCCGTCAGAGGGAAGATTGTCACCGTGCAAGGAGAGGAAGAATATATGGTGAGCCACCTGAACTCCTTCAGGTACATTGAGATGGATGGGGAGTTTATTGAAACCCCCTTTCAGCATTTCGAGGAGGTGTTTCCAATTGCAGCAGAAACAACAGAAGCAAGTGGTCCTTTGAAGATGGCTTCCCTGAAGGATGCCAGGGCGGTGGTGCAGAAGGGTGAATGTGCCGACTGGGGCAGACTTCCAGACTTCACCCAGAAGACTGATAAACTTGGGCTGGGTTTTACCACAGAAGGTCAGAGAGCTATGAGGAAAGCGAAGATCGGAAGGCCTCCGGTATTTATTAAAAGCTCAGGAGTGAATGCTGTTGGGGAGGATCAGGAAGTGGACGAAGCAGAATTCAACAGCTGGATTTATCCGACGACCGAAGGCGGGTTGAACAACTGGATTGCTAAGGATCATACCCCTGTTACCTTTGTGACGCAGTAATAAATTTCTTTGTTTCGTTATATTTTGTAATAAACAATGATAAACTCTATGACCCGGTGTCTTACCCGAGGCACCGTGGTTCTATTTGTGAGGGCATACAAACTGTCATTTTATACATCATGAATGAAAATCTTGGACGTTTTTCGCATTGCAAATATTGTGCTCCTTTTCTGTCTTTCATTTCCTTTACATAACTTTCAAAACAGCTGTATTTACACACACACTCACTCATACAGGTTCCAATCCACTCTGGATCTTACTGATAACAACTCTGCTACTGCCAATTATGACTTCGAAAATCCGATCAACTTAGCCGAGGACGAAGGTGAAGATGATTGCGAAGTGCCTGGCGAGCTTGCAAGACTGTTGCTTCAGGAAGAGAGGGCAATTCAACCCCATGAAGAGCCAGTGGAAACCATAAACCTGGGTACTGAAGCAGACAGGAGAGAGGTAAAGATTGGTGCCAACCTAGAGCTCAGCGTGAAGCAACGGTTAACCAAGATGCTGCATGATTATATGGAGATCTTTTCCTGGTCCTACGAAGACATGCCAGGGTTGGATACCGATATTGTGGTCCATCACTTGCCGACCAAGGAAGACTGCCCTCCAGTTAAGCAAAAGGTCTGTCGGATGCGTCCAGAGATGTCAGAGAAGATCAAGGCCGAGGTCATGAAACAGTTTGATGCCGGGTTCCTTGCAGTGACTTCTTATCCTCAGTGGGTTGCTAATGTGGTGCCGGTACCTAAGAAGGACGGTAAGGTCAGAATGTGTGTTGACTACAGGGATCTGAACAGGGCCAGCCCCAAAGACGACTTCCCCTTACCTCACATTGATGTCCTTGTTGATAATACAGCCCAGCACAAGGTGTTCTCGTTCATGGATGGCTTTTCAGGTTACAATCAGATTAAGATGGCACCTGAAGACATGGAAAAGACTACATTTGTTACTCAGTGGGGCACCTTCTGTTATAAGGTCATGCCATTCGGGTTGAAGAACGCTGGGGCAACCTACCAACGTGCTATGGTTGCCTTATTTCATGACATGATCCATCACGAGATAGAGGTGTATGTGGACGACATGATCGCAAGGTCCCAGACTGAGGAAGAGCATCTAGATCATCTGCAGAAGTTGTTTGACCGGTTGAAACTGTACAAGCTAAGATTGAACCCTAACAAGTGCACCTTCGGGGTAAGATCTGGGAAGTTGCTAGGCTTCGTGGTCAGTGACAAAGGTATTCAAGTGGACCCTGCTAAGGTCAAAGCTATTCAAGAGATGCCAGTTCCTAAGACAGAAAAGGAAGTCAGAGGCTTTTTAGGACGCCTGAATTACATTGCTCGCTTCATCTCACATATGACTGCTACTTGTGAGCCAATCTTCAAGCTGCTGAAGAAAGATCAGGTAGTACGTTGGAACGATGAATGTCAGGCTGCTTTTGACAAAATCAAAGAGTATCTCCAAGAACCACCTATCCTTATGCCACCGGTTGAAGGAAGACCTCTGATACTATACCTGACAGTGCTTGACAACTCAATGGGGTGTGTGCTGGGGCAGCATGACGAGTCTGGCCGAAAAGAGCATGCCATTTATTACCTTAGCAAAAAGTTTACCGACTGTGAGACCCGATACTCACTGCTTGAGAAAACTTGCTGCGCTTTGGTATGGGCTGCTCGCCGGCTGAGACAGTACATGCTGACTCAGACTACCTTGTTGATCTCAAAAATGGATCCTATAAAGTACATATTCGAAAAGCCTGCTCTGTCTGGGAGAATTGCAAGATGGCAGATGATCTTGACTGAATACGACATTCAATATACAACCCAGAAAGCCATCAAGGGGAGTGTATTGGCAGACCACTTAGCTCATCAAGCTGTAGATAACTACCAATCAATGAACTTCGAGTTTCCGGATGAAAGCATCATGATTGTAACTGATTGTGAAGTGCCTGGACCGGATGAAGGACCTGAGCCAGGATCCCGATGGTCTATGCACTTTGACGAAGCTTCCAATGCTTTGGGAAATGGTATCGGCGCCATAATCATATCCCCACAAGGTACTCATACTCCACTCACTGCCCGGCTATGTTTCAACTGCACCAACAACATGGCGGAGTATGAGGCGTGTATCATGGGTCTTCAAGCTGCGATCGACCTAAGGATCAAATTTCTAAGTGTCTTCGGAGATTCCGCTCTTGTGATCAATCAGATCAAAGGAGAGTGGGATACGAAACATCCAAACTTGATTCCTTACAGAGAATGTGTGTTGACCCTGATTCCCCACTTCACGGAGATAACCTTTGAGCACTTTCCAAGAGAAGAGAATCAGTTAGCGGACGCGTTAGCTACAATGTCTTCAATGTTCAAGGTCAAATGGGATAACGAAGCTCCCCGGATCATCATCTGGAAACTGGACGAACCGGCATACTGTTGTGATCTCGAAACTGAATTGGTAACTGAGAAGCCTTGGTACCATGAGGTGAAGAGATATTTGGAAACTTAGGAATACCCCGAAGGTGCCTCTATCAATGATAAGAAATTCCTGAGAAGGTTTGCAGCCAAGTTCTTCCTAAGCAACGACATCTTGTACAAGAGAAACCATGATTCAACCTTACTGCGTTGTGTGGATAAGACTGAAGCAGAGAGAATCATGGAAGAGCTACATGAAGGGACCTTTGGTACGCACTCCAGTGGACATACTATGGCTAAGAAAATCCTACGGGCAGGATATTACTGGTCTACAATGGAAGCTGACTGTTACCAACACTCCAGGACATGCCACAAGTGCCAGATCTATGCGGATAAGGTGCATGTTCCTCCGGTTCCCCTGAATGTTCTGACTGCGCCTTGGCCGTTTGCAATGTGGGGCATAGACATGATCGGTGAGATAAAACCTACGGCATCTAATGGACATCGCTTCATCCTAGTGGCGATCGACTATTTTACGAAGTGGGTTGAGGCAGCATCCTATGCTACAGTAACCAAGAGTGTTGTGGCACGGTTCATTCGGCACAACCTGATCTGTCGGTACGGCGTCCCCGAGCGAATTATTACAGACAACGGTACCAATCTAAACAATAAGATGATCGCTGAGCTCTGCGAGCAATTCAAGATACAGCACCACAACTCCTCTCCCTACCGGCCGAAGATGAATGGGGCTGTAGAAGCAGCTAACAAGAATATCAAGAAGATCGTGCAGAAAATGACAGTGACCTACAAAGATTGGCACGAGATGTTATCGTTCGCTCTGCATGGGTACCGTACCTCAGCTAGGACGTCAACCGGGGCAACTCCTTTCTCTCTGGTTTATGGCATGGAGGCAGTCTTGCCAATCGAAGTGCAAATACCCTCTCTCCGGATAATGAAGGATGCAAATCTGAACGAAGATGATTGGATCCAGACACGACTTGACCAACTCTACCTCATTGACGAAAAGAGACTTGCTGCTATCTGTCATGGTCAGACGTATCAGAAACGAATGATCAGGGCATTTAACAAAAAGGTCAGACCACAGGAATATCAAGTTGGGGATCTGGTTATCAAGAGAATCATCCTTCCTCAGAGTGATCCAAGGGGCAAATGGACCCCTACATACGAAGGGCCATTTGTGGTTAAGCATGTGTTCTCAGGAGGAGCAATGATCTTAACCAACATGGATGGTGACGACCTTCCTCACCCCGCCAATGCAGACATAGTTAAAAAATACTACGCATAAAAAAAGACCCGCTAGGCTGACATGCCTAGGCAAAAATTAGGGCTTCCCGTCGAACCAAAAGGGTTCGGGCAAAATGAAGGGATGAAAATGAAAAATCTGTACACCCGGCAAGTCGAAAACCTGAAAAGGCGGCTTGGGCAAAAATGGGTATCCCGGTGGATCGAAAACCCGAAAGGGCGGTCCAGGCAAAAATTAGGGATAAAGCGTAATACTATGTCTCATTGATCACTTTGCATCCAGAATCCGGTATCTACATCAAGTTCAGACGGCATCGATCAGTCAGCTTCACCTTCAACCAAGGTCATCAAGTGATGAGACGCTCAGAGTCATAAAGGCGATAGCAGAGTTGAAACCCAGTGGGATCATTCATATTTCACACAGCTGTTTTATTTTCTTTTGTACAAAACTTGTATAAACTCTTTTGATCGGCGACGTTCCTCTTACTAGGACGTCAGCCTCTTGTACACAAAACGCCTATTTTCAGGCCATTCAAAATCAATACAAATATATCTTCAGTTAAACGTGCCAAGTGTTTTTCTTTTTCTGTTTTGTTTTGCGAAGAACGTCCAAGGTTCAATTTGTGATATATGCATTGACAATAATTTGCTAACTCATAAATATTTGCATACGAAACAAAGGAATTAATTGCAGGTGACACTAGAAACAGGGGCAATAAAGAGTTGTCTGAGCAGTCTAATTGCTCTATCCTCCAAGGTACCAAGGTAGGTTCAACTAAAGAACACGACCAAGTACATCTTAATTCCCCAGGGAGTGGTTCAGCAAAACAGTACATTCCTCTCCAAGCAAAGCTATCAAAAGGAAGTTGGGTATCCTCCCGTAGATCTCAATACTTCCCCAGCAGTGTATGTCCAATACAGGCATCCCCGGCAGTCTTGGCCTAAAGATTGTTCCCCGGCGGTATCTCAATATTCAAAGGAATCACTTCCCCAGCAATTCGAAACCTCCCCAGAAGAGTCCAATCCAATTCCCCCAGGAAAGTTGGAATTCATCTCCCCCAAGCAATAAGCTTATCCCCAGTAGATTCTGGAAGCTTATCCCATCACGAGAACACGAACGCGTCGTCCGGCTTGATTTAAAGAGTTATTTCCTTAACAGGATATAACTGGGTTATCCTCAGCCAAAAGCCACGGAAAGGTCGTCGTCAACGTAGTTCTTTCCTACCCCAGCGAAGTCTATCAACACTTCCAACAACAAGGGTATCCCCAGCAAGTTATCTTCATCAACTTCAGCAAGGCATCCCTATCCCCACAGAGTATTGCTTCTCAGCATGGTCGTCAGAGTATCTTTTCTCCCTGCAGAATCTTCCATTTGCCAAGTTTATTCCGCAACAGAGTCATCTTCTCCTACCGGTATTCTTGCAGTTATCATCCCCAGCGGAAGGGAAATCTATTCTTCAACATCAGCCCGGGATATGACTTCCTGGCACCCGTCAAAGAGTTTACTTTCCTAGACAAAAACATTCATAAAACAACACATACATCATTATAGCATGCATAGACGCATCATATCATACAAATCTCATTTATGTTGAGAACATCATCGCGTGATCCATATCATGCATTGCATATGACTGACCTTTACCTTTCAGGAAAGACGCAGTTAAAATGCTCAAACATATTTCAAAGTCTTCTCTAGTCCAGCTAAATCGACTCCCAACAAATTTTTCTGATAAAGACTCAGCAGAAGCTATGGTCCCCTCTCCGACAAGTGCGTGAGGTGGTAATTCCTTCTTCAGATGTTTCCCTCTCCGAAGATGAGTGTGAGGTGATAGTCTCCAATGGTCCCCTCTCCGACAAGTGCGTGAGGTGGTAATTCCTTCTTCAGATGTTTCCCTCTCCGACGATGAGTGTGAGGTGATAGTCTCTAATGGTCCCCTCTCCGGCAAGTGCGTGAGGTGGTAATTCCTTCTTCAGATGTTTCCCTCTCCGACGATGAGTGTGAGGTGATAGTCTCCAATGGTCCCCTTTCCGGCAAGTGCGTGAGGTGGTAATTCCTTCTTCAGATGTTTCCCTCTCCGACGATGAGTGTGAGGTGATAGTCTCTTATGGTCCCCTCTCCGGCAAGTGCGTGAGGTGGTAATTCCTTCTTCAGATGTTTCCCTCTCCGACGATGAGTGTGAGGTGATAGTCTCTTATGGTCCCCTCTCCGGCAAGTGTGTGAGGTGGTAATTCCTTTTTCAGATGTTTCCCTCTCCGACGGTGTGTGAGGTGACAATTCCTTTTCCTATGATTCCCTCTCCGACGGCGAGTGAGGTGATTCCCTTTCAGATTCTAATAGCCTATGGTTTTCGTTCCGATACTGCAAAGATGGTAATTCCCGCCAAAATTTTTCTCAACGAGCGTTGTTGAAGTTAAAGTCGCCCAAGGTTCTCTTACCATTCATGCTAAGGCAGTAACCATCTCTGGTTCATTCATCAGCGTTTGAAGCTCCAAACTCAGCTCCTGTAACCAGTCAGGACACATCTATACCGAGCGTCTGAAAATCAGCTCCTGTAACATGTCAGGTACTCTTTTTTCTTTTGCAGGTACGCAGGTTCTAGCTAAGGAATCTCCTACGCGATCAACATCCAGATGGCATCTATAAGCCCATCATCCTATCCAGTAATCTCCAAATGGCATCTATAAGCCCATTCCCCCATCATCACTGCTACTATGTGAGCGCAAATTTCTGGGCACTCTAGTGTCCAATCATCTTCTACCCTCGGATTACGAAAGGCACGTCAGCCAATCTGTATCCTCAGGTCTAAGAAGATTGAACAGGGGCAACTGTTGTACCCCAAAATTTGCCCTCCCATACTCTTCAAGAAATTGCCAAGCCAAGTCACAAAATTCCCCAAGGGTTGCACAGCTCAACAGTCTCCTATACAGTCAAAACTAGGGTTTGTGTTCTGATCAGGAAAACAAAGTTTTCAAGGGCCCAATCAAGTCTCATAGGCTTACAAATGTGGTCAAGCATCTTCATATCAAGTTTCAAGGCATTCAGTTCAAAATTGCATAGTCAAAACCCTAGATTGCACTACAGTCAACTGTAGGGGCAAAATGGTCATTTGACAGTCAAAAGTTCAAATTTTTGGTCAACACATCATTTTGAAGCCACAAACATCATTTGATCAATGCTTGATCATGATTCTCAAAATTTGGCTCAGAAATCATCAAAGATGCAAAAGTTACTATATTTGGACAGCTGAAAAAGTCAACTGAAATTGACCAGGGCATAACTTTCACATGGATTATCAGAAAAATTCCATCCAAAGCTCATTTTGAAGAGAAAGACATTTACTACAACTCATCTTCATACTTCAAGTCCAAGAAATGCTCTCACAAAAAGTTATCAATTTCAACATTATAGGTCATTTTCAAAAGTCAACAAAAAGGGACTTTGAGTCAAAGGCCATAACTTGAGATTGGTAAATCAAAATGACATGGGACCAAAGGCATTGGTTAGAGGACTCAAAGACCTTTCCAAAATGTCCAAGAACATGTGAAAAGCTTAATAATTGAGCAAGTTATGCCTTGTGGAAGTTGGGAAATTTTTGGATATTTTGAAAAGTCAACAATGGTTCAAATGACCTAAATTTGCTAATGGGCCCATTTTTCTTCCATGATTCGTCATTCTAAGCATATGCACGACCACTTGGCCCAAAGGGAAGTATTTTCTCATTTTTTATTTATTTATTTGAATTTATATTAATATTAATTCATTTAAATCATTTAAATATATGAAAAATATCTACTTTGACCTAATAAATCTTTTCATGCATGCTTTAGCCTCTATAATTCGTGCAGATCCCAACATGGAAAGATTTGGTTCAATTTGAGCATGATTGAGCAAAATACACATGGAAAAGATATGGAAGATCCTTAAGGAAATCAAATATTCAAAATAATAAATTCCAAGAGATTTGATCCATGTTTTTGACCTAATTGCCTCACTACAAAGGCCTGATCACAAACCTAATGCAAAAACACTTGAAGCTGCGCAGAAAAAACACTTTGCAAACTTGAAAATTTTCCTTAAAACTCAAATCTGAAATCAGTGCTAGAGATTGATTCAAGACACAAAACCTATTTCAATAGCTTCCTCAAGCATTCCTGAACGCATTCCAATCAATATCATCCATCCAAACGCAAGGAATTGGTACCTAGAACCATAACTGTATCAAACAAGTTGCATAATCATACATTCTATTCTATGCGTTATTTGTGAATTTTATTTGTTGATTCTTGTTCCTTGTGAAGTTCTAAAGCTAACCATGGTATTTAATTGGATTATTATGCATCGTATGTGATTTCGCCATAATCGATTTCTAGGGTTGCAGGTTTTTCGAATTAGGGATTTTCAGACCAAGCAAAATTAGGATTCCAGACCCATGCCATTCAAATCAGTACATCAAGACGAAGAGATCTTGACCCTCGCGATCAATTTATTGACATCATAGCGCTAGTCGCTATTTTCTTGAAGCTAGCCTAAGACCATGCGTTCAAAACCGTTTCCATAGGCTTTTGTTTCAGAAAAAAATAAAAACAATGAAGAAGACAACCTCGTTGTCAAAACGTGATAGGCCGGTTTGAAAACTGGCGCGCTAAACCACTAATGCGTTTGCTTTTTCTTTTTGTTATTTGTTTGTTGTAATATATTAACATACGTTTCATGGCTCAGCTGGCAAGCTATGAACGCATTGACGTCCAAGACCTGGGTTCGAGTCCCAGGTCTGTATAATTCCATTTATTATTTTGCAATGGCAATTCCTATGCAGGCACAGCGCTAAGGCACACCATGTTCCATCATCATCCAGACGTCCACGTGCTTAGTGAAATCAGATTAATGGCCAAGAATCAAAGAGCACCCTACGTCCCAGTCAACATGCCACATGCTTGCACAAAAGTCAATGGATTTCATGCTTAATTGGGCCAGAATTCTAAGGCCAGCACCTCACAAATTGGGACTACACCCCCACCCTGGTTTGCAAGTGTTTTTATTTTTCTCATATCTTTTTTTCAATTATTATTTTTATTTGTTTTATTGTTTTAATTTAATTCATTATTTTTACAATACATAAAAAATACAGAAAAATCAGAAAAAGATAAAAATATAATAGATTATTTTATTTTAATATTCTCATAAATAAATTAATATGTAATTATTTAGTTTAATTAGGTTACAACATTAATTCTTTTTTTAATAAAAAATCCAAAAATATGTAGAATTAGGTTTAATGAATTCTTTTTATTCCTTTTTAATTTTCCCCTTTTTTACAATAATAATGTTTAGTTTATTTATTTTCTATAATTAAATTTTGCATGTAAATTAACTTAGATTTAAATTAGGTTAAAACTTAATATTTTCACAATAAACTTAAAAACCAATAGATTTAGGGTTTGACATCTTATGTTAATTATAATTAGTTCTCTTTTTTCCATTAAATCTTAAAAAAACACAAAAATACTAAAAAACATTTTCTTTTCAATTTTAATTTCAACCCTTCATTAACTTTAAATTTTTTGCAAAAGGGTCCAACGCCCATGTTCGTAATTTATTTAATTTCGCGCATTTATTTTATGTAGTTCATTATAATTATGTAATTCTCCCAAAGCGTTGTAACGATTTTAACTTCTCGCACTTTTCTTTATTTTGCTTTATTTATTTTCCGTCAAATCGGGTCCGGTTTAATTTTGGCGATGTGGACCCGCGCCATTTGTAATAGCTTTAGACTTTTACTTTTCCCGCAACTTTTAACTGTTAAATAAGCATGCAAGAATGAATAGACTGAATTAAAATCAAGCGTAGATCACAATGAACATGACAAGACAAATATCAATGAAAACGACACACGAATCGCACACACCACCCCTAGGGTACGCCTCACCGTTGCCTTGCCTCGAAAGGTGATCGTCGAGTAGAGGATGTCTTAGTAAGTCCTCATGATCCGGGAACCTGGCATGAGGGTAGCTTCTAAGGTGTCTTCCCATTGCTCTGGTGATCACCACGTCCCGAACCTCGAATTGACCCGAACACCTCCAACGGTGGTGCTACCTACCTCTCAATGGTGGGATGGCATTACTTTAAAGGACATTTACACAGACGAATTCCTTAGGGTAGGTAGACGACTCTAGATACTTGCTCCAAATTTCAAACAAAATTCAAAAATACTTTTCACACCAACACCTTTTCAAAAAGCTTTCGAAAGCAATTTTTCAAACACTCTTGAGGACCGATACAAGAGTCGAACTGGAATTTTCAAAGAAACTTTTTAAAACCCACAGTTGAAAAGCAAACAACCATTTTTGAAAACACAAGTGAGCAAGTATCTAAGAGCCCATGGATAACCATGGATAGAAAGGGTGCTAACACCTTCCCTTTCTATAATCTACCTCCCGAACCGAGAGCAATCTCTTTAAGGAATTTTTCTGTGCTTTTGTCCTTTCCATTTGGAGAAAATAAAAGACGGTGGCGACTCTTGCTTCCGCGACATTTCGCGAACCAGCGTTAAACAGTCAGTTCCAGATCCACCGATCACAACAACCACAACCCGGTTTATCTCAAGGAAAAATAGCTTAATCAAGATAAAATAATATACTGTGTTTTTTATTTTTCTTTACAAAAACTGTATCACAACTGTGATATTTTACACAATTTTGAGCGTATATATTAATATGTAAGATTGCAGCATTTGAGAGGTATTTGCAGTAGTGTGTCAAAATCGTAAACGATTTTTCATCTAAGCTTGTTTATATAGGCATGGAAATCTTGTCCAACATAAAGCGTGATAATGGACATTCAATGTTGTTTCCATATTGAGAAGATTCTTGTCTGAATGAAGCTGTTGCATATGATGTTGTCTTGATTGAAAATTAATGCTTCAGAACTTAGAACCTTGCATGCTACAATTGCTTTAGAACATTGATGACTCGGAGATGTGAGGATCTGATGGTACATTAAACTTCTGTTCAGAATCAGAGTATTCTTCACTTCAGCGCATATTCTGGTTACCATTCTTCAGTGCAGATTCTGATTACCTCAGCTTGAAAGCTTCTGTAGCTTAATTTATGATGTTGTTTCAGTCAAAACTTCTGCATACAAAATAACACAAATTTAGAGTGCATATTTGTTCTTTGTGTTTGTTATCATCAAAAATCTAATTAAGGGTTGTAGAATCAAACTATGTTCTAACAATCTCCCCTTTTTGATGATGACAAAAACTAGGATTTTCAATGAAAAATATAGAACAAAAAGCTTAAGAGAGTCTTCCCCTTAGTTGATTACTCAGATAGAGATGATTTACTTCCCTGAAGTTCCTTCTCGTTAGAGCTTTTGATGCATCTCCTTCTGTCCTTATCAGAATATGTTCTTGTTCAAGCTTTTCAGAAAATATAGAGGTTGAGATATTTAGAATGTTTGAGACTTTGTCCCGGTATACTGTTATTGAAAATATCTTACTTTCTCCCCCTTTTTGTAAGGTATCAAAAAGAAATATAATCAGAGTAAAAAAGATGAGTTATATTGAAAACAGAATGCAATGACAATTTTCAGAAACAAGGAGGATAAGATAAAAGATAAAAATACAGATAAACATTTAAAGAAAATCTTAGAAAGAGGGGGAAGACGTGTGAACAACGCTTCCCACAAGCTCTTAATCTGAGTTCTTGATTCTTCCTGCTTTCCCATAATGTATTTGATTTATTTTGTTGTATCTTCTTGTTTATCCAAAATATCCTTTATCTCTTTATTTGTGTCCTCTTGCTTATCCAGTCTAGCATGGATTAAGGCATTCTCCTTCTTCAACTCTTCCAGAGTTTGCATGACTAGAGACGAAGCTGGTGTATCTTCAGGGGTTGCATGTCGTTCAGAACACTTTGCAGCCTCTTCTAATTGAAAAACTTCTTCTGTTGCAATCACCTTTTCTGGAGAAGTAGTCAGAGGGTGACTATTAGAATTTGGTTCAGTGGCTTCTGAAGGTTGGTGCTCTTTCCAGGGAGAATTATTCAGCGGAAGAATTTCTTTCTTGTACCATTGGCTCAGAACTTGATCTTGGAAGGCTTTCAGCTGATCACTGAAGTTCTATTAAGCCCTTTCATAGCTCAATTCTTTCAGCTTCTGGGTTTCAGAGTTGAGCCATTTTATGAATCTTTCCCACAGAGAATCAGAAGCAGCAGGATTAGAAATCTCTTGACTTTCTTGCTTCAAATAAGTAATCCATTCATGTGTTTCTGTTTCAAAACTCAACAGATTCTTACCAACATCTGATTTGGTTGAGGTTGGTTTAGGTTTGGGAGTGGAAATTTTGTTTGAGGTGGATGCTAGTTGGTCCAGAACTTGTAGATCAATGACAAGTCTGAGTTGGTCAGCTGGACAGTTGATAGGTGAGGGAGTGGAAGAGTCAGAAATCAGGATTGGTAAGTGAGGGGTGTTTGGTGGTGTAGATTCATATGGTGAAGGGATTTCTGGAATATCATGAATAATGAGAGGTAAACGAACAGTAAGAGGTTTTGTTATCCCGGGAATTGGGGTAGTGGTATCAGAGTCTGAAAAGGAGTCTTCTGATTGGTTTGCGGGAGCGTGTTAAATTTCTGGTTCAGGTATTTCAGAAGATGGGTTTTCAGATTGAGGAGTGAGAGGGTTTTCATTTTCTGGTTGGGGTGAGTTGAGGTTTTGGTGTTCTGGTTGAGGAGAGTGTGGTTGTGGATTTTCTGGTTGAGGAGAGTGTGGTTGTGGATTTTTTGGTTGTTGAGGTTGAGTGTTTGGACTTTCTGGGAGTGGTGAGGAAAAGTCTTGATCAAACAGTTCAATATTAGATAGAACTCTAGCAAGTTCTGGTTGATGTTGTTATGGATTTAGATTTGGATTGGGGGAGTGAGGTTCATTCAAGAAATTTCCAAGAGTTACAGATGGGTCAAAGTCTATGTCAAAATCCTCAAATGTTCGGGATGAAGGATTTTCTGTTGGTTGAGGGGGAATGGTTTCAGATGTTGGAATAGCTATTGATTCTACAAAAGAAACAAAAGATGGGTTACCTTTCTTTTTAGCAGCCTTGGGTGTCCTCTGAGAGGATCCTTCTCCTGCTACCTTCCTATTTCTGGATTTCTTTAGCACAACCTCTAGAGCTGGCTTGTGCAGATCTTAGATGTTGATTTCTGGAATAGTCCCATCAGCCTTGCAAGCTTCAAGGTATCTGACTATGATCTCTGGAGAGGCATCAATCTCAGAAAATAGTGGAAAATCCTTCAGAGGGATTCTCCTAGAAGTGGTGACCTCATGAGAAGCAATTGTTGGTTCCTTCTTAATATTCTCAATAATCTTCATTTTCTTCAAATTCTTAGCATTTAAAGGTTTCCCATCAGTTGTTTCCAGAGTACAGATTTCTTGAGCCTCTGTCAGATGTTCTATCAGCCTGTTTTCTGTTAAAATATCTGAAATCAATCTTCCTAGAGGAATCCAATCCCTCTTAGTTATTTCTTCTTCTCTTGTCTCTTTCACACTTATTCTGAGATGGTTGAAGAGAAAATGTGGACGGTTTATCTTGGTCTTCTTTGCAATGAAGTAAATCAGAAACTGCTGATCAATATTGATGTAATCGGGGGAGCTTGTAGGCTTCCTGTGATTGATACATCCCAGAATTATTCTAGCCCAGATTCTGTAATGATCCTTCAAGTCTCTGATCTTGCTGGATGGCTGTCCAGAAGTGAAGATTTCCCTAACAATAGATTTTAGGTCAGAGCACTTATCAGCCATATCAATGCATCTGACTCCACCGCCATTGTATCCAATGAGTTTCCCAATCAAATCTTCTGTAATCACTATATTCTTCCCCATAACATATGATGTGACCTGGTGGTTGGATGAGGTAGCATGAATCCAAAACTCTTTAACAAGAATGGGAAAAGTTGGACCCAACAGACGATCAAAGTATCTGTTCCATCCCTGTGTAGTTACATCTTCATACAGATTAAACCTATTTTCTTGTAAGCTTTCAAAATCAACGATCAATTCACAGAGAAATTCAAGGTTGTCAATCGGAGTGAGTAGCATTCTAATGGGCTCTTCATATTATTCAGTTGATGAAGAATTAGGAGCGCTGTTGAGATTCTTGAGACTTGATGATGATGCCATTGTTCACACGGATTCTTTGAATAAAATTGATGGAAAGGGTTTTTGAAAAAGAAACTAGAACAAGAGAGAATATTGAAGATGGTAAAAACGTGAATGAATGAAATAGTAAATTGAGTTTATATAGGTTTTTTTTTAAAAACGTAATCAATAAGAAAGAAAATAAGTAATGATTATATGCATTAATGAAACCTGAAATTAGGGGATTTAGAGAGATATTGAACAGTTACCATTGACAAGTGTCTCAATGCATCCAATCAGAGCCTTGGACCCTTCAGAATTTGAATGCGTGTTCAGCCTCAGAAGGTAGCTTGTGAGAGGATAACAGATATTTGATGGTGTGAATTGCACGCCTTTATCCTTGAAATTAAATGTTCAGATCTTCATAGATAGATTATGAGGAAACTGTACTTCTAACTTCTGAAGACAAGTTGATCAGATGTTCACAGAAAATAATAAAGTTCTGAGGGTTAGGATATGCAAATAAAAAATTTTATTCTGGACAAATTTCATGCTGAGATGTTTCAGAATGAAATTGAATCTATCTTCAGAAAGGGGTTTTGTAAATATATCATCCCATTGATGGTCTGTGTCAATAAATTTCAAAGTAAGAATTCCTTTCTGAATATAGTCCATAATAAAGTGATGTTTTATTTCTATATGCTTAGCCCTAGAATGCAAAATGGGATTTCTAGAGAGACATATGGCAGAAGTGTTATCACAAAAGATATGAATGTTACTCTCAAATATGTTGAAGTCTTCAAGTTGACTTTTCATCCAGAGCATTTGAGTGCTACATCCAGCAGCTGCTATGTATTCAGCTTCTGCTGTTGACAATGTTATTGTGGACGGTCTCTTGCTAGTCCATGAGATCAGATTGTCTCCCAGAAACTGGCAGCTTCCAGAAGTTCTTTTACGCTCTCTTCCTTTTCCAGAATGCACGTGGGATGCATTGGAGTCTTTGAAGACTTACATTCTGAGAGGTCAAATTTCTTCATAAGTTCTCTGACATATTTGCTCTGATGAATGTAAGTTCCTCCTGGAGTTTGGTTTATTTGAATGCCCAGAAAGAATTTAAGTTCCCCTATTAAGCTCATCTCAAACTCTGCTTGCATGCACTTAGCAAATTCTCTTCCCAGAGAAGGTTTAGTGGATCCAAAAATGATATCATCTACATAAATATGACAAACTAAAATGTCATTCTTAAATGTCTTACAGAACAAGGTTGTGTCTACTTTCCCTTTGGTGAATTCCTTTTCTAACAGGAAGTTACTTAGTCTTTCATACCAAGCTCTGGGAGCTTGTTTCAGACTATAGAGTGACTTCTTTAGTCTGGAAACATATTCTGGGTGTTTGGAATTTTCAAACCCATGGGGTTGGTGCACATATACCTCTTCATTTATATAACCATTTAAGAATGCACTTTTGACATCCATCTGATACAGAGTGATGCAATTGTTTATAACAAAGGAGATTAAGAGTTTGATAGATTCTAACCTGGCGACTGGAGCAAAGGTTTCTGTATAGTCTATCCCCTCTTGCTGACTATAACCTTGTGCCACCATTCGTGCTTTGTTTCTGATGACTTCTCCTTGCTCATTCAATTTGTTTCTAAACACCCATTTTGTTCCAATGACGTTGAATCTTTTTGGTTTGGGAACCAGATATCATACGTCATTTCTGATGAACTGATTTAATTCCTCCTGCATTGCCAGAATCTAGTCATTATCCAGAAGAGCTTCATCAATTGTTGTTGGTTCAATCAGAGAGACCAGTCCCATGAGGGATTCTTCAGAGTTTCTGAATGTTGATCTTGTTCTGATTGGATCATCCTTCTTTCCCAGGATCTTATCTTCTGGGTGAGCTATGCTGCTTCTGGATAACCTTTTCTGGAGTTGATCAATAGAAGGTACAGGATCACTTGTAATATTTCTTTCTGAAGTTGTTGGAGCGTCTCTGTTGGGAACTTCTGATGGGTTATCTTCAGTACCTGTGAATTCAACTTCTATATCTACAAAAGATTCATTTTGCTTTGACTTTTGAGGGTCAAGCTTATCATCAAATCTAACACTGATTGACTCTTCAACAATTTGTGTTTCTGTATTGTATACTCTGTACCCTCTTGAGCATTCAGAGCATCCTAACATAATATACTTTTGTGCTTTAGAGTCAAACTTGTTCAGATGATCTTTAGTATTCAGAATAAAACAGGTGCATCCAAAAGGATGGAAATAAGAAATGTTGGGCTTTCTGTTCTTCCACAATTCATATGGAGTCTTTTCCAGAATAGGTCTTATAGAGATTCTATTCTGAATGTAACACGATGTGTTAATTGCTTCTGCCCAGAAGATCTTAGCAATGTTAGTCTCATTGATCATGGTTCTGGACATTTCTTGCAATGTTCTGTTCTTTCGTTCTACAACTCCATGTTGTTGGGGAGTTCTAGGACAAGAGAAGTCATGCAAGATGCCTTTTTCATAAAAAAATGTTTCAAATTTTTTATTTTCAAATTCTCCACCATGATCACTTCTGACTTTGACAATTCTAAGATCCTTTTCATTCTGAACTTGGTTACAGAATGCAACGAACACAGAATGTGACTCATCCTTGTGTCTTAAGAACTTTACCCATGCCCATCTGCTATAGTAATCTACAATCACTAACCCATACTTCTTGCCACTAACAGACGCAGTTTTCACTGGTCCAAATAAGTCTATGTGCGGAATTTCTAATGGCTTAGAGGTGGAAACAACATTTTTAGATTTAAAAGCAGGTTTTGCAAATTTTCCTTTTTGACATGCTTCACATAGAGCATCTGAGCTGAACTTTAGATTAGGAAGTCCTCTGACCAGATTTAGTTTGTTAATCTGAGATATTCTTCTCATACTAACATTCCCCAATCTTTTGTGCCAGACCCATTGCTCATTGTTAATAGAGAGAAGACATTTTACATTCTGACTTTTTAGTTTAGAAAGTTTTATCTTATAAATGTTGTTTTTCCTCTTTCCATTAAAAAGGATAGTTCCATCTTTCTGACTAACAGCTTTGCATGAATTTTGATTAAAGATTATATCATAATTGTTATCACTTAATTGACTTATGGATAACAGGTTATGCAATAATCCATCAACTAAAAGCACATTATTGATAGAAGGAAGATTACCATTACCTACTGTTCAAAGCCAATGATCTTCCCTCTTTGGTTGCCTCCAAAGCCCACGTAGCCTCCAAGTTTAAGTTCCAGGCATTGGAACATATGCTTTCTTCCCGTCATTTGTCGAGAGCATCCAGAGTCCAGGTACTATGACTGGTGTTTTAGCCTTGCTGCTAAAGATATCTGCTACATATATAATTTTTTCCTTAGGTACCCATATCTTTTTGGGTCTTGGTTTGTTAGTTTTACCAAAATTCTGGTTGAATTTTGGTTTGACAGAGTAATCACTACTAGGGTATTTTAGGTCATGTGTGTGCCCATATGTGAAGTGTGATTTTAGTGGTTTGCGTTTTATAACAAGTTCCATGACTTTCTTAGGTGGAGATACCTTACCTTTGTATCCTATTCCTTTTCTTCCATTCCTGCTAACTCCATAGATCATTGAAGCCATCTTGTTTCTATCTATGTTTTTAGCCAGAAACTTCTGAAAGTTGTGATCATACTCTTTGATGATCTTATCAGCATTACTGGGAGTCTCTGAGATTATTTCTTTCTGAGAGTTTTGTAAATTGTTTTCTGATTTTAAAATCTTTTCTTTTAACTCGGAATTCTCTAATTTAAGACTCCTAGTCTTTTCAGAGTCAGAGACAAGATCCCTTTTCACGTTCTTGAATTTGACTCTGATTTGTTGATACCTTTCCATAATTTCATTCATACTTTCTGCAAGTTCAACCTTAGTAAAATTAACAGTGAAATTAGGGAATACCTCTTCTGTGTCTGATTCTGAATCTGAACCAGAAGCTTCACTATCTTCTGACACATTTGCCATGAGAGCTATGTTGGCTCTTTCATCATCTGACTCTGAGTCAGCATCAAAAGTGTCTGAATCATCCCATGTTGCCATGAGGTTTTTCTTCTTCTCCTTGAAGAACTTCTTTTTGGGCTTCTCATTCTGAAGCATTGGACAGTCACTTTTGTAGTGCCCTTGTTCATTGCACTCATAGCAGATGATGTCTTTGTTATTTGACTTTCTGTGTCCTGAAGAAGCTTCAGATCTTCTGTGTCCAAAGGAGGACTCAGACTTTATGTATCTGGAGGAGGATTCATTTTGATTCTCTTATCTTCTCGGGTTTCTGAATTTCCTTTGTCTCTGCTTCCACAGTTGATTGACCCTTCTAGAGAGAAGAGAAAATTGATCTTCTTCTGATGAGGATCCATCAAAGGTTTCTTCCATAGCCTACAAAACCTTAGAATCATATTTTTTTTTAGATTTTAATGCTAGAGGCTTACCTTGCTTTTGAGGCTCATCTTCTTCTAGCTCTATCTCATGACTTCTGAGGGAGCTGACAAGTTCCTCCAGAGATATCTTGTTGAGATCTTTAGCCATCTTAAGTACAATGAACATTGGCCTCCATTGCTTGGGTAGACTTCTGATGATCTTCTTTACGTGATCAGTAGTAGAATATCCTTTGTCAAGAACTTTCAGCCCAGCAACAAGAATCTAAAATCTTGAGAACATTGCTTCTATGGATTCACTGTCTTCCATCTTGAATGCTTCATATTTCTAAATGAGCGCAAGGGCCTTGGTTTCTTTGACTTGTATGTTACCTTCTTGCGTCATTCTCAGATAGTCAAAGATGTTTTTGGCTGTCTCTTTGTTTGAGATTTTCTCATATTCTGAGTATGAGATAGCACTGAGAAGTATTGTTCTGGCTTTATGATGGTTTCTGAAATCACGTTTTTGCTGGTCAGACATCCTTTTTCTGTCTATCTTCTGACCACTTTCATCCACTGGATGTGTGTATCCATCAATTACCATGTCCCATAGATCAGCATCATGATCCAGAAAGAAGCTCTCAAGTCTATCTTTCCAGTAGTCAAAATTTTCTCCATCAAAGACTGGAGGTTTGCCACTGATTCTGTCCTTGTCCTCATGATAGTCATTGTTGATGTTTTGGCTTGGTTCCACCATAGTGTTTTTCTAAAGCTTGGATCTTATACTGACACAGTTAAGTGTGTGAGCTCAAAACCAGGCGCTCTGATGCCAATTGAAGAAGTGAAAAACACAAGAAGGGGGGTTGAATTGAAACTTAAAATCAAAAGTGCAGTAGACACGACATTTTAATCCTGGTTCGTTAGATCTCAAATTACTCCAGTCCACCCGCCAAGGTGATTTTGCCTCTCTCCAACGAGGACTTAATTCACTAATCAAAAACTGATTACAACACTACTTTGACAACTGCCAAAGTCTTCTTGAGTATAACCATAACCCAATTTATCTCAAGGAAAACTAGCTTAATCAAGATAAAAGAATATATTATGTATTGTTGTTTTTCTTTACAAAAATTGCATCACAACTGTGATACTTTACACAATTTTGAGCGTATATATGAATATGTAATATTGCAGCGTTTCAAAGGTATTTGCAGTAGTGTGTCAAAATCGTAAATGATTTGTCCTCTAAAGAATGGACCGGTCAAGGTGCCTATAAACATGTCCACTAACTCTCTGTCAGTCAATGGGGGTTGCACTATTCCAGCCAGGTTCCTCCATTTTTGAGCATACTCCTTAAAGCCCTTTGTCATACAGTGGGAGAACTGACTGAAGAAGTGAAAAACACAAGAAGGGGGGTTGAATTGTAAAACTTGAAATCAAATGCAGACAACACGTTATTTTTATCCTGGTTCGTTTGATCTCAAACTACTCCAGTCCACCCGTCAAGGTGATTTCGCCTCTCTCCAACGAGGTCTTAATCCACTATATTCAACTGAATATTACAACTGCTTTAACAACTGCTAAAGCCTTCTTGAGTCTAAACCACAAACCGGTTTCTCAAGGAAATTCTTTCTTACAAATAAATGAATACTATGTGTTGAATGTTTTCTATAAAAACTTAATATCACAACTGTGATAATACACAAATTAAGCTTATGTGAAACTCGGATGCTATAACTAAAGAGTAAGCAATTTGAGAGATATAACAAGTTGTATGAGTGAGGATGAAGATGATTTTCTTTATGCGTGTAGAGAGTTGTAGAGCATTAGCCAATTCATTTCTCACTGACTTGTTTATATAGCCTTGGAAAAGATACGTTGTAGTCAATTATTCCATTTCAATGCCCATTACGTTCTTTCCATATTGAGAAGATCTTTGTCTTGGAATACAGTCGTTGGTAATAAAGTGTCTTGAATGCATAGTACCGTTATCAATTAAGCGTGTTATTGGCTTTGGCTTATTCTGACGCTTCTAGGTGCTGATGATATTATTTTGGTCTTGATCAGAGTTTAGAGTTTGATAAGCGCAGATCTGTTCATCAAGCTTCAGCGTAAGCACATGCTTTGATCTTCTGATGCTGGCATATGATATTTCATCTTCTGATGTTGGCATATGATATTTCATCTTCTGATGCTGATGTTGACATTCTTATGCTGATATCCATCAGAGTTTCTGTAAATGCACAATATAATTTTTAGGTAGCATATATGTATCATATGAATTATACAATTTATTTAATCTAGCATTTTGTTATCATCAAAACATTTACTTAGGGTAGTAGATTCAAACTTTGTTCTAACAATCTCCCCCTTTTTGATGATGACAAAAACCGGATATTTTCAATTGAAGTTTAAAGAAAAAAATCAGAGATAACCAAATAATAAATTTGTATCAGCGATAAACAGAAAGGTATCAAAGATAAGAAGATAGGGAATAGAAAGGTATCAGAGTTATGATCAGAAAAACTCCCCCTGAGTTTATTAATTCCCTTTTAATTCCATGAGTCCTTTAGCATCAGATCTTTATTGAACTTTCTTTGAGCATCAGATCTTTCCTTTACTAGAGCAGAGCTTCAGTGTATCAGAGATAATCAAATTCTTGTACCTGTAAGCTTATGCAGAACAAGGAAACATTCAAGTATATCAGAGTGTTAGAATGTTTGAGACTTTTGTCTCAGTAATCCGTTATTGAAAAATATCATTTTCTTTCTCCCCCTTTTTGTCAGCAATCAAAAAGTGCAAATAATTGAAGTTAAAAACGATTAGTGCAGAAAAACAATTGTATTCAGTTCAGAGCTCAGAAAATATTACAGATAACATGTAAAGAAAACAGTGAAAACATCAAGAGTCAAAATCTAAGAATGGGGAGGAAGGCGTGTGAACAGAGCTTCTAGCATGTTCTTAATCTGATCAGTGGTTTCCTTCTGCTGATGCACCATGCTGACTACTGAGTCAATCTTACTATCCTGAACATCCATCCTTTCCTTCATTCGTTGATCATTCTCATCCATTCTCTCCTGCAGTCGAAGATCATTTTGCTTCAGCTCTTCAAGAGTCTGTCTGTCCAATGCAGCTTGAGAGGTGTCAGAATCAGGATGCTTCTGAGAGCTTTCTGCAATAACTTCTTCTTGACTTAAATCTTCAGCTGGAATCGTCTGTTCGTCTGCTGGTTGAACTGTTGAAGCTGGACGCTTTTCAGACCAAGGCTCTCTGTCCAGATGAAGCACTTCCTCCTTCAGCAGCTGACTCAAAACTGGACCTTCAATTTCTTTCAGCAGATTGCTGAAGTTATGTTGAGCCTGTTCATAGTTTAGGTCTTTCAGTTTAAAGGTTTCAGCGCATACCCATCCTCTGAATTATGTCCAGAGTTGGTCTGAAACAGCAGGATCAATCACTCCTGGACTAGCCTGTTTTAGAGAAGAAATCCACTTCTGCATGTCTGTTTCAAAATTCAAGATGCTAGAACCAACATCTGGTTGTTTGGGTTTGGGAATGGCGGTTTTATTTTTAAGGGCAACAAGGCGGTCAAGGACTGTTAGATCAATGAAGGTCTTGCTGTGGTCATCTGGATTTTGCTTGGGTGAGGGAGTAGGAGAATCAGGAATGATTATTGGACTGGATGGGGTATAAGGTGGAGAAATTTCTGGTGAGGATGGTAGTTGAGGGATGTTAACAGTGGTACCACCAGGAAATTGTATGGCTAAGGGTTGTGGTTCAGAGGATTCAGATGATTGAGGTTCAGGGGTTTGAGCCTCAGAGTGTTGAAACTCAGGTTGTTGAGATGATTCGTGTTGAGGTGAGGGTGGATTAAGTTCTGGTTGTGGAGATGGAGGTTGTGGAATTTCTGGTTGTGGTGAATGTGGATCTTCTGGTATTGGTGAGAGTGTAGTTTCTGGTTGAAGATTTGGATTTTCTGTATGGGGAGCGGAAGAGTGTTGATCTATTTTTGAAAGAACTTTTTCAAGTTCTGGTTCTGTTGTGGTTGTAGGTTTTGGATTATGAGGTTTGGCGCAGGATCTTCTAAGGGTTAATGACTCAGAAGGGTCAAACTCAGGTTCAGTATCATCAATGATTGGAATGGGAATTGGGATTTCAATTGAAGCTGGGGTTGGAATAAATGTTGGAACAGCAGATGAATTTAAAACATTAACATAAGACAGATTACCTCTCTTCTTTGGGGTCTGCTGAGACGATCCTTCTGATGCAGCCTTTCTCTTCTTAGTCTTCTTCAGAGTAACCTCTGGTGCCTTATGCTGAAGATCTTGAGTGTTGAGATTGGGTGCTGTTCCATCAGCTTTGCACGTATCCAAGTATCTCAGAACTATTTGAGGCTTGGAGTCAATCTCTGAGAACATGGGGAAGTCGTCCAGGGGAATTCTTCTGTTGGAGATTTCAGCAAAAGGAGTAACGATGGGCTCCTTCTTAATGTTCTCTATCAGCTTCATCTTCTTGAGATTCTTAGCATTCAGCTGCTTCCCAACAGAAGGTTCTAGAGAGCTTATTTCCTGTGCCTCTGTCAAGTGTTCAATCAGCCTATTCTCCATTAGAATATCTAATATCAATTTGCCGAAGGGTATCCAATCCCTTTTAGTCATTTCTTCTTCTCTAGTCTCTTTGACGCTGGTCCTCAGATGGTTGAACAGAAGATGAGCTAGATTAATCTTTACCTTCTGATTAATAAAATAGATCAGAAACTGCTGATCTATGTTTATGTAATCAGGAGAGCTTGTAGGCTTCCTGTGATTGAAGCAGCCCAGAATAATCTTTGCCCAAATTTTGTGCTGATCTTTCAAATCTCTTATTTTGCTGGAGGGAACCCCATGTGTGAAAATCTGCCTTGCTATAACAGCAGCATCTGAGCACCTTTCTGCCATGTCTATACAGCGAACACCACCACCATTGTATCCAATCAACCTTGCAATGTGATCTTCAGTAATCACAATTTTCTTTTCCATGATAAACGAAGTAACCTGATGAGTTATGGAAGACGCATGTATCCAGAATTCTTTAACCAAGATAGGGAACGTTGGACCCACCAACCTATCAAAATACCTTTCCCATTCTTGTGCCTTAATTTCTTCAGACAAATCAAAGCCATTTTCCTTCAAGCTGTTGAAATCAACTATCGATTCTGACAGAACTTCCAAGTTCTTGACCGGATTAAGGAGCGTTCTGAAAGGAATCTGATACTGTTCAGAAGAAGCATCTTGCTGGGAACCTGCAGAAGGAGTGCTAGAAGATGCCATGTTCACACAGGGGTTTTTGAGGAAAAAGCTTTGAAAAGGGTTTCTTTGAGAGAAAAAGAACACACAGTAAGAACACAGAAAAAGGTTGAAGATTTGTAAGTGACGGTAAAAAAGAATGAATGATGTTTAAGGCGTTTAAATAGGTTTTAAAAATTTTTTGAAAACATAAACATAAACGTTTCAAAAAATTAAGTCATGATTACTCGCATTTAATGTTGGCTGATTTTGGGGGATTTAGAAAGATATTTGGAACGGTTACCCATGACATGTGTCTCAATGCATCCAATCAGCGCTTTGCCTTCTCAGAAGCGTGCACGCGTGTTCTGCTTCAGGAATTAGCTGATGACTGGATGACACTTGTTTGATTTAGTGAACAACACATCTATCCTTGAAATGAAACGCTCAGATCTTTATGGATAGACTCTGATACAATCTGCATGTCTAAATTTCTGAAAGAAGATTGATCAGAAGTTCACAGTAAAATAAAACAAATTCTGAAAGTTAATATATAAAATTAAAACATTTTCACTCTGGGCAGAGCTTCATGCTGAGATGTTTCAGAATGAAGTTGAACCTATCTTCAGAAAGTGGTTTTGTGAAGATATCAGCCCATTGATGGTCTGTATCAATAAATTTTAAGTTTAAAATGCCTTTCTGAATATAGTCCCTAATGAAATGATGTTTTATTTCTATATGCTTAGCCCTAGAATGCAAAATTGGATTTTTACTTAAGAAAATGGCAGAAGTGTTGTCACAGAGTATAGGAATGTTACTCTCAAATATCTGGAAGTCTTCAAGCTGACTTTTCATCCAGAGCATTTGTGTGCTGCATCCTGCTGCTGCTATGTATTCAGCTTCTGCTGTTGATAGCGCAATAATGGATTACCTTTTGCTGGACCAAGAGATCAGATTTTCTCCCAGAAACTGGCAGCTTCCAGAAGTACTTTTACGCTCTACTCTGTCTCCAGCAAAGTCAGCATCACAATAACCTACTAAGCTGTAATCACTAGATTTTCTATAAAATAAACCCAGATTAGTAGTACCTTTCAGATACTTGAAAATTCGCTTAACAGCTGTTAAGTGAGATTCTCTAGGATCTGATTGGAATCTTGCACAAATGCATACGCTGAATAAAATATCAGGCCTTGAAGCCGTCAGATAAAGAAGAGAACCAATCATACCTCTGTAGACCTTCTGTTCTACCTTTTTGCTTACCTCTTCTCTTTCCAGAATGCACGTGGGATGCATTGGAATCTTTGATGACTTACATTCTGAGAGATCAAATTTCTTCAGAAGTTCTCTGACATATTTGCTCTGATGAATGTAAGTTCCCTCTGGAGTTTGATTGATCTGAATTCCCAGAAAGAATTTCAGTTCCCCCATGAGGCTCATCTCAAATTCTGTCTGCATACACTTAGCAAATTTTCTTCCAAGAGAAGGATTAGTAGATCCAAATATAATATCGTTAACATAAATCTGACACACTAAGATGTCATTCTTAACTGTCTTACAGAATAAGTTTGTGTCCACTTTCCCTCTGGTGAATTCTTTTTCTAACAGAAAGTTACTTAGTCTTTCATACCAAGCTCTGGGAGCTTGTTTCAGACCATACAGTGACTTCTTTAGTTTGAAAACATATTCTGGATTTTTTGTACTTTCAAAACCAGGGGGTTGGTGCACATAAACCTCTTCTTCTATATAGTCATTTAAGAATGCACTCTTGACATCCATCTGATATAGAGTGATGCCTTTATTAACAGCAAAAGAAATTAAAAGTCTGATAGATTCTAACCTGGCGACTGGAGCAAAGGTTTCTGTATAGTCTATCCCCTCTTGCTGATTATAACCTTGTGCTACCAATCATGCTTTGTTTCTGATGACTTCACCTTGTTCGTTCAGTTTGTTTCTGAACACCCATTTTGTTCCAATGACGTTGAATCCTTTTGGTCTGGGAACTAGATCCCACACATCATTTCTGGTGAATTGATTCAGCTCTTCTTGCATTGCTAGAATCCAGTCGTTACCCAGAAGTGCTTCATCAATTGAAGAAGGTTCAATCAGAGAAACAAGTCCCATGAGGGATTCTTCAGAGTTTCTGAAACTGGCTCTTGTTCTGATTGGATCTTCCTTTCTTCCTAAGATAGTTTCTTCTGGGTGATCCATGCTGCTTCTGGGTGGTCTTTTCTGAGGTTGATCAACAGATGTTGCTGGATTGCTCGTAGTGCCTCTTTCTGATGTTGAAGGAGTGTCTTTGTTGAGAGCTTCTGATGACTTGTCTTCAGAACCTGTGAATTCAACTTCCATACCTGCAAAGACTTCATTCTGCTTTGACTTTTCAGAGTCAAGCTTATCATCAAAACAAACACTGATTGATTCTTCCACAATCTGTGTTTCTGTATTGTATACTTTGTACCCTCTTGAGCGTTCAGAGTATCCTAACGTAATACACTTCTGTGCTTTAGAGTCAAACTTGTTCAAATAATTTTTTTGTATTTAACATAAAACAAGTACATCCAAATGGATGAAAATATGAAATGTAGGGCTTTCTGTTCTTCCACAATTCATATGGAGTCTTTTCCAGAATAGGTCTTATGGAGATTCTATTCTGAATGTAGCACGCTGTGTTTATTGCCTCTGCCCAGAAGATCTTAGCAACGTTTGTCTCATTGATCATGGTTCTGGCTATTTCTTGCAATGTTCTGTTCTTTCGTTCTACAACTCCATTTTGTTGGGGAGTTCTAGGACAAGAGAAATCATGCAGAATGCCTCTGTCATTAAAGAATGACTCAAAATCTTTGTTTTCAAATTCTCCACCATGATCACTTATGACTTTGACGATTCTAAGATCCTTTTCATTCTGAACTTGGTTACAGAAGGTGACAAACACAGAGTGTGACTCGTCCTTGTGTCTTAAGAACTTTACCCATGTCCATCTGCTATAGTCATCTACGATTACTAACCCGTACTTCTTGCCACTGACTGAAGCAGTTTTAACTGGTCCAAATAAGTCAATGTGCAGAAGTTCTAATGGCTTAGAGGTGGAAACAATGTTTTTTGATTTGAAAGCAGGTTTTGCAAACTTGCCTTTCTGACATGCTTCACACAGAGCATCTGAATTGAACTTCAGATTAGGAAGTCCTCTGACCAGTTTGAGTTTGTTAATCTGAGATATTCTTCTCATACTAACATGCCCCAATCTTCTGTGCCAGATCCATTGCTCGTTGTTAACAGACAAAAGACACTTTACATTCTGACTTTTCAGTTCAGAAAGTTTGATTTTATAAATGTTGTTTTTCCTCTTTCCATTAAATAGGATAGTCCCATCTTTCTGACTAACAGCTTTACATGATTTTTGATTAAAGATTATATCATAACCGTTATCACTTAATTGACTTATGGATAACATATTATGCATTAATCCATCTACTAATAGAACATTATTTATAGAGGGAAGATTTCCATTACCTACTGTTCCAGAGCCAATGATCTTTCCCCTCTGATTGCCTCCAAAGCCTACGTGGCCTCCAGGCTTAAGTTCTAGGCTTTGGAACATATGCCTTCTTCCCGTCATGTGTCGTGAGCAGCCAGAGTCCAGGTACCATGACTGGTGTTTCTGATTTGCTGCTAAAGATATCTGCAACATGTATTATTTTATCCTTAGGTACCCATATTTTCTTGGGTCCTGATTTGTTAGCTTTACCAAAACTCTGGTTGAATTTTGGTTTCATAGAATAATTATTACTAGTATATTTAATGTCATGTGTGTGACCATACACAAAGTGTGAATTCAGAGGAGTACGTTTAATAACTAGATCCATGGCATTCTTTGGTGTAGGTACCTTACCTTGGTATCCTATTCCCTTTCTGCCGTTTCTGCTAACTCCATAGATCATTGAAGCCATTTTGCTTCTATCTATGCTTTTAGCAAGCAACTTATGAAAGCTGTGATCATACTCCTTGATGATCTCATCAGCGCTGCTGGGAGTTTCAGAAATTGTTTCCTTCTGAGAGTTTTGTAAAAGATTTTCTATTTTTCAACTCAGAATTTTCCAATTTAAGACTCTCAGTTTTATCAGAGTCAGAATCAAGATTCCTTTTCAGGTTTCTGAATTTAACTCTGATCTGCTGATATCTTTTCAGAATTTCGTTAAGGCTTTCAGCAAGTTCAGCCTTAGTAAAATTAATTGCAAAGTTAGGGGATACCTCTTCGGTGTCTGATTCAGAGTCTGATTCAGAAGCTTCACTGTCTTCTGATATGTTAGCCATGAGACTATGTTTGCTCTCTCATCATCTGATTCTGAGTCAACTTCAGACGAGTCAGAGTCATCCCATGTAGCCATGAGACTCTTCTTCTTTTCCCTTCCAAACTTCTTTTTGGGCGTTTCCCTCTGAAGCTTTGGACAGTCACTCTTGTAGTGTCCTTGCTCGTTGCACTCATAGCAGATGATGTCCTTGGTGTTTGGCTTTCTGCTTCCTGAGGAGCCTTCAGATCTTCTGAATCCAGAGGAGGAGTCTGATCTTCTGTATCTGGAGGAGGACTCATTCTGATCGGATCTTCTGGTGTTCCTGAACTTTCTTTGCCTCTACTTCCATAGTTGGTTCACTCTTCTGAAGAGGAGGGAAAGTCCGTCTTCTTCTGATGAGGACCCATCAGAGGTTTCTTCAACAGCCTGCAAAACTTTGGAGTCAGATTTTCTGTTAGACTTTAAAGCTAAAGGCTTACCTTGCTTCTGAGGTTCATCAGCTTCTAGCTATATCTCGTGACTTCTGAGGGAGCTGATAAGTTCCTCCAGAGAGATTTTGTTGAGATCTTTAGCTAGCTTCAGCGCTATAACCATTGGCCTCCACTGTTTTGGCAAGCTTCTGATGATCTTCTTGACATGATCAGCAGTAGAATACCCTTTGTTCAGAACTTTGAGACCAGCCACCAGAATTTGAAATCTTGAGAACATAGTTTCAATAGATTCACTTTCTTCCATTTTGAATGCCTCATACTTCTGAATGAGCGCAAGAGCTTTAGTTTCTTTGACCTGAATGTTGCCTTCATACGTCATTCTGAGAGAGTCAAACATACTCTTTGCAGTGTCTCTGTTAGATATCTTTTCATATTCAGCGTAAGAGATGGCGCTGAGAAGAATAGTTTTGGCCTTGTGGTGATTTTTGAAGTCACGCTTTTGTTGATCAGACATTGCCTTCCTGTCAATCTTCTGACCACTTGCATTTACTGGGTGCATGTATCCATCTGTCACCATGTCCCACAGATCAGCATCATGTGCCAGAAAGAAGCTTTCTATTCTGTCTTTCCAGTAATCAAAATTCTCTCCATCAAAGACTGGAGGTTTGCCGCTGAATCTGTCTCTATCTTCATTGTTGTCATTGCTGGTGTGTTGATATGTTCCTGCCATTGTGTTTTTCTGACGCTGGATCTTGTACTGACACGGTTAAGTGTTTTAGCTCAGAACCAGGCGCTCTGATGCCAATTGAAGAAGTGAAAAACACAAGAAGGGGGGTTGAATTGTAAAACTTGAAATCAAATGCAGACAACACGTTATTTTTATCCTAGTTCATTTAATCTCAAACTACTCCAGTCCACCCGTCAAGGTGATTTCGCCTCTCTCCAACGAGGTCTTAATCCACTATATTCAACTGAATATTACAACTGCTTTAACAACTGCTAAAGCCTTCTTGAGTCTAAACCACAAACCGGTTTCTCAAGGAAATTCTTTCTTACAGATAAATGAATACTATGTGTTGAATGTTTTCTATAAAAACTTTATATCACAACTGTGATAATACACAAATTAAGCTTATGTGAAACTCGGATGCTATAACTAAAGAGTAAGCAATTTGAGAGATATAGCAAGCTGTATGAGTGAGGATGAAGATGATTTGCTTTATGCGTGTAGAGAGTTGTAGAGCATTAGCCAATTCATTTCTCACTGACTTGTTTATATAGCCTTGGAAAAGATACGTTGTAGTCAATTATTCCATTTCAATGCCCATTACGTTCTTTCCATATTGAGAAGATCTTTGTCTTGGAATACAGCCGTTGGTAATAAAGTGTCTTGAATGCACAGTACCGTTGTCAATTAAGCGTGTTATTGGCTTTGGCTTATTCTGACGCTTCTAGGTGTTGATGATATTGTTTTGGTCTTGATCAGAGTTTAGAGTTTGATAAGCGCAGATCTGTTCATCAAGCTTCAGCGTAAGCACATGCTTTGATCTTCTGATGCTGGCATATGATATTTCATCTTCTGATGTTGGCATATGATATTTCATCTTCTGATGCTGATGTTGACATTCTTATGCTGATATCCATCAGAGTTTCTGTAAATGCACAATATAATTTTTAGGTAGCATATATGTCTCATATGAATTATACAATTTATTTATGTAGGTGTTTAGGTATTGGCTTGCATTTTTGGTAAATTCCAAGTGTGTGTGTGAATGTCATGACTGATGTCATAACATTCTAGTTCAGGTTGTACTAACTCTTTAGGTACATGTGCAGAAAAATATTGTAACTCAAATACTGATGTTTATAAGTGTGTATCTGAGCATGTTTGCAAAATGATCACATTTTGCTAATCAGTAGACAGGTTTTCTCAGATGTCATAACAGATGTTATGACATCCTGTTCTGAACTAGCAGGATTACAGGATTGGATAAGTCTGAGTTTTTTCAGGAAATAACTCAGTCCTTCCTAAACAGAATCCTGCGTTTTCTGAGGAGTAACCTAGCTCAATCCTAACCTGATCAATAAAGTACTGTGACCTGGTCTTAAGGTCAAACGGAATCAACCCTAGGTTTTTGGAAACCCTAACTGAAGTTGCAGCTGCTATATATTCAAACAGAGCTGCGGTTTTTGAGGTGATCCCTGCTGATTGATTAGAAGATCAATTTTGTAATCTGTATAGATTTGTTTATTGTACTCCAAGCAATTATCATTGTGATAAGTGCCTTGGAATAGGTTTCAGTTGTAAGGGTTGTGTAGCACTCAAAGCTTTGAAGCAAGAGTGTTTGAATGTTACTTGACTAAAGCTGTGAAGCAGAGTCAAGTTAGTTGTGTACAACACTCAAAGCTGTGAAGCACGAGTGATTGTGTTACTTGATTAAAAAGCTGTAAAGCTTAATCAAGTGTGTTTTGAAGAGTGTCTTCATCAATTCTTAATTCAAATTGGTTTATGTATCACTGCTGTGATTGAGGGGGAGTGAGTAGGAACTCAAATTTAAGTTGTACTTAGATTAGAATTGCATTGGGTAGGTCTTAAGTGAAGGAGATAAACTGGTTGGTTTATTCCTGAATTAACATCTCTTATAGTGGATTCTCTCCCTGGCTTGGTAGCCCCCAGAGTAGGTGTTGTTGCACACTGAACTGGGTAAACAATTGACTGTGTTATTTACTGCTTTTGTATTTACTGTCATATAGTAAGTCAGATACTGTGTCATAACATTGGACGTGACATTGAGTATCTGTAGCCAGAATTTCAATTGGCATCAGAGCAGGCACCCTGCCTGTATTACTGGGTGAGATCTAGGGATATCACTTTCTGGCACTATGGACAAAGAAGGAGTTTTTGGAAATAGACCACCCATTCTGGATGGAACTAATTATGACTACTGGAAACCTCGTATGATTGCCTTCCTAAAATCTCTGGACAAAAAGGCTTGGAGAGCTGCTGACAAAGGATGGATTCATCCCACCATAACTGAGGAAGATGGGACAATTAGTCTGAAGCCTGAGGAAGATTGGAATAAAGAAGAAGATGAGCTAGCCCTGGGAAATTCCAAAGCTCTAAATGCCTTGTTCAATGGAATTGATAGAAATATTTTCAGATTAGTTCATCAATATGAACTGGCCAAGGAAGTTTGGGACACTCTCAAAACTACTCATGAGGGAACTTCCAAAGTAAAAATGTCAAGGCTTCAGATGTTGACCACTAAGTTTGAGAATCTAAAAATGATGGAAGATGAAACTATTCACGAGTTTCACATGAACATCTTGGAGATTGCCAACACCTCAGGAGCACTGGGAGAAAAAATGTCAGAAGAAAAACTGGTGAGGAAGATTCTCAGATCCTTGCCTAAAAGATTTGCAATGAAGGTGACTGCCATAGAGGAAGCCCAGGACATTAGCAAGTTGAAAGTGGATGAACTTATTGGGTCTCTTCAGACTTTTGAGATGGGAATCACTAATGATGATGTCAAAAAGAACAAGAGCATAGCACTTATGTCCAACACTGATGCTGAAGAAAACATTTCAGAAGCTATAGCCATGCTAGGAAGACAGTTCAACAAACTCATCAAAAGAATAGATCCAAAGTCAAGGTCTAATGTTCATAACATTTCCTCTGACATTGACAGTTCCAGCAGAAGACCAAGGTCAGATGAGAAGGGAGTTCAAGGCAGAGGAATTCAATGCCATGGTTGTGAAGGATATGGGCATATTCGAGCTGAATGTCCTACCTTTCTTAAGAAACAAAAAGGAATGACAGTTACTTGGTCTGACTGTGATTCAGAAAGTAATTCTGAAGAAGAGACTGCCAAACGAGTTACTGCTTTAACTGGTGTTTGTACCTCTGAAAGTGATGAAGAGGTGACTTTTGAAGAACTAGCTGAAACGTACAAGGAATTGTGTATCAGAAGTACTGAAGTCTGTGTGCAGAATAAGAAACAATCAAAACTCATCATAAAGATGGAGGCTGAAAAACGGGCAAACCTTGAAACTATAAGTCTTCTAGAAGGAGAAGTTCAATTGCTGAACTCACAACTGAATCAAATGACAAAATCTGTCAAGATGTTGACAAATGGAACTGACAAATTGGAAGAGATCCTACAGATTGGACAAAATGTGGGAAATAAATCTGGTCTAGGATTTATGAAAGCAACGAAATCTGGTTCTGGTAGGCAAATGTCAAAACAGATGTCTCAACACAACTCTCGACATCAGGAACAGAAACATATGAGGAAAAGGTACCAAAGATGGAAATGTCATCATTGTGGTAGATATGGCCACATAAAGCGTTTCTGCTTCAGATTACATGGATACCCTAATCAGAATTCAGGTGTCAAACCTAAGTCTAAAAAGGTACCACATGCTCCTCAATGGAAGAAAAAGGCTACTGCACTGATAGCTCACACTTCCCTGAGGGTCTCTGCAAAGGAAGACTGGTACTTTGACAGTGGATGTTCCAGACATATGACTGGAATCAAGAACCTCCTCAATAATGTTAAACCTCACACCACCAGTTTTGTGACCTTTGGAGATGGGGCTAAAGGTGAAATCAAAGGAGTTGGTGATTTGAACTGCCCTGGAGTTCCAAGTCTAAATGAAGTACTGCTGGTGAAAGGACTGACCGCTAATCTCATTAGTATCAGTCAACTGTGTGATCTAGGATTCAAGGTCAATTTCTCAAAATCTGAATGCCTTGTAATCAATGACAAACAAGAGATAGTAATGAAAGGAGTCAGATCCAAAGACAACTGTTACTTATGGGAGGCTGAGAACACTAATTTCTCATCTGTGTGTTGCATTGCAAAAGAAGAAAAAGAGGTGAAACTGTGGCACCAAAAACTTGGCCATCTTCACCTAAGGGGTATGAAGAGGATCATCTCCTTGGAGGCAGTCAGAGGGATTCCAAAACTGCTAATTGATGAAGGAAGAGTTTGTGGTGAATGTCAGGTGGGTAAGCAGACGAGGATGTCACATCCAAAGTCAAGACATCTGACCACCACTAAGGTTCTAGAACTCCTCCATATGGATCTGATGGGACCAATGCAAGTAGAAAGCCTTGGTGGTAAAAGATATGCCTATGTGGTTGTGGATGATTTTTCCAGATTCACCTGGATTAATTTCATTAGAGAAAAATCAGATGCATTTGAAGTCTTTAGAGAACTGTGCAAAAGAATTCAAAGAGAGAAGGAAGGATGTATTGTCAGAATCAGAAGTGATCATGGCAAGGAATTTGAAAACAGCAAGTTTGATGACTTCTGTGCTTCAGAAGGAATCAGTCATGAGTTTTCTTCTCCCATAACACCTCAGCAAAATGGAGTTGTGGAAAGAAAAAACAGGACCATACAAGAATCTGCCAGAGCAATGTTACATGCCAAAAGACTTCCTATGTATTTTTGGGCTGAAGCTATGAATACAGCTTGTTATGTTCATAACAGGGTCACCTTGAGAAAGGGAACCTCATCCACCATATATGAACTCTAGAAAGGAAGAAAACCAACTGTGAAGTACTTCCATGTGTTTGGCAGCAAATGCTATATCCTGTCTGATCGGGAACAGAGAAGAAAACTGGACTCCAAAAGTGATGAAGGCATATTTCTAGGATACTCCTCAAACAGCAGAGCTTATAGAGTATTCAACTCCAGAACCAAAACCATGATGGAATCAATAAATGTCATAATTGATGACTATCATGAAGAAACAGATGTTCCTTGTACTGTTGAGACATTCTTTGAAACTTCAACCCAACAGGATGATCTACCCAACTCCACCACAACAGAATCAGAATCAAAGGAAGCTAGCAAGACTCCTTCCATCAGAATTCAGAAGGATCATCCAAAAGAGCTCATCATAGGAGATCCTAATAGTGGAGTCATCACAAGATCTAGAGAAATCATCTCAAATTCTTGTTTTGTGTCCAAAATAGAACCAAGAAATGTCAAGGAAGCCTTAACTGATGAATATTGGATTGGTGCAATGCAAGATGAACTGAACCAATTCAAGCAACATGAAGTTTGGGAACTGGTTCTTAGACCTGAAGGAACTAACATCATTGGGACAAAATGGATATTCAAGAACAAGTCAGATGCTGAAGGAGTTGTCACCAGAAATAAGGTGAGACTTGTTGCTCAAGGATACACCCAAGTTGAAGGGGTTGACTTTGATGAAACCTTTGCACCTGTAGCCAGGTTGGAATCAATCAGACTTTTGTTGTCAATTGCTTGTCTTCTGAAGTTCAAGTTATTTCAGATGGATGTGAAAAGTGCCTTTCTAAATGGGTACTTAAATGAGGAAGCTTATGTGGAACAACCTAAAGGTTTTGTGGATCCAACCCATCCTGATCATGTCTACAAATTGAGAAAAGCTCTATATGGGCTAAAACAAGCTCCTAGAGCATGGTATGACAGGTTAACAAAGTTTCTCTCAGACAAAGGCTACAGAAAAGGAGGCTTGGACAAAACTCTATTTGTCAAAACTGAAGGAGGGAAGTTGATGGTTGCCCAAATATATGTTGATGACATAGTGTTTGGCGGAATGTCAGAACATATGGTTAAACACTTTGCTGACCAGATGCAGGCTGAATTTGAAATGAGTCTCATGGGAGAACTAACTTATTTTCTTGGACTACAAGTCTCACAGATGGAGGACTCAATCTTCTTATCTCAAAGCAAGTATGCTAAGAATATTGTAAAGAAGTTTGGTATGGAGAATGCAAGTCATAAAAGGACTCCTGCTCCTACTCATCTAAAGCTCTCCAAAGATTCAAGTGGGGTTAAGGTGGATCAAAGTCTGTACAGAAGCATGATAGGAAGCTTGTTGTACTTAACTGCCAGCAGACCTGATATTGCCTTTGCAGTTGGAGTTTGTGCTAGATACCAAGCTGATCCCAAAGTCAGTCATATCAATCAAGTGAAGAGAATTTTGAAGTATGTAAGTGGTACTTACAACTATGGATTGTTGTATACTCATGGCTGTGAACCGACTCTGACTGGTTACTGTGATGCTGATTGGGCTGGTAGTGCTGATGATAGAAAAAGCACCTCTGGAGGATGTTTCTTTTTGGGAAGTAATTTGGTTTCCTGGTTCAGCAAGAAACAGAATTGTGTGTCTCTTTCCACCGCTGAAGCTGAATATATTGCAGCTGGCAGTAGCTGCTCTCAAATGTTATGGATGAAACAGATGCTCACTGAGTATAATGTCACACAAGATGTTATGACATTGTACTGTGACAATCTGAGTACAATCAACATATCCAAGAATCCCATTCAGCATAGCAGGACCAAACATATTGACATACGACATCACTTTATTAGAGACCTTGTAGAAGAGAAGACCATCAAATTGGAACATGTTGCCACTGAGCTACAGCTGGCTGACATTTTTACCAAGGCTTTGGATGCAAATCAATTTGAAAACTTAAGGGGTAAGCTGGGTATTTGCCAACATGAGGAATTGTAGCAATTAATTTTGCTTAAAACAAAGACCAAAGGACTTATGCCTGTTCTGATTGGTTTAAAATTGTATTTTCTCATTTCCTACAACTGTTTTAAGAAGTTGAATAGGCACTCCTTTGCTTCGTTCCTCTCTCGTCTTCTCATCAATCAGGAATTCCTTCTCATTTGCTGTTGGTCCTTCAAAACTGACAAAATGTCTCAAACGCCATCATCATCCAATACGACCATCTCAACCTCTTCATCTGATCAAGATTCTGGGACAATCTCTTCCTGTCTGGACTCTGATGTTCTGGAGATCTGTTCTCATAGAATTAACTCCACCAAGGCCAAAGAGTTGAGAACAAGACATACAGGTAATCCATCTCATCCTTCCTCTTCAGTTCCCCCTGAAATTGCAAATAGGGAAGGGACAGCCTATGTTAATCAAGCAATAGCAAAAATTGTTTCCCGAATTCTGAACGAGAACCACTCAGTTCCTGGCATTTCTGTTCCTCTGAACCAAGAAAACTCAAATGCTGAAACAAATCCAAATGTCTCTAAGAATGTTGAGACATCAAACAAAGAGAGAAATGCTGACATTGCTCACAAGAAAAGAAAGAAGCCTGAATTCTCTGGATCTGATGACAGTCCTTGAAGGATGATTGCTGCTTGGTGGTGTTGCTGGTGGAGTTTGGAAGTATGTTCTGCTGTTGTCTGCTGCTGATCTCATTATTTTGTCTTGGATAACTGTATAACTTTATAAACATGTAATCTTTGGCCCATTTGTGGCTAAAGTGGGGGAGAATATTTTTGGTACTGCTTAATTAGTACTTAACACTATATTTTTCTACTGTCACTTATTTCTGCTGCTATCTATCTATCTCTGATTGTTTAGGGACTTTAGCCAAAAATCTGCCAAAGGGGGAGTTTGTAGGTGTTTAGGTATTGGCTTGCATTTTTGGTAAATTCCAAGTGTGTGTGTGAATGTCATGACTGATGTCATAACATTCTAGTTCAGGTTGTACTAACTCTTTAGGTACATGTGCAGAAAAATATTGTAACTCAAATACTGATGTTTATAAGTGTGTATCTGAGCATGTTTGCAAAATGATCACATTTTGCTAATCAGTAGACAGGTTTTCTCAGATGTCATAACAGATGTTATGACATCCTGTTCTGAACTAGCAGGATTACAGGATTGGATAAGTCTGAGTTTTTTCAGGAAATAACTCAGTCCTTCCTAAACAGAATCCTGCGTTTTCTGAGGAGTAACCTAGCTCAATCCTAACCTGATCAATAAAGTACTGTGACCTGGTCTTAAGGTCAAACGGAATCAACCCTAGGTTTTTGGAAACCCTAACTGAAGTTGCAGCTGCTATATATTCAAACAGAGCTGCGGTTTTTGAGGTGATCCCTGCTGATTGATTAGAAGATCAATTTTGTAATCTGTATAGATTTGTTTATTGTACTCCAAGCAATTATCATTGTGATAAGTGCCTTGGAATAGGTTTCAGTTGTAAGGGTTGTGTAGCACTCAAAGCTTTGAAGCAAGAGTGTTTGAATGTTACTTGACTAAAGCTGTGAAGCAGAGTCAAGTTAGTTGTGTACAACACTCAAAGCTGTGAAGCACGAGTGATTGTGTTACTTGATTAAAAAGCTGTAAAGCTTAATCAAGTGTGTTTTGAAGAGTGTCTTCATCAATTCTTAATTCAAATTGGTTTATGTATCACTGCTGTGATTGAGGGGGAGTGAGTAGGAACTCAAATTTAAGTTGTACTTAGATTAGAATTGCATTGGGTAGGTCTTAAGTGAAGGAGATAAACTGGTTGGTTTATTCCTGAATTAACATCTCTTATAGTGGATTCTCTCCCTGGCTTGGTAGCCCCCAGAGTAGGTGTTGTTGCACACTGAACTGGGTAAACAATTGACTGTGTTATTTACTGCTTTTGTATTTACTGTCATATAGTAAGTCAGATACTGTGTCATAACATTGGACGTGACATTGAGTATCTGTAGCCAGAATTTCAATTTAATCTAGCATTTTGTTATCATCAAAACTTTTACTTAGGGTAGTAGATTCAAACTTTGTTCTAACACTGACTTGGGTGTTTTGCATTTTATCGCAATTGTTACGGATAGAAAGAGTCGCCACCGAGTTTTCTTTTATCCAATAAAGGAAAGGGTGAAAAGAACAGGAAATACCTTTTGAGAATTTTCTTGATTTCTGGGGGTAGGTTATGAAAAGGGAAGGTGTTAGCACCCTTTTCATTCGTAGTTCTCTACGGCCTCTTAATTTATAGCTCACTTTTGAAATGCTTTTGTGAATGTGTTTATTTGAAAATATTTTGAAAAGTGTCATCGTTGGGCAAACTTTGTAATGATTCTCGTCTCTATAAGAATGCATACAAAGTGTTGACTTTGAAAATATTTCAAGAAAGTGTTGGTGTGTTGAAAGATGTTTGTTTTGAAATATTTGTGAGCAAGCAACTACGAGCGTTACATACTCAAAAGAAAGTCTTTGTTCTTTACCTCCTCCTTTAGATAGTGTTATTCTACCATTAGTTAGTAGAAATCCATATCATTGGATGTGAGGGACGGGCATGGGTCATCGTATAGTCATAGAAGATAACTTGTAAGATGTTTTAGCAATTTTTCATAAGGGACTAAGATCATTTACCAAAGGAAACATTGAAGGGTTATAGAGGGACTACGATCTTATAATCGAGGGTCTTTGCTAAAACATCCCACGTTTGAGGGACATGACTGTTTTATCCAAGGCAACAAGTGTGGGTTACCCTAGAGGTGTAAGTGTGAAAATGTGTTTGGTTCAATTATTTTATCTTGGATTAGGGTTATTTAATGTTTGACTTTAAACCCTTCCATACAAACCCTAATTACTAACAATAATAAGGAAAGCGGTAAATCACGGAATTTAAATATCCTACACTATTACAATGCTTTGGGAATGAGGGGTACAATTTTGTGAATAGGGGAGGAAAGCAATAAAACCCTAGTTACTATTACAAACCATTAAATATGAATTCATAAAGATCTACAATTTTCATGTTGAAATTTTTCTTTGAATCATCTTGCATCTTGGTGAAAAAATGTCATGAAGTAATGACATTATCAAGTGTAAAAACACTTAGAAAATTTCTAAGTATTGAAAACATGGACTTTTTGTGGACTTTCTTGACTTTCTTGATTCTTGATGATCAAGTTTGATATTTTTGAATGTCTTGATGAATTTTAATCTTTAGAATGTAATGTTGGCCAAAAAAGTCAAAGTTTGACTTTTTGTGTATTAGTTGACTTTTTCATCAATTGATAAAAAATTCAATTATCAATCTTTTGATCTTGAGAAATGATTTGAGTCATGAAATTATGTTGACATGTTGTGTTTGAGTCCTTGAGATTATGTTTTAAACCATTAGATTATGTATTAGGTCAAAAGTCAATGATCAGTCAACTTCAGTCAAAACCCTAATTTGTGGTCTCAGTGCTTAGGAGGTGGGCTTGTCTGATCAAACCCTTGAGAACCCTTGAGAAATGTATTGAGAAAAGAGAGGAAATTTTTGGGGTACAACACCCTCGTTCGAGCCCATAGTCATATTTTGTAATTGCACTTGATTCGGTGCAAGATCAGTATTGTATCGATATTTTCTGTAGAAGGTGGCAGCCAGATCCTCCCATGTGTGAACATTAGTCCCTTCTAGTTGATAGAACCATTCCAACTATGTTCCAGATAAGCTTTCTTGGAAAAAGTGCACCCATAATTTCCTATCGGCGGTGTGTGGTTGAATCTTGTGAACATAAGACCTCAGATGCATCTTTGGACAGGAGACCGCATCGTATTTGGCGAAGATAGGAACCTTAAATTTGTGGGGAATGACCATCCTAGGGACCAGACCTAAATCTCCAAAGTCCAAACCAGGAACTGTTTAGATCTCTATGGCTTTAAGTCGGTCTTCCAACTGTTTGTATTTCTCATCCATCGGTGGATACTGCTCTTCGGAATAGTCTTCGTCTTCAGTATTCTGGTTATTTCGACCCCTAGATCTAGTGCATATAACCTCCTCTTCTTTATTGTCTTAATCCTAAGAAGAAGCCTCTTCTATTTGAGCCAGTCAGACAGGCCCCTTGAACATTCTTCCCATGTTGAGGATAACATCCCTCTTCTTGGTTTTCTTCTTGGTGGCAAGGAGTGATATCATCTCTTCCTGACCTTTAGCTTGGTTAAGGAGAGTCTCTTGGAACTGTGCGTTTTGAGTTTGCATATCTTTGAAGGTTTTCTCTAGAGCCATCTTATACTGAAATAAACAGTAAAAAGATGAGGAGACCTGTATCATAAAACCTGTTTATGATATGATGCATGATATGTGGATGCAATGTTTTCAAGGACCTTAAGAGATTTAAATTTGCTAGCCAAAAAAAGAAACAAACACAACAATTGTATTAATAAATTCAAGAGTTACAATTTCCCCTTGGGCTTACAATGAGTAAAGCAAAAAGGTCTCAAAGAGACAACAAAATGAACTCCTAAAACAAAAGGCTCAAGTCTGCCGCTGACACTTCTTCTTTGGTGCAATGTATGCATTCGGGATTCGCTCCTCGTGAAGTTGTCTTGTGAGCTCCAACACTTTCTTCTCGTTTGCGTAGAATCGAGCTTCAAAAGTGTCTCGTTCCCCCTTGAGTTGAATCCACGATCTCTGCAATTCTTTGAGGTCGGTAGGCATGTCAGCATAGATAATTTTATAAGAAGTATCTCCCTCGGCAACAGGCTCCACAACTATTGGTAAGATAGTAGGATATGACATCATGAGATTTTGAGCACGAGCTCGCACCCATTTGAGATAAGGCTCCAAAGGAATGGAGTTCTTATGCCCCAAAGTCTTGCTATCAACCTTTTTTACCATGCCATAATCTCGTACAAACCTTTGACGATAACCTTGGACATCGTTCTCATAGTCGAATACAATATCTTGGATAAGTACATCGTGAGGACCATTTCTTCGAGCGTAGCCAAATTGTCGTAGATCCAAATAAGGGTTATAAGTAATACCTCCCCTAATTCCCAAGAGTGGAACATTAGGAAACTCCCCACAATGGTCAATGATAGTAATTTCCTCTTGAGATCGAGAGCACCAATAGATATCTGTATGAGAAAGTGACATTATCCTTTGACACCACATTAAACCTTCTTCATTCTTCAATGTTGATCGAGGAAGGTGATAAATAAACCACCTAGACAGAAACAGAATACAACACATAAGATCCCCTTTCTTCCTCATGGTACGAGTGTGAGGATAATGTAGAATGTCTCCAAGAAAAGTAGACACGGGATTACGAGTAAGGAAATTTTTGATAGCATTCATATCTATGAGTTCGTCAGGATTAGGAAAAAGCACCAACCTATAGATTAGAAGAGCCAATATCTCCTCAAAAGCTCATAAATCTATAGCATCCCAGAATATTTGAGCCTTCTCCGTTAAGAATTTAGCCAAAAAGCCTTTGATCCCACTTCTTGTCTCCCAATTGACTATAATGTCAGAACTCTTCAAATGTAAGGCCTTGGCAATAGCTTCAGGCCTTGGAGTTTCCCCTAAACTGGTGAATGGAATTTGATCAAGGACTGGTACCCCCAATAGTTGAGATAATTCTTCCATTGTAGGCACTAGTTGATAGTCGGGAAAGGTGAAACAATGATGTACAAGGTCAAAGAACTGAAAGAGCACCCTTATCATGTCTTCTTCAAAGCTTGAGATAACTAGATTAAGAAGTAGACCATATCTTTTGGTGAACGGAGAATTTTCAAGAACCCTTGACGCTAACTCTTTTAGTTGAGGAGGCGCCCTTACGAAGTTGACTCAGATGGCATTTCTGCGAGTGGAAGCCATATCCTACAAAACAGAACAAAGATAAATCCTTAGGTCCTTGAAATGGTTAGTGAAAATGTCATGGCATGATGTCATGATGTTTATGAACAAATAATCACATTCAAACAAAGCACACAAGGCCTTAGGTTTAGGATTGCATGGGGTTTATAGGTAAGTACCCTCTTGAAGTTTAGTTGCTTCAACCTGTCCTAACAAAAGTAACTGGGTTCTAAGGAATCTTAATATCACTGATATTTTTTCATTGGACATTGTTTTAGCTCAAGCATCCAAACTGCGGTCAAAATATCCCAAAAGTCTGATCTCAATGAGTATAGTATCGAGTATCAACCAACTTTAGTCTTGCACCAAATCCAGCTATCTCACTACTTTCTAATGGCCAAGTTGTTCAACTAAGGTTCTAAGGTTAGTTAGTGCTTCATGACACCACACAACGACCTCGTATTCTCCTTGATTGGTCTCAAGGGACACCAATACTAACAAATGTGTCACACTAACGTAGCCATTGCTTCAACCATGTCGGTATTAAGCCGCATAGTTCCCAAGATCTATTGCTACTTAACTAATATGCCTCGAATTCGGGTATAGGATTTATACAAGAAATAAACTCAAGCACAACCCGCAAATGTAAAGAAAACAAGGCAAACAAGAAAAAGCAATAAAGGTGATCTAGCTCTTTTAAGGTAACCCCACTTTAAAAGTCCTCCCCAGCAGAGTCGCCAGTTCTGTGATACGATGGGAGAACTGACTTGGGTGTTTTGTGTTTTATCGTAAATGTTGTAGATAGCAAGAGTCGCCACTGACTTTTCTTTTATCCAATAAAGGAAAGGGTGAAAATAATAGTAAATACCTTTTGAGAATTTTCTTGAGTTCTGGGGGTAGGTTATAAAAAGGGAAGGTGTTAGAATCCTTTTCATCCGTAGTTATCTACGGACTCTTAATTGCTTGATCACTTTAAAATGTTTTTTTGTTTGTGTAAGTTTGAAAATATTTTAAAAACGCCCAAGTTTGGAAAACTTTGCAATGATTCTCGCATCGTTGAGAATGTATACAAAGTGTTGGTTTTGAAAATATTTGTTGAAAATAAATTTTTGGAAATATGTTTGAAATATGCCAATGTAAGACCATCTTGTAATGATTCTCGTATCGTTGAGAAGGTATACAAAATGTTTGTTTGAAAGGTGTTTTGAAAGTGTGAGGTGTAAATGGTTTTGTTTATGAGCAAGCAATTACGAGCAATCTACCTACTCAAAAAGTATTTATTCTTTTCCTCCTCCTTTTAGATAGTGCTAGTTTACCATTGATTGGTAAGGAACCATATCATTGGATGTAAGGGACAAGCGTGGGTCGTCGTACAGTCATATAAGGCATTTTGTAAGATGTTTTAGCAATTTTTCGTAAGGGACTAAGATCATTTACCGAAGGCAACATTTGAAGGGCCATCGAGGGACTATGATCTTTTAATCGAGGGTATTTGCTAAAACATTCCATGCTCGAGGGGCGTGACTGTTTAAATCTGAGGCAACAAGTGTGGGTTACCCTAGAGGTGTATATGTGCGAAGTGTGTTATTTCAATTATTTATCTTAGATTGGGTTGTCTAATATTGATTTTAAGATCTTGCCATACAGACCCTAATTACTAGCAATAATATGGAAATCGATAAATTATGGAATTTAAATGTCCTATACTATTACAATGCTTTTGGGGATGGGGGATACAAATTTACAAATGGGGATGACGAGTAAAATAAACCCTAATTGTTATTACAAGGATTTGACAGTTACATAAATTGTAATGCGAAACAATAAAATGTACAAAAAATGTAAAGATGAAGAAAAGAAAATTGTTTTTATGGATTTTTATGGAAAAGATTTTAATTAACCTAATTAAACTACTTAATTTTAATCACAAAAGAAATTAATTGATTATCTTAAATAAAACATAAAATCTAAGTTAATTAAATTAAGAAGATAAAATGAAACCTAAGTCTAAAATAGTTATTTAGAAAATAATTTGAAAGTTAATTTAAAAATATTTGAAGCATAGATAATAAATAAAACCTAGTTCTAAATATTAGCAAAAATAAAAGAAGTGTTTAAATTAAAATATTTAATTATTTAATTATTTAAGAAAATATTTTTTTGGTATTTTTTTGGTTAAATAAAATAAATAAATAAATAAGATATAGAAAAATATAAAGAAAAATAAAGTTTTGGGCTGGGTGTTAAAAAAGTGAAATGGGGGTTAAGGATAGTAAACAGGCCCAAGCAATTTTTGTTTGGAATCAGAAAAAAAATGGAATTGGGCTTGTGGTTAGTGATAAATCAGGGGGGTGATGTTCAGAAAAAACAAACGAATGCCCAAGCCAAAGGAGTCCCAGGCGCGCTTTGGAGACAAAAAACAGAACAAAATAAATGTGAAAAATGCAAAAGGGACCGTTGGGGCTCGAACCCAGGTCCCTACATACCAATGCCTTATGTGCCCTCTCTCTGCCACTGGGGTGGCTGTTTCATCCGATAATAGAATAAGTTGTAATAAATTTAAAATAAACTCCTTCCTGACTGTACTTCATCTTCTTCCTCGTGCCACATTTTTGAACTTCTGAACTTACTCATTTCTCAACCATTTCAGAAATTATAAACATCAAACTTGTTAGAAAAAATTCATCATGATTTCAAATATGTAAATAACTTGAACTAACACTCAAAGATGAACACGAATTCTATTGGTACCAAATTCTGACCTAATTTTTCTGTAAGTTCAACTTCAAAATTCGCATCACTGAGGAAAGATAAATGAAAAATAAGGGCATGGTTAGCTTCAGGGCAATGATGCCTACATTTTATCTTTACAAAATAACTATTAATGATGCTTGTATGAGAAGTTCAAAGTTGAGGAAACTTACCTCAAAACTGGAAATTGTATTTTGAGTTAGAACACTCTTGGAGGTGTTATGATGATCTGAATAACTTTAGTGGACTCCTAGGAAGCTAATGCAAAGCTTACTTTATGATGAGAGTGCTTGAATCTTCCTAGAGAAGTCAACGTGCAGAACTCTGTCTTTGGAAATGGAGGATGGTGATGGAGGTGTTACAGTTGTGTAATAGGGTCCTGGATGCGTTCTAAATGATGTATGGAAGCTTTGTAATTGAATTTGAGTTAGAACTCACAAGTGAAATGTGAGTTTGGAATTCAAAGTCAGAAATCGCACAAAAATAGATTTGTGTGCAAATTTTGATTTCAGGGAGTTTGGGGGAGTTTCTAGGCTTGTGAATTTGTGTTTGGTTTGAAAAATAATGCCTCTATTTATAGGGAATGGTTTGAGAGCTTGAAGTGATCATAAAACAAAGATCACATGTTATAGTTTTTTGACTTGTTTTTGAAGCAATTTTGACAAATATTGTCCCAATGTGAAGTACAAGACTTGTAGAGTGGTTGGAAACTTTAAATATGCTTCTTCTGGTCTTGTAGGTTTAGCGTGTGCAGAAGAAACAAGTTAGAGGCTCAAGACAGGTTGACTTTGTGACTAAAGCAACTTTTCAAGAATGGCAATGAAGCCTTTGTGCCATAAATGGAAAAATCATATGGATAATGGCTTAATAAATTGTATCATACCTCAACCAATTGTTTAAAAAATTAATTATGGAGTTATTTACAAGTTAGAAGCCTGCAAAGCAAGATTATGCAGCATAGGCTTGAGATTTGATCAAGTGTTCTTCATGAAAATGGCTTGAAATGCAAGAATGGATGCTCAACTTCTTCCCTTCGATTATCCTAGATAAAAAATGATATCTTCAAGTTCTATGATATTTTGGAAAGCTTGAAACATTGTCTATAACCTTCATGTTGAACATTTTGACAAAATCAAATTGGAACTAGGTGAAAATTGGTTAAGAAGTTAGGTCAAAAATCTGCCTAAACTTGTTGAAAATTTCACTAAGTGTTTTATGAAAAATGTCATGACTTCATGAACCTATATCTTTAAATATAAGAATTTTTTGGACATCAACCCTCTAATAAAAATTTGTAGAATTCATCAAGATCTACAACTTTAATGTTGAAAGTTTTCCTTGAATCATCTTGCATCTTGGTGAAAAATTGTCATGAAGTAATGAATTTATCAAGTATAAAAACACTTAGAAATTTTCTAAGTCTTAGAAATCTTGACTTTTTTTATTGACTTTTTGACTTTATTTATTCTTTTTTATATTTTTGAATGTCTTGATGAATCTTGATTTTTGAAATTCAATGTTGATCAAAAAGGTCAAAGTTTGACTTTTTGTGTATCAGTTGACTTTTTATTAGTTGATCAAATTTCAACTATCAATCAAATGACCTTGAGAAATGATTTGGGCCATGAAATTAGGTCAACATGTTATGTTTTATTCCTTGATATTATGCCTCAAGCCATTAGGTCATGTACTAGGTCAAAAGTCAATGATCAGTCATTCTCAATCAAAACCCTAATTTTGACAATTTTGCCCCTTTGATGATTTGAGTGCTTTTCTTGAGGAATTGTGATCAACCCTTGGTCAATTGATAAATATCACTTAAAAATGTTAATGTTGGCCAAAAATAATGAAGTTTGACTGTATTTTGACCAAAAATTGACTTTATATCCCATACAACTGATTTTCAGTCATTTGAGCAATTAACTGAGCAAATTTGTAGTGCAAGACTTGAAACTTGGTACGAGAAATCTTAGAGACCTATAATGAACCATGAAAGTAATTTGAGGCTTAAAAAGTTTAATTGTCCTTGAGAAAAACAAAACCCTAATTTGTAAGCTCAGTGCTTAGGAGGTGAGCTTATCTAATCAAACTCTTGGAACTTCTTGAGCATTTGAGATCTATTATGAGAAATGTCTTGAGAATAGAGAGGGAAAATTTTGGGGTACAACAGGTACAAAGTGAATGAAAGTGACATATTCATTTATTACAAATTTTAGAATCACATTTACACTATCATATGTCTCTATATAGACAATCTACTCATATTTGGATCAAACATTCATGTCGTTAATGATGTGAAATTATTATTGTGCAACAACTTTGATATGATAGACCTCGGAGAAGCAAACGTGGTTCTTGGTATCAAGATCACGATATCCGAGAAAGGAATTTCTTTGGATCAATCACACTATGTGGAAAATATCTTAAAGAAACATAATTACTTAGACTGTAAACCTGCTTGCACATTATACGATGCAAGTGTAAAATTGTTTAAGAAAACTGGTGATAGTGTCAAACAAACAGAATATACGAGCATCATTAGAAGTCTTAGCTATGCCATTAATTATACTAGACCAGACACTGTGTATGTCATTAGACTATTGTGCAGGTTTACTAGTAGACAGAGTAATGAGCACTAGAAAAATATTGAGCGAGTTATGTGGTACCTTAAAATGACAATGAATCTCGGTTTACATTATCATATATTTCCTGCTATACTTGAAGGATACAATGATGCACATAGGAATACCTTATCACATGATTCCAAAGAAACTAGTAGTTATATATTTAGTATAGTTGGAGGAGCTATATCTTAGAAATCAAAGAAACAAACTATCTTGGCTCAGTCCATGATGGAGTCTAAGATTATAGTATTAGAGATTGTTAGTGAAGAAGCAAGTTGGTTAAGATGATTGCTAGCTGAGATACCATTATGGAAAAAACCTATGTCAGTTGTGTTGGTCCACTATAATAGTATCGCGACTATTGTAAAAATCAAGAACCGTTATTATAATGGTAAAAGACGTCAAATAAGAAGAAAGCACAATACTGTTAGAGATTGTATCTCTAAAGGAGCTGTAAGAGTGAATCATGTACGTACTGATGAAAATTTAGCAGATCCTTTGATGAAAGGATTAGCTAAAGATAAAGTTCATAATACCTATAGATAAATGAGTTTCTCATGATGGTAACCTGAACTAAATGGCTGGAGATCTCAAGAAATAGGTCTAATGGGTAATAATAAGTTGTGAGTAATATGAGATGATCATGCAAGTACAAAATAAGTAAAGCATGAATCCTAAAACAATAAGACGATGAGATAATATAAACTATTAATGAGATTTATACTCTATATGAGGGGGGCATCTAGGCTATAAGAGTACTATTGATAGGCTCACATATGTGATTAAGGAACTTAGGACGGTTCCTATAACATTTTAAGGTAGAATTTCTAGAGTCTTCACTAAATCGGGATACACGTGCAGGGTCATTAAAGTACAGGCTATTAGAATACACCTTAATAAAAGGTTGTGTGTGTAACGACCCAAAATAAATTGTTCGATTTATTTTTAATAATTGATTTCTGTGTTTAATTATGCTTGTAATGCCTTGTTAGTGAGTTAGGGGTTTGGAGGCTCTGAGAAGGATACTTTCCTGGGGATGTATAGTATTGAAGGGGGGGGGGGGGGGTGAGTAAAAGTGTAGAAACATGGGTGTATGAAGACTATTTTATTATTATTATTATTATTATTATTATTATTATTATTATTAGGATAAAAATTATATTATTGTTAAATAAAATCATTAATAAGAATTAGAGTAAGGGTGTTATAGTAAGTGTAAGTGGGCTAAGTAGAGGCATAAGGGGAAAGTCCCAATATGGTTCAGTGATAAAAATTAAGAAGGGAAGAGAATTAGGATCATTCTATCAATCGTGAAATTCTGGAAAAATAGAGGAAGGGAAGAAGTAAGGAAAGGGTAGGTCAAAGAGAGGTTCTACCATTGTAAGGGGGAGAATGAGTTCTCTAATTTGGTGATTATAGCATGAGAGGGTAGTGAGGGTTCCTATTCATCTTAGATTTTCTTAATGTTATATTACTTTCCCTCATAAATTGTGATAATTGTGATATGGGATTCTTGATCATTGTGGATTGCCATGGAGAAAAACTTTAAAAAGAATAGATTAGGGAACATAGGTTTCCTTTAGGTATTGGGTTATAATCCTTAGAATTGATAATGAAATTGGTAATAGAATGTATTATTAGTAGCAATAGTAAAGACCTATGTTAGAATGCTTAAAATTAGGATTTTGAGGCCATACTATGTTGGATTCGAGTGGAATAGGATCGGTGTTAGTGTAGAAACTCTAAGCCATGAGAAATACAATGTAGTAGAAAAATTCAGCACAAAACAACATGAGTCGACCTGAGCACAAGGGAGGGGTTGACTTGAGCACACCCAAGACAAATAGAATTCCTCAAATTTTACTGATGCGTCGACCTAAGCATGGGGGGGGGGGGGGGGGGGGGGTTGACCTGAGCAGTCCCGAGTGACATCCAATTTTGCCAGATTTTTCTAAAGGTCATAACTTGAGTTTCTGGACTCTGTTTGATGCATCATTCGAAGTGTTGGAAAGCTAATAAAATACTATACCTTGGAAGAATAAAATGACTCATAGGATTTAGTTTTATAGTGCTTGAATTAGGATTAAGTGATGAACTATGTAGTGTTAACATAGGGAGTACGCTCTTTGCTATGAATTGACGTAACCATGTCTTGATAAAACTTGATGGGTGTTTTCTTTATGATGATATGGTGTCATTATGATAATGATGTATTCTTCCAATGATGTTTTGATGATAATGATGAACTATTCTTCGTTGTGAATTCTTTTTATGCTTTTGTAATGGCTTTTGATTGTATGGACATTCATGAGAAATACCGGTGATTTGAAAGAAATCGTAATGAGTATGTGACTCACGAGTGATCATGAGGATCATATGTTATGAAATAGTATTTGTGAGTTTTTTGCATATTATATATATATATATATATATATATATATATATATATATATATATATATATATATATATATATATATATATATATATATATATATATATATATATATATATATATATATATATATATATATATATATATATATATATATATATATATATATATATATATATATATATATATATATATATATATATATATATATATATATATATATATATATATATATATATATATATATATATATATATATATATATATCATGCAATCATTGTATCGTGTTATGATGAGATAAGACTAGGTGAGAATCCTTTTTGGGTACTTAGTCTCGTCCAGACTCTTGAAGAGAGTCGAGTGGAGATAAGTCAAGTTCAAGGGAAACATGATTGGCTTATCCGGATTCTGACGGGAATCGGATTCATATGAATGAATCGTATTGGTTGTGTTGGTACCACAAGCATGGTGTAGAGTCCATGAAGTCATATTTCTTACTGTGATGAGCTATGTGTAATGATAGTGTTGGTTTGCATCTGTGATAATTGGGTGTGCATTGTAACCATGTGATTATATGTGTATCCGTTTACTACTCCTTAGCATGCGATTTTCTCACTGTTTAAATTATTGAATGTAATTCTCAATCCTTTTCTGTTGTTGTGTCTGTGCTTCTTGGGAATACAGATTAGCAGGTACCTGAGTAGTTCCTGGAGGCTTGTGTTGCTTTTGGATCGAGTCATAAGAGTCGCTTTGATACGTAACACCGGGATTAGAATTTAATTCTATGTTGTTTCTTTTGAATTGTTGTTACGTATCCTTACTTTCAAAATTATATTGGACCATCGAAGAGTGGAAGTTTATTTGATTTGGAGCCTTGAGGGCGCAATATGAATCATTTGAAAAATAATTCCGCTATTTAATTCAATCGAATGAGATATTATACTATGAAGTGAAATGATACTTCTATGGTTTTGTTTTATTTGAGGATGTGACATCCCACTAATGAGTACTTTGATTTGTCTATAAAACTATCTTATTTAAAAAATCTAGTCATTTATCGATTTAATTGAAAAAGGGAAATTAAGGTGTTACAGTGTGCAAGTTTGATGTCTGAGATAGAGTGCAAGACATTTGTGTCACTTTTATTTAATTAAAATCCGACTTGCTACACAAAGGTTCAAGTCGTAGACACCTTTGTTTATGCACAATCATAGAAACATTTGATAATACTTCTAAAATCACTTTTTTTTTTTAAATTCAAGTGGGGGGTTGTTGGAATATGATGAATTTATTAAAAAAAATTCCTTAAGTCCCTCATTGTTAGAAATTTTTTGTGGTTGTGTGTTACTTGAAAAAACTCTAGGTTCCACATTGCTTAGAATACATTCTTTGACTAGCTTGCTTCACTATATAAGGAGTGCATATGCTTCATTCTAAAACACACCAAAAACTTCTTTTATTGAGTTTTTCCTTCTGATAACTCTGCGTCTTTCGAACTATCAAAACGCCAAATTTTCCAACTTTCTTTTTACTCGTTGAATTTTCTGAGTACTTTCTTGAATTCTCTTTAGAGAATAATGTTAATTTCTCCTCATTTGAGTTTAGAAATTATCAAGTGTAGTTTTTTTATTCTCTTTATAGAATTATTCAAATTTATATTTGTTTGAGAAATCCTTTTGAATGGTCAAATGACCATTATTGAATTATTATTGGAGAACTATTGAAATTTCTCTTGGTTTGAGAAATTACTACGACTCGCGGTTACACCGGATACTACGATGGTATTTATACCATATTCAATTGGTCTTAGTACCATCAAATGGTGTATTTCTAGACCGATTATCTAATGTGCAAGTAGTAATCGTACAATATAGAACAAAGTTGTTTTATTTTGGAGACAACGCAGTAGTTCGACTGCTTTGCATAATTTTAAACAGAGCTGCAAAATATCTTAAAGAGAGCGACATAGTCCATAACTCGACCCGATAATTTTTTCGATGGCAAAAATTTTCAAAATCATAAAACAACACATATGAAAAACTACCTTTGTATCAATGCATGACATATTACATGGGATCCATGAAAATAGGTTCAAGTTTTTATCTCAATATTTGAACAAAGATAAATTCTTCCTAGATTGTTAACTGTGTCATTATTTTTCACTTATCTCAAGTCTTCTATCACGGTTTCCATAATTGTATCTATAAGTTATGGCATGTGTTTTTTATCTATAAGTTATGTCATGTGTTTTTTTGTCCTATTTGAAGTCTAACTCTAGGATTTTTCACTTTTTTTCATATTCTTTCCACCAAAAATATTTTCTATTTTGATCCGCAAGCATGCACATAATTGATTATCTATCTAAGTGTTTGCATGAGTCACACAGTATCGTTAGAAAAGATAAATAAATATAATATATTGATGTATATAAATTTATTATAGAAAATAACAAAAAATAATATTCAAATTAAAATTATGATATAGAAATATTTGTTAGTTACTCCCGTTTCTATACAAAATAACAAAAAATAAAAATATTTCTTAATTACTCTCATTTATAAAAATAACGGTATTAATAGTAGACTTTTCTGATTTATATAAATGTTTATAACTTTTTCATGTTTATAAAAACAATTGTATCAATAATATATTTTTTCGCGTTTATAAAAATATTTGTAATTTATTGCTGTATCTTAAAATAATTGTATCAACTTTATATTTTTTTACGTTATTAAAAATATTTGTAACATATTCTCGTTTATAAAAATAAATGTATCAACAACTTTTCTCGTTTATAAAAATATGTGTAATTTATTTTCTTTTATAAAAATAATTATATCAACCGTAAATATTTTCTCATTTATAAAAACAAACAAAAAACATATTAATTGCTAGTTCATTAAAAGAATATTAATTTTAAAAAAAAACATTATAAATAAATCAAATTGATAAATACAATTCCAAATATGTATTGATTGTTACAGTCACATTCCAAATCCTGCGTTATACACTCATTCATCTTCTAAGTATAGTAAACAAAAATCTATCTCAATTACTTTTAAAATCTTTCATATTCCAAACATCCTGACCCAAACATTATGTTTTGTTCTAGCCAACTAAAACACGATCTTTTGGTATTTAGAATTCATTGCCATTTATAGGATATTATTATTTTTTCAAATCTCTTTTTTTTTTTGTTATACACGTTAATGGAAAGGTAAAAGACTAATGAATTTGGTTATTAATATAATAGGAAGTGATACACTATATTTAAAATTAAGAATTTTTTTTACTATTAAATATTATCAACACATTAAAACCCAATATTATTTTGATGTGGTATTTAATATTTTGGAACGTGTAAAATATATAATTTAGTTGTTTTGATATTACTACAATGCATTAACTTTTATAATATTTATGGCATATAATTATGAATGATAAATTTAAGTTATTATTAAGTTAATATGATAGATGTATAAGGAATAAAAAAAGTGGGACAACGCATTAAGTGGTCCAAATTATTAAGTTAATATGATAGATGTATAAGGAATAAAATAGTGGGACAACGCATTAAGTGGTCCTATTCCCAAAAGTTATAAATTTAATTTATTCCTCATTTTCTAATGCACTAGTGTGTATATATTCGTAGAGACATAATTTCTGAAATTAATTTTTTTTATAATTATTTGTAATTTATAAATAAAGTTATAATAATATTATAATTTGTTATTATTAGTATTATATAGAAAACCATTTTTTTTATCAATAATATTTTTTTTTTGCATTTATAAAAATATCTTTATTATTTAAAATTTTAATTTCTTTAACTTTATTCTTTTAATTTATTATAAAATAATTTTTTAAATTCTAAATTATAATATTAATTTGAAAAGAATAAAATTTGTTTTAATATTGTTGTAACTTGAAATGAAAAAAAACCAACAATTTTTCAATTGATTAATTGAGATTAAAATAAAATGTATTTGTTATACATATATTAGAGGAATGAAAAAATGTTGTAAAAATATTTATAAAAAAAATAAATTGGTCATATTAAAATAATAAATATTTAAAAAAAGTATAAAAGTTATAAAACCGTTCAATTCATCGAGGAACACATATACCCTTGAAGAGGATTTCCCTAAACTTGCTTATTCAGAAGCACGCTGGACTATTCACCTAGCAGAGGAAAGAGGAAAAATGGAAGGAGTTAGTAAAGAAAGAATATCTTATTTATTTCTCTCTAAAGTAATCAAATAAAGATAGTTTAATGTTGGCAAAATAATAATTATTGTTGCATTTAACATTAAAAAATATTATGGAAGAGTAAAAAAATTCTTCTCATATTCCGATATTGTCTACACTTTCTTTCTTGGTCTCACTGGCAATCCAATTTCAGTAACAATTATATGAAATAACACACTTTTCATATTTTATATATGGATAATGATGGTTTCAATAGTTTCATTCATGAAAATACTAGTACATTCAGGAATCTTAGAGAACTTAGTATATCTTCAATGCAAATGATCTCACATATACTATCCATCCAATAATTGGACACTTGACCAAATTTCATATCTATATCTTAAACAAGAAACTTTTGTTCAACCTGTCACTTTGGTAATCCAAATTATTATAAAAACTATAAAAGCATTGGCTAATCAACCGAACATAAACTATGAAATTCAGAAAGTTCCTTCAAGATTCAATTCAAAATGTTGGATAAATTAGAACTATTATCAACTTGTTATGTTAGCGGGACCTTTTAACAACATGGGGCTGGTGATGCACAAAATGCATAAAATTCTAAAAAGATTGAGTAAAAAATAAGGTTAAAAAGCATACAAATCTAAAATAAGGTTAAATTAGAATTGAATGACTTTGAAATTGTTTTTACATAAATAGTTACTCTAAGAAATGTTTAATGAGCCAAAACATATTTTATATGAGTTTTTTTTATAAAATTTGCTAATCAAGATAATCTTATTAATAAATTAATAATTAGCTAAAATGTCCCTAAGACACCATTTTTATAAATATATTCCTAAATTGAATAAACATAAAAACTAAAGCTCTAAAAAAATCCTCCAAATATGAAAACTATATATTAATATTTCTCACCTTTCAATGTTCATAATTTTTCATCCATCAGTTTTAAATTTTGTTTACTTTGCCTCATTCTTCCATTCAAATTTTGATGTATAATGAAGATAGAATCAATCCTCGAAAGAAAATAATACACATTTATTTAGAATTTCAAATATATCCAGGTGTCTATAAATGGACATTAAAAATATATTATAATCACTAACATGATTAAGAGCATTAAAAATATATCAATCAATATTTATCTTACACATTTTGTAATCAAAACGCACTGTGTCAAAAAATTGAAAATTACTGCTATGACAGTTGAAGAATGACAACACCATTAAAGTTAAAAAAAAAATACAAATGCTCTTTTTATCTGAAACAATTGTTTTATGCCAACTTCTATTTATATTTGATTTGTAGTCTCATATTGATGTGTTTGATTTGTTCATGATAGGTTGAATTTTTTGATAGGTGTATAACATTTTGACTATCACATTTAAAAATGATAATTCGACCTTGAAATTTTAGCTCTTTAGCAAAACCTTCAAGCCACAATGTTTTTTTTCCACAGCTTCATTGAGAGCAATATATTCTGCTTCTGTAGTTGATAAGGCTACAACCTTATGAAGTGTCGCTTTCCAACTAATTGATGTGCCAAACATAGTGAACACATATCCAGAAATAGATTTTCTAGAATCCATACAACCTGCATAATCAGTCGACATACCCTTCGATTATTGCTTTAATATCTTCACCACATGTTCCACCATAAATTAAGACTTTGTTCAGAAACTAATTTATGTACCTTAGTATCCACTTCAATGCTTGCCAGTGAGTCTTTCCAGGATTCACCATGTACCTGCTTACAAGATTTACTGCATATATACTATGTCGGATATAGTACAAACCATAACATATATAATACAGTGGGATAACTGACTTTTTGCATTTTATCGTAAATGTGCGGATAGCTAGAGTTGTCACCGACTTTTCTTTTATCCAATAAGTAAATGATGAAAAGAAAAGAAAAGACCTTCGAAATTTTGGAGTTTGGGGGGTAGATTATGAAAAGTGAATGTGTTAGTATCCTTTATATCTGTAGTTATCTACGGGCTCTTAATCGCTAGCTCACTTTGTTTTGAAAATGCTTTGTGTTGTGTGTTTGAAAATATTTTGAAAATGCCAATTGTAAGGTGAACCTTGTAATGATTCTCGTATCCGTCTTCGAGAATGTGTACAAAGTATTTTGTTTGAAAATATTTTGAAAGTGTTTTGTGTGAAATGTTTGTGAGCAAGCGATTAACAGCGGTCTACCTACTCAAGGTCTTTATTATTATTTTCCTCCTCATTTAGATAGTGTTATCCTACCAGTAGTTAGTAGGAAGCTCTATCATTGGATGTGAAGGGACGGACGTGGGTCATCGTATAGTCATCAAAGGAAACTGGTAAGGATGCTTTAGTAATTATCGTTAAGGGACTAGATCGTTTATCGAAGGCAACATCGAAAGGGTCATCGAGGGACTACGATCTTTGTTTTTGAGGGACTGTTCTAAAGCGTCCCCGCGTTCGAGGGACATGACTGTTTTTTCCGAAGGCAACAAGGGAGGTTACCTTAGAGGTGTGAGTGTGCAAGTGTGTTATGATTCAGTTATTTTAATCTTGCAATTAGGATTAACTATCGATTTGTTTTATCTTGCCATACATGACCTAATTACTAACAGTACCAGTAAAAAATAGGAAAGCGATAAATATTCAGAAAGTAAAAGTAGAAAATATAACTCTAGACTATTACATGACTTTGGGAGAAGTACAAAAATAATAACAGTGCGGAAAAGTAAACATGATTAGTATTACAAACTGTGAGCAATTACAATAAATCGTAAAAATCGCGAGAATAATAAACCACGCAACAATGAAAAATAGGAAAAAGGAAAGTGAAAGATTTTTTTGGAGATTTTTTGATAAAAAAAAGGTTTTAATGATGATTAATCCTAAAACCTAATTTATTTTAATTAATTATAAAATAATTGATCAATTAAATTAAAACCTAAAAATCTAATTTGATTGATTAAATAAAATAAAACTAAACCCTGATTTTGATTAGGGTTTGTAAAAGGTTTTAAGAAAAATTTAATTTGTTGAAAAAAGTTTTTGGTTAGGTGAATGTAGGGTTTGTAAGGTAATAGTGATAATAAAACAAGACTTTAAAAAATAATTACCAGAGCTGGGTGATGAATCCACGCCCTTTTCCCTTTATGCTGACACCACCGCGACAAGCGCACTTTGGTGTTAGAGAATGAAACAAAGCGCGTTTTGTAATATGCAAAACAGAAAAATATGAAAAAACTAAAAATGCCAAAAACAGGGATCGAACTCGTGCCCTTGCATAGTAAAGCCTTATCGTGTACGTTTTAACCACTATGGTGGTGATACATCCATTGTTTAAAATAAAACAAAATGTATATAATATAAAAACATTGCCTGAACCGGAGAGGCGTCGGAGCCCTAGCTCCGATCATCTTCTCTGGTAGCTTCTTTTCTTCAAACCTGCAAAACAATAAATATTAACAATCCAAGAATACCCTACCCCCATAAATCAAGACTTGCGGATTCAATGGGATAGTTATATTTGACTGAAACACAATGGTTTAGGAGTTATAGCCAGAACACATGGAATCGGTGCAATCATGGTGATGCACGATTCCGGCAGCATGGGGCACCTACGATGGTCCAGTCCGGCACTAATGAAATTCAGAAACGCATCAATATAGTTAGTTTGCAATGAAACACGAAAGAAACAAAAATATGAGATTTGAAAAAAAGATATAGAACAACCATGTATGCATGCAAGTTCTAGAGGTTTTTGATTACCGTGTTTGATCCATTCTTACTCTGTAGGATTGTTGGAAGTGAATGAGAAAGTTTGAACGCCTTGGGAATGGCTGCAAGCTAGGGTTTCAAGTTATCCTAGTTTGATAATTTTTGGTATTTTTTGGAGGTGATTTCTAGCATAATATTTCTTCGCTCAAGACATGCTTCTAGAGGTCCTCAATTGCCCTAGGATGACTAAGAATTGACTAGACAAATTCTCCTTCTAGGGCAATAAACCTCAAACTAGAGTTTCAATTTTAAGCAATATGTTTGAGTCCCAAGGATCCCAAATGTTATCCATTATCCTAATATGCCCTCAAGATCATCCATGCCAAGTTTCATGCCTTGAACAACAAGTTTGCTCAGTCAACTACTCAAATGCTTGGAAATCAACTATGCTAGGTCAGAAGTCAATTGTGGCCCAAATATAGTCAAACTTCAAGATTTTTGGTCAACATCAACATTTTGAAGTGATATGCATCATTTTATCAAGGGTTGATCATGATTCCTCAAGAAATTCTCCTAACTCATCAAAAGTCAAAAATGGCAAATTAGGGTTTCTATAGGAAAAGTCAATCAAACTTTGACCATGCATAACTTTCTCATACTTTATCAAATATTTTTCCACAAAAGCCTATTTTGAAGATAATCCAATTCCCTACAACTTCTCTTCATCCCTCAAGTTCAAGAAATCCACCATTGGAAAGATACAAGCTCATACATTATAGGTCCTTTCAAAAAGTCAACAAAAACACCTTTTAGGTCAAAGCTCCTTACATGAACATGGAAGATCCAATTGATATGAAACTAAAGAGGTTGTTTAGAGGACATTCTAAGCTCTCTAAAAAGTCCAAGAACACCCTATTAGAGTTAAAAATGATAGAGATAAGGATTGCACAAGTTGGGAAATTTTCAAGAAATGCATGAAATCTTAATTGGTTAAATTTGTATTTTTGAGCTATTGGGCCCAATTTTTAGAGTCCAAACGTGTTCATGATGCATCTAAGGATCTCTAAACATGTCCATGCATTTATTTGTTTTTTATTTTATTTATCTTGATTTTATTCAAATAAATTCAAAATAAATTAAATAAATATTAAATAAATGCAAGAATATGCAAGATATAGAATATGCAAATATTTTTTAAACCTAAGTGATCATGGCCAGCTATCAAAACCGTGTGGATTGAAAAAGGAAGTGGATCTCTTCTTTTGGAAATATTTGAATCAAAATCTTTATATTTTAAAATAGCATTGATCAAGTAGATTCTTGCTACAATTGTAACCCTAATGAGATGCACTACATAAGCACAACAAGTCCAAACCTAGAGAACATGCGCAGCAGCCACAAGAGAACCATTGCAAAGTGCCAAAATTTGAAGCAAATCGTGAAAGTCAAAAGCATTAGTTCCAACCTTTGTTGATCAAAACAAAGGAGCCAATCTTCCTCCTAAAGGTCCCAGGAAGCCATATCAACCTTCATCCACGACTGAAGCAGCCTGAAACTGGCCAACCAAGTCACAACCTTTTGGTAAATTTTTTGTATTTGAATATCTTAACACACACGATTTAAATGAATCCAAAGCATACATTTGTGTTCATATGATGTTAGAACAATGTTTGAATCTACTACCCTATAATTAAGTTTTGATGATAACAAAGTGAAAAGATATAGTATTTATAAAGTGTCATGAATGAACTATCTGCTGCCTAAAAATTATTATGTTCTGACTTGCAGATACGCTGATTGAAATAAGCAAGATCACATCTATTCAGCATCAGAACTTGATTTCAGACACCAGCATCAGAAGTTGCTACATCAGAATGTCAAAATCAGATGATCAACTCACGTACATGCTGAAGCCTGATGAACAAGACTGCGCCTAATACTCTAATACAGAAACACAATAGTTCATCAGCAGCGAAGCAGAATCAGAATGAGCCAAGCCAGAACTTGCATTAAATAAGCAACGGTACTGTGCATTGAAAGCTAATTAATTCCAACGGCCTCATTCCAGACAAGATCTGCTCAATAAGGAAAGCTTGTTATTAGCATTGAATCAAGAATATTGCATCCAACGTTCATCATCTCAATGCTATATAAACAAGGCCTTGAAGATTGAAATGGTTAATGCTCTCCAAATCTCTACACGCACAAAAGCTGAACCATAATCTTCGTTCTATTAGTTTTGCTAAACCATACACTCTGATATTCCATTACTGTTTAGCAATCTAGTTTCTAAGCTTCATTTTGTGTATACATCACAGTTGTGATACAGTTTTGTAGAAAACATCCACACACATAGTTTTATCTCTTTGTAAGAAAGTGTTACCTTGACAAACCGGGTTGTGGTTTGAATCAAGAAGGCTTTAGCAGTTGTTAAAGCAGTCTGTAATATTCAGTTGAATATAGTGGATTAAGACCTCGTTGGAGAGAGGCGAAATCACCTTGACGGGTGGACTGGAGTAGTTTGAGATCAAACGAACCAGGATAAAAATATCTTGTCAATTGCTTTAGATTTCAGTTTTACAATTCAACCCCCCCTTCTTGTGTTTTTCACCACTTCAATTGGCATCAGAGCGCCTGGTTCTGAGCTAAACCACTTAACCGTGTCAGTACAAGATCCAGCGTCAGAAAAACACAATGGCAGGAAACAATTCTCACATCAGCAATGACAACAATGAGGACAGAGACAGATTCAGTGGCAAACCTCCAGTCTTCGATGGAGAAAACTTTGATTCTTGGAAAGACAGAATTGAAAGCTTCTTTCTAGCACATGATGCTGATCTGTGGGATATGGTGACAGATGGATACACGCACCCTGTGAATGCAAGTGGTCAGAAGATTGATAGAAAAACAATGTCTGATCAACAAAAGCGTGACTTCAAGAATCACCACAAGGCCAGAACCATCCTCCTCAGTGCCATCTCCTATACTGAGTATGAAAAGATCTCCAACAGAGACACAACAAAAAATATCTTTGATTCTCTCAGAATGACGCATGAGGGCAACGTTCAGGTCAAAGAAACAAAAGCTCTGGCGCTCATTCAGAAGTATGAGGCGTTCAAAATGGAAGAATCTGAATCCATTGAAACTATGTTCTCTAGATTCCAGATTCTGGTAGCTGGTCTCAAAGTTCTGGACAAAGGATACTCTACTACTGACCATGTCAAGAAAATCATCAGAAGTTTACCCAAACAGTGGAGGCCTATGGTTACTGCTCTGAAGCTAGCTAAAGATCTCAACAAAATCACTCTGGAGGAACTTATCAGCTCCCTCAGAAGTCATGAGATAGAGCTAGAAGCTGATGAGCCTCAGAAGCAAGGTAAGCCTTTAGCATTAAAATCTAACAGAAAATTTGAGTCTAAAGTTTTGCAGGCAGTTGAAGAAACATCTGATGGATCCTCATCAGAAGAAGACGAACTTTCCCTTCTCTCCAGAAGAGTAAATCAACTGTGGAAGCAAAGACAAAGGAAGTTCAGGAATCCCAGAAGATCTGATCAGAACGAGTCTTCTTCCAGATACAGAAGGACAGATTCTTCCTCTTGATACAGAAGATCTGAAGGCTCCTCCAGTAGCAAGAAGCCAAACACCAAAGACATCATCTGCTATGAGTGCAATGAGCAAGGACACTACAAGAGTGACTGCCCAAAGCTTCAGAGGGAAAAGCCCAAAAAGAAGTTTGGAAGAGAGAAGAAGAAAAGTCTCATGGCCACATGGGATGACTCTGACTCGTCTGAAGCTGACTCAGAATCAGATGATGAAAGGGCAAACATAGCTCTCATGGCTAACATTTCAGAAGATAGTGAAGCCTTTGAATCAGACTCAGAATCAGACACTGAAGAGGTATTTCCTAACTTCGCTGTTAACTTTACAAAGGCTGAACTTGCTGAAAGCCTTAATGAGATTCTGGAACGTTATCAGCAGATTAGAGCTAAATTCAGAGACCTGAAAAGGAATCTTGAATCTGACTCTAATAAGTCTGAGAGTCTCAAATTGGAAAATTCTGAGCTGAGAAATAAGATTTCAAAATTAGAAAACACTTTACAAAACTCTCAAAAGGAACCAATTTCTGAAACTCCCAGCAACGCTGATGAGATCATCAAGGAGTATGATCACAGTTTCCAGAAGTTCCTAGCTAAAAGCATAGATAGAAGCAGAATGGCTTCAATGATCTATGGAGTTAGCAGAAACGGCAGGAAAGGAATAGGATACCAAGGTAAGGTTCCTACACCAAAGAATGTCATGGACTTAACCATTAAACACACTCCTCTAAATTCACACTTTGTGTATGGTCACACACATGATATCAAATATACTAGCAGTAAGCACTCTGTGAAACCAAAATTCAGCCAGAGTTTTGGTAAAACTAACAAATCAGGACCCAAGAAAATCTGGGTACCTAAGGATAAAATAATACATGTTGCAGATATCTTTAGCAGCAAATCAGAAACACCAGTCATGGTACCTGGACTCTGGCTGCTCACGACACATGACGGGAAGAAGGCATATGTTCCAAAGCCTGGAACTTAAGCCTGGAGGCCACGTTGGCTTTGGAGGCAATCAGAGGGGAAAGATAATTGGCTCTGGAACAGTAGGTAATGGAAATCTTCCCTCTATTAATAATGTTCTGCTAGTAGATGGATTGATGCATAATCTGTTATCCATAAGTCAATTAAGTGATAACGGTTATGATATAATCTTTAATCAAAAATCATGTAAAGCTGTTAGTCAGAAAGATGGGACTATCCTGTTTAATGGTAAGAGGAAAAACAACATTTACAAAATCAAACTTTCTGAACTAAAGAGTCAGAATGTAAAATGTCTTCTGTCTGTTAACAACGAGCAGTGGATCTGGCACAGAAGATTGGGGCATGTTAGTATGAGAAGAATATCTCAGATTAACAAACTCAATCTGGTCAGAGGACTTCCTAATTTGAAGTTCAATTCAGATGCTCTGTGTGAAGCATGTCAGAAAGGAAAATTTGCAAAACCTTCTTTTAAATCCAAAAATGTTGTTTCCACCTCTAAGCCATTAGAACTTCTGCACATTGACTTATTTGGACCAGTTAAAACTGCTTCAGTCAGTGGTAAGAAGTATGGGTTAGTAATCGTAGATGACTATAGCAGATGGACATGGGTAAAGTTCTTAAGATACAAGGACGAGTCACACTCTGTGTTTGTTACCTTCTGTAACCAAGTTCAGAATGAAAAAGATCTTAGAATCGTTAAAGTCAGAAGTGATCATGGTGGAGAATTTGAAAATAAAGATTTTGAGTCATTCTTTAATGACAGAGGCATTCTGCATGATTTCTCTTGTCCTAGAACTCCCCAACAAAATGGAGTTGTAGAACGAAAGAACAGAACATTGCAAGAAATGGCCAGAACCATGATCAATGAGACAAACGTTGCTAAGACTTTCTGGGCAGAGGCAATAAACACAGCGTGCTACATTCAGAATAGAATCTCAATAAGACCTATTCTGGAAAAGACTCCATATGAATTGTGGAAGAACAGAAAGCCCAACATTTCATATTTTCATCCATTTGGATGTACTTGCTTTATATTAAATACAAAGAATTATTTGAACAAGTTTGACTCTAAGGCACAGAAGTGTATTATGTTAGGATACTCTGAACGCTCAAGAGGGTACAGAGTATACAATACAGAAACACAGATTGTGGAAGAATCAATCAGTGTTCATTTTGATGATAAGCTTGACTCTGAAAAGTCAAAGCAGAATGAAATTTTTGCAGGTATAGAAATTGAATTTGCAGGTTCTGAAGACAAGTCATCAGAAGCTCTCAACACAGACATTCCTTCAACGTCTGAAAGGAGCACTGCTAGAAATCCTACAACAGCTGCTGATCAACCTCAGAAGAGATTACCCAGAAGCAAATTGGATCACCCAGAAGAGACTATCCTAGGAAGAAAGGAAGATCCAATCAGAACAAGAGCAAGCTTCAGAAACTCTGAAGAAACTCTTATGGGACTGGTGTCTCTGATTGAACCTTCTTCTATTGATGAAGCACTTCTGGATAATGACTGGATTCTGGCAATGCAAGAAGAGCTGAATCAATTCACCAGAAACGACGTATGGGATCTTGTTCCCAGACCAAAAGGATTCAACGTCATTGGAACAAGATGGGTGTTCAGAAACAAGCTAAATGAACAAGGTGAAGTCATCAGAAACAAGGCACGACTGGTTGCACAAGGTTATAGTCAGCAAGAGGGGATAGACTATACAGAAACCTTTTCCCCAGTCGCCAGGTTAGAATCTATCAGACTTTTAATTTCATTTGCTGTTAATAGAGGCATCACTCTGTATCAGATGGATGTCAAAAGTGCATTCTTAAATGGTTATATAGAAGAAGAAGTTTATGTTCACCAACCCTCAGGTTTTGAAAATACAAAACATCCAGAACATGTTTTCAAACTAAAGAAGTCACTGTATGGTCTGAAACAAGCTCCCAGAGCTTGGTATGAAAGGCTAAGTAACTTTCTGCTTGAAAATGAATTCACCAGAGGGAAAGTGGACACTACTCTATTCTGTAAAACAGTTAAGAGTGACATCTTAGTCTGTCAAATCTATGTTGATGATATCATTTTTGGTTCTACTAATCCTTCTCTTGGAAGAAAATTTGCTAAGTGTATGCAGGCAGAATTTGAGATGAGCCTCATGGGGGAACTGAAATTCTTTCTGGGAATTCAGATCAATCAAACTCCAGAAGGAACTTACATTCATCAGAGCAAATACATCAGAGATCTTCTGAAGAAATTTGACCTGTCAGAATGTAAGCCATCAAAGATTCCAATGCATCCCACGTGCATTCTGGAAAGAGAAGAGGTAAGCAAAAATGTAGAACAGAAAGTCTACAGAGGTATGATTGGTTCTCTCCTCTATCTGACTGCTTCAAGACCTGACATACTATTCAGTGTTTGTATCTGTGCTAGATTCCAATCAGATCCTAGAGAATCTCACTTAACAGCTGTTAAGCGAATTTTCAAGTATCTGAAAGGTACTACTAATCTGGGTTTGTTTTATAGAAAATCTAGTGATTACAGCTTAGTAGGCTACTGTGATGCTGATTTTGCTGGAGACAGAGTGGAACGTAAAAGTACTTCTGGAAGCTGCCAGTTTCTGGGAGAAAATCTGATCTCTTGGTCCAGCAAAAGGCAATCAACAATTGCTCTGTCAACAGCAGAAGCTGAGTACATAGCAGCAGCAGGATGTAGCACACAAATGCTCTGGATGAAAAGTCAGCTTGAAGACTTCCAGATTTTTGAGAGTAACATTCCTATACTTTGTGATAATACTTCTGCTATTTGCTTAAGTAAGAATCCTATTTTACATTCTAGAGCTAAGCATATAGAAATAAAACATCACTTCATTAGGGACTATATTCAGAAAGGTATTTTGAACTTAAAATTTATAGATACAGACCATCAATGGGCTGATATCTTTACTAAACCCCTTTCAGAAGATAGGTTTAATTTCATTCTGAAACATCTCAGCATGAAAGTGTGTCCAGAGTGAAAATGTTTTAATTCCATATATTTACTTTCAGAATGTAATTATTTTACTGTGAACTTCTGATCAATCTCCTTTTAGAAAGATAGAACATGCAGATTGTATCAGATGCAAGTCTAAAGATCTGAGAGTCTAATCTCAAAGACAGACGTGCTGATCACTACATCAAACAAGTGTCATCCAATCATCAGCATATCTCTGAAGCAGAACGCGTGCACGCTTCTGAGAAGGCAAAGCGCTGATTGGGTGCATTGAGACACATGTCTGGTAACCGTTTTTAAGTATCTTTCTCAAATCCCCCAAAATCAGCAAGCATTTAATGAAAAGTAATCATGCTTTTAAATGGCAATCATGATTTTTCTCTCTCTTAAAAACGTTTATCTTTTCAAAATAATTTTGAAAACTCTATTTAAGCACATTAATCTCTCATTCTTATTCTTTACGCTTTCTCACTATCACTCAAGCATTTTCTGCATATTTCTGAGTTCATCTCTTGCAAACTTTTTCTCAGTTCATTCTCAAAACCCTTTTTTAGTGTGAACATGGCATCCTCCAGTAGCGTTTCTGCAGGTAATCAGAAGAAAGCAACTTCTGAGCAATATCAAGTGCCACTCAGAACTCTCCTCACTCCGGTGAAGAACCTTGAAGTGCTCTCTGAGTTAATCATTGATTTTGAAAGCTTGAAGGAGAATGGTTTTGACCTAACTGAAGAAGTTAGGGCTCAAAAGTGGGAAAGGTATTTCGATAGGTTGGTTGGACCAACATTCCCAGCGCTGGTCAAGGAATTTTGGATTCACGCCAAGGTTTCAAAACACCTGGTCATCTCCTCTGTCATGGGGAAGAAGATTGTGATTTCTGAAGATCTCATTGCAAGGCTAATCGGTCAAAGTGGTGGTGGCGTCCGTTGTGTGGACATGGCTGAAAGATGTGCTGATATAGGTGTGGTAGCTAACAGGATTTTCACTCTTGGGATGCCCAGCAGCAAGATTAAAGATCTGAAGGATCACTGCAGAGTATGGGCTAAGATTATTCTGGGGTGCTTCAACCACAGGAAACCAACAAGTTCTCCTGATTACATAAATGTGGATCAGCAGTTTCTGATCTACTTTATTGATCAGAAGGTAAAGATCAATCTGGCTCACTTCCTGTTCAACCACCTCAGAACCAGTGTGAAAGAACCAAGAGGGACTGGATACCTTTTGGAAGGTTGATATCAGATATTCTGACAGAGAATAGACTGATTGAGCATCTGATAGAAGCTCAAGAGCTGAGCACTATTGAACCAACAATTGGGAAACCTCTGAACGCAAAGAATCTGAAAAAGATGAAGCTGATAGAGAATATTCAGAAGGAACCCAGAGCTACTTCCACTGCTGATATCTCAAGCAGAAGAGTGCCTCTGAGTGATTTTCCGGTATTTTCTGAAATGGAATCCAAACCAGAGATGTTTCTCAGGTACCCAGATGCGTACAAGGCAGATGATACAGATCCAAAGCTGAATATCAGAGATCTGTGTCAACCCCAACCAGAAGTGACTCTGAAGAAGACAAAGAAGAGGAAAGCGCCATCAGAAGGATCATCTCAGCAGACTCCAAAGAAAAGAGGTATTTCATCTGCTGCCCCTATTTCAAATTCTTTTACTATTCCAGCATCTATCCCTCCTCAAACCTCTCATAGAATATCAATTCCCATCCCTACCATTGATGAAACCATACAAGAAGAAGACCCTTCTGAGGCATTAAAGCTCAGAAGACCTAGAACCAAACACCCCAAACAACCAACAATTTCAACAACAACAGCACTTGACCAAGTGCTGTCTGATATTGAGCGTCAACATGCCTCTGCTCAACCAAACTCTGAACCACAAAATGTTCCTCCTCCACAACCAGAACAACAACAACAACCAGAACCAGAACCACAACAACAACCACTCTCAGAAGAACCTCTGATCCCTGAGCAATCAGAGATTCCACCTCCCTCTCCCCAACCAGAAATTAATCCACCTTCACCACAAACAGAGTTTCACCACCTTGAAACTCCTTCCCCTCATCAATCTGAACCTCATTCACCTCAACCATCACCGCTGGCAATTCAATTGCCATGTGGAACCACTGTTGTCATGCCCCAGTTACCATCCTCATCAGAATCAACACTTCCAAATACTCCCAAAACACCACCACTCCAATCGAAATATCTGACTCTGATACCCCTTCTCCAAAACAAACAGCCTCTCAGAAAACCTCTGAAAACCCCAGCAGGACTTTCATTGACTTAACCAGTCTTGACCGTCTTGCTGATCTAAAACACAAAATTGCCATCCCAAAACCAAAGCAACCAGATGTTGGCTCTGGTATTTTGAATTTTGAAACAGGTGTGCTGCAATGGATTGCTTCTTTGAAGCAAGTCTGTCCTGGGATGATTGACCCAGCTGCTTCTGATCAGCTCTGGTCACAGTTCAGACTTTGGGTACGTGCTGAAGCCCTCAAGTTGCAGGATATCAACTATGAGCAGGCACAACAAAATTTCAGCAAACTTCTGAATGAAGTTGGAAGTATGCTTCTGAAAGAGGACGTGCTCCCTCTGGACAGTGAACCCTGGTCTGAGAAACAGCAAGCTGCAAAGGTGCAACCATCAGAAGAAGACAAGACCATTCAGGCTGAAAGTCAAGCAGAAGATGTTGCTGAAAGTTCTGAGAAGCCTCCTCCTTCTGATGCTTCTCAAGCTGCCTTGGACAGGCAGACTTTGGAAGAACTAAGGCTGAATGACATACGTCTGCAGCAGCGGATGGATGAAAACGATCAGAAGATGAAAGAGAGAATGGATGTGCAGGACAGCAAGATTGACACTGTTGTCAGCATGGTGCATAAGCAGAATGAGACTTCTGAAAAGATTCAAGCCATGCTGGAGAGCCTGTTCACACGCTTGCCTCCTCAACCTTAATCTTTTTCATACATGACCTTTTTTTTGTTTTCCCTGATTTTCTGATGTACTGTTTGATTAAGTTTTGTAATATTTTCTTGTTTTGATTCTGAACTATATTAATATCATTAGTTTTTCTGATCTTAATTGTTTTAGCACATCACCAACACTTTTTGATTGCTGACAAAAAGGGGGAGAACAAGAATGATATTTAAATCAATAACAGCTAACTAGACAGAAGTTCTCAAACATTCTAACTTTATTACTTGAAATGTTTTTTCTGTTTTGTTTAAAGTCTACAGGCACAAGGAAGCTCCTGGACACTCTGAAGACTAGAAGCTCTGATCAATGTTGCTCTGATCAATATGAAGTTCTGATCGTCCTAATACTCTGATCCAAAGCAAAGCTCTGACTAGAAAAGCTCTGAAGCTCTGCTCTGACACAAAGCTTCTGATAAGTCAAAGACTCTGATAATCTGATGTTCAAAGAAAGAAAAAGATCTGATCCTGAAGAACACGTATAATCAAAGGGAAGTAATAAACTCAGGGGGAGTATTTCCTTACTCCTTATTCTTTTACTTCTTATTCTGATACATATTCCAGATACCTTTTCACGTTATTTTTATTTAAAATATCTAGTTTTTGTCATCATCAAAAAGGGGGAGATTGTTAGAACAATGTTTGAATCTACTACCCTATAATTAAGTTTTGATGATAACAAAGTGAAAAGATATAGTATTTATAAAGTGTCATGAATGAACTATCTGCTGCCTAAAAATTATTATGTTCTGACTTGCAGATACGCTGATTGAAATAAGCAAGATCACATATATTCAGCATCAGAACTTGATTTCAGACACCAGCATCAGAAGTTGCTACATCAGAACGTCAAAATCAGATGATCAACTCACGTACATGCTGAAGCCTGATGAACAAGACTGCGCCTAATACTCTGATATAGAAACACAATAGTTCATCAGCAGCGAAGCAGAATCAGAATGAGCCAAGCCAGAACTTGCATTAAATAAGCAACGGTACTGTGCATTGAAAGCTAATTAATTCCAACGGCCTCATTCCAGACAAGATCTGCTCAATAAGGAAAGCTTGTTATTAGCATTGAATCAAGAATATTGCATCCAACGTTCATCATCTCAATGCTATATAAACAAGGCCTTGAAGATTGAAATGGTTAATGCTCTCCAAATCTCTACGCGCACAAAAGCTGAACCATAATCTTCGTTCTATTAGTTTTGCTAAACCATACACTCTGATATTCCATTACTGTTTAGCAATCTAGTTTCTAAGCTTCATTTTGTGTATACATCACAGTTGTGATACAGTTTTGTAGAAAACATCCACACACATAGTTTTATCTCTTTGTAAGAAAGTGTTACCTTGACAAACCGGGTTGTGGTTTGAATCAAGAAGGCTTTAGCAGTTGTTAAAGCAGTCTGTAATATTCAGTTGAATATAGTGGATTAAGACCTCGTTGGAGAGAGGCGAAATCACCTTGACGGGTGGACTGGAGTAGTTTGAGATCAAACGAACCAGGATAAAAATATCTTGTCAATTGCTTTAGATTTCAGTTTTACAATTCAACCCCCCCTTCTTGTGTTTTTCACCACTTCATATGATTGTTTTGAATTGTTCTAACGTGCTACATGAAGAACTAGAAGCTTAGAATGTAGGTTGCCATGGTTAGGGCTTGGAAACGGACAATGCACGAACAGGATGATACAGGTCTCCTCAGGCAAAATGGCTATCACCATTAAACTCGTAGACCCTAAAATAAGGGGGATAGCCTGAATTTGGGGCTTTGATTCTGCGTATTTTTGCAGATCCAATTTTTGCTTGGCCGGAGAAGACGATCGGAGTGCAGCTCTAGCGTCGTTGACTTCTCTGACCCAGGCGAAGACCTTGCGTGGTAGTTTCATATGTTTTGATTGGTTTATTTAAATTTCAGTGGGACCGCATGTGCGCGCGTGTTTGATGACTCAGCCATTGCCTTGCTTTTATATTATAATTTTTTTGTTATTATAAACATGAATGAGCAGGCAGCGTAGTTGGCAAGGGATTGGATACATGAAGGAAGGGACCTGGGTTCGATCCCAGGTCCAGCGCTTTTCTATTTTCTTTATGTTTTCTGCAAATTCCAGTATGTTACATCCCCAGGCGCGCATCATGGGCTATCACAGCTGTACCATTGGATCATTCATCCTTCAGATCCAGCGCCCCTAGAAACGCTTCACCATGGTTGACCTCCCTAACATAGCCACACCAAATCACATGCAGGTTGTGGGCCACAAAATCCGGGCTTTGACAAATTTCAGCAGCCTACCCTCCAATTGGGTTTCACACCCCCCTCAGGCCCATTTCTCAATTTCTTTATTCTTTTATTTAGTTTATATTTTTTTAGTTTATTCTTTTTTAAATCCTAAAAATCAGAAAATCACAAAAAATAATAGACTTAGGTTTTTCTAATTTTTAAATTTAATTTTTGGTAAATAAATTAATTTGACGTAATTATTTTTGACTTATTTCATTAATTAAAATTAATTAGAGAATTAGGTTAAATTCCAAATTTTTTTTCATAAAATACAAAAAATATTTTTAATGAGCAATTAGATTTCTAGGGTTTCAAACATAGGCCAGTCTTAATTTTTTGCGCGCTATTATCTTTCCATACGATTATTTTTTATCATTTATGTAACTGCGTCCGGTTTGTAATAGTTAATTAGGGTTTTCAATTCTCGCATTTTACTTTTTCAGTCATCATTTATGTATCTACACCAAAGCCTTGTAATAGTGGTAGGACTTTATTTCTCGCTTTATATTGCTTATATGCTTGTATATAGATTGCTAGTAAATTAGGCGCGCATGAAAAGATTAAATCAATTAATCGTTAGGTCACTAACTTCAAAGATAAATATCTGAAAAAAGCACAGTTGCACACTTGCACCCTTAGGGTACTCCCCACTTTGGTTGCCTCAGAAAATAATGGTTATGTCCCTCGAACGTACAGATATCTTAGCAAAGAACCTCAGATTAAAAGTCATCATGAAGATCATGGTCCCTTAACGTCCCTCGAGTTGCCTACGAGAAATGATCTTGTCCCTCGATGTTGCCTATATGATGAAAGTCCCTTCGAAATGCCAAGGTATCCTTACATGTTGCCTTCAATGACCATAAACGTCCCTTTCGATAGTCCATCAATATCCGACGATAGGGCTACCTACTAACTAATAGTAGGATAGCATTATCTAAAGGGTATGAGGAAAAGAACATCCTTTTTCGAGTAGGTAGACAGTTCTTAAGTACTTGCTCAAATCTGAATTTTTCACGCTTACACACTTTCAAAACTTCTTTTTAAAAATGCTTTATCACACTCTTGAGGATTGATACAAGAGTTACCATAAAGCAAACAAAATCTTTCAAAGCACACAAACACGAAAACTGTTTTCAAAATGAGCAAGTACCTAAGAGCTCGTGGAAAACCACGGATGGAAAGGGTGCTAATAACTCCCCTTTCCATAATCTACCCCCTTACTCAAAAAATCTCGAAAAAAGTCTTTTTGTGTTCTTTTCACCCTTTCCTTTGTTGGATAAAAGAAAAGTCAGTGGAGACTCTTGATTACCGCGACATTTGCGAACAAAAAAACACAAACTAGTATTAAACGGTCGGTTCTTCCACCGTATCACAGAACTGGCGACTTTGTTGGGAAAGCTATTAAAGTGGGGTTTACCTTAGGGTCTAGATCATTTCTAAACTATTTTCTTTGTCTGTTTGATTGCTTTATTTTTAAAGGTATTGTTTGGGTTGCTATAGATCCTACACCTGGATATGGGGAAACCTTTTAGGTAAGTAGCAATAGATCGTGGAAATTATCCGGGGTATACCAACACGGTTGAAGTGATGGCTACGTTGATGCAACACTTTGGTTGGTACCGGTAGCCCTTGAGTTAATCAAGGAGAATACAGGGCCGCTGCGTGGTGTCATGAAGCGTCAACTAACTTTAGAACCTTAATTGAACAACTTGGCTATTAGGATGTAGTGAGATAACCATCTTTGGTGTATTCCCAAAGTCGGTTGATACTCGATACTACACTCATTGAGGTTTGACTCTCGAGTTTTGTTTGGTTGCAAGTTAGTTTCCTATCAAACGAAACTTGTGGGAAAGATTAGTGATATTGAGATCCCTTAGAACTCGGTTACTATTTATAGGACAAGTTGAACCAATCAAAACTTCAAGAGGGTATTTCCTTAAAACCCATGCAAGCCTTAAACCTAAATTTTTATGTGATTTGCTTGTGCTTGCTATATTTGTGATTTCTTAGCATAATCATGACATCATAACATGGCATATCATACTAACTATTTCAAGGATTTTCTAGGGCTTATCTTTGTTTTATTTTGTAGGACATGACATCCGCTCGCAGGAACACTATCCAAGTCAACCTTGTGAAAGTACCTCCTCAACTCAAGGAATTAGCATCAAGTATTCCTGAAGGCTCTCCCTTCACTGAAAAACATGGTTGACTTCTCAACTTGGTCCCTTTAACCCCTGATGAAGAAATGCTAAAGGTGCTCTTTCAGTTCTTTGACCCGTTGCACCAATGCTTCACTTTTCCTGATTACCAGTTAGTGCCTACTATGGAGGAGTTTTCTCAGTTATTAGGGATACCTATCCTTGATCAGTTACCATTCAACAGTATGGAAAGAGACCCAAATCCCAAAGAGATTTCTCAAGCTCTGTCTTTACAACGGTCTGATGTAGTGGAAAATTGGGAAACTAGAAGAAGTGTCCAAGGATTTCCAGCTAAGTTCCTATTTGAGAAAGCTCACTACTTTTGGGATACCCTGGATTTATAAGCTTTTGAAGAAGTGTTGGCCCTTCTCATCTATGGTATGGTACTATTCCCTAACATGGACCACCTCGTAGATGTGAATGCAGTTAAGGTTTTTCTATCTCATAATCCGGTGCCTACTTTACTTGGGGATATTCTACACTCTCTACATACTCGCACTCTAAAGAGAATAGAGACCCTTCTGTGTTGCACTCCTCTATTGGCTAGGTGGTTTATTTCGCACCTACCCTGGTCTGTTTTGAGAAATGAGCAGGGTATGAGATGGTCTCATAGGTTGATGTCCCTTACACATTCATATATTTATTGGTGTTCTCGGTCCTTAGAGAGTGTCACTATCATTGATCGCTGTGGATAATTCCCTAATGTCCATCTCTTAGGAATTAGGGGAGGAATCACTTATAATCCTTGTTTGGCATTGCGACAATTTGGTTATGCTAGAAGGGATGGTCCTCACGACACACTCGTCCAAGGAATCACATTTGACTATGAGAATGATGTTCAGGGTTATCGTAAGAGGTTCATTCGAGCTTGGGGCATGATAACCAGAGTTGATAGCAAGACATTGGGGCACAAGAATTCCACCCCTCTTGAGCCTTACCTAAAATGGGTGTGAGCTAGTTCTCAATGTCTTATGATGCCTTACCCCACCATCTTACCTGTGATTATGGAGCCAATTGCTAAGGGAGACACTTCTTACATCGTTCTTCATCCTGACATGCCAACTGATTTTGAGGAGCTACGGAAATCCTAGATCCAACTCATAGAAGAACGGGATACCTCTGAAACTCAATTCTACGCTAGCGAGAAGAAGGTTTTAGAGCTCACCAGGTTACTTCACGAGGAGAAGAGTATAAATTCTTACATTTCACCAAAGAGGATGCGCCTGTGGGAAGCTTGAGTCTTTCTTTGCTTGAAGAGTTTATATTTTTGGCTTTGTTACTTCCCTTGTAAGCCCAAGAGGCATCATGGTCACCGATAAAACTTCTTAATGCAATTAACATTTGCTCTCTTTCTATTTAAGCAATTTTAAGTCTTAGAAATCCTTGAAAACATCGCATACATATATCATACATATCATTACATAAGCAGGTTTCAAAGCCGGTCTCTCATGTCCTTGCTGTTTATTTCAGCAATGGCTCTCAAACAAGACAAACGAGATCTCCAAACTCAAGAGGCTTGGTTCATGGAAATGTTCCTAAACCTATCCAAGGGGCAGGAATAATTGAAAACACTCCTCAATGGGAACTTGACCAAGAAACATCCTGACAACCACAAGGATGACCAGTTGGAACAACTGCAAGCTGAAATGGAAAGGATGAGAATCCAGATGAGTAGTCAGATGGCCCTTATCCAAATTTTCGCTCGGGAACAAGAAGAATTGAGGATTCTCATCAGCAAGATTCTTCATGATAGATACGACAGTCTGGGGCAAACTGCTAGAGCTTGGAGCCTAATCAAGGATCAATCTCTCTTGGCAGATAGGGAATTGGGTGACTTGTTCATACAGGGGCATGTTGAAAATAAACTCAGGAGCAGTGACATTCAAAGGACTGCATCTTCAAGTACTCAGAAGAGACCATACAATGAGAAGAAAGAGTCTAATACCGTGTACGACTAGAAGGACCGCAATAAGAGTAATCTCAACCAATCTGTAGGGGTTATGCAGACTTCTATTCTCGCACCGATACAATCACAATGGGGTAATCAACAAAGGCAAGACAAGCCCAAAAGGCAATTCACAAAAATTAACATGTCCTTGGCTCAGGTATTGCAACACATGTTGAAGATGGAGTTGATTATGTTAAGGGATCCTCATCCAAACCCCAAGACTTCTTCCCCTAACTACAATCCTGATGCAATATGCGCCTACCATTCTGATAGTCCTGGACATGATACGAATGACTGTTGGGCATTGAAAAATAATATTCAGGACTTGATTAATGAAGGAGTGCTAGAGTTCACACAAGATGGCCAAACTGAATTCTTCTGCCGTCCCTTAAAGACACACCATCTGAAGTGACAAGTTCAGACAAAGAGGCTTTTTGTTCATTAGAATTTTCAATTTGTATTTTTCTTTTGATTATTCGAACATTTATTCATATCAAACCTTGTTATTTCATCAATACATTGCACATGTTTGTCTTGAATTAATTTGTTTTCACTATGATTGAACTGCTTTCTTGCTTCCCTTTTATGATATTCAACTTTTGATTAAAAGCTCAAAGCCTTTAGAGGGAGAATGATGAAAACGATACCACAATCTCTACAATATGCTTTTGAACAGACCCTGCTAACGAGGTACAAACATTGTTTCAAATCCTAAACAGTGGAGTTATAAGGAAGATAATCCCTAGTCAACCCCTTTGAGCCAAAGAAGTAGGAGTTTTTCTTTTCACACAAATTAAAACCCTTAATCATAACCTGGGGCAGGGTAGCTGTTGTACCCCAAAATTTGCCCTCCCATATTTTTCAAGAAATTGCCAAGTCAAGCTGCAAAGTTCCCCAAGGGTTGCACAGTGCAAAGGTCTCCTATACAGTCAAAACTAGGGTTTGTGTTCTGATCAAGAAAATGAAGTTTTCAAAGGCCCAACCAAGTCTCATATGCCTATAAAGATGGTCAAGTATCCTCATATCAAGTTTCAAGGCATTCAACACAAAATTGCACAGTCAAAAACCCTAATTGCACTACAGTCAACTGTAGGGGCAAAATGGTCATTTGACAATCAAAAGTTCAAATTTTTGGTCAACATGTCATTTTGAAGCCACAAACATCATTTGATCAATGCTTGATCATGATTCTCAAAATTTGGCTCAGAAATCATCAAATTGCAAAAGTTTCCTTATTTGGACAGCTGAAAAAGTCAACTGAAATTGACCAGGGCATAACTTTCACATGGATTATCATAAAAATTCCATCCAAAGCTCATTTTGAAGATAAAGACATTTCCTACAACTCATCTTCATACTTCAAGTCCAAGAAATGCTCTCACAAAAAGTTATCAATTTCAACATTATAGGTCATTTTCAAAAGTCAACAAAAAGGGACTTTAAGTCAAAGGCCATAACTTGAGATTGGTAAATCCAAATGACATGGGACCAAAGACATTGGTTAGAGGACTCAAAGACCTTTCCAAAATGTCCAAGAACATGAGAAAAGCTCAAGAATTGAGCAAGTTATGCCTTGTGGAAGTTGGGAAATTTTTGGATATTTTGAAAAGTCAACTTTGATCCAAATGACCTAAAATTGCTAATGGGCCCATTTTTCTTCCATGATTCATCATTCTAAGCATGTGCACGACCACTGGGCCCAAAGGGAAGTATTTTCTCATTTTTTTATTTATTTATTTGAATTATTATTCATATTAATTCATTTAAATCATTTAAATATATGGAAAATATCTAACATGACCTAACCAATCTTTTTATACATGTTTTGGACTCAATATTTCGTGCTTAGCTAAATGTGGAAAGATTTGGAGTGATTGGATCCTAATTGACACAAAGAACACATGGAAAAAGATATGAAAAGATCCTTAAAATCAAATTTTCAAAAACCATTAATTCATTGGATTTGTTCTACTTTTGTTAACCTAATGCACTCACTATATATGCTTGATCATAAACCTAATCATGATAGACACAAAGCTGCGCTCAAGGGCCATTAACAAACTTGGAATTTTTGTCAAAAAAAAAGCAATTCTGAAATCATTGTTAGAGGTCGATTCAAGGCATAAAAACCATTCCATTAGCTTCCTTGAAGGCTCCTGAACGTCTTCTAATCCATAACACTCATCAAAGCTCCAAGAACTGGTATATTGAACCGAAACTGCATCAAGAAAATTCCACGATCGTGCATCATGATTTAAGCATTATTTGTGAAATTTATTCATTGATTCATGTTCATTATGATGTTTTGATGCTAACCAACATATTCAATTGCATTTTTGTGCGCTATATACGATTATGCCATGTTTGACTTTTAGGGTTTTCAGAGTTTTGAATTGGGGTTTTTCACCCAAGGAAAAATTAAGGCTTGTGACCACCACCATTCAATTCAGCGCATGGAGATGAAGAAGAACCACCCATCGCGCTGAATTTATGTGCCAAGGAGAGCTAATCGCTATTTTCTTTAAAGCCCTCTAAACCCACGCGTGGAAAACCGTTGCATATTGCTTTTGTGTTTCAGGAAAATCCAACAACATGAAGAAGATGGAGTCGTGGCAACAAGTGATTGGCTTGTTCAAAAATTCGCGCGCGTTTCCAAGCGTTGACCCACTTTCTTTTTATAATATTTGTTAACTATTATATATTAAATGTGATTCAGATGGCTTAGTGGCACAGGTGTTGATTGGTGATGCTAGTGACCTGGGTTCGAACCCCAGGTCTTGACATTCTTCATATTATTTTGCGTTCAATGATTCTGTGCAGGCTCAACATTGAAAACCATCATATTCCCTCTTAATCAAGCCAGCCACGTGTTTAGCCTCAGTAATCCAAGGGTGCAAAATTGATGAACACCATAAACTTAAGTCAACGCTTCAGCATACTAATTGGAAAGGTCAAATGGACTCAGATTATTGGGCCAAATTACTCAAGATTATACCTCTTAATTTGGGACTGATACCCCCCCTGGTTTGCAATTTTCTAATTTTTCTTATATTTTATTATTATGTTGTTTTCTTTATTGTTTTAATTTAATTAATTATTGTTACAAAATACAAAAAATGCCTAAAAATCAGAAAAGACAAAAAATGTAATAAATAATTTTTATTTCTAATATTTTCATAAATAAATGCATGTAAATAAATTTAGTTTAAATTAGGGTTTGCAATATTAATTCTTTTCATAAAAAATCTAAAAAAATATAGAATTAGGTTTAATGTTTTTATTCCTTTTTATTCCTTTCTCACAATAATATTATTTATTTATTTATTTTTATAGTTAAATTGTACATAAAAAATTTAGGTTTAATTTAGGTTAAATTTTAATGTTTTCTTAACAACTTAAAAACCATTAGAATTAGGGTTAGTTAATTTTAATTAATTCTTTTTTCCATTAAATCTTAAAAAACATAAAAATACCAAAAACATTTTCTTTTAATTTTAATTTTAATTCCTCATTAATTTAATTTTGCAAAAGGGTCCAACGCCCTCGTTTCGATAATTCTTTTATTTCGCATATTTATTTTATTTCGCTCAAATAATTATGTATCTCTCCCGAAGCCTTGTAAAAATTACTTCTCGCACTTTTAGTTCTTTTAATTCTTTACTTTTCTGTCAAATCGGGTCCGGTTTAATTTTGGCGATGTGGACCCGCGCCATTTGTAATAGCTTTAGATTTACTTTTCCCGCAAATATTTTAACTGTTAAACAAAGCATGAAATAATGAATGGCCATAATAAAAACAAGCGTAGATAACCCATGACATGACAAGACAAATGCAAATGAAAACGACACACAAATCGCACACACCACCCCTGGGGTACGCCTCACTGTTGCCTTGCCTCGAAAGGTGGTCGTCGAGTAGAGGATGTCTTAGTAAGTCCTCATGATCCGGGAACCTGGCATGAGGGTAGCTTCTAAGGTGTCTTCCTATTGCTCTGGTGATCACCATGTCCCAAACCTCGAATTGACCCGAACACCTCCAACGGTGGTGCTACCTACCTCTCAATGGTGGGATGGCACTACTTTAAAGGACATTTACACAGACGAATTCCTTAGGGTAGGTAGACGACTCTAGATACTTGCTCTAATTTCAAAACAAATCAAAAACACTTTTCACACCGACACCTTTTCAAAAAGCTTTCGAAAGCAATTTTTCAAACACTCTTGAGGACCGATACAAGAGTCGAACTGGAATTTTTAAAGAAACTTTTTAAAACCCACAGTTGAAAAGCAAACAAACCAATTTTGAAAACACAAGTGAGCAAGTATCTAAGAGCCCATGGATAACCATGGATAGAAAGGGTGCTAACACCTTCCCTTTCTATAACCTACCTCCCGAACCGAGAGCAATCTCTTTAAGGAATTTTTCTGTGCTTTTGTCCTTTCCATTTGGAGAAAATAAAAGACGGTGGCGACTCTTGCTTCCGCGACATTTCGCGAACCAGCGTTAAACAGTCAGTTCCAGATCCACCGATCACAGAACTGGCGACTCTGCTGGGGACCAAACTTAAAGTGAGGTGTACCTTAGGGTTAGTTCATAACTGTGTTTTCAATTGTATTGACTTGTCTGCTTTAAATTGTGGGTTGCATGGGAGTTACATAGATCCTAACCCGGATCTGGGGATACCCTGTTTAGGTAGCATAAGCTGTGAGGGACCTGTCCGGCGTAGACCGACACGGGTGAAGCAATGGCTACGTTGGTGTGGCACCTTGGTCTGTACCGATATCCCTTGTGTTGCAACGAGGAGAATATGGGTCTTCTAAGGAGTCATTAAGCACCAACAACCTTAGAACCTTAAATGACACAACTTGGCCATTAGAACAGTAGCAGCATGCTACGCCCATTGAGGCTAAACTCTCGCGATGGTTCTGGCTGCAAGAAAAGATTGCGATGCTAGAGTTATGACCGATTGAGGGTAGTCAATGATATTGGGATCCTCTAAGAACCCGGTTACTTTGATAGGACAGGTATGAACCAACAAACTGAAAGAGGGTAGTACCTAGACCTCATGCTGGCCTAAACTTTAGGGGCTTGCCTTGTGTGACTTGTGTGCCTTACCATGTTTGCCTTTGTATCTGTATGTGGTGTGCTTTATCATAACATCATAGCATCATGAGCATTGCATGCATCCTGCATAAGGACTGACCATTTCAAAGACAAGAGGGTTTCATCTTTGCTCTGTTTTGTAGGACATCATGATGCCTGTGCGAAGGAATACTATCCGGTTCAACTTTGTTCATTCACCTGAGTTGTTTGATGAGTTGGTTAACAGAATTCCAAATACCACTTCCTTCATTCAGAGGCATGGCTCCCTTCTCAGTTTAGTCACTGCAAAGCGGGATCAACAGTTGATGAGTGTTCTGACCCAGTTCTATGACCCTCTGTACCAGTGCTTCACCTTTCAAGACTTCCAGTTGGTCCCTACCCTGGAAGAGTTCTCTGATTTGCTTGGTATCCCTATCTTGGATCAGACTCCCTTTACCGGTTGGGAAAAGACCCTCAGGCTTGAGGATGTTGCTGCAGCTCTTCCTTTGACCCATCAAGAGGTAACAGACAACTGGGTAACTAGAAGCGGAGTTAAGGGTTTCTTGGCCAAGTTTCTAATTGGTAAAGCTAACAGTTTCTGGAATGACCTGGACTTTAGGGCATATGAAGACATCTTGGCTCTCCTAATCTATGGGTTAGTCCTGTTTCCTAATCCTGACAATTTCATCAATGTCACTGCCATAAGGATCTTTATGTCTCAGAATCCTGTGCCCACTCTCTTGGGTGACATCTTGCAACAACTTCATGCCCGTACTACCCGAAGACGAGGAACCCTATGGTGTTGTATCCCTTTGTTGGCGAGGTGGTTTATTTCGCACCTCCCTAAGTTCGTACTGAAGAATCAAGAAGGAAGAGCTTGGGCTCATAGGTTAATGTCTCTCACTGATAAAGACATCATTTGGACTTGCAGAGGTTTGGATGAGATAGCTATTATTGATCGATGCGGGGAGTATCCTAATGTTCCTCTGATTGGTACCCAAGGAGGGATCTCTTACAATCCATGTCTAGCACTCCGTCAGTTTGGAAGAGCAAGAAGAGCAGGCCCCCATGAGATGTTGGTGCCTCACATCAGTTTTGAATTTCAAGTGGATAGTGACGAGCTGCATCGTAGGTTCATCAAGTCTTGGGACAAAGTTCATAAAGCTGACCCACAAGAGTTAGGGCCAAAGACTTCTTTACCTATGGAAGCCTACTACAATTGGGTCCGCATCCGTGCTCAGAAGTTAGGTATGCCGTATGAAGCTGTCAGACCCGTCATTCTTGAGTGTCCTGATAAAGATGGTGTTCCTCCAACTGTCCTTCCTCCTCAGATACCTACTGATTATGAGACATTGAAGAGATCTTGGTCGCAACTTCGAGAAGAGCGGGATTCTTACCGGGAAAAGTTCAACGAGCAGGAATTAAAGATCCAGAAGTTGACAAAACAGTTGGAGAATGAGAGAGCTCTGAATGCCTACATCCGTACTGAGAAGAGGAGACCATGGGATCAATAAGGAGCTCCAGATGTGCTTTTACAGTTTTATTTCCTTTCCAGTATTTCCTTTCATGTAACGCCTAAGGGCAACTTGTTGAATAATTTCAGTTGCAAAGTTGAATCTAATGAAGTGTGTTCTTTTTTGTTTACAAAGTTGATTCCAGATTGTCTTTGAAAACATAAATCATACGCATTTCATACATCATGTGCATAGCAGGTTTTTCCCCTTTTCAGGTTGCTTATAGTTCTTCGCTGTTTATTTCAGCATCATGAATACCGACTCTGCATCAACTAAGACATCAATCAAGGCTCTTCAGGCGCAGAATGCGCAGTTTCAAGAATTAATCAAGGGTCTGGCTCAAGGCCAAGAAGAACTGAAGGCTATGCTCCTGAAGAAGGAGAAGAAGAAGAAGAGAAGAACTGTTCTGTTCAACTCAGGCCGAAGGTTTGGCAATACTCTGCAGCATGAAGAGGCTGGTTCTTCTGTTGGCAAGGGTCCTTCTCAGGCAGAAGCAAGGGTTCCTACTCCAGTAGTCTCTGACAACGAGACTGATTTTGATGAAGAGCAGTACCCTCCTGCAGACGACAAATATAAGCAACTGGAAGACAGATTGAAAGCTATGGAGGTTCAACAGGTACCTGGGCTGGATTTCGGAGATCTGGGTTTGTCAACTGGTGTGATCATCCCTCACAAATTCAAAGCACCATCCTTCTCCAAATATGACGGGGCATCTTGTCCCAAGCTGCATCTAAGGTCCTATGTTCGGAAAATTCAGCCGTACTCTACGGATAAGAATCTATGGATCCACTTCTTCCAGGAGAGTCTTTCAGGGACTCATCTCGAATGGTTCTATCAGCTGGATGGGACCAAAGTTCGTAACTGGGAGGAGTTGGCTACTGATTTCTACAAGCAGTATCAATATAATGCCGACCTTGCCCCCACACGTACCCAACTCCAGGGTATGTCGTTAGGTGCAAGCGAAGGTTTTAAGGAGTACGCTCAGAAGTGGAGAGACCTGGCTGGCAGGGTGCAGCCACCGTTGACTGATCGGGAGTTGGTGGACATGTTCTTGGGGACCCTATCTGGGCCGTTTTTCAACCATCTCATTGGGAATTCTTCTGCTGGGTTCACTGATTTGATCTTGACTGGAGAGAGGATTGAAGCTGGGTTAAAATCTGGAAAAATTCCGAAGGGTGCATCATCCAGTTCTGAGAAGAAACCCTTCAAGAAGGAGTCTAGTGCCGTATATGGTTCCAGGAAATCAGAGAGACATGAGCACCGCCAATCTGTCAGTGCGGTAATGATTGCTAAGCCCGCTGCCGCTCCCCGGCCAAACAATCTTCAGAAGGTTGAAAGACCCCGGAGGGAGTTTACCCGATTGAACATGACTTTATCACAGATCCTGCCACAGTTGCTCTCAACCAATTTAGTGACTGTCAGGGAGGCGCCGAAGTTTCCAAATACTGCATCTCCCAAGTACAATCCGAATGCTCGTTGTGCCTACCATTCAGATAGCCCGGGGCACTCTACTGATGACTGTTGGGCGTTAAAAAATAAGGTGCAAGACCTTATCGACGCAAAGGAGATACAGTTCGAAGCGCCTGCGAAGCCGAACGTAGTTACTGCCCCTATGCCTCAACATGGGGTAAATGCTGTTGATGAAGACGTTTATGCTGTTTCTGTGGATGATCTAGCCACTCCTCTAAAGATTGTCAAGAAGAACCTACTGCAGGCCGGTTTATTTCCGGGTTGTAGTGAGGGTTGCCTGTTCTGTGCTGTGTCCCCATCTGGTTGTCCCTTGCTAAAGTTAGGCATCCAAAGCTTAATGGATAGCAAGGAGATTCTATTCAAGAAGTCTGTTGTTCGGTTGGTTCCAGTGGAAGAAGTTTCTGTGGTGACTATCCTCAATAATCCGATCCCGGCTCTCCCGAAGAAACCCGTCCAAATCATGACCGTTGCGCCTGTTATTATCACTGTTCCAGGGCCCCTGCCCTATGTATCTGACAAAGCTGTCCCCTGGCATTATGGGGCAGATGTATATGTAAACGGGATTAAACAAGAGTTCAACGCTGCCGCCAACATTTGTGACATTACTGGCCCAGCCAAGGTTACCCGCAGTGGCAGGCTCTTCTCGCCTGACATTGCACCGCCTGCTTCCCGAAGACCACTTCTCATAACCCCTGCAAGTGTACCTGTTCCTGCTGCTGATCCAATTGTTTCTCCTGCTGCCGAGTCATCTAATGCTCGGGGCAAAGGAGTTGAAGTTGAGCCTGCCCAGATGGAGGCACCTGTACCGATAACTGCTGAGGCCTCCCAACAAGAGATGGAGGAGATTCTAAAAATTATAAAGAAGAGCGATTTTAATGTTGTGGAACAGCTGGGGCACACGCCCTCCAAGATCTCCATGCTCTCTTTATTGCTGTGCTCCGAGGCCCATGCTAAGGCCCTAATCTCATTCCTCAAAACGGCCCATGTGCCACATGAAACCTCAGCAGTCCAGTTCACTGATTGCGTAGCAAATCTGACAGCAGACAATGGCTTGGGTTTCTCGGATGCTGACTTGACCGCAAAGGGAAGAGACCATAATGATGCTCTGCATGTCTCTATTGAATGCAGGGGCACCACCTTGGCACATGTGTTGGTGGATACTGGGTCATCTTTGAATGTGCTACCCAAGAAGGCTTTGGACCGTCTAGATTGTGAAGGACTAGAATTAAAACCCAGCAACATCATCGTCAGGGCCTTTGATGGGTCAAAGAGGATGGTTCATGGAGAGGTTGACATTCCGATTCGTGTGGGCTCTCAGGTGTTCGACTCCACTTTTTATGTGATGGATATCCGTCCATCTTACTCTTGTCTATTGGGTCGACCTTGGATACATAAGGCTGGGGCAGTGACCTCTACCTTGCATCAGAAGCTGAAGTACCCCGTCAGAGGGAAGATCGTCACTGTGCAAGGAGAGGAGGAATATATGGTGAGCCACCTGAACTCCTTCAGGTACATTGAGATGGATGGGGAGTTTATTGAAACCCCCTTTCAGCATTTCGAGGAGGTGTTTCCAATTGCAGCAGAAACAGCAACAGAAGAAAGTGGTCCTTTGAAGATGGCTTCCCTGAAGGATGCCCGGGCTGTGGTTCAGAAGGGTGAATGTGCCGACTGGGGCAGACTTCCAGACTTTACTCAGAAGACTGATAAACTTGGGCTGGGTTTTACCACAGAAGGTCAGAAAGCTATGAGGAAAGCGAAGATTGGAAGACCTCTGGTATTTATTAAAAGTTCAGGAGTGAATGCTGTTGGGGAAGACCATGAAGTGGACGAAGCTGAATTCAACAGCTGGATCTATCCGACGACCAAAGGCGGATTGAACAACTGGATTGCTAAGGATCACACTCCTGTTACCTTTGTGACGCAGTAATAAATTTCTTTGTTTCGTTATTTTGTAATAAACAATGATAAACTCTATGGCCCAGTGTCTTACCCGAGGCACCGTGGTTCTATTTGTGAGGGCATACAAACTGTCATTTCATATATCATGAATGAAAATCTTGGACGTATTTTTCGCATTGCAAATATTGTGCTCCTTTTCTGTCTTTCTTTCCTTTACATATATTTCAAAACAGCTGTATTTACACACACACTCACTCATACAGGTTTCAATCCACTCTGGATCTCACTGATAACAACTCTGCTACTGCCAATTATGACTTCGAAAATCCGATCAACTTAGCCGAAGACGAAGGTGAAGATGATTGCGAAGTGCCTGGCGAGCTTGCAAGACTGTTACTTCAGGAAGAGAGGGCAATTCAACCCCATGAAGAGCCAGTGGTAACAATAAACTTGGGTACGGAGGCAGACAGGAAAGAGGTAAAGATTGGTGCCAACCTAGAGCTCAGCGTGAAGCAACGGTTAACCAAGATGCTGCATGATTATATGGAGATCTTTGCCTGGTCCTACGAAGACATGCCCGGGTTGGATACCGATATTGTGGTCCATCATTTGCCAACTAAGGAAGACTGCCCTCCAGTCAAGCAAAAGGTCCGTCGGATGCGTCCAGAGATGTCTGAGAAGATTAAAGCCGAGGTCATGAAACAGTTTGACGCGGGGTTCCTTGCAGTAACTTCTTACCCTCAGTGGGTTGCTAATGTGGTGCCGGTACCTAAGAAGGATGGAAAGGTCATAATGTGTGTCGATTACAGGGATCTGAACAGGGCCAGCCCCAAAAATGACTTCCCCTTACCTCACATTGATGTCCTTGTTGATAATACAACTCAGCACAAGGTATTCTCTTTCATGGATGGCTTTTCAGGTTACAATCAGATCAAGATGGCACCTGAAGACATGGAAAAGACTACATTTGTCACTCAGTGGGGCACCTTCTGTTACAAGGTCATGCCGTTCGGGTTGAAGAACGCTGGGGCAACCTACCAACGTGCCATGGTTGCCTTATTTCATGATATGATCCATCATGAGATAGAAGTGTATGTGGACGACATGATCGCGAGGTCCCAGACTGAGGAAGAGCACTTAGATCATCTGCAGAAGTTGTTTGACCGATTAAAACTATACAAGCTGAGATTGAACCCGAACAAGTGCACCTTCGGGGTAAGATCTGGGAAGTTGCTAGGCTTCGTGGTCAGTGATAAAGGTATTCAAGTGGACCCTGCTAAGGTCAAAGCTATTCAAGAGATGCCAGTTCCTAAGACAGAAAAGGAAGTCAGAGGCTTCTTAGGACGCCTGAATTACATTGCTCGATTCATCTCACATCTGACTGCTACTTGTGAGCCAATCTTCAAGCTGCTGAAGAAAGATCAGGTAGTACGTTGGAACGATGAATGTCAGGCTGCTTTTGACAAAATCAAAGAGTATCTCCAAGAACCACCTATCCTTATGCCACCGGTTGAAGGGAGACCTCTGATACTATACCTGACAGTGCTCGACAACTCAATGGGGTGTGTGCAGGGGCAGCATGACGAGTCTGGCCGAAAAGAACATGCCATTTATTACCTTAGCAAAAAGTTTACCGACTGTGAGACCCGATACTCACTGCTTGAGAAAACTTGCTGCGCTTTGGTATGGGCTGCTCGCCGGCTGAGACAGTATATGCTGACTCACGCTACCTTGTTAATCTCAAAGATGGATCCTATAAAGTACATATTCGAAAAGCCTGCTCTGTCTGGGAGAATTGCAAGATGGCAAATGATCTTGACGGAATACGACATTCAATATACAACCCAGAAAGCCATCAAGGGAAGTGTATTGGCAGACCACTTAGCACATCAAGCTGTAGATGATTATCAGTCCATGAACTTCGAGTTTCCGGATGAAAGCATCATGATTGTGACTGATTGTGAAGTACCTGGACCGGATGAAGGACCTGAACCAGGATCCCGATGGTCTATGCACTTTGACGGAGCTTCCAACGCTTTAGGAAATGGTATCGGCGCCATAATCATATCTCCTCAAGGTACTCATACTCCACTCACTGCCCGGCTGTGTTTCAACTGTACCAACAACATGGCGGAGTATGAGGCGTGCATCATGGGTCTTCAAGCTGCGATCGACCTAAGGATCAAGTTTCTGAGTGTCTTCGGAGACTCCGCTCTTGTGATCAATCAGATCAAAGGAGAGTGGGATACGAAACATCCGAATCTGATTCCTTACAAAGAATGTGTGTTGACCCTGATTCCCCACTTCACAGAGATAACCTTTGAGCACTTTCCAAGAGAAGAGAATCAGTTAGCGGACGCGTTAGCTACAATGTCTTCTATGTTCAAGGTCAAATGGGATAATGAGGCTCCCCGGATCATCATCTGGAAACTGGACGAACCGGCATACTGTTGTAATCTCGAAACTGAATTGGTGACTGAGAAGCCTTGGTACCACGAAGTGAAGAGATATCTAGAAGCTCAGGAATACCCTGAAGGTGCATCTGTCAATGATAAGAAATTCCTGAGAAGGTTCGCAGCCAAGTTCTTCCTTAGCAACGGCATCTTGTACAAGCGAAACCATGATTCAATCTTGCTGCGTTGCGTGGATAAGACTGAAGCAGAAAGAATCATGGAAGAGCTGCATGAAGGGACCTTTGGTACGCATTCCAGTGGACATACAATGGCAAAGAAGATCCTACGGGCAGGATACTACTGGTCCACAATGGAAGCTGACTGCTACCAACATTCCAGGACATGCCATAAATGCCAGATTTATGCAGACAAGGTGCATGTTCCTCCGGTTCCCCTGAATGTTCTGACTGCGCCTTGGCCGTTTGCAATGTGGGGCATAGACATGATCGGCGAGATTAAACCTACGACATCCAATGGACATCGCTTCATCCTAGTGGCGATTGATTATTTTACGAAGTGGGTTGAAGCAGCATCCTATGCCACTGTAACGAAGACTATTGTAGCACGGTTCATTCGGCATAACCTGATCTGTCGATATGGCGTCCCTGAGCGAATTATTACAGACAACGGTACCAATCTAAACAATAAGATGATCGCTGAGCTCTGCGAACAGTTCAAGATACAGCACCACAATTCTTCTCCTTACAGACCAAAGATGAATGGGGTTGTAGAAGCAGCAAATAAGAACATCAAGAAAATCGTGCAGAAGATGACGGTGACGTACAAAGATTGGCACGAGATGTTACCGTTCGCTCTGCATGGGTACCGTACCTCAGCTAGGACGTCAACCGGGGCAACTCCTTTCTCTCTGGTTTATGGCATGGAGGCAGTCCTGCCGATTGAAGTACAAATTCCCTCTCTCCGGATAATGAAGGATGCAAATCTGAACGAAGATGATTGGATCCAGACACGACTTGATCAACTCAACCTCATTGATGAAAATAGACTTACTGCTATCTGCCATGGTCAGACGTATCAGAAACGGATGATCAGGGCATTTAACAAAAAGGTCAGACCACAGGAATATCAAGTTGGGGATCTGGTAATCAAGAGAATCATCCTTCCTCAGAGTTATCCAAGGGGCAAATGGACCCCTACGTACGAAGGGCCATTTGTGGTTAAGCATGTGTTCTCAGGAGGAGCAATGATATTAACCAATATGGATGGTGACGACCTTCCTCACCCCGCCAATGCAGACATAGTAAAAAAATACTACGCATGAAAAAGGACCCGCTAGGCTGACATGCCTAGGCAAAAGTTAGGGCTTCCCGTCGAACCAAAAGGGTTCGGGCAAAATGAAGGGATGAAATGAAAAAAATCTGTACACCCGGCAAGTCGAAAACCTGAAAAGGCGGCTTGGGCAAAAATGGGTATCCCGGTGGACTGAAAACCCGAAAGGGCAGTCCAGGCAAAAATTAGGGATAAAAGCGTAATACTATGTCTCATTGGATCACGTTGCGTCCAGAATCCGGTATCTACATCAAGTTCAGACGACATCGATCAGTCAGCTTCACCTTCAACCAAGGTCATCAAGTGATGAGACGCTCGGAGTTATAAAGACAATAGCAGAGTTGAAACCCAATGGGATCATTCATATTTCACACAGCTGTTTTATTTTCCTTTGTACAAAATTTGTATAAACTCTTTTGTTCGGCGGCGTTCTCTTACTAGGACGTCAGCCTCTTGTATACAAAACGCCTATTTTCAGGCCAATCAATACAAATATATTTTCAGTTAAACGTGCCAAGTGTTTTTCTTTTTCTGTTTTGTTTTGCGAAGAACGTCCAAGGTTCAATTTGTGATATATGCATTGACAATAGTTTGCTAACTCATAAATATTTGCATACGAAACAAAGGAGTTAATTGCAGGTGACACTAGAAACAGGGGCAATAGAGATTTGTATGAGCAGTCCAATTGTTCTATCCTCCAAGGTACCAAGGTAGGTTCGGCTAAAGAACACGACCAAGTACATATTAAATCCCCAGAGAGTGGTTCAGCAAGTCAGTGCATTCTCTCCAAGCAGAATTATCAAATCTCAAGGAAATTGGGTTTCCTCCAGCAGATCCCAACACTCCCCAGCAGTATACATATATTCTTAACAAGCATCCCCGGCAGTCTTGGTCTAAAGATTGTTCCCCGGCGGTATATCAATAATCAAAGGAATCACTTCCCCGACATAGTATCAAAACTCCCCAGAAGAGTCCAATCCAGTTTCCCCAGGAAAATTGGAATTCATCTCCCCAAGCAGTAAGCTTATCCCCAGTAAATTCTGGAAGCTTATCCCCTCGCAGAACACGAACGCGGCGTCCGGCTTGATTTAAAGAGTTATTTCCTTAACAGGATATAACTGGGTTATCCTCAGCCAAAAGCCACGGAAAGAGCGTCATCGACAAAGTCTTCCTATCCCCAGCAAACTATTATCAACACTCGGCAAGGCATCCCTCTTCCCACAGAGTATTGCTTCCCAGCATGGTCGCTAGAGTATCTTTTTCTCCCCGCAGAATCCTCCATTTGCCAAGTTTATTTCGCAACGGAGTCATCTTCTCCTACCGGTATTCTTGCAGTTATCATCCCCAGCGGAAGCAAAATCTATTCTTCAACATCAGCCCAGGATATGACTTCCCGGCACCCGTCAAGGATTTACTTTCCTAGACAAAAGCATACATAAAACATCACATACATCATTATAGCATGCATAGACGCATCATATCATACGAATCTCATTTATGTTGAGAACATCATTGCTTGATCCATATCATGCATTGCATATGACTGACTTTTACCTTTCAGGAAAGATGCAGTTTAAATTCTCAATCACATTTCAAGACCTAGACCGGTTCAGTTAAATCGACCCTAAGATTTTCCTGATGCTTATCCAGTCAAAGGCCTTCTCTGGTTCAGTCAGATCGACCCTAAGATCTCCCTGATGCTTATCCAGTTGAAGATATTCCAAGACCTTGTCCGGTTCAGTTAAATCGACCCTAAGATTTTCCTGATTCTTATCCAGTCAAAGGCCTCCTCTGGTTCAGTCAGATCGACCCTAAGATCTCCCTGATGCTTATCCAGTTGAAGATATTCCAAGACCTTGTCCGGTTCAGTTAAATCGACCCTAAGATTTTCCTGATTCTTATCCAGTCAAAGGCCTTCTCTGGTTCAGTCAGATCGACCCTAAGATCTCCCTGATTCTTATCCCAGTAGAAGACACCCAAGATTTTTCTCAACGAGCGTTGTTGGAGTTAAAGTCACCCAAGGTTCTCTTACCGTTCATGCTAAGGCAGTAACCATCCCTGGTTCATTCATCGCCGTTTGAAGCTCCAGACTCAGCTCCTGTAACCAGTCAGGACACGTCTATACCAAGCATCTGAAAACCAGCTCCTGCAACGTGTCAGGTACTCATTTGTTCTTTTGCAGGTATGCAGGTTCTCTCTAAGGAATCTCCTACGCGATCAACATCCGGATGGCATCTATAAGCCCATCATCCCATCCAACAATCTCCAAATGGCATCTATAAGCCCATTCCCCCCATCACACTGCTAACATGTGAGCGCAAATTTCTGGGCACTCTAGTGTCCAATCATCTTCTACCTTCGGATTACGAAAGGCACGTCAGCCAATCTGCATCCTCAGGTCTAAGAAGATTGAACATGGGCAACTGTTGTACCCCAAAATTTGCCCTCCCATATTTTTCAAGAAATTGCCAAGTCAAGCTGCAAAGTTCCCCAAGGGTTGCACAGTGCAAAGGTCTCCTATACAGTCAAAACTAGGGTTTGTGTTCTGATCAAGAAAATGAAGTTTTCAAAGGCCCAACCAAGTCTCATATGCCTATAAAGATGGTCAAGTATCCTCATATCAAGTTTCAAGGCATTCAGCACAAAATTGCACAGTCAAAAACCCTAATTGCACTACAGTCAACTGTAGGGGCAAAATGGTCATTTGACAATCAAAAGTTCAAATTTTTGGTCAACATGTCATTTTGAAGCCACAAACATCATTTGATCAATGCTTGATCATGATTCTCAAAATTTGGCTCAGAAATCATCAAATTGCAAAAGTTTCCTTATTTGGACAGTTGAAAAAGTCAACTGAAATTGACCAGGGCATAACTTTCACATGGATTATCAGAAAAATTCCATCCAAAGCTCATTTTGAAGAGAAAGACATTTCCTACAACTCATCTTCATACTTCAAGTCCAAGAAATGCTCTCACAAAAAGTTATCAATTTCAACATTATAGGTCATTTTCAAAAGTCAACAAAAAGGGACTTTAAGTCAAAGGCCATAACTTGAGATTGGTAAATCCAAATGACATGGGACCAAAGACATTGGTTAGAGGACTCAAAGACCTTTCCAAAATGTCCAAGAACATGAGAAAAGCTCAAGAATTGAGCAAGTTATGCCTTGTGGAAGTTGGGAAATTTTTGGATATTTTGAAAAGTCAACTTTGATCCAAATGACCTAAAATTGCTAATGGGCCCATTTTTCTTCCATGATTCATCATTCTAAGCATGTGCACGACCACTGGGCCCAAAGGGAAGTATTTTCTCATTTTTTTATTTATTTATTTGAATTATTATTCATATTAATTCATTTAAATCATTTAAATATATGGAAAATATCTAACATGACCTAACCAATCTTTTTATACATGTTTTGGACTCAATATTTCGTGCTTAGCTAAATGTGGAAAGATTTGGAGTGATTGGATCCTAATTGACACAAAGAACACATGGAAAAAGATATGAAAAGATCCTTAAAATCAAATTTTCAAAAACCATTAATTCATTGGATTTGTTCTACTTTTGTTAACCTAATGCACTCACTATATATGCTTGATCATAAACCTAATCATGATAGACACAAAGCTGCGCTCAAGGGCCATTAACAAACTTGGAATTTTTGTAAAAAAAAAAGCAATTCTGAAATCATTGTTAGAGGTCGATTCAAGGCATAAAAACCATTCCATTAGCTTCCTTGAAGGCTCCTGAACGTCTTCTAATCCATAACACTCATCAAAGCTCCAAGAACTGGTATATTGAACCGAAACTGCATCAAGAAAATTCCACGATCGTGCATCATGATTTAAGCATTATTTGTGAAATTTATTCATTGATTCATGTTCATTATGATGTTTTGATGCTAACCAACATATTCAATTGCATTTTTGTGCGCTATATACGATTATGCCATGTTTGACTTTTAGGGTTTTCAGAGTTTTGAATTGGGGTTTTTCACCCAAGGAAAAATTAAGGCTTGTGACCACCACCATTCAATTCAGCGCATGGAGATGAAGAAGAACCACCCATCGCGCTGAATTTATGTGCCAAGGAGAGCTAATCGCTATTTTCTTTAAAGCCCTCTAAACCCACGCGTGGAAAACCGTTGCATATTGCTTTTGTGTTTCAGGAAAATCCAACAACATGAAGAAGATGGAGTCGTGGCAACAAGTGATTGGCTTGTTCAAAAATTCGCGCGCGTTTCCAAGCGTTGACCCACTTTCTTTTTATAATATTTGTTAACTATTATATATTAAATGTGATTCAGATGGCTTAGTGGCACAGGTGTTGATTGGTGATGCTAGTGACCTGGGTTCGAACCCCAGGTCTTGACATTCTTCATATTATTTTGCGTTCAATGATTCTGTGCAGGCTCAACATTGAAAACCATCATATTCCCTCTTAATCAAGCCAGCCACGTGTTTAGCCTCAGTAATCCAAGGGTGCAAAATTGATGAACACCATAAACTTAAGTCAACGCTTCAGCATACTAATTGGAAAGGTCAAATGGACTCAGATTATTGGGCCAAATTACTCAAGATTATACCTCCTAATTTGGGACTGATACCCCCCCTGGTTTGCAATTTTCTAATTTTTCTTATATTTTATTATTATGTTGTTTTCTTTATTGTTTTAATTTAATTAATTATTGTTACAAAATACAAAAAATGGCTAAAAATCAGAAAAGACAAAAAATGTAATAAATAATTTTTATTTCTAATATTTTCATAAATAAATGCATGTAAATAAATTTAGTTTAAATTAGGGTTTGCAATATTAATTCTTTTCATAAAAAATCTAAAAAAATATAGAATTAGGTTTAATGTTTTTATTCCTTTTTATTCCTTTCTCACAATAATATTATTTATTTATTTATTTTTATAGTTAAATTGTACATAAAAAATTTAGGTTTAATTTAGGTTAAATTTTAATGTTTTCTTAACAACTTAAAAACCATTAGAATTAGGGTTAGTTAATTTTAATTAATTCTTTTTTCCATTAAATCTTAAAAAACATAAAAATACCAAAAACATTTTCTTTTAATTTTAATTTTAATTCCTCATTAATTTAATTTTGCAAAAGGGTCCAACACCCTCGTTTCGATAATTCTTTTATTTCGCATATTTATTTTATTTCGCTCAAATAATTATGTATCTCTCCCGAAGCCTTGTAAAAATTACTTCTCGCACTTTTAGTTCTTTTAATTCTTTACTTTTCTGTCAAATCGGGTCCGGTTTAATTTTGGCGATGTGGACCCGCGCCATTTGTAATAGCTTTAGATTTACTTTTCCCGCAAATATTTTAAATGTTAAACAAAGCATGAAAGAATGAATGGCCATAATAAAAACAAGCGTAGATAACCCATGACATGACAAGACAAATGCAAATGAAAACGACACACGAATCGCACACACCACCCCTAGGGTACGCCTCACTGTTGCCTTGCCTCGAAAGGTGGTCGTCGAGTAGAGGATGTCTTAGTAAGTCCTCATGATCCGGGAACCTGGCATGAGGGTAGCTTCTAAGGTGTCTTCCTATTGCTCTGGTGATCACCATGTCCCAAACCTCGAATTGACCCGAACACCTCCAACGGTGGTGCTACCTACCTCTCAATGGTGGGATGGCACTACTTTAAAGGACATTTACACAGACGAATTCCTTAGGGTAGGTAGACGACTCTAGATACTTGCTCTAATTTCGAAACAAATCAAAAACACTTTTCACACCGACACCTTTTCAAAAAGCTTTCGAAAGCAATTTTTCAAACACTCTTGAGGACCGATACAAGAGTCGAACTGGAATTTTTAAAGAAACTTTTTAAAACCCACAGTTGAAAAGCAAACAAACCAATTTTGAAAACACAAGTGAGCAAGTATCTAAGAGCCCATGGATAACCATGGATTGAAAGGGTGCTAACACCTTCCCTTTCTATAACCTACCTCCCGAACCGAGAGCAATCTCTTTAAGGAATTTTTCTGTGCTTTTGTCCTTTCCATTTGGAGAAAATAAAAGACGGTGGCGACTCTTGCTTCTGCGACATTTCGCGAACCAGCGTTAAACAGTCAGTTCCAGATCCACCGATCACAGTAGCTTTCTCAATTAATTCAGATGCGCATTCAGTCGCAATATTCCACTTCATACATAATGAATGGCATCAAAGAGATCCTTCCAAATCAGAAGATGGTGATGGTTCCGCGTAATCATTACAACCGGCAGTCATTATCTCTCAAAATAAAAGCCTGCTAAGTCAAAACCTATGAAGGAGACTTAAGAAAAAACTGGGATATCCCGCTGACACTCGGCTCTAGATTGGCACCTATCTTGATTTCCTTTTTGTCATCCTCAGTTCCCAAGTTGATTGTATCCAACTGCTCTTCATGAGGCAGAATAACCCTTTCCTCTTGTTGTAGAAGTCTAGCCAATTCCCCTGACACCTCACAATCTTCCTCACCTTCGTATTCGGCTTGGTAGATCAGATCTTCAGAGTCACTGAAGGCTATAGCAGTATCGTTACCCATGGGATCCAGAATGGAAGAGTACCTGCATTTGTGAGTGTGGGTGTGTGTAAGGGTATAGCCACCTTTAAACAAATAAAATGTAAAAAGAAAGACAATGAACACAAAAGTTTATAAGAAAAATGTCCATGATTCATTGAAATGACATATGAAAATGAAATAAGAACCCTTACAAGTGGACCATTGTGCCTCGGGTAAGACACAAGGTTGAAAAAGTACGAATTGTTTGTGAATTATTACAGATCCAACAAAAATGGAAAAGATAAATTACTGCGGTATGAAAGTAATCGGAATAAAGTCTTTTGCTTCCCAGTTGCACAGTCCTCCGCTGACAGTAGGAAATATCCAATCTTCCAGGCTGCCCTCTTCTTCACTGTCCTCTAGCGCATTAACCCCTTGGTGGCTGATCTTCACAGGTGGCCCTCCGGCACGGGCGCGGCGTACGGCCTTCTGATCAGTTGAGGTGAACCCCAAGCCAAACTTGTCTGATTTGTAGGGAAAGTCTGGAAGCTGCCCCCAGATTGTGCTTCCTACCTCTTCAACCACTACTTTTGCATCCTTGAGAGATGACATCTGAGGCAGAGGTCTGGTAATCGTGGGTACAAAGGACACTTTCTTGGTCGCCGCTATCTCCTGAGCTACCTCTTCAAAATGCTGGAAAGGAGTTTCGATGAATTCGCCATCCAATTCTACATAACGGAAAAAATTCAGATGACTGATCATGTATTCCTCTTCGCCATGAACAATTATGATTTCCCCCTGGACAGGGTACTTGAGCATTTGATGCAAAGTAGAAGTGACAGCTCCAGCATGGTGGATCCAAGGTCTTCCCAACAGGAAAGAATAAGAAGGACGAATGTCCATCACATAGAATATGGAGTTGAAGGTTTCAGTTCCCACCTTAATCGGGATGTCCACCTCCCCGTGGACCATCCTTTTAGAACCATCAAAGGCTCTGACAATTATATTGCTGGGTTTCAGGGTTAAGCCTTCACAATCAAGTCTATCCAAGGCTTACTTCGGCAAGACGTTCAAAGACGAACCAGTGTCTACCAGTACGTGTGCTAGGGTTGTCCCTCTGCATTCCACCGAGACATGTAAAGCATCATTATGTTTTCTCCCTTTCGAAGTTAAATCTGCATCGGAGAATCCTAGACCATTGTCGACTGTTAAACTAGCCACACATTCCTGGAACTGATCAGCGGAGGTTTCTTGTGGCACGTGGGCCATCTTCAAAAATCTTATCAGAGCCTTAGCATGAGCTTCTGAACAAAGCAACAGGGACAACATAGAGATCTTTGAGGGGGTTTGCCCCAGCTGTTCCACCATATCATAATCGATTTTCTTGATTATTTTCAAAATTTCCTCCATTTCTTTTTGAGAGGTTTCAGGGATGATCAACGGCTGAGCCCTCGTCCTGACGGGCTCTTCTTGGATCCCTTTCCCTCGAACATCAGTAGCAGCAGAGGGGATAACCACGGGGGTTGTAACTTCTTCTAGGATTGGTGTACTTGCAGATATGTTTACCGGTGTAGAGATAACCTTAGGAGCAGCTGAGGGTCCAAAAATTGCCTTTGGAGGGGAAATCTCTGGAGAAAATATTCTTCCACTACGGGTAACTTTGCTTGTTCCGGAAATGTTACTGATGTCGGAATTGTCTTCTTCAAAACTCTCTTCCTCGGCAGTCTGTTCAATCTATTTGACACCATGGTAGTAGATTTCTCCACCACAGTTCCATGGTACTGATTTGTCGGATTTGTACGGGATTGGCTCGGGCATGGTTATCTTCAAAGGTGCAGCCTTCGGAGCGGATGTAATCCTAACAGGTCTTTTAGGGACGTTGGAAGGATTGGCGGATATGGTTATTATTGAAACATCGTTAACAAGAGTTGATAAAACAGGAGTCTTCTCAAATAGGATTTCTTGGTTATCAATTAGGCGTTGGATGCCTATCTTCAATAATGGACAGTGGGTTAATGAGGATGAACAAAGGTGACAATCTTCTTCATAACCTGGGAAAACCCCAGCCTTCAACAAATTAAACTTGATTATAGGGAGCGGAGTTATCTAATCATCTACAGTAGCAACAAATAGATCCTCCTCAACAGCATGGGCGTTGTGGTCGTGCCTTGGCATTGGAGCAGAGATAACATTGGGTTTTTCAGGTGCGTCGAATTCAACTTTTTTAGCATCTATCAGATCCTGAATTTTATTCTTCAGGGCCCAACAATTGTCAGTGTCGTGCCCTGGGCTCTCCGAATGGTAAGCGCACCTGGCGTTCGGATGGTAGTACAGAGAAGCAGTATTCGGATTCTTCGGGGCCTCTTTCAGACTTGCTAGATTTAACTTCAAGAGATGGGGTAGAACTTGGGCAGGAGTCATGTTTATCCCGGTGAATTGCCTAACTGGCCTTTCCACCCTAGTTTGATTGGTTCTCGGTTGACTGGTTCTGGACTGATCAGATGCAGACTTCTGAATCATAACGGCCCCCACCGCTGGCCGGCGCTTAACTCTTCCTTGACCCCTATGAGAGTAGACAACTGATACTTCCTTCTTTCCCGTGAAAGGTTTTCTGATGGCAGCAGAAGTAGATGCATCTTTTTGAATTTTTCCGCTTTTTATACCGGTCTCCACTCTTTCTCCGGTTAGAATCAATTCAGTGAACCCATCAGACGAACTTCCAATCAGGTGATTGAAGAAAGGACCTGACAGGGTACCCAGGAACATGTCTACTAGCTCCCTATCAGATAGGGGTGGTTGCACCCTTCCGGCTAAATCCCTCCACTTTTGGGCGTAGTCTTTGAATCCCTCGTTGGACACCATGGCCATACTCTAGAGTTGAGTACGGGTTGGTGCCAAGTCGGTGTTGTATTGATACTGTTTATAGAAGGCGGCTGCCAAGTCTTCCCAATTATGCACATCAGACCTCTCCAACTGGTAGAACCAATCAAGCTGCATTCCTGTCAAACTGTCCTGGAAAAAGTGGACCCACAAATTTTTGTCAGCAGAATGCGGTTGAATTTTCCTGACATAAGATCGTAGGTGCATCTTGGGACAAGACACCCCATCGTACTTGGAAAATAGAGGTACTTTAAACTTAGGCGGGATTGTAATTCCGGATACCATCCCCAACTCCTCAAAGTCTAGCCCAGGTACTCTATGTATCTCCATAGCAGCTAGACGCTCTTCTAAATTTTTGTATTTGTCATCAGCCGGGGGTACTATTGTTCGGAGTAGTCCTCTTCCTCTTCTTCTTCTGCTTCAGAATCAGATGGTACTGCCGTCTCTTTACCTTTTCTTTCCCCCTCTTCAGATGTTGATGGGAATTCCAAGGTCCGTCTAGCTTGTCCTTCAAATCTTCTGCCCATGATAACCATACCGACTCGCTTCTTCTTCTTTTTCTCTTTCTCTTTCTCTAGCATAGTCTTCAATTCTTCTTGCCCTTTTGTCAGAGCCATGAGCATTTGTTGAAACTGGGCATTTTGCGCCTGAAGATCTTTCACAGTCTGTTCAACATCCATCTCACTGAAATAAATAGTAGAAGGATAAGGCGACCTGTTATGAGAAACCTGTATGATGTTATGATGAATGAAGATGCAATATGCAAATGATTTCAAGGAAATTTAGAAGATTTAAATTTGTTTAAACCAAAAAGAACACATGTCATATTAAATAAAACCAAGTTTGAATACATCATGCTTCCTCGGTCTTACAAAGAAAGAAACAAAATACAGCAAAAACTCCTAAGACAAAAAGACCGAACGCATCCTTTTTGGAGCAATGTAGGTGTTTAGATTCTTCTCTTCATGAAGCAGTTTGGTGAGCTCCAGAACCTTCTTCTCACTGGCGTAGTACTAGGTTTCAAAGGTGTCTCGCTCTTCCTTCAACTGAATCCAAGCTTTCTGCAGGTCTTCGAGAGAGGTAGGCATGTCAGGATGAAGAACGGTGTATGGGACGTCTCCTTCAATAACATGCTCAATGATGACATGAAGGATGGAAGGGTAAGGCATTAAGAGACTCTGGGCACGAGCCCGTACCCACTTAAGGTAAGGCTTGAGAGGGATAGCGTTTTTATGTCCCAAAGTCCTATTGTCCACTTTGTTCACCATTCCCCAAGCACGTGTAAACCTTTGGTGGTAACCTTGGTCTTCTTTGTCGTAGTCGAAAACCAGACCTTAGACGAGCATCTCATGAGGGCCGTCTCTTCGGGCATACCTAAACTGCCGAAGAGCTAAACACGGGTTGTAGGTGATACCTCCCCTAATACCTAGCAGAGGTACGTTAGGGAACTCCCCACAGCGGTCAATGATAGAGATATCTTCCAAATATCTTGAGCACCAACGGATATCAGAGTGAGTGAGAGACATCATCCTTTGGGACCAAGTCAATCTTTGCTCGTTCTTCAATGCCGACTGAGGCAGGTGTAAAGTGAACCACTTAGCGAGTAGGGGTATACAACACAAAAGGGTACCTCTTTTCTTCATGGTACGGGTACGAAGGCAATGCAAGATATCTCCTAGCAAGGTGGGTATAGGATTGCGAGAGAGAAAGACTTTGATGTCATTAACGTCTATGAACTGGTCCGAATTAGGAAACAGAACCAAACCATAAATGAGGAGAGCTAACAAGTCTTCGAAAGCTTGGAAATCCATGTCATCCCAGAATGAACGAGCTTTTTCCAACAGAAACTTAGCTAAAAATCCTTTAACCCCACTTCTTGTCTCCCAATTGGCTGTGACGTCGGCCCTCTTCACATGTAAAGCTTCGGCGATGACTTCAGGTTTTGAATCCCTTCTAGACCGGTGAACGATATCTGATTAAGCATGGGCACCCCTAAGAGTTCCAATGTAGGTACCAACTGATAGTCTGGAAAAGTGAAACAATGATGTACGGGATCAAAGAATTGGAATAGTACATACATCATCTCTTCTTGGAAGTTGGATGTAGCCAAACTGAGAAGTCAACCATACTTCTTGGTAAAAGGAGAATCCCCGGGCACTCTTGAGGTTAGCTCTTGAATTTGAGGATGGGCTTTTACAAAGCTGATTCGGATGGTGTTTCTTTGGAGAGGATTCATTTCCTATAAAGCAAAAACAAAGATAAATTTCTAAATCCTTGAAATGGTTAGTGAGCATGCATATGATGTTGATGATGTTTATGTACAAGCAAACATATACACACACAACAAACAGATCCCTATGTTTCAGGCTTGCATGAGTTTGTAGGTAAGTACCCTCTTGAAGTTTTAGTTGGTTCAACCTGTCTTAGAAATAATGATCGGGTTCTAAAGGATCTCAATATCACCGACCTTTCTTTTAGGCATTGTCTCAGCTCAATCAATCTTTTCTTGCGGCCGAGATATCCCAAAAGTCTAGCCTCAATGAGTGTAGTATCGAGTGTCAACCAATTTTCAGCTTTACACCAAAACCGGTTACCTCACTACGTCCTAATGGCCAAGTTTGTTCAATTAGGGTTCTAAGGTTAATTAGTGCTTCACGACGCCACTCAGCGGCCCCGTATTCTCCTCGATTCACCATGAGGGATACCGGTACCCACAAATACATCACACTAACATAGCCATTGTTTCAACCATATCGGTCTACACCGTACAGTGTCCACAATCTATTGCTATTTACCTAAAAAGGTGCCCCAAATCCGGGTGGAGGATCAAAGCAAGCCCAATACAAAGAACTGAATATAAAGCACACAAATCAAATAATGAAAGCGAGTAAAGGTGATCTAACCCTAAGGTAACACCACTTTTTTTTATTCCTCAGTAGAGTCGCCAATTCTGTGATGCGGTGGGAGAACTCACTTGCTGTTTTGCGTTTTGATCGCACTTTTGTGGTTAGCCAGAGTCGCCACCTACTTTTCTTTTATCCCAAAGGAAAGGTAAAAAAGCACAGGAAAGACCTTTCGAGATTATTTCTCGGGTTTGGGGGGTAGATTATGAAAAGGGAAGGTATTAGCACCCTTTTCATCCATGGTTTTCCATGGGCTCTTAGTTACTCGTTTTGATCACTTGCTTTTGATTGTGTGCTTGTGGTGTGGGCTTTGAAAGTATTTTGAAAAATCACTTTGTAATGGTTCTCGTCTCTATAAGAATGTATACAAAGTTTTGTTTCAAAAAGTGGTTCAAAGATGTGTTTGTGAATCGTGTTTCGAGAAGAGTTTTGAAAAGAGGTTTTGCAATGGTTCTCGTCTCTATAAGAACGTATACAAAACATTTTGTCTTTTGAAAATGTTTTAAAATGAGAGTGTAGGTGTAAAAGTTTTTGTTGTGAGCAAGCGAGTAACTAAGAGCGAATCTATCTACTCGAAAGGTCTTAAATTGTTCTTTTCTTCCTCCTTTTAATGGTGTTATCTTACCATTGATTTGGTAAGAAGCCCCATCGTTGGATGTGAAGGGACAGGCGCAAGTCAATTTTACAATCGTTGAAGGCAACTTGTGAGACGCTTTAGCAATTTTCGTAAGGGACGAGATCGTTTTAATCGAAGGCAACATCGAGGGTCATCGAGGGGCTACGATCTTTTTTATCAAAGGGTCATTGCTAGAGTGTCCCATATTCGAGGGACATGATTGTATTTCCGAGGCAACGAGCGAGGTTACCCTAGAGGTGCGAGTGTGAAAAAGTGTGTTGGTTTCAAGTTATTTTATTCTTTGATTAGGTCATCTAGCGATTGATTTTTGAATCTTGCCATACACGCCTAGTTACTATACAATATATGGAAAACAGTAAATTGCGGGAATTGAAATTCTACGCTATTACAGAATGTTCGGGAATGGGGGTACAATTTTTACAAATGGGGATGAATCAAATGAGATAGAAATGTCCGAATATCAAACAATACAACCAAATCGAATTTTTGTGCGATTTAATTAAAGCTATGATAATCCGTGAGACAAAATCAACAAAGTATGAAATGAAATATTAAGTATTTACATGAAAAGAGAAAAATAAAACCTATTCTAAAAAATTGATTAAATTAAAATCTTTATTTTTTTGTATTTTATTAACTATGTAAATAAGTTTAAAGAAAGAAAACAAATTAAATTAAATTATTTTGATGTTTTATTAAATGTAAAAAATTAATAAAAATAAGTTTACATAAAAAAAAATGATAAAAATTAATCACAAAAACCTAAATCAATTTAATAAAAATGCATTTTATGTTTTTTTTAGTAATTTTGTTACAAATAAAATATAGGAAGGAAACAAATTTAAAAAAAAACAAGTAATAATGGGCTTATGGAAAATTAGGGGTGAGGCCCAAAGAAAAGGGTGTTATTGCTGTTAACAAAACAAGCCAAGGGGGGTGTATCAGTAAAACGCGTGGGCTTAAGGGGCAGATTCAAACAAAACAAGCCCAAAGTCCCTAACTCAGTTTAGTTGTTTGATTAGGGGGCAAACAAAAAAATTAGGGTTCTTGAACCCCTTTTCTTACAGCGGCGTCGTTCATCTCTTTGTTCATCCATCCTTCCCACATTGTTCATCTCTGTTCATCTCTAAACTATCTCCACACTCGTCTCTTCCTAATTTCGCGAACAAATCTCTCTTGGCCTCTTTGTCTCACCATGATTTATGTTTTTGGAAACCCTAAGTTCGGATTTAAACCTAGAAACAAAGAAATTGGTTCGTCTGATCTTCCTCCCCAACTCTCAGTCGCCGGAACGCCGCCTCTCTTGCCTCCCTAATCTAGTTTCTAGTGGTTTTCTTGAAAAGGTGAAGGTTCTGCTCTTTCCCAATTCTACGAATTTCGTTTTATTTTGATCTTTGTATATTCTGTTAATTGTTGAAGTTCTTTCTCTTAAATGCATGAAAAACATGATTACGGAAGATTTGGAATGAGAGAGAACCCATACCTGTTGAAGTTCTTTCTGTGAAATGGAAAGAGACGGCGAGACTGAGGGCGATGCTCCTTGGTGGCCGGAGCTGCGTGGGGGAAGAGATGAAGATTGAAAGCGTGATTTTTTGGTAACTTTCTTCTATTTTCTTTGTTGAACAATGAGGATGTTGGTTGTTATTTGATGAGGCTTTGATGTTTTGACAGTTTGTTTGTCTTTTGGGTTTTGATGATTACTGGTGTTTTTGATTTGATGATGGTGGCTGAGACTTTCGTGAGGGTTACTGTGTTTTTGTTGTGATAAGGGTTCTTGGTTCAAATGGTTAACAATTTTTTTCTTGTTTTTTCTAATGAAGGCTTAGCAGGTTTGACAGATTTTTGAACTTGCTACAGGTTTGTGACTTGTTGGCTTTGAATGTTTGACAAGTTTTTGGATATGTTGATGGTTTACTGGTTTTTGGAGTTTTGGTCTTGTTGACAGTTTGGGAATTTTTTGGGTTTGGTTACAGTTTGAGACTTTTACTGGTTTTTTGTTGTTGGTTAACAGATTTGTTACAGGTTTTTGATGATGTTACTGGTTTGAATGGTTAACAATCTTGGGATTTATGTGTTTTCTGAGTTTTTGACTTGTATTGATGTTTTTGTGAGTTTAAAAGTGGTGAATGGTTTTTCTTCTTGTGGGTTTTGGTACTGTATTTCAGGTTTTGGGTTACAGGTTTGAGATTTGAGGATGGTTTGGGATATTTTGTGATAGTTTGTTAACAGGTTGCATGTTTATCAGTTTGGTTTTGGTTGCAGTACTTGAGATTTTGGTTTGACAGTTTTTGGAGGTTTTAGGTTTGTATGTTTGTTGAGTTTTCTTTAGGCTTGTCCACTCTCCTCGTTTCTCTTGACCTCCTTACTGTTATATTAACTCTCTTTCTATTATCTCTTATTCAAAATGGTGGGAAAACCTTCAAATTTGAATATTTTACTATATTGTTCTTTTGGCTTTTTGATGGCAGTTTTGTTTTCTAGAAACTTCTATGTAACTTGTGATAGTCAAGGCAGCAGGGTTGTGCATCCCAATAACCTAGGTGACTTCTTTCCTCTCTCCTCTCTCAATGACACTAAGAAAGTCAATTGCTCTTTTGCCTTTTTTTCCAATTCTGAAAAGTTTGCAATGAAAAATGGAAAATGATGAATTAGACTTCTTGAACAAGTTTTTTTGCTTGTTTGACTTAGCTATTATATTGCCATACTTCTGCTTTGCCGCCTGCTTTCTACTGCTATGTTACTGCCTCGTTTTTTGGATTTTGTTTGCATTTTGTCCAATTTTGCGCTGCTGTTTGGGCATTTTGTTTGCGCATTTTACTTGTTTGGACAACTTTGTTGTTTGTTTGGACAATTTTGCTGCATTTTGCTTGTTTGGACAACTTGCATCATTTGTAATATTCTCTTTGCTTCAGTTTGTGCATTTCTTCTTGTTTGGACAACTTCATTTCTTTTCCTCTTTCTTTTGTGAACCAAGAAGAATAATCTTCTTGTGATTTGCAAATAGAGGAAATAAATTGTGATGAATTAAAATGGCCTTCTGATTCCACTTTGCAAACTTTAATGATGAATAACATTTAAAATCTATGTTTATGTCCAAATGATTTTGTACTAATCACAATTTCTTTCTTTTATTTTCATGTGAGCACAATGGAGATGACAAAGCAAGGAAGGCAAGAACTCTAGGGCAAGCAAGGAAGTCTTGGAGATAAGCAAAAGAATTGGATACGAGTTCAATCTTCGGACAAGTTTAGGCATAGATTAATTCTCCTAGGCCAATCAAACATTTAAATTTCCTTTGTATTTTGGAACAATCATTCTTGTATTGTAATAAATAATTGTATCAATTCACTTTCAAATACGATAAGTTGTAAAGCCTAAAGTATTAAAAAGAAAAAATTGTTTTGTAATAATGCCTTGAAATTGGAAAAAATCTTATGAGATATTCTGGTGTTACTTGAAATTCTTGATCAACAATAACTTGTAATTTTCTGTTCGCATCCTAATTGATTTTTGAAATGCCCAATCAAGATATTTGAAGTAAAATGTTCCAGTCTGGTAACTTAAATTCCAAGTAATCCCAATAATTCTGTAACTGCATTTCAAACAAACACGCACTGTATATTCCATTTCCTGACCAAGCAAATGTTTTAAAAGACGCAAATCATCTGGTTAACCTGGATCAAACAATCATGAGTGTCCTACATGACAGTCTTAAATTCCATATCTTGTCCCAAACAACCATACACTGAGAACAAACACTGTCTTTTCAGTAAACTTGAGAAAGCATGAAGACCTGTGAAAGCCAATTGGATCTTTGAGAATTCATTTCTTTTGAGAATTGCAAGAAAAACCCTAATTGCTGGTTTACTGCCACAGAAGAAAATCTGTCTGATTGATTCCTGAGCCAACTTGAATATCTGAGAAACCCTAGGGTTGTGTCTTCTATGAAAAATGGGAGGGCAAATTTTGGGGTACAACACATTGGCATAAGATGCTGCTTCAACCCACTTAGTAAAGTAGTCGATAGCCACCAAGATAAAACTGTGTCTGTTGGAAGCGATTGGCTTAATCCGGCCTATCATATCAATTCCCCACATCGTGAAAGGCCAAGGTGAAGTTAGGATATTCAGGGGATTAGGCGGCACATGCATCTTGTCAGCGTAGATCTGACACTTGTAGCAGATCCTGGAATGTTCGTAGCAATCATTTACCATTGTTGACCAGTAATAACCTGCCCTCAAGATTTTCTTGGCCATAGTATGCCCGCTAGAATGTGTCCCAAAAGAACCTTCGTGCACTTCTTCTATGATCCTACTTGCTTCGTGTCTATCCATGCATCTGAGCAGAATGGAATCATAATTCCTCTTATACAGAATATCGCCGTTGAGGAAAAATTTGGCGGAAAACCTCCGTAAAGTCTTCTTATCTGTGACAGAAGCATCTTCTGGATATTCTTGGGTTTTAAGATACTTTTTGATGTCATAGAACAATGGCTTCTCGTCAACATCATCTTCTCTTACTCCATAATAAAACGCCGGTTCATCCAACCTTAGGATGGTGATAGAAGGAGCTTCATTTGCCCACTTAACCTTAAACATGGATGATATAGTAGCCAAAGCGTCTGCCAAGTTATTCTCCTTCCTTGGAATATGATTGAAAGTAATCTCATCAAAATAAGGGGTTAGCTTTAACACATGATCGCGATACGGAATCAAATTTGGGTGACGAGTCTCCCAATCTCCATTGATTTGGCTAATTACCAGAGCAGAATCTCCATATACTTCTAAGATTTTGATTCGTAAATCAATGGCAGCTTCTAACCAAAAAATACAAGCTTCATACTCAGCCATATTGTTCGTACAATCAAAGAAAATCCTGGAGGTAAGAGGAGTATGAAAACCTTCAGGAGAAGTAATCACCGCACTGACACCATTACCTAACGCATTGGAGGGACCATCGAACACCATCGTCCATCGCGATCCTGGTTCAGGTCCTTCCTCTGGGCCTGGGATGTTACAATCCCGTATGTAAATGATGTCCTCATCAGGAAACTCAAACTTCATTGGCTGGTAGTCATATTTCATAGGTTGGTGGGCAATATGATCCGCCAATACACTACCCTTGATAGCCTTTTGAGTGGTATATTGGATGTCATATTCAGTCAAAATCATTTGCCAATGAGGTATCCTTCCCGTGAGGGCGGGTTTTTCGAAGATGTACTTGATTGGGTCCATCTTAGAGATTAATAAGGTGGTATGAGTCAACATGTACTGCCTTAGTCGGCGAGAAGCCCATACCAAAGCGCAACAAGTTTTCTCGAGCAGCGAGTATCTTACCTCACAGTCGGTGAACTTTTTGCTAAGGTAATATATTGGTGCTCTTTTCGACCAGCCGCATCATGCTGCCCTAATACGCACCCCATTGAGTTCTCTAATACCGTTAGGTACATTATCAAGGGCCTACCTTCCACCGGGGGCGAGAGAATTGGAGGTTCCATCAAATACTCTTTAATCTTATCAAATGCTGCTTGGTAATCGTTATTCCACCTGTCCGCCTGGCTTTTCTTTAACAATCTAAAGATTGGTTCACGAGTGGCTGTAAGGTGGGAGATGAATATAGAAATGTAGTTCAATCTCCCGAGAAAGTCCCGAACCTCTTTTTCTGTTTCCGGCACAAGAATTTCTTGTATAGCCTTTATCTTACCAGGGTCAACTTCAATTCCTTTCTTGCTTACGATGAACCCTAACAGTTTCCCTGATCTTACTTCGAATGTGCACTTATTTGGATTTAGCCTTAGTCTGAACTTCCTTAACCTTTCAAACAATTTCAACAAATGAACCAGATGTTCCTCTTCTGTCTGGGATTTGGTAATCATACCGTCGACATATACTTCAATCTCTTTATGCATCATGTCATGAAAGAGAGTGACCATCGCACATTGATAAGTTGCCCCAGAATTTTTTAGACCAAATGGCATCACCTTATAACAAAACTTTCCCCAAGGAGTAATAAAAGTAGTCTTCTCCGTGTCTTCAGGTGCCATCTTAATATGATTATAACCAGAAAAACCATCCATGAAGGAGAACACTTTAGCTTGAGCTGTATTGTCAACTAGAACATCAATATGTGGTAACGGGAAATCATCTTTAGGACTTGCTCTGTTCAAGTCCCTATAGTCCACACACATCCTGATCTTTCCATCCTTCTTAGGAACTGGTACAATATTCGCGATCCACGGAGGGTAAGATGTTACTTTCAAAAAACCAGCATCAAATTGTTTCTGAACCTCTTCTTTGATCTTCTTAGACATCTCGGGATGAGTCCTTCGAAGCTTTTGTTTAACAGGAAGACACTCTTCTCTGAGAGGTATCTTATGCATGACGATGTCCGTGTCTAACCCAGGCATATCTTCATAGGACCAAGCGAAGATATCCGCATACTCACAGAGCATTGTGATTAATTTGTGCTTGATACTGTCTTCTAGAGCAGCCCCAATCTTAACTTCTTTTCGGACCTCTTCGGTTCCTAAGTTGATCAACTCAGTGGTTTCTTGGTGAGGCTGAATGGCCTTTTCTTCTTGCCTTAATAACCTAGCCAACTCTTCGGGAAGTTCGCAGTCCTCCTCAGTTTCTTCTTCAGCTTGATATATTGGTTTTTCAAAGTCATGGAGAGTCATAGTAGAATCATTCCCGACATTTTTTGGGATTAATGAGGGACATAATCTGCATGGTTATTTTTTGTCTTTATTTTAGTTTTAGATGTAAAAGAAAACAAAGTCTTGAATCTCGTAAAAAATTTCGGAAAGACAAAGAGTGAAACATTTGAAAACAAAAGACGTTCTTTATTGACGAATAAACTTGTAAATGAAAAACATTGTGGCCTTACAGCATGTCCGCTATGTCTTAGGCAGGACATAGGGATTATTGCATGATAAAAGAAATAAAATAAAGTTACTCTTCAAAATGGGTGACTTCGATGATATCCTCGGTGAACCAGTTGGTAAACTTTTCATTCGGCCTGGTCGGATGAACCCACCTATCCATCTCACAATCATTGTCATCTCCTTCACTTACTGCATGAGCTTCTTCCTGGATGGTTCCGCCGCTGACGAATCGAATTGGTGGAGGAATACTTTGACCTTCAGGAGTAGTGACTGACCTTCCCTGATTAGCGACGAAGCCTAAACCTTTCTTGTCCTTCTGAGTAGGGAGATCCAACACTCTTCCCCAGCCTTCTGGATGACCAGACTGGACGATTGCTTGGGCCTGGCAATAGGATGACACGGGGACTTCTAACCTCTTGTCTTCTTCATAAGGAGTTCTAACAACCTGTACAGTTTCGAAAGCTTGACATAACGTCTCACGAATTTCTCCTTCTACTTCAACATAGCGGAAAGAACTCAGGTGACTGACAATGTAATCTTCTTCGCCGCAGACAGTGACCAGTTTTCCATTCAGTAAAAACTTCAGCTTCTGGTGTAGAGTGAAGGTAACGACGCCAGTCCCATGGATCCATGGGCGTCCCAGCAAACATCAATAGGAAGGGTTTATATCCATGATAAAGAGGGTTGCTTCAAATAATTGAGGTCCTATCTTGATTGGAAGGTCGACTTGCCCGAACACAGTCCTTCTTGATCCATCAAAAGCCTTAACAACCAAATCACTCGGCCTCAATGAAATCCCCTCATAATCCAGCTTCAAAAGAGCAGACTTAGGTAATACGTCGATAGAGGAACCTGTATCAACCAGCACACGAGATAATGTAGTTTTTGCAATTTCCATAGAGATGTGTAATGCTTTGTTATGTTTCCTCCCCTCAGGGGGTAGGTCGAAGTCCGTGAAACCCAGCCCATTACTTGCAGAAATACTATTTGCAATTCCCTCAAATTGATTCACTGATATTTCTTGGGGGACAAAAGAGGTTCCTAATAGATTTAATAGTGCATTCCTATGGGATTCCGAATCTCTGAGAAAAGCAAGGATGGATATCTTTGAGGGTGTTTGACTTAACTGGTCAATGATTTTGTAGTCACTCTTCTTGATGTACCGCATTAACTCGGATGCATCCTTAGACATTTCATCATCAAAAACAGGAATAGGGGGACTCTTCCCCGGCTTATCGCTATTGACCATGATCTTCTTGCCTTTAACCTTAGCTGCAGCATCTGTACTACTTTCAGGTCGCTCTGGCAGGGAGAAAATTCGACCGCTGCGAGTAATTCTACTTTCACTGACAATATCGAGCACTGCAGGTTTCTCTTCTTCAGACTTGTATTTCTCAAACCTCTGAGTAGTAACCTTCTTCCATTGATAGTAAAGTTCACCACCATAATCCCAAGGTACTGCTTTGTCGCTAACGTACGGTACTGGACCAGGCATAATGATAAGTAGTGGAGACTTCTTAGCAGGTACCAAGATTGTTACAGGTACTCAGGCAGCTTTTTGTTTGACCGAAATGGTTATCACATTGACTTCATTCTTATCGATCTTAGGCTTCATGATCTTGCGATTAAACTGAAGAAACCCCTTTGTAATTAAATCTTGAACTTCATTTCTCAACAAATGACAACCCCCTGAATGTTTTAAACAAGCAGCACAGTCCATTCCGCAACCCAAAAAATACGCCTTTGCTCGTCAACTGCTCTTTCACAAATAACATGGGGGGTAGTTAACTGATCAACATCCATAACTAGATCTAGGCTTTCATCTTCAATGATGGCACTGACAGTGGAACCTCCATGAGTCGGTAGTGGTTGATTTGTAATATTAGGTGTTGGCCCAAAATTAATAGCTTGAGAGTCCAATAGGTCTTGGACCTTATGCTTGAAAGCATAGAAATTTTCGATAGTATTCCCCTGTCCGCCAGAGTGGAAATCACACCGGGCATTAGCGTCAAATTGAAATGGCAACCTTTCGGGGTCAACTTTTAATGTACGTAACTCAATCAATTTTAGCTCGAGTAACTGGGGAAACAATTCAGCATAAGTCATTAGGAGTACATCAAACTTCCTAAAGGGAAGTCTTGGTTTTTGTTGATTACTCTGCCGGAGTGTATATGATGGACGTTGAGGGGGAGCTATCGGAATTGTTACAGCAGCAGCCTGATGGTCGTAATCTTGATATTTGCCCTTCCCATTCTGAGGACAAATCCCACCAGATTCTCCTTCCCTTTTCTTTGGGTGGCCCCCGAAAGACTTCTTAGTATTTCCAGCACTATTCCCAACCAGGACATCTTGGATTTCCCCCAATTTAATTCTGATCTCAATCCGTTCCCCATGTGTTACCATCTCAGCAAAAGTACCTGATATGCTACAGGTTGTGTAATACTGGCCTTGCAGCATACTACTAAACATCTCTACCATTTCTCGTTCTAACATGGGAGGTTGCAATTTTGCAGCCATCTCTCGCCACCTCTGGGCGTACTCTTTGAAAGATTCATCTCGTTTCTGGGATAAGTTCTGCAATTGGGTTGTTGTGGGCACCATGTCAGTGTTATACTGATAGTGCAAAACAAATGCTTTGACCAATTCTCTCCACGTATGGATACGACTACTTTCCAGCTGCATATACCAATCGAGTGGACCACCTGTCAAACTATCTTGAAAGAAGTGAATCAACAGTTTCTCGTCGTTGGAATATGCAAACATCTTCCGATAGAAAGACTTAACATGGGTTTTTGGATAGGAAGTGCCTTTGTATTTTATGAAATCAGGCACCTTGAATTTTGGGGGAATCTTTACTCCGGGCACCAAGCCTAAGTCAGACATGTCAAAGCCTACTGCACCTTGACTTTCAAACTTGCACATACGTTCTTCAAGCATATGCAACTTCTTGCTAGCTTCAGTTGGTTCTTCCACATTAGTTATCCAGTCTTCCCAATTATCTTCTTCCACCGGCCTAATAGGAATGCGAACAGGCCTTGGTAGCATAGTAGGTTGTTCAGTGTTCTGATGAACATGAGTGAGTGGGGAGGGTTTCCCACAACTTGATTCCCAAGGATGCCTTGGTTACCTGTAAGGTTGCTGAAATTTGCATGCTGACCATTTTGGGTATTCAAACCGATATTCACATTTCAAGTTCCTCCTGGATTCTCCACTGCGTTCTGAGCCCCTGGAATATTGTTAGGATTATTTATAACGACCCCTGGTGGACCAGCATTCGGATTTTCACCCCCACTATTCAATGCTTCAGCAGGCCTCACAATCATGGCCCTTATTTCCTCCTGTTGACGAGTCATGTTCTGAATAATCTCCATCAACTGATTGACTAGAGTATCCATCCTGGTTCCCATAGCCACAACATCCGCTTGAATTTGTTCCATATGTCTTTTGGCGGTGCTTCGAGTATTATAACGATGGGAATTCGTAGTGGCTATCTTCTGCAAAGGGGAGGCCCAAATTAAGGAATAAGAAGACCTGCCATAATTATTTCTCATATTATGATATGCATGAATGCATGATTGTGTATGTGATGTTATATCATTTCCAAGACATCCCAAGTTTTATTACCCCTAGGAATTTTAAACAACATGATAAGAGAGACAAACGGTGGGAAGAAATTTTGATTAACAATTGATCTCATTAAAAACATCATTCATATGATCCAATGGTAACTTCTTACAAGCATGATTCAGAAACTGCAATGAAATCTAAATGACCCCATCCAACAAGACTGGTGGTGATCAAAGAAAGCAAAGAAAAAAAGGGAGAACAAGATAATCAACAGGGTGGATCTCTAATCTCTGTGTAGTACAATGGTCCTCCTTGACGGAAGTACTCCTCACTCCATTCCTTAGTTTCTTCAAATAATTTCTTTGTCTTTTCACGATCCCATCCACGAGCGAAGCTATCGATCACCACATCTTTCCGATATAGTTGTCCCTCTAAGTACACACATTGCTCTAGGAAGCGATCACATTCTTTACATTTCTGATAAAGGTATAGGCACAGGCGCTTCTTCCATTTCCTTGATCTTGTCTCAGAGTCTTGCATTCTCTTTCAGCACTTCGGTCATTTGATCTTCTTTTGCTTCCAACTCCATCCTAGCAATTTTGAATTGGTTTCCCAACTCCTTGACTTTGGCTTTATTTCTATTGTTGGCCATCTGATATTTCAAAGTTTCTTGACGATTCCTTTCTGCATCGGTGAGCACTATCTGATATTCTTCCGTAGACACAAAATAGTTTTCAACTCTTGGTCATTTCTTGGAACTACTTTCCCCTTCATACTCTTTTAGCTGACGGGCCAAGTCCCTTTTCTTTTCTGTTAAGAAATATATTTCCATTTTTTTGTCTTCCAAATTCTGGCGAAGGTCCTTATTCTCCAATTGTACTTGATAGAAGCGTTCCTTAGGCACATCATGCTGTAACTCCATGGGTTGAAGATACAAGGAGATTTCCCTTTCAAAAGGCAACATAAGAGTTTTGACTCTTTCCTTCAACCAATCCATGTAAGGATCGAAAGCTAATACCTCTTTTAACCCGAAGAATTATTTTCCCTTCCTCCCAACATGTGCCCAAGCAATTTCCACCTTCTTTAGTAATTCTGGATCTTCTCCTTTTTTGCAATACATAGGTTCGACCTCCTTGGTCGTGGGTGGATGCCTCATGGCATAGCCTAATTTGTGAAGAGAGAGTACTGGATTGTAGTTGATAACCTCTTTTATTCCCATGAGCGGAACATTAGAGAAACCTGCACAGTGAGAGATGACTTCGGTGCTATCAACCTTAAGTTTGTACCATTGGATATCGAAAGATGTGAGTGTCATTACTTTGGATGCCCATGAACGAGGATCTTATTTGAATGTCCCTTTGGTGGGTAACTGTGCCATGAACCATTTGTAAAGCATAGGTGTACAGCATACCACTACTCCTTTCTTTCCATGCCTGGAGTGGATGGCGTGGTAAGTATTTGCTAATAGTGTAGGTATAGGATTCTTATTCATGAAGACGCAAAGAGAAGCCAAGTCTACAATTTCTTTAATCTCAAGGAATAAGACAACTCCATAAATGATAGCAGCTAAGAGATCATAATAAGCATCCCAATTTCCTGCGTTTTCCATTTCCTTAGCCTTACTTACCAAGAAATATACGGGAAGACCACAAGTGACTTTGTTACGTCTCCATTTCCCTTTTACATCGTTAAGGCTCAAATAAAGAACTTGAGCAATAGCCTCATAGTCAGGTTCAATAGGGACTCGAACAAATGGAACATGACCGGTGAGCTTAATGTGGAGAAGATGAGCATACTCCTCAAGAGTAGGTGCTAACTGGTAGTCTTGAAATGTGAAACAACGCAACTCCGGATCATAAAATTGTAGCAAAGTTTGTACAGCCTTATCGTCAATCCGAGCATCCAATAAAGATAGTAGATTCCCATATCTTTCACCAACAACGCCCATTTGTTGACAATTCATGAGGTCTCTGAGTTCTTCAAGAGAGGGACAAATAATAGGACGAAACTGATAACTGAAGTTATCCCTCTTTGTCCTTAGGATGATATCAATGTTGTTTGCCATTCTTTAGAGGAAAAGGAAACCCTAGAGAGATCCTGAAAATGACAATGCACATGCGAATTAATTATCGACATATATATTTTTTTTTGAAAAGTAAATATGCTATGATGTAAGCGCAAATGATCATGGGGTTACTACTTCCATGATACTGATTCCTGTTGTACTTCCTTTTCACATTCTGTTAATACCGAGATTACAGGTCTGTAACGTAACTGGAAGAAATCCATGAAGATCATAGTTGGATCCTCAGAAAATAAATCTGAGAACCTCACAATTATTGGCAGAAATCTAGGACATAACCAAAAGTAATCATATGAATATAGTCACCAACTGTACCTGTGATAAGAATTCCCTCCCCACTCACGTGTGAAGACTAGGTCAGGATAAGACAATGGTAACTCAAAAATCACGGGTTCGCTTGAAGGTAAAATCATCGTAACACAGACGTGCATGATGAAAGTACCTCCAATTGAACCTCATCCGAGCGTGGTATATGACATGACTGCACTAATCGGACCACGTCCTATAGCCATCATGCCCCCACTCTATTCCTAGGTGTCCTAGTGCAATCTGGCCTGGGTATTGGGCCTTTTACCTCAATAGTAACATCCCCACCCAATCAAGAAGCAGATCCAGTACAATAGTAGTATATGGAAGATAGTAAAGTGTAATGCATACATATGCTCAAGTATATACAAAATGAACGAATAAACTAAGAGCAATAAAACACCCAAAGAAAGGAAAGCAAGAGCTAGGGGCGACTTCGGGATGGACCAGCATTTGGTCGACCTTTCCCCAGTGAAGTCGCCAGCTGAAACAAACGACTGAAAATCATCAAACAATGAAGTCTCTATCGAACGTATTTTATCCCACAGGAAGGGAAAGGTAAACATCGATAAAACCTAAGAAGGGAGAAGTCACAGTCTTGCGACCGAGATATAAGGGTAAGGGAGTCTGTTACGCGAGGGGAAGGTATTAGCACCCCACACGCCCGTAGTACTCTACGGTATCCACTCTTATTGTCTATCTTATGGGGGTGTTTAATCTATGCTTACTGTTTACTATACTACTGAAGGGAGAATGCATGCAAAAGAAATGAGAAAAGAATGTAGGGAAAATAAAAGTTGTGCTCGTTCGGGCCCTACCCCGATGCCTACGTATCCCTTTTAAGGAATCAGAGCAGCCGTAGTTCGACTCATATGTTTTTGTTGGTTTGTATTTTTTAATAAACAATATTAATTTCGCATTCTGCCGCAACTCGACCTTTGGAGACTTACGCGTCAGCACAGAATTAAATTAACACGCTCTTTTGAAAAATTTTGGAGAAAAAGTGCTTGGGCGCACATTTTTTTGAATTGGTTTGTGTTTTTAATGAATAATATTAATTTTGCCTTCTACCGCAAATCGACCTTTGGAGACTTACGCGTCAGCACAGAAGTGAATTAACATATTCTTTTGAAAAGGTTTTGAAAGAAAGGCCCGAAGGCAATAAGAGTTTGTATTGGTTGGTGTTTTTTGCTCGTAGATAACAGCTAGTTGACCTCAAGAGAGAGATATTAGCCATTTTTCTACTTATTCATGAAATGAGTCTTTGAGACTTGAACCATGCTAAGGCTTAGAATGGAAAAACGATAAGATCGAGAAGAGACCCGCTTATCATCTCCCATGTTCAACAAAGGCACGATTCTCATCATTAATTTTTAAGTATTTTTGAAGTTTGTAAGAAAAAGAAGTTTTGTTTTTATTTTAAATGCATATGTGGAAAGAAAAAGAAAAGTTAAAGGGAGACTAGCCTATTTATACACCTAATATTATTATGCCTTGTTAGACCTAAAGTTAGAATTTTGAGGGAATTGTACCTAATGTTTGCATGCTTAGATTTAGAATCCTAATGTCCAATTATAGTTCAATTAAATCGAAGATTAAATTTGAACCAAAATATCCTAAGGCATGATGAAAGACTATACAAACAAGCAAAACTAGGTAGCAAGTATTAAAGTATTGCATACGATCCATACTCAAAAATCGCAAACAAAATACATGACATAAAATGAATAAAACTAATGATTAAAATTGACTAAAAAAATAGCAAAAGAAGAAATATATTCCTAATTAATTTCTAAAACACCTTCTAATATTTTTACCATTTTTATTATGTATTTTTGGTTATTAAAAAAAATAAATGAAAGAAAACATTCAAAATTATAAAAGGAACTAAGAGAAATAGTGGGGTGAGAATTGAAATCCAAGGGGCTTTGGCCTAGTAATACAGGCGCTGATCCAAGTAGAAGGTAAGCCCTAAGGCCCAGCATATGAGTCCATGAACAAATTTTTTGTGGGATTCTGAGTTACCCAAAAAAATGGCGCCATGGGCCAAAGTAAACAAAGTCCAGCCCATCATGATTTTTTTATTTTCTGAATATTCTTAATCAAATAAAAAAACGTGAAATTGAAATGGGAATGAAACGCTGCGTTTAGTCACTGTGTCCCCTCAAATCCACAATTCTCTCAACCTTCTGTCTATCCCCCGCATGCGATTTCCGGCGAGTAGTCTCCGCCACCATCACCACCATCAACCTTCTTAGATAGCCAAAGTTTAAACGCAGATCCTACCCTAATTCATGCCCCGGTCGTGAATCCATCGTTAATTCCTTCAAAATCAACTCCTAACATACCTCAATCTACCTAAAAACTAAACCCTAAATATCGCGACGGTAAAAGGGAAATTGTTCATAAGATCCTTAGCTACGTCTCGGTATCAAGAAATCAATAATAAAACAACGTTCGGCCTACCTTGACGACGACGAGGGCGATGGAGTTGTAGCCTAGTGAAGATGAATTCTGAGGTAACCTTTCGCTTTGCTCTCTTTCTTCGCCTTATCTTCTTCTTAATTTCACATTGGCTTCTTCTTCCGAGTTCGTCTCGCACTCTGTATTTTATGGATTCTGTTTTACGTATGCGTTTCTTGAGTGCTCTGGATTGTCATTTGCAGAAATGAGATTGATGAAGAAGATGCTGAGATTGAGATAGCAAAGTGAGGTCACGATGATAGCACGTTGTGAAGATGGTGATGAAGATGAAAGTGTAGAAGGACGAAGACTTTGCAATGGGATTTTAGAGGGAGGGAGTGTAGAGAATTATGCAGAGAGTGAGTGAGTGAATATGAAGATGATGGTAAAGGGGGCCAATGTGAAGAATGAAGGTTGATCATTCTGAATCGTGAAATGAAAGTAGTTATTTATAGTTGAAGTGTAGTAGTTGGTTAGAGGTTGATTAGGCGGTTAGAAGTTGGTTACATGATAAATTTGTTAGAGATTGAAGAGTTAGTTAGATAGGAATTAAAATTGGAGGGAATTTTGTTGGAAATTTCTGTAAGAGTTGTTTTGTTGAATTCCTGTTATAACTGTTAGAGCTGTTAGTAATAGTTGGGAAATTATGTTAGTTTTTTAGAGCTAATGTGGTTAAGGGATTAGTTACATGACGGTTAGTATAAACTCTAAAGAATTGTTAGGAACTTGTTTAAGAGTAAGTTTTTCTGGTTTTATGTTGACAGTCAGGGTGGTTTAGAAGTTAGTTAGGAGATTGGTTGGAGTTTGTTAGAATCGTTAGAAAATAGTAATAATCTGTTAGCTTTAGTCTTGGGAAGTTAGAAGTTGGAAACTATTAAAAAAATAGTTAGGAGATATTGGGAAAAGTTGTTAGATGGTTGGGTAGAGGTTAGTTGGGGAATAGGTTAGAGGGAGTTACAAATTGGATTATGTTATGAAAAACTGTTATGAATTTTGTTTGAGACTTTTTTTAGTTTTTTTTCCTGTGAACTGCTATATATCAATGGGCTGTTAATTATGTTTTTTTTGGAATTCAGAAATTCTGCAGGTTTTCTATTACACGCCTCCTTACTCAGCCTCTCAACACCTAACTTTTTTAAACTTTGGTCCAGGACTGCAGCACGGGTGTCTGTATAGATTAGAAAGAGTTGTTGTTGATGGCCTGTTTGAACCATTTGTTGTGCTAATTCATGAAGCAGAGGTATAACTCTGGGGGAAATAAGAGTTGGGAGAGTGAATGTGACAGTTTCATTTTGCACATCAGTTTTGGTAGCATCTTTTCCAACTGCTTCCTCGAAGTCACCAAAGGTTTCTTGGGCTGTCTGAGCAAGCCGCTTTGTGAAATTGATTGCAGCTTCCCGCATTTCAGCACAAACTTTGCTATCAAACAGTATCTCAATCTCTGGATGAAGTTCTCTCATCATCTCATACATGTCGAGGAGAACAAATAATTTTTCAGGCGACCTCTTGCTTCTGGCAACAACCTCTCCAAAACTAAGAAGCATAGCCACACTGCTGCCAGTAGCTTCAACAAAGCATTGAGTTTTTACAGACTCATTACCATCAAATATTTGATCACAATTTTTTTTCCACAATCAACAATTTGATAGAATTCCTCATGAAATTAATCCAATTTCCAATCTTAGCAATTTTGAATTGGTTTCTGTAAATTGGATGTATGGTTTGTAAATGATGAACATTTGTAGAACTTGAGTGGTGAATGCTAAACTTGATATTTGAAATTGAATGAGCTTGTGATATTCAAAATCTAAATGCATGAATACATTGAACTCCTTGAACCTTGAATCATGATGAACCTTGCTTTTGTAACTCCAAGCAATTCATACTTGCAGATTATGAACTCATGGCGCTAAGTAGTCATTGTGATGGATAATTCATAATAGCGAATTCGACTCAAATTCAAATCTTAAATCCAAACTTCAATCTTGAATCCAAATCAACTTGTATGATAAGTAATTTGAATAGACAATAATATCTTGATCCTAAAGAACTCATAACCTCGTCTTTTGTATTATGACTCATATTTCCTAATTTAATTCACAAATCTTGACAAAGTCCTTCCCTGATTGACGATCTTGAATTACCAAAGATGAACATAGAAAATAGTGAAAGGGTATGATCAAGATTAACATGAAACTTTATTCCCAGGATCTTCAATTACTGAACATTTATCAACGAATAGAAACCCTGATTCTTTGGCCTGACGTAGGGAAATAAACCCTAACCTCTAGAACTGATGAAGCTGGATGGAGAAGAAGCCCGATCCTGAGCATGCTCCAAAACCCTACTCCAAAGTCTTGTACACCAGGAAGACCCTGAATAATCAGACTTATTCAACCCATACACCTCAAACCAACTGTAACCCTAGCTCCCTAACGGCTGATCTTTTGAACCTCAGGTGATCCATTTTTTATGAAAATGCGTGCTATACACATGACCTATTAGAATGATGCAGATGAATGCAAAGTCTAAGCCAGAATAAGAGAAATTTAGGAGGGAAAATTTTGGGGTGCAACAATAGAAGCTCGACTACACTTTGCTGGAGAGGGGAATTTTGCTAGTGATTTGCACTAGTCAGAGAAATGAATTTTGCTTGGGAATTTAAATTCTATTGGGGAAATAAACCCTATTGGGGAAATAGACTCTGCTGGAGAAATATACTCTGCAGAGGTAATGAGCCTTGTTGGAGAAATGTACTTTGTAGGGGATTGTACAATGTTGGAGAAATAACTCAGCTGGGGAATTAAGTTCCCATGAACTGTGTTGAGGACATATTTTTGATGGGAATTGGAATTCCATAGGCTGTGCGGAAGAAGTTTCCATTATATGCTGGAGAAATGATCAAACTCCTTTATCCGCTAAGGGGATCCACTCAGGAGTATGGTCATGTTAATAACTGAAAGATGCCCCAATTTTTGTCTTGAAGGCTTATTAAACTTGCGGGGGAAGGTATCTCCGTCTGGGGAATCAATCCTCGAAAGATAATAATACACATTTATTTAGAATTTCAAATATATCCTGTTGTCTATAAATGGACATTAAAAATATATTATAATCACTAACATGATTAAGAGCATTAAAAAGATATCAATCAATATTTATCTTACACACTTTGTAATCAAACACGCACTGTGTCAAAAAATTGAAACTTACTGCTATGAAAGTTGAAGAATGATAACACCATTAAAGTAAAAAAATATATACAAATGCTCTTTTCATTTGAACAATTGTTTTATGCCAATTTCTATTTGTATTTGATTTGTAACCTCACATCGATGTGCTTGATTTGCTCATGATATGTTGAATTCTTCGACAGGTGTATAACACTTTGACTATCACATTTAACAATGATAACTCGACCTTGAAGTTTTAGCTCCTTAGCAAAACCTTTAAGCCATAATGTTTTTTTCACAGCTTCAGTGAGGGTAATATATTCTTCTTCTGTGGTTTATAAGGCTACAACCTTATGAAGTGTCGCTTTCCAACTAATTGATGTACCAAACATAGTGAACACATATCTAGAAATAGATTTCGTGGAATCGATACAACCTGTATAATCAGAGTCAACATAACCTTCAATTACTACTTTAATATCTTCACCACATGCTATACCATAAATTAAGACTTTGTTTAGAGACTAGTTTTTGTACCTTAGTATCCACTTTAATGCTTGCCAGTGAGCCTTTCCAGGATTCACCATGTACCTGCTTACAAGACTTACTGCATATACTATGTCGAGTTTAGTACAAACCATAACATATGTAATACGATGGGAGAACTGACTTTTTGCATTTTATCGCAAATGTGTGGATAGCTAGAGTCGTCACCGAATTTTCTTTTATCCAATAAGGAAAGAGTGAAAAGAACAGGAAAGACCTTCGAAATTTTTGAGTTCGGGGAGTAGGTTATGAAAAGGGAAGGTGTTAGAACTCTTTCCATCAGTAGTTATCTACAGGCTCTTAACCGCTAGCTCACTTTGTTTTGAAAATGCTTTGTGTTGTGTGTTTGAAAATATTTTCAAAACGCAAATTGTAAGGCGAGCCTTGTAATGATTCTCGTATCAGTACTCGAGAATGCATACAAAGTGTTTTGTTTGAAAATATTTTGAAAGTGTTTTATGTGAAATATTTGTGAGCAAGCAATTAACAGTGATCTACCTACTCAAGGTCTTTATTGTTATTTTCCTCCTCCTTTAGATAGTGCTATCCTACCATTAGTTAGTAGGAAGCCCTATCATTGGATGTGAAGGGACGGATGTGGGTCATCGTACAGTCATCGAAGGCAACTAGTAAGGACGCTTTAGCAATTATCATTAAGGGACTAGATCGTTTACCAAAGTCAACATTGAAAGGTCCATCGAGGGACTACGATCTTTGTTTCCGAGAGACTGTGTTAAAGCGTCCCCACATTCGAGGGACATGACTATTTTTTCCGAAGGCAACAAGGGAGGTTACTCTAAAGATGTGAGTGTGCAAGTGTGTTATGATTCAATTATTTTAATCTTGCAATTAGGGTTAACTATCTATTTATTTTATCTTGCCATACATGACCTAATTACTAATAGTAACAGTAAAAAAATAGGAAAGCGATAAATGTTCGGAAAGTAAAAGAAGAAAATAAAACCCTAGACTATTACATGGCTTTGGGAGAAGTACAAAAATAATAATAGTTTGGGAAAGTAAACCTAATTACTATTACAATTTATGAGTGTAATACGGTGGGAGAACTGACTTGGGTGTTTTGCATTTTATCGCAATTGTTGCGGATAGCAAGAGTCACCACCGACTTTTCTTTTATCCAATAAAGGAAAGGGTGAAAAGAACAGGAAATACCTTTTGAGAATTTTCTTGAGTTCAGGGGGTGGGTTATGAAAAGGGAAGGTGTTAACACCCTTTTCATCCATAAGTATCTATGGGCTCTTAGTTGCTATCTCACTTTAAAATGTTTGTTTGAAATGTGTTTGTGATTGGTTTTGAAAGTATTTTTGAAAAGTGCCATCGTTTAGGCGAACTTTATAGTGATTCTCGTCTCTATAAGAATGCATACAAAGTGTTGACTTTGAAAAATATTTCATTTGAAAGTGTTGGTGTGTTTTTGAAAGATGTTTTGGAAATGGTTGTGAGCAAGAAACTACGAACGTTCTACCTATTCAAAAAGTATTTATTCATTTCCTCCTCCTTTAGATATTTCTATCTTACCATTGATTGATAAAAATCCCTATCATTGGATGTGAAGGGACGGGCGTGGGTCGTCGTACAGTCATAGAAGGAAACATTGTAGGCCTTAGAAATTTGTCGTAAGGGTCTAAGATCGTTTTACCGAAGTCAACATCGAAAGGTAATCGAGGGACTACGATCTTGTAATTGAGGGTCATTGTTAAAGTATCCCACGTTCTAGGGACATGACTATTTTTCTCAAGGAAACAAGTGAGGTTAACCCTAGAGGTGCAAGTGTGCAAAGTGTTTGTTTTTCATGCTTTATTTGTCTTGAATTAGGGTTTTTTATTGGTTGATTTTAGTCTTGCCATACAAACCCTAATTACTAGCATTAGTATTTGAAAGCGATAAATTGCGGAATATAAAGATTCTACGCTATTACATCATTTGGGGGTGGGGGAACAAATTTGCAAATAGGGAGATGACAAGTAACTAATCCCTAAGTCACTATTAAAACCATATTGAATAATGAATAACAATAAAAATATAAAGATAATGTAAAAAATAGAAAAATTGTTTTAAGAAAACTTTTATGTATTGATACATGCACTTACGCATTGATACGAAATTTTTGTATGCATTGACACATGCACTTATGCATTGGCTCATATCTGTTTTGTATCGACACATGCACGTATGCATCGATACATATCATTCCTTGCTCCTGGAAATCAAAACCAACTCAGTATGAGTCGATACATAAAGTTTTGCGTCGACTCATAACCTGTTTTGCATCGACACGTGCACTTATGTATCAATACATATCATTTCTTTGCTCCTGGAAGTCAAAACCAACTCAGTATGAGTCGACACATAATGGTTTGCATCAACTCATTTCTGTTATATGTCGACTCATTCATGTTTTGTATCGACTCATAACATATTTTGTACTAAATATGTGTCGACTAATAGAGATATGTATTGACTCATACTGTTGTTTTTTACTTCTAACATTTTTCTGCTGCATATATGAGTTAGCTCTCAACACATGGTTAATGAAAATGAGAAGTAAACATATGGTTAGCTTCAGGGCAATGATATCTACATTTTATCTTCACAAATTAACCACTAATGATGCTTGTATGAAGAGTTCAAAGTCAAGCAAACTTTAAAGTTGAAATTTGTATTTTGATTTAGAGTTGATGTATTGTCTTGGAGAAGTCAAGTGGCTATTTTTGAGTTTATAGAATGGTGATAGTGATGTTACATAAGTTGCTCTTATGTTTGAACAACTTCTATATGATGTATATGAAGTATGTGGATGGTTTGTTTGGACACAAATTCAAGGTTTGAGAGATTTTAAGATTTTGGTTTCTAAGCTCAAGAGTGGAGGTTTTGTGGACAATTATGGTTTTTATTAGAGTATGAGGGGTTTTGAGAAACTTGTCTACACAACAAAAACGTATCGCCTTTAGCTTGAAAATGGCCTCTCTATTTATATAGAAGGTTTGAGAGGATGAGAGAGTCTGGTTCACAAGTTGTGGAATTCTAGTTTGGTTGAGATGACACAACCAAGTTATGTGAAATTTGATGTCCCAATGCATGGTACAAAAGGGATCTGAAGTGGCTAGGAGTTTTTAGGCATGTTGCTTCTTGCTTTGACATTGTGCGTGTAGAAAAAACAGTTGAGAGGCTCAAGGAGAGCTGACTTTGTATAAAGCATGCTTTATGTGAATTGCAATGGTGCCTTTGTGCCATAAATGGAATGGTGCAATGGACTACACTTGAATCACTTAGATATTGCTTCAATAAATTGTGTAGACATATGATTATGGATAGATTCTCAATTCAAAAGGCCTGTAAAGTAATATTATGCATCATGACATAAGGATTTTGTTATATATTCTTCAACAAAATGACTTGCAATTCAAGAATGGATGCCCAACTTCAGGCCCTTGAATCTCCTAGCTCAAGAATGATAAATCCATGATCTTAGATGTTTTGGAAAGCTTGAAACATTGTCTACAACTTTCATGTTTACCACTTTGGTTAAATAAAATTGGAACTTGATGAAAATTGACCAAGAAGTTGAGATAAAAATTGACCAAAAGCTGTTGAAAATTTCCCAAAGTGTTATATAAAAATGTCATGACTTCAGAGGCCTGTATCTTCACATCTAAGCATTTTTTGGATGTCAACCCTCTAATACAAAGTTATAGAATTCATCAAGATCTACAACTTTCATCTTGAAAGTTTTCTTTGAATCATCTTGCATCTTGGTGAAAAAATGTCATGAAGTAATGCATTTATCATGTACAAAACACTTAGAAAAATTTCTCAGTCTTGAAAAGTTTGAATTTTCAAATTGACTTTTGAATTTCTTGATTTCTTGATGAAATGTGATCTTTGAAACTCAAATTTGATCAGAAAGTCAAAGTTTGACTTTTTGGTGTATAATTGACTTTTTCATCAATTGATCAAATTTCAACTATCAATCCATTGATCTTGATGAATATTTTGAACCATGAAATTAGGTCAACATGTCGCATTTGAATCCTTTATGCTTCAATCCATTAAATCATGTATTAGGTCAAAAGTCACTGATCAGTCAAATACAATCAAAACCCTAATTTTGACCATTTTGCCCTTTTGGTAAATTGAGTGATTTTCTTGAGGAATCATGGTCAAAACTTGATCAAATGATGAATATCACCTCAAATAGTTAATGTTAACAAAATATCTTGAAGTTTGACTGTATGTTGACCACAATTGATTTTTTACCCAATATAACTAATTTTCAGTCATCTGAGCAATTGATTGAGCAAAATTGTGATTCAAAATTTGAAACTTGACATGAGTATTGTTGGAGGTCTAAAATTATCCATGAAAGTCATTTGAAGCATTAGAAGTCCAATTATACTTTTGAAAATCAAAACTTTAATTTGAGGCATCAGTGTTTAGGAGATGGTTTGACCTAGTCAACACTTATGCAATTTTAAGCCTTTGAAGATCTTGTGAGAAATGTATTGAGAAAAGAGAGGAAAAATTTTGGGGTACAACAGCTGCCTATGTTCAATCTTCTTAAACTTGAAGATTAGATTGTCCGGTCCGCCATTCGTGACTTGAAGGTGGAAGATGATTGAACACTAGAGTGCCCAGAAATTTGCACTCACTGGTATACGAAGTAATGGTGTTAGTTGATTATGTCGGGAATGGGCTTATAGGTGCCATTTGGAGAGGTGATAAAGAGCTTCTGGAGATGGGATTATAGATGTCATCCAAAGTGACTGCTAGTAAGTATAAAGCTTGACTGTGACTATTATTTAATGTATACTGGAAGGAATATTGTGGTGACTACTACTTCAATAGGTAATGAAGGAATCTTGACGACTACTACTTCAACAGGTAATGAAGGAATCTTGACGACTACTACTTCAACAGGTAATGAATGAATATTTGACGACTACTACTTCAACAGGTAATGAAGGAATCTTTGACGACTACTACTTCAACAGGTAATGAAGGAATCTCTGTCGACTACTACTTAGACAGGTAATGAAGGAATCTGACGACTACTACTTCAACAGGTAATGAAGGAATCTTTGACGACTACTACTTCAATAGATAATTAAGGAATCTCTGACGACTACTACTTCAATAGGTAATGAAGGAATCTGACGACTACTACTTCAACAGGTAATAAGGGAATCTTTGACGACTACTACTTCAACAGGTAATGAAGGAATCTCTAACGACTACTACTTCAACAGGTAATGAAGGAATCTTTGACGACTACTACTTCAACAGGTAATGAAGGAATCTATGAAGACTACTACTTCAATAGGTAATGAAGGAATCTCTGACAACTACTACTTCAACAGGTAATGAAGGAATCTTTGACGACTACTACTTCAACAGGTACCACGAGGAACCCAAGCTTGATTTTGTCTTGGAGAAATTCGTAGATAGTTGATGACATGTGTCTGTTGATTGATCTTTTCCTGAAAAGGTAAAGAGTTAGTTGTATGCAATGTCATGATGCATGCATTGCGTAATGATGTTCTCAAAATAAATGAGATTGTGCTATATGCATTTTATATGCATATGTCATGATGTGTGAATGTGTAATGTTGTTGAAATGTATCTATGTCTGGGAAAATAAATCCCTGACAACTGCTGGGGAGATTTGGGAAGCTTAAATCTCGGACTACTATTGGAGATGAAGAGTATGTGTATCTTCAACTTTGCTTAGAGTGCTTCTGCTAGGAATTCTTGTTTTTTTGTTTGAGGAAACTCTGCAGGGATGTTGGTTTCTACACGGGGAGTAGAATTCAAGAAATTTGGTTGTTCATTGCTCTACTGGGGAATTTCATTCTTATATGCCTTGACTGGGGATAAAAGAGACGACTAAACTTTCGACTTGTCTGGGGGAGGATGAAGTTAACTTTACCTGATCAGATTCCAGGCTTCGCAGCAACTTTCTAGAGATATTATCAACTCCGCCGGGGAAAAGGAATTTTGTCAGTTGATCTGTAGTAGTCTAAGGAATAAACTTAAACTGGGGAGATTGTAATCCATTGGGGAAATAAATCCCATTGAGGAAAGTATTCTGGTGACATCACTGGGGAAATGGATTCTTTTGGTGTAGAACTTTTTTTAAGGTTTCTTTTCAGTTTTGGAAGTCCAAACTTGGCTGGGGAATGGAATTTCCAGGGAATATGTCGATTGGTACTCTGGAGAATGTATGACTTCACTCTGTGGGGAAATCTCAATAAAGTAATTCTGTGGGGATATCCCACATCCTTGAGTAAATGCTTGTGCGTACATTTATTAACAGTTAATCATGTTCATGTGCACATGTTCATTCAATTTTAGTCATTGGATATTTTTGCACTCAAAACAGAAAAACAAAAAGTTTGTACTTCAAAGTATATTTGTATTGATAATTTGCCTAAAAATAAGCGTTTTTGTACAGGGAGACAAAAATCCTAGTAAGAGGAAGTCGTCGAAAAATGAAAAGAATACAAAGCAAAAACAAAATGTATAGCCATGTGGAAGTGATCTCATTGGGTTCCAACTCCGCTATTTCCCCTATGTCTTCGAACATCATCCCTTGCCGTCAAAAGAAGTTGATTGGATTGATCTCATACCATTTAAACTTTTGACCTTGGTAATAGAGCTGAATGTTAGTGATCCGACAGGACATAGTCATATACTTTAATCCTTAACTTTTGCCTGGACCGCCCTTTCAGGTTTTCAGTCACAAGGATACCCTTTTTTTCCCAAGCCGCCCTTTCAGGTTTTCGACTTGCCGGGTGTACACTCTTTTGTATATATCCCTAATTTTTGCCCAAACATTTTGGTTCATCAGGATGCCCTTATTTTTTCCTAGGTATGTCAACCTAGCGGGTCATTCTTTATGCGTAGTATTTTTTGACTATATTCACGTTCACAGGATGCGGAAAATCTTTGCCGTCCATAGTAGTTAGCATCATGGCACCGCCAGAGAATACATTCTTAACAACAAATGGCCCTTCGTAAGTGGGAGTCCGTTTTCCCTTAGGATCTCCTTGTGGTAAAATGTTAGGCTTTATTACCAAGTCGCCAGCCTAGTATACTCAAGGTTTGATCTTTTTGTTGAATGCCTTGATCATATGCTTTTGATACATTTGACCATGATAAACAACAACCAGCCTCTTTTCATCAATCAAGTTCAACTGATCCAATCTAGTCTGAATCCATTCATCTTCGCCTAAGTTTTCTTCTTTCACAGTCCTTAGAGAAGGAATCTGAACTTCGACAGGCAGGACAACTTCCATGCCATAGACTAAAGAGAAAGGGGTTGCCTCAGTTGATGTTCGGGCCAAAGTACGGTATCCATGAAGAGAAAATGGTATCATCTAGTGCCAAACTTTGTAGGTAAGTACCATTTTTTGCAAAATCTTCTTAATGTTCTTATTGGCAGCTTCCATTGCGCCATTCATCTTAGGTATATACGGAGAAGAATTGTAATGCTTGATTTTGAACGGAGTGCAGAGTTATGTGATTATAGCATTGCTGAGATTGATACTGTTGTCAGTGATAATCCTTTAATGGATACCGTAACGACATATGAGGTTATTCTTGATAAACCAGGCTACAACGTTCTTGGTTACTGGGAAAAATTAAGCTGCTTCGACCCATTTGGTGAAGTAGTCAATGGAAACAAGGATGAAGCGGTGTCCATTGGAGGTAGTGGGCTTGATCTCTCCAATCATGTCAATGCCCCACATTGCAAATGGCCACGGAGCAGTCATGACATTTAACAGAATTGGAGGTACATGAACCTTGTCGACATAAATTTGACACTTATGGCAAGTCCTCGAGTGATGGTGACAATCAGTTTCCATAGTCGACTAATAGTAACAAGCCATCCGAATCTTCTCGGCCATAGTGTACCCTCTAGAGTGAGTTCCAAAGACACCTTCATGCAGGTCTTCCATGATTTTATCTGCTTGTTTCTTGTCCACACAACGGAGCATAGTAGAATCATGGTTGTGCTTGTACAAGATCCTATTACTTAGGAAGAATTTGGCTGAGAACCTCCGCAGGAATTTATTGCCGTTGATTGAGGCTCCCTGTAACGCCCGTAATTTAATTAATTATTTAATTAAATTATTATTTTTTGGAATATTTGTGAAGAGGTGTTATAATTAATTGGATTTATTTTATTAAGTGGAGAAATAATAATATTAGAGGTATAATATTATTATATGGTGAAATAATATTAGAAGTGTAATATTATTAATATGGGCTTATTTTGAGAGAGTAGAAGTATTCGGGGGGTGTAGGTTTTGAGCCCAATAAGAAATATGGAATAATAGAATATTAGGTTATTTTATTATTTTTTGTTAGAATAGAAGAAATAAGCAGTAGGAGGAAATAAGGATTTGAGAAGAACGTGAAGCTGCTGGAAATAGTGGAAAACGACAAGAACGTGAATTCAACCCGGAAATTGTAGAGCGACCTTCAATCCAAGGTAAGGGTGGGGTTCTGACTTTATAATTGGGTTCATGATGTTTGATATGTGGGGTTAGAGGATTTCTGTTTTGTTCTTGAATTGGATGTATTATGAATGATGTATGATGAAGATTGATGAATTTTGGATGAATAACGATGTTATGATGTTGTTTAATCGATATAGTATTATAGGTTAAGGTTAGGTAATGAATTACCATGTTTTATAATGAGGTTCGTAGGGCTGTAATATGAGTTATATAGTGAAAATACAGAGGAAAATGCAGAATTTATTCAGACTGTAACAGGATGTGTCGACCTCAAGCTTGATGCGTCGATACGTGGGTGATGATAGACTCAGGATGAGTCGATACAAGAAGGGCTTGCATCGATACATGAGTGTGTGAGACTCAGGATGAGTCGACCGATGAGATGCATGTGTCGATACATGCTGTGTTTAAAGCCAGTATGAGTCGATCCATAGGGTTTTGCATCGACCCATGTTGTACAGGTGAAGCAGTTTGCGTCGATCCATAGGGTTTTGTGTCGACCCATAAGGTCTGATTTTTGACATAATCGGTTTTAAGTTGCTGTAACTTGAGTTTTAAGATGTTGTTTGAGATGCCGGTCGAAGCGTTGATTAGCTAACGCAATGAACTATATTCTAGATGATTAAAATGATGAATGTGAGATGTTTAGAGGCTGCTGTTAGAATTATGACAGTAGGATTAGTGACAGTAAAAATGTAAAATTGCAGAATAACAGTATGGATTACTGTATTATTAATATACAACTGAGTTATTAATGAGACGTGGTTATTAAAGTGGTGTTTGATAATTATGATGAACAAATGACGTTTGATAAATAAATGTTATTTAATAAATTATTTTTGAGATGTTTATGAGATGCTGTAATTGGAATGATTTTGGTTATATGAAATGTTGTTAATCGAGATGTTTTGAGATGATTGAGATGTTGTTATTTTGATATGTTAGTTGAGATGTTTTGAGATGATTGAGATGTTGTTATTTTGAGATGATTTGAGATGTTGTTAATTGGGTGTTGATATTACATTCATATTGAGTCGCATACAGTGCATTTTTCAGATGGAGCTTATGCTCGTTGAGATGGCCTGGATTGGCAAATTTTGAGATGAAGGTTATGCCTTGTTGATGCTTCTATTAATTGGCAAATTTTTGAGATGGGAGTTCTTCTCCAATGGTACCACATGCATTTGAATAGTGTTGTACCCCGAAATTTTCCCTCTCATTTTATCAAGATTTCCCCTCACAAGACTCTTTAAACTCAAGATCAAGCTAGGTTTTGCTCTGCTCAAGACACCTCCTTGCACTATTGACTTGAAATTAGGGTTTGAGTTTGCACAAGTATTTTTGGACTTCCAATGCCTCATGTGACTTTCATACTTCATGTTGGACTTATAAGATTTCTCATACCAAGTTTCAAGCCTTGAATCAAATTTTTGCCCAATCAATTGGACAGTTGACCTAAAAATCAGCTGTATTGGGGAAAAAGTCAATTGTGGCCAATTTACAGTCAAAACTCATAATTTTTGATCCACATCAACATTATAAACTCATATGAACCATTTGATCAAGTTTGGACCACAACTCCTCAAGAAATTTGATTAGATCATCAAAAGGGTAAAATGGTCATTTTTAGGGTTTTGACTGCAGAAGGGAAATTTCTGATTTTTCACCTAGCCAATGGCAAATTGGGTTCAAGAATAGATTCAAGGACTCAATGGAATCATCTTGACCTAATCACAAGGTTCAAAAGATCTCAAAAGCATTGGATTGACAGATGAATTTTCCAATCAACTGATCAAAAACCAACTGTACACTGAAAAGTCAAACTTTGACTTTTTGGTCAAAATCAAGTGTCAAGGGTCATTTTTAATCAAGATGTGTCAAAACATGAAACTTGTTCACCAAGAAACCTAATTTTTCAAATTAGGGTTTAAGATTGAAAATTTTCATAACTTAGAAATAAGTTATGAAATTTTCTTATTTTTTCCCAACTTTGCCCAACATTTCCACCATGATGAAATTGGATTCAAACAAAACCTCCAACATGAAAGTTGTAGTCCTCCACAAAAACTACAACTTTGATGCACAAATTTTTCCCAAAAGATGCTTGGATCTCAAGTTATGATTTTTGGAATAAGGGTCCAAAAACTTTCTAACTTAGTGAATTTTTCCCTAGTTTAGGCAGGATTTTGACCTATATTCATGGCAATTTTTCACCTAGTTCCCATTGGAATTTCAAAATTCATTTCAAAGATGGATTATAGCGCATGTTACAAGATTTCCAAAATGTCCAAGAACTCTCCAAAATCATTTATGGTTTGGGAGAATCGAAGGTTTGAATTTGGCAAAATGTCACTTTGTTCCATGGCATTTCTCATGTTGCTACAAGTTGCAATTTCTATCCAGCCTTGCTTGTACTTGCTTACAGGTCTTTAAACCCTTCCACACTCAAGAATTGAATGCAAACTCAAAGGATTAAGGCATTATTCTGATCTTTAGAAGTTTACACATTGAATTAATCTAAAAGTGGCAAAAGGTAGCATTGCCATTTTGGCAAAGTTGGCTTTATGTCAATTTGTTTCTCTTGAGCATTGCACCAAGATTTTGGAAGCATACCAACTCCACAAACTCAGGGCAAAGTACAACAACTTTGTACAGCTAGGAAAGAGGCCTGTACAGGCTCTTTGCTTGATCACTTCACACTTTTCTTCAAAACCAAGTCAACTTGCAAAAAGGAGATAACTCTTGTATATGTTATAACCAAGCTTTGTAAACATTTGAACCAAGTTTTACATAATATACCAAGTCAGAAACACGAGCCCTAAGCCTTAAAAACACCCTTGAACACCAAAACACCAAAAACTTGTAAAACAGGGCAGCTTCTGCATTTTGACATCCAAAGTAAAATCTACTCGTGCGTTTTGCTTGCAAACACTTCAAACACCTTCTAAACAACCCACCTAAGCTATCCCAATCATTGGCCAGCAACTGTAACCTTGTTTTCAAGCTTCACCATTTTTGAATTCTGACTGTGCAGGTTGACTTCTACAGGCTTATTCAAGCAAGTTCCAAGCAAACTAAGCATTGGGGAAGGTCAAAGGAAGTTCAAGCAAGCTCACAAGCATCTCAGGCCTCACTGAAAACCCCTGCATTGCCATACTCGAGCTCAACTGAAACAGGTAAAGTTCAAACTTCTATCTCTCTATTTAGGAATCATTAGGCTTAGGTTTGTGAATAAAAAATGTAGTACTCATTGCCCTTAAGCTGTACATATGCATAGATTTCATTTAAGTTAACTGAGTTGGGAGAATTTGATTGATGAACTTTCTGAAAAAGTTAGGTTAGAAATTAGGGCCAGATAAATTCTCTCTGGTCTTTGAGAGTTAGATTAAGTTTTTCATATGGTTAGAATCGTGTGATTATGCTCTATAACTTTCATGTTGCAAGTTTTTGCTTTAGAGCACGTATGCAGGATTTCCAGATTTGTACATAACGCTCGTTTTCTTGTTCAAAGGTTGAAGACGAAGTTGAAATCTGGGTCGGGCCTGTTTGTTCCATGCTATTGACACACCCTTATTGCTGTTTACACCCCTTGGCCCATTGTTTTATATTTTCATATTTTTTTTTCATTTCTTTTTAGTTTCTGACTTTATTTTATTTTTCTAAACATAAAAAATTACTAAAAATATTTTCATAAATTTTCACATTTTATTTTATTATTTTTATTATTTTTTTGGACATAAAAATAATTAGTTTAATAATATACTTTTATTTTCTTAAATAAAGACTTATAAATAATACAAAAAATATTATATTTTTATTTTTTATAATTTATATATTTAAATAATATTTTTTCTCATATATTCTTATTTTTTAACATTTGTATATATTTTTATTTATTTTATTGTATATGAATAAATAATACATAATATATATATATTTTTAAAACAAATTAGGGTTTCCACCCTTAATAAAAATAATCATTTTTTATTTTTCTTATTTTTGAGACATTAAATAACTTATTTTTACATACATAAAAATAATACAAAAACATCTTTGTATATTTATACTTGTATTGCACATTCAAATATTTGTCCATTTCTTTATTTGCACAATTAATTCAATTTGGTTGTAATAGTTGACTTAGGATTTTAATTTCTTGAAAATGTTCCCCTATTCAAATTTGTATCCCCCTCCCCATAATCATGTTGTAATAGTTGTAGATTTATTTTTACGCACTTTATAGCTTTCAAATATGCCATGATAGAAAGATTAAGGTTTGTATGCAAAATCCAAAATCAACAAATAGCTTGACTAAAACAAGACAAAATGCATGAAAATGACAACACAATGCACACAAGCACCCCTAGGGTTTCATCCACTTGTTGCCTTTAAAATGGCCATGGTATGCATGCTAGGTGTCTTGGCAAAACAAAATCAAAACAAAAAGATCATAGTCCCTCGATGATGCTATCTTGGTTGCCTATACAAAAATGATCTAGTCCCTCAAACAAAAAAAAACTTGCTAAGATACTTAGCACAATTGCTATCATGGTCAATACAATGACCCGTGCCTGTCCCGTTTAACATCCAAATACAAGGTTGTTTACCAAATACAACGGTAAAACAACAATGTCAAAGGGTTAAAAATGTGTAGGAAAGACTTTTTTGAGTAAATAGGGTAGATGCTCCTAGTTACTTGATCAAAACTTGCAAACATCCTTGCTAATTTCAAAAACACATCACAACACAATTTCAAAACATTTCCCAAAACAAACTTTCAAACATTGAAACATATTTTCAAAAGACAAACACCTTTGTAAAACATTCAAACAAGAATTGTTACAAAGGTTGCCTAGGCATGGCCTCTTTTCAAAATATTTTCAAAACCACACACAAAGCACTATTTCAAACAATTGAAAAGCAAAAGCAAGTGATCTAAGCAAGTAACTAAGAGCCCATGGAAAACCATGGATGAAAAGGGTGCTAGCACCTTCCCTTTTCATAATCTACCCCCCGAACCCAAGAAAACATCTCAAAGGTCTTTTCTGTGCTTTTTGACCTTTCCTTTGGATAAAATGAAAAGTCGGTGGCGACTCTTGCTAAACCAAAACATTTACAAACACAAACGCCAAACCTCAAGTTAGTTCTCCCACCGTATCACACATAGTATCGAGTCGCATTATATGAGTGAATGATGAAGTGTATTTTGATATTGATGAATGTGTATATATGTTGTGATTGTTGTTGATTATGAGATGAGAAGTGGTGATGTTATTGATCTAATTTAATATATTAATTATCATGCGCTTTATTATATTGTTAGATATCTCACCCCTTCTGTTTGAATGTTGCCCTTATGTTGGTAACGTGCAGGTAATCAAGAATGAAGGTTGTATACCTTCAATAGTTCGAGTCGGTGTCATTGCTCTGATATGTAACACTCGGGGGAATGAACGCTTGCTGATTTTTAGTTGTTGAACTTTTAATTGATTATTATTGAATATGAGATGTTTCGAAGTTGATGTTTTGTCGTTTTAAAGATGTTATTGAGAATTCCACTGCATAGTTGTTGAATTATTTAATGAAAGATGTTATGTTGATTGTTCATTCAATGTTTTGAAAAAGTGTTATATATCCATGATGAATGCAATGAAATTGTTAGAAGAATTTGTGATGTCCCGATTCATTTGTATGATTGAAATTTTATAACTCTGATTTATTGTGCATAAATTGCCGGGGTAGAATTGGGGTGTTACAAAGTTGGTATCAGAGCAAAAGGTTGGTCCGACCTTGTCGTCGAGTCGTAGTTGTCTAACAATCGAGTATTGTTAATTTGAGTTCTAACCGTTGTTTGTGTTGTAGTGAGAAGTTGAGATGGCTGGAAGAAATGATGCTGCACTTGCTGCTGCTTTAGAAGCAATGGCTCATGCGATGGAAAATCAGCCAAATGCTGACGGGAATGCTGGATCTCGTAGCTTGGCGACTTTCCAGAGAGAGAATCCACCTACGTTCAAGGGAAAGTATGACCCTGACAGAGCATTGGAATTGTTGAAAGAGATTGAGAGAATCTTTTGTGTGATGGACTGCACTCCAGCGTAGAAGTTTCGTTATGGTACTCATATGCTAGCACTCGAGGCTGATGACTGGTGGCTAGAGACTTGTCAGAAGTTGGAAGCTGCAGGTGAGAATGTCACCTGGGCTGTGTTCCGTAGGGAATTCCTGAGAAATTATTTTCCTGAAGATGTCCGTGGAAAGAAGGAAATTGAGTTCCTTGAGCTAAAACAAGGAAGTATGTATGTTGTTGAGTATGCTGCCAAGTTTGCTGAGTTGGCTAAGTTTTATCCGCATTACGCTGAGGAAAATGCTGAATTTTTGAAGTGTATTAAGTTTGAGAATGGGTTGCGCCTGGAGGTTAAGAAGGAAGTTGGATACCAGAAGATCAGTGTCTTTGCTGATTTGGTTGATAGCTGCAGGATTTATGAGGAGGATAATAATGCTCATTACAAGATTATCAGTGAGAAGAGGGGTAATCACTAACATAATCGTGGTAAGCCTTATGATGCCCCAGCTTGTAAAGGTAAACATAAAATTGCTCATGGTCAGAGGACTAATTGGGGAGATGCTCCTGCTGGTGTGATATGCTTTAAGTATGGGAAACCGGGGCACAAGAGTAATGTGTGCACTGCTGAAGTGAAGAGGTGTTAGCGTTGTGGTAAGAACGGACATGTTGTGTCTGAGTGTGAACAGAAGAATGTGATTTGTTTCAATTGTAGAGAGGAAGGGCATATTGGTAGCCAATGTCCGAAACCGAAGAAGGCTCAGTCAAGTGGTAAAGTGTTTGCTTTGGTTGAGGATCAGACAACTGCTGAGGATGGACTTATTAGAGGTACATGTTTCATTAATAGTTCTCCTTTAATTACTATTATTGATACTGGTGCTACACATTGTTTTATTGCTGCTGATTGTGTTGGAAGATTGGGTCTTGTGTTGTCTTCTTTGAATGGAGAAATGGTCGTCGATACTCTAGCCAAGGGGTCGGTGACTACTTCTTTTGTGTGTGCTAAGTTTCCCTTGTCGATCTTCGACAAAGACTTTGTTGTTGATTTGGTTTGTTTGCCGCTAAGAGGTTTGGATGTAATTTTGGGTATGAACTGGTTAGAGCATAACTGTGTTCATATTAACTGTTATGACAAGTCGGTGAAGTTTTCTACTCCTGAAGGAGAGGAAGATGGTTTGTTGTCTGCTAGACAGTTGAGGAAGTTGATGCAAGAGGAATCACAAATGTTCTCATTAATGGTGTCGCTATCTGTAGAGACTCAAGCTGTAATTGAGGAATAGCAGGTGGTGTGTGAATTTCCTGAAGTTTTTCCTGATGAAATTCCTGATGTACCTCCGGAGAGGGAAGTTAAATTTGCAATGGATCTTGTACCTGGTACCAGACCTGTGTTTATGGAACCATACAGGATGTCTGCATCTGAGTTGTCAGAGTTGAAGAAGCAACTGGAAGAGTTACTTGAGAAGAGGTTTGTGAGACCAAGTGTATCGCCGTGGGGAGCTCCAGTGTTGTTAGTAAAGAAGAAAGATGGAAGTATGAGGCTTTGTGTTGATTATAGACAATTGAATAAGGTGACGATTAAGAACAAGTATCCGCTTCCGAGAATAGATGACTTGATGGATCAATTGGTGGATGCTCGAGTGTTTAGTAAGATTGATTTGAGGTCGGGTTACCATCAGATTAAAGTGAAGGATGAAGATATTCAGAAGACGGCTTTCAGGATGTGTTATGGACATTACGAGTATTCGGTGATGCCTTTCGGTGTTACTAATGCGCCGGGAGAATTCATGGAATATATGAATCGTATCTTTCATACTTATTTGGATCGGTTCGTGGTAGTGTTCATTGATGATATTTTGATTTACTCTAAGTCAGAAGAGGAGCATGCTGAACACTTGAAAGTAGTAGTGCAAGTTTTGAAAGAGATGAAGTTGTATGCAAAGCTATCCAAGTGTGAATTTTGGTTGAAAGAGGTTAGTTTTCTTGGTCATGTAATTCCAGGTAGTGGAATTGCTGTAGATCCATCGAAGGTTGATGCTGTGTTGCAATGGGAAACTCCAAAGTCAGCTATTGAGATTAGAAGCTTCTTGGGATTAACTGGTTATTATAGAAGGTTTATTGAAGGATTTTCTAATTTGTCACTTCCGTTGACTAAGTTGACTTGTAAAGGTAGAGCTTTTGTATGGGATGTTCTGTGCGAAGAAAGTTTTAAAGAATTGAAGAAGAGGTTGACGTCGGCTCCGATTTTGACGTTGCCTAATTCAGGAGAGCCTTTTGTGGTGTATTGTGATGCTTCTAAGATGGGTTTAGGAGGTGTGCTTATGCATAATGGTAAGGTAGTTGCTTATGCGTCAAGGCAGTTAAGGACTCATGAGAAGAACTATCCTATGCATGATTTATAGCGTGCTGCTATTGTCTTTGTGTTGAAGATTTGGAGGCATTATCTTTATGGTTCTAGATTTGAAGTGTTTAGTGACCATAAGAGCTTAAAGTATTTATTCGATCAGAAGAAGTTGAATATGAGGCAACGAAGATGGTTGGAATTGTTAAAGGATTATGATTTCAATTTGAATTATTATCCAGGAACGACGAATGTGGTAGCTGATGCATTGAGTCGAAAGACTTTACATATGTCAGCAATGATGATTAAAGAGTTGGAATTGATTGAGCAGTTCAGAGATATGAGCTTAGTTTGCGAGGTTACTTCGCAAAGTGTTATGTTGGGTATGTTGAAGATTAATAATGATTTTTTAGACAGTATCAGAGAAGCTCAGAAGTTGGATGTGAAACTGGTAGATTTGATGGTTGGGACTGATTAATCTGAGAATAGTGATTTTAATCTAGATGAGCAAGGTGTGTTAAGATTTCGTAACCGGATTTGTATTCCTGATGATGCTGAGATGAAGAAAGTGATACTTGAAGAGAGTCATAGAAGTAAGTTGAGTATTCATCTAGGAGCTACAAAGATGTATCAAGATTTGAAGGGTTTGTTTCGATGGCCTGGGATGAAGAGTGACGTGGCTCGATTTGTGTATGCATGTTTGACTTGTTAGAAGTCTAAAGTTGAACATCAGAAGCCTGCAGGATTGATGCAACCGTTGGAAGTTCCAGAATGGAAATGGGATAGCATTTTAATGGACTGTGTGAAGGGGTTGCCTAATACTTTAAGAGGACATGATTCGATTTGGGTGATTGTTGATAGGCTTATGAAGTCAGCTCATTTTGTTCCTATTAACATCAGTTTTCCAGTGTCGAAGTTGGATGAGATTTATATTAGTGTGATTGTGAAGCTGCATGGCGTTCCTTTGTGCATTGTGTCAGATAGAGATCCAAGATTTACTTCTGATTTTTGGAAGAGTTTGCAAGGAGCGTTGGGTTCTAAGTTGAGATTGAGTTCAGGGTATCATCCTCAGACAGATGGTCAGACTGAACAGACTATTCAATCGTTGGAAGACTTGTTGAGAGCATGTGTTCTTGAGCAAGGAGGTTCATGGGATACTTATCTTCCATTGATAGAGTTCACTTATAATAACAGTTATCATTCCAGTATTGGGATGGCACCTTTTGAGGCGTTGTATGGTTGAAGATGTAGAACTCCTTTATGTTGGCATGAATCTGGTGAAAGTGTAGTACTTGGACCTGAACTTGTTCGTGAGACTACTGAGAAGGTGAAGTTGATTCGAGAAAAGATGAAAGTTTCCCAAAGTAGACAGACGAGTTATCATGACAAGCGAAGGAAGGATTTAGAATTTCAAGCTGGTGATCATGTGTTTTTGAGAGTTACACATGTGATTGGTGTTGGGCGAGCATTGAAGTCTAAGAAGCTCACTATTCGTTTTATTGGACCGTATCAGATTTCAGAGAGAGTGGGGAATGTTGCTTATAAAGTGGCTTTACCGCCTAATCTTTCTAATTTGCATGATGTGTTTCACGTGTCGCAACTTCGGAAGTATATTTCAGATCCATCTCATGTGATTCATATAGACGATGTGCAAGTACGGGATAATCTTACGGGGGAGACGATGCATGTACGAATTGCGGATCGCAAAATGAAGACTCTGAGGGGAAAAGAGATTGCTTTGGTTAAAGTGGTTTGGATAGGAGTTGCTGGTCAAAGCATGACTTGGGAGTTGGAGAGCAAGATGCGAGACTCATATCCTGAATTGTTTGATTGAGGTAAATTTTCGAGGACGAAAATATTCTAAGTGGGGGAGAGTTGTAACGCCCGTAATTTAATTAATTATTTAATTAAATTATTATTTTTTGGAGTATTTGTGAAGAGGTGTTATAATTAATTGGATTTATTTTATTAAGTGGAGAAATAATAATATTAGAGGTATAATATTATTATGTGGTAAAATAATATTAGAAGTGTAATATTATTAATATGGGCTTATTTTGAGAGAGTAGAAGTATTAAGGGGGTGTAGGTTTTGAGCCCAATAAGAAATATGGAATAATAGAATATTATGTAATTTTATTATTTGTTGTTAGAATAGAAGAAAGAAGCAGTAGGAGGAAATAAGGATTTGAGAAGAACGTGAAGCTGCTAGAAATAGTGGAAAACGGCAAGAACGTGAATTCAACCCGGAAATTATAGAGCGACCTTCAATCTAAGGTAAGGGTGGGGTTATGACTTTATAATTGTGTTCATGATGTTTGATATGTGGGGTTAGAGGATTGTTGTTTTGTTCTTGAATTGGATGTATTATGAATGATGTATGATGAAGATTGATGAATTTTGGATGAATAACGATGCTATGATGTTGTTTAATCGATGTAGTATTATAGGTTAAGGTTAGGTGATGAATTACCATGTTTTATAATGAGGTTCGTAGGGCTCTAATATGAGTTATGTAGTGAAATTACAGAGGAAAACGCAGAATTTATTCAGACTGTAACAGGATGTGTCGACCTCAAGCTTGATGCCTCGATACATGGGCGATGATAGACTCAGGATGAGTCGATACAAGAAGGGCTTGCATCGATACATGAGTGTGTGAGACTCGAGATGAGTCGACCAGTGAGATGCATGTGTCGATACATGTTGTGTTTAAAGCCAGGATGAGTCGATCCATAGGGTTTTGCGTCGACCCATGTTGTACAGGTGAAGCAGTTTATGTCGATCCATAGGGTTTTGTGTCGACCCATAAGGTCTGATTTTTGACAGAATCGGTTTTAAGTTGCTGTAACTTGAGTTTTAGGATGTTGTTTGAGATGTCGGTCGAAGCGTTGATTATCTAACGCAATGAACTTTATTCTAGATGATTAAAATGATGAATGTGAGATGTTTAGAGGCTGCTGTTAGAATTATGACAGTAGGATTAGTGACAGTAAAAATGTAAAATTGCAGAATAACAGTATGGATTACTGTATTATTGATATACAACTGAGTTATTAATGAGATGTGGTTATTAAAGTGGTGTTTGATAATTATGATGAACAAATGACGTTTGATAAATAAATGATGTTTAATAAATTATTTTTGAGATGTTTATGAGATGTTGTAATTGGAATGATTTTGGTGATTTGAAATGTTGTTAATCGAGATGTTTTGAGATGATTGAGATGTTGTTATTTTGAGATGTTAGTTGAGATATTTTGAGATGATTGAGATGTTGTTATTTTGAGATGATTTGAGATGTTGTTAATTGGGTGTTGATATTACATTCATATTGAGTCGCATACAGTGCATTTTTTAGATGGAGCTTATGCTCGTTGAGATGACCTGGATTGTCAAATTTTGAGATGAAGGCTATGCCTTGTTGATGCCTCTATTAATTGGAAATTTTTTGAGATGGGAGTTCTGCTCCAATGGTACCACATGCATTTGCATAGTATCGAGTCGCATTATATGAGTGAATGATGAAGTGTATTTTGATGTTGATGAATGTGTATATATGATGTGATTGTTGTTGATTATGTGATGAGAGGTGGTGATGTTATTGATCTAATTTAATATATTAATTATCATGCACTTTATTATATTGTTAGATATCTCACCCCTCCTGTTTGAATGTTTCCCTTATGTTGGTAACGTGCAAGTAATCGAGAGTGAAGGTTGTATACCTTCAATAGTTCGAGTCGGTGTCATTGCTCTGATATGTAACACTCGGGGGGATGAACGCTTGCTAATTTTTGATTGCTGATTTTTAGTTGTTGAACTTTTAATTGATTATTATTGAATATGAGATGTTTCGAAGTTGATGTTTTGTCGTTTTAAAGATGTTATTGAGAATTCCGCTGCGTAGTTGTTGAATTATTTGATGAAAGATGTTATGTTGATTGTTCATTCGATGTTTTGAAAAAGTGTTATATATCCATGATGAATGCAATGAAATTGTTAGAAGAATTTGTGATGTCCCGATTCATTTGTATGATTGTAATTTTATAACTCTGATTTATTGTGCATAAATTGTCGGGGTAGAATTGGGGTGTTACACTCCCTCATGATATTATTTTTCTTAAAGGTACTTCCTCACTTTGTGATACCAAGGATTCTCTTCATCAGTGTCAATCTCATAGCAGTATGCAGGTTCATCGAATCTTTCGATAGTAATTCTGGGAGCTTCGTTGTCCCAATTGACCTTGAACATGGATGACATTGTTTCTAAAGCATCTGCCAATTGGTTTTCTTCTCTCAAGAAATGTTCAAAGGTGACCTCCTCGAAGTAAGGGAAGGTTGACACAAGCTCTTTGTAAGGGATCAGATTTGGATGCTTTGTATCCCATTCTCCTTTAACTTAACTGATTACTAAAGCTGAATCTTCGTACATGCTTAAGAATTTGATTCTTAGGTCAATAGCATCCTTAAGACCCAAGATGCATGCTTCATACTTGGCCATGTTGTTTGTACAGTCGAAGCAAAGTCTGGAAGTGAAAGGTGTATGGCCACCTTCAGGGGAAATAATTACAGCACCAATTATGTTACCTAAAGCATTGGAAGCTCCATCAAAAACCATAGTCCATTGGGATCCTTGTTCGAGTCCTTCATATGGTCCAGGCTTTTCACAATCATTTACTAGCATGATATTCTCGTCTGGGAATTCAAAGTTCATGGATTGGTAATGATCAACAGCTTGATAGGCCAAATGATCTGCTAGCACACTTCCCTTGATTGATTTTTGTGTAGTGTATTGGATGTCATATTCAGTCAAGGTCATTTGCCATCTAGCTATTCTTTCGGAGAGAGCCGGCATCTTGAAGATATACTTGATGGGATCCATCTTAGAAATCAATAAGGTAGTATGAGTCAACATATACTGTCTTAGTCGATGAGCAGCTTATGCCAGAGCGCAACAAGTTTTCTCGAGCAGTGAATATCTTGTTTCACAGTCAGTAAACTTTTTGCTCAGGTAGTATATTACATGCTATTTTCGGCCAGACTCGTCATGTTGACCCATCACACACCCCATTGAATTCTCTAATACAGTCAAGCACATAATAAGAGGTCTTCCTTCAACTGGAGGCATCAAGATTGGAATTTCTTGCAGGTACTCCTTGATTTTGTCAAAAGCTACTTGGCAGTCGTCATTCCATATGACTACTTGATATTTTTTCAACAATTTGAAAATCGGCTCACAGGTAGCAGTTAAGTGAGATATGAATCGGGAAATATAGTTGAGTCGACCTAAGAAACCCATGACCACCTTCTAAGTACAAGGAGCTTGCATTTCTTGTATGGCTTTGACTTTTGAGGGGTCTACTTCAATACCTTTTCCACTGACGATAAACCGTAGGAGTTTTCCAGACCTTACCCCGAAGGTGCATTTATTGGGATTCAGCCTCAACTTGTATTTCTTCAACCTCTCAAACAGCTTATGAAGATGATTAAGGTGTTGTTCCTCAGTTTGAGATCTTGTAATCATGTCGTTAACATAGACTTCTATCTCATGATGAATCATGTCATGAAATAGGGCTACCATAGCTCGTTGATAGGTTGCCCCTGCATTCTTCAAACCGAAAGGCATGACCTTGTAACAGAAGGTGCCCCATTGTGTAACAAAAGTGGTCTTTTCCATGTCTTTGGGCGCCATTTTTATCTAGTTATATCCCGAGAAGCCATCTGTTGTACCCCAAAATTTTCCATCTCATTTATCAAATATTTTCTCACAAAGATCTCTCTTGGTTCAAGACTGCACTAGGGTTGATCAGCTCAAGACACCTCCTTAAGCACTGATGACCAAAATTAGGGTTTGAGATTGCACAAGGATAATTGAACTTTCAATGATTCATATGACTTTCGTGGATCATTATGGACCCCCAAGATTACTCATGTCAAGTTTCAAGCCTTGGATCACGTTTTTGCTCAGTCAATTAAGCACTTGACCTAAAAATCAGATGTATTGGGGAAAAAGTCAACTATGGCCAATTTACAGTAAAGCTTCATAATTTTTTATCCAGATCAACATTATAAACTCATATGTATCATTTTATCAAGTTTGGATCACAATTCCTCAAGAAATTTGATCAAATCATCAAAAGGGCAAAATGGTCAAAATTAGGGTTTTGACTAAGAAAGGGAAATTTCTGATTTTTAACCTAGCAAATGGTCAATTGGTTTGAAGCATGATTTCAAGAGTTCAATTGCATAATTTTTACCTAAAGACATGACCTAAAACATTGCTCAAGATCAATTGGATTGATAGTGAATTTTCAGTCAATTGACCAAAAGTCAACTGTACATTGAAAAGTCAAACTTTGACTTTTTGGTCAAAATTCAATGTCAAAGATCATAATTCATCAAAAAATGTCAAAATATGAAACTTATTCATTAATAAATCAAAAATTCAAGATTTCATTTGGAAAAGTCGAAGTTTTCTAACTTAGAAATTTTTCTAAGTGTTTAAAACTTCATGTTTTTTCATAACTTTGAGCCAATTTTTCACCATGATGCAAGAGGATTCAGAAGAAACTTTCAGCATGAAATTTGTAGATCTCCATGATATCTATAACATTTATTTACACAACTTCTTCTAAAAATGCTTGTATCTCAAGTTATTGATTCATAAAGTCATTGTCATAAAATTGGACACTTAGTGAAATTTTGCCCTAGTTTTGGTCAGGATTTTGACCTAACTTCATGGCACTTTTTCATGTATTTCCAAGGGGAATTTACAAAATTGATTCAAATAGGGGTTTTAGAGCACATTATAAGATTTCCAAAATGTCCAAGAACTCCTTGAGATCATTCTTGAGCAGGGAGAATCGAAGAGATGAATTTAGGGTTTTCACACTTGAATTACAAGTCATTTTGTGATGAACAAGAATTCAATTTCAAACCTATGCTGCACAATCTTGCTTTGAAGGCCTCTAAACCTCAATATTTCTCCATAATCAGAAGATTACACTTGCTTTTGAGCTATTATCCACTTGATTCAAGCTTTATCCAAACAAATTTTCCATTTATGGCACAAAGTAACCATTCCATTCTTGTAAAGAAGCTTTAATCACAAAGTAGATGCATAGAGCTTTGCACTTGTTCCTTCTGATCACAAGTAATGTCAAAGGCAAAAACAACATGTCTAGAGCCTCCCATAAACTCAGGCCATACTTGTACTTCATCTTGGAACCATATTGTCACTTTTCTTCAAAATCAAGTAACATAGACATAAGTCTATATCTTTCTTTTCTGACCTCCTAAAGTCCTCGAATCTTTTTCATATAACCATACAAGTGTATTGCAATAAAACACACGATTGAACAAGCCCTAAAACTCCCCAAAACCAGATTTTGCCATACAAGCACAAAAACTTGTCATTTCTGATTTTTGAATCCAATCTCCAAATCCCCTCGCGCGTTTCTTGGCCAAACCATCCACAAAGCTTCTAATACACATATAGAAGCTATCTCAACCCCTGTTTTCAAACTGTAATACCATTTGCACCATCCTCCATTTTCAAAAACAGGGCATTGCACATTGACTTCTTCAGCTTGATTCAAGAACTCTCAGCATAAAGTAAGCTTTGCAATAGCTTCCTGGAGGTTCAAGGAAGCTAACCCATTCATCAAAACACTTTGAAAGCAGCTCTAACTCAAAACACGATCTCCAGCTGCAAGGTGAGTTTTCTGACTTTTCATCTCATTATTTAGGCATTGTTAGGCTTGCATTTTCAAAGACAAAATGTAGATATCATTGTCCTGAAACTGTACATATCTATAGATTTCATTTATATGGTCTGAGTAGAGATAATTTTGGACTTGAACTTTCTAGAAAATTTAGGTTAAATTTGATACTGTTCAAAATTCATGCTTGTCTTAGATTCATAATTTTAATACTTTACATTTCTGGAATCGTGATGGAATTTACCATAAGTTTCATGTTCACATCTTTCAATTTGGTTGAGAGATGAATGAGATGCAGGAGTTCAGGCAGGCATGAGGTTGAAGATGAAGTTGTCTTTAAGAAGTGTCTTAAAATATAATACATTGGTTTGGTATTAAACACTGAATGTATAACGACCACAGTGGTAAGGCAGCACGCGTATTATATAGAGGGCATGGGTTCGAGCCCCAGCGCTGCCATTTTGCAATTTTCACATATTTTTCTCTTTTTTCTTTTGTTTATTTCATCCAGCGCCTGGGCCTCCTTTGTTGGGCTTTTTGTTTTTGCTAACCTTCCAACCCCTGACTTACTTCAGCACCCCCTGACCCAATCTCATTATTATTTTCTTTTTTTTATTTTCTTTTTTTCCTTTATTATTATTAGTATTACTATTATTATTATTAATGTTATTTTTTGTTATTAATAAAAAAATCCAAAAATATTTATTTTATTATTTTACACTCATTTATATTTTATTTTTCATTATAAAAAAAAACTAAAAAGAGCAAAAACAATTTTCTTAATAAATTAATTTCTCTTTCTTGATTAATATTTAGATAATTAGGTTTAATTATTATATTATATTATTTTCTTGTAAATTTAAATTAACTTAGAACTTAGGTTTATTTTAATTAAATTTCCTATTATTTCTATTTATTTAAAACCTTTTCATAAAAAAACCGTAAAAATCCTTTTCAAATTAATTTCTTTTCTTAAATAGTTTAAGATAATTTTATTTAATTTTAAGTAATTATTTCCTTTATTTAGGTCAAAACTAAACCTTCATAAAAACAACAAAAATCATTTCTTTTTTTACATTTATATTCTTGCATTTTTATTTTCATTTTTGTACAATATTCAATATGGTTGTAATAGATAATTAGGTTTAATTTTCTTGTAATCCCCATTTGTAAATTTGTACACCCCCTCCCCTAATGATGTAATAGTGTAGTTATTTTACTTTTCGCAATTTATCGCTTTATATAAATGCTAGTAATTAGGGTTTGTATGGAAAGACTAAAACCAATCAATTAGTAAACCCTAATCAAAGACAAATCAAGCATGAAAAATCAATACACTTGCACACAAGCACCCCTAGGGTAAGTCCACTTGGTTGCCTTACAAAAAATGGCCATGTTATGCATGTGAGGCATCTTAGCCAAAAACAAGCAAAAATACAAGATCATAGTCCCTCGATGACGCTATCTATATTGCCTTTTCAAAATGATCTTAGTCCCTAAAGAGAAATGCTAAGATACCTTGCAACATTGCTAATCATGGTTATACGATGACCCACACCCGTCCCGTTTACATCCAAAGATAGGGTTACTTACCAAACCAATGGTAAGATAACCATGTCAAAGGAAAAGGGAAATGAACATGAAAGACTTTTGAGTAGGTAGAATGTTCCTAGTTACTTGCTCAATCTCAAAACAAAACATCCTTGCTATTTTTCAAAACAAACACCAACACTTTCAAAAACATCCTTCAAACTTGAAAACATTTTCAAAAGATCAACACTTTGTATACATTTTATGAACGAGAATAATTATAAAGTTTGCTTAAACGATGGAGCCTTTTCAAAATACTTTCAAAAACCACACAAAGCACAAATTCAAACAAAAGCAAGTGATCTAGCAAGTAACTAAGAGCCCATGGAAAACCATGGATGAAAAGGGTGCTAATACCTTCCCTTTTCATAATCTGTCCCCCAAACTCAAGAAAAAATCTCAAAGGTCTTTCCTGTGCTTTTTCACCTTTCCTTTTGGATAAAAGAAAAGTCAGCGGTGACTCTTGCTAATCGCAACATTTGCGATAAAACACAAAATAACCAAGTCGGTTCTCCCACCGCATCACAGAACTGGCGACTCTGCTGGGGAATATTCTAAAAGTGGGGTTAACTTAGGGTTAGATCATATTTACTTACTTTCATTGTTTGATTTGTATGCTTTACATTTTGGTTCTTTGTTTGGGTTTGAATCCTCTACCCGGATTTGGGATACCTTATAGGTAAGTAGCAATACGTTGTGGAAATTGTGCAGGGTATACCGACACGGTCTAAGCAATAGCTATGTTAGTGCGACATATTTATGGGTACCGGTAGCCCTTGAGTAGTCAAGGAGAATACGGGGCCGCTGAGTGATGTCATGAAACACTAATGAACTTTTAGAACCTTTACTTGACCAACTTGGCCTTTAGGACGTAGTGAGATAATCAGCTTTGGTGAAGTCCGAAGTTGGTAGATACTCGATACTACACTCATTGAGGTTTGGTTTTTTGGGATATTTCGGTCGCCTTTTAAGAGGCTTGCGCTGAAACAATGCCCGAGAAAAAAATCAGTGATATTGAGCTCCTTAGAACACGATTATTATTACTAGGACAGGTTTGAGCCAACTAAACTTCAAGAGGGTACTTACCTATGAAACTCCATGCAAGCCTAAACCTAAAGACTTATTTGCTTTGTTTGTATATATTTACTTGTATATAACATCATAAACATCATAACATCAAACTCATACTCACTAACCATTTCAAGGATTTTTGGGATTTATCTTTGTTCTGTTTTGTAGGACATGGATTCTATTCACAGTTAAACCATTCAAGTCAATCTCGTAAGGATCCCTCCTCAACTTAAAGAGCTAGCATCAAGGATTCTTGAAAATTCTCCATTTACCGAAAGACATGGTCGCCTACTAAACTTGGTTACCTCCAACACTGATGAAGACATGATGAAGGTGCTCTTTCAGTTCTTTGATCCTCTACACCATTGCTTCACATTTCCTGATTATCAACTTGTGCCAACTTTGGAAGAATTCTCCCAACTCTTGAGGATTCCCATTCTCAATCAACTACCTTTCAACAGTATGGAAATAGATCTGAAGCTAGAAGATATTGCTCAAGCACTACACTTGCAACCATCTGATATCACAACTAATTGGGAAACAAGGAGTGGTGTCAAAGGTTTCCTAGCAAAGTTCTTGTTTGAGTAAGCCCAAAACTGTTGGAACTCTTTGGATTTGCAAGCCTTTGATTAAATTTTAGCTCTCCTCATCTATGGGATGGTTTTGTTTCCAAATCCTGACCAACTTATAGATGTGAGCACCATCAAAATCTTCATGTCTCGTAACTCGGTGCCTACTTTTCTAGGGGACATCGTACATTCCTTTCACACTCGTACTATGAGGAAGAGGGGTATCCTCATGTGTTGAACTCCTCTCTTAGCAAGATGGTTTATTTCGTATCTTCCCCAATCTGTGTTGAAGAATGAGCAAGGTTCAAGGTGGTCACATAGGTTGATGACGCTCAGACATTCAGATATTCATTGGTGTTCCCGCTCTTTGAAGAATGTTACTATTGTCGACCGTTGTGGAGAATTCCCTAATGTCCCTTTGCTTGGCATTAGGGGAGGTATCACCTACAACCCTTGCTTAGCCTTAAGACATTTTGGTTACGCCCGAAGCGATGGTCCACACGAGATGCTTATTCAAGGTTTGGTATTTGACTACGAGAGCGATGATCAAGGTCACCGCCAGAGATTTATCTGAGCTTGAAGGATGTTAAACAGGGGGATAGCAAGACACTAGGACACAAGAATTCCATTCCCCTCGAGCCTTACCTTAAATGGGTGTGAGCTCGTGCTCAGAAACTGGTGATGCCTTATCCCTCTATCCTACCAGTCATCATGGAGCCTATGGTCGAAGGAGATGTTCCCTACACTATCCTCCATCCCGACATGCCTACCTCTTTCGAAGACTTACAAAAGGGTTGGATCCAGCTGAAGGAAGAACGAGAAACATTCGAGGCTCAATTCTATGCTAGTGAGAAGAGGGTCTTGGAGCTTACGAAGCAGCTACAAGAAGAGCAAAGTGTGAACGCTTATCTCGCGCCAAAGAGGATGCGTTCAGTCTTTTTATCTTAGAAAGTTATTTTGTAAGCCCAAGAGGTATGATGTAATCTTTCTTGTTTTTGTCTAATGAAAATTAACGTTTGTTCATTCTTTTGTCTATACAAATTCAAATTTCATTAATCCTTGAAATCATTTGCATGTACATATTCCATGCATCATAACATTACAGGTTTTCGCATAACAGGTTTCCTTATCTTTCTGCTGTTTATTTCAGTAAGATGGATCTAGAGAAAACTGTGAAGGATCTCCAAGCCCAGAATTCTCAATTTTAGGAAGCTCTACTAGCCCTAGTCAAGGGGCAGCAAGATATGATGGCTTTACTATCCGTTAAGAAGAAGCCAAAGAAGAAAGCTCTACTCAACATGGGTAGAAGGTCCAAGGAGACAATCCGTCAAATCCCAGTAGGAGGAGACTCATCTGAAGAGGACGAGAACCAGGTCGGTGAGGTCAAGAGTACTCAGTCTGAATGTGCTAATGATCAAGAATCTGATGATGATTATTTTAACGAGCAGTATCCACCCACTGATATCAAATACAAGCAGTTAGAAGACAGATTGAAAGCTGTTGAAATCCAAAATGTCCCCGATTTAGATTTTGATGATTTGGGTCTGATCTCTGGGGTAGTCATTCCCCACAAATTCAAAATACCACTCTTCACAAAGTACGATGGGGTTTCTTGTCCAAAACTCCATTTGAAATCTTATGTGCGCAAGATACAGCCACACAGTACTAATAAGAAGCTTTGGGTTCACTTTTTCCAAGAGAGCTTGGCTGGAACGCAACTTGAATGGTTTTATCAGTTAGATGGTTCTCGTATTAATACTTGGGAGGATTTAGCTACCGCATTCTACCATCAGTATCAGTATAATACCGACTTGGCGCCAACAAGGGTTCGGTTACAAGATATGACCATGGGGGAGAATGAAGGATTTAAGGAATATGCGCAAAAGTGGAGAGACCTTGCTAGTAGGGTCCAACCGCCCTTGACTGATAGGGAGAACATTGACATGTTCATGGGCACTTTATCTGGTCCTTTCTTTAATCTGTTGGTTGGCTGCTCTTCTTTTGGTTTCACTGAATTAATCTTAACCGGCGAAAGAGTTGAAAGTGGCATCAAGAGTGGGAAGATCTTTGTGGCATCTACCTCCATTCCCAATCCTATCAAGAAACCTTTTGCTGCAAAGAAGGAACTCAATGTTGTGTACGGGGCAAGGGCCCATACCAAGAAGAACGATCACCTGTCTGTCAATGCTGTCCGAATCTCCAATCCAACTCCTACTCCAAGACCATCTGCAAATCATCAACATTTTGAAACTCCAAGAAGACAGTTTACAAGGTTAGGCATGTCATTGTGTCAAGCCCTTTAACATTTTCTCAAGGCTAATTTAGTGGCATTGCACGATCCTCCCGCCAACCCTGACACCTCATCACCAAAGTATAATCCAAACGCTAAGTGTGCTTACCATTCAAGCAGCCCCGGGCACGAGACTGACCAGTGCTGGGCCTTGAAGAACAAAATCTAGGATTTGATTGACAACAAGACTATTGATTTTGATCCTCCTCCAACTCTGAATGTAATTACCGCTCCAATGCCGAAGCATGACAAAGGTGTTAATGCTGTCGAAGATACAATTTGTGTTGCCTCTGTTGAAGAATTGACTATTTTGTTGAATGTAATCAAGAAAAATCTGTTGAAAGATGGGATCTTCCCTGGTTGTGAAAAAGACTGTGTGTGCTGTACAAAACAACTCAATGGATGTGAAGGGCTGAAGAAAGGCATACAATGCCTGATGGATAGCCACAAAATTCTATTTGAAAAGACTCCACTTTCTAAGAGTTTAATTGACAAATGTGAAGACCTCTTCATTATTACCATCTCAAACAAGCCTCTTAGGATCACCTCCAAAGGTCATATTAGGATTTCAAATGAACCCACTGTTGCTCCCTTAATAATTACCAATCCCGGAACAATTCCTTACTCTTCAAACAAAGCGGTACCATGGAATTACGGTGCTGAGGTGTTCTATCATGGGATTAAACAAGATGCCTGGATCGAAGAAGAAAAAGATGACAATGTCGGCAACATAGGTGGCTCAAGCAAAGTAACTAGAACTGGGAGAATATTTTCACCCAATATCTCACCTCCAGTAGTTACAAAGATGCCCATCCGCATTACTGCTGCCAAGCCAAGTACCGATACAAGAGGGAAGGAGAAGGTTGTTGAGCTTGTTGTGATTGAAGTACCCTCCAAGGACGTAGCTAATGAAGAACCCTCCGCTCGCGAGATGGACGAGATTTTGAAGATCATAAAAAGAAGCGACTTCAAAATTGTAGAACAGTTGGGGCAAACCCCTTCTAAGATTTCAATGTTGTCATTGCTGCTTTGCTTCGATGCCCATGCTCGGACATTAATCAAGTTCCTGAAAAAGGCTCATGTCCCCCATGAGACAACAACAAACCAATTTGAGAATTACGTGGCTAGCCTGACAGCTGATAATGGCTTGGGATTTTCAGATGCTGACTTAACACCTCTCGGGAAGAATCACAATAAAGCTTTACATGTGTCAATCGAGTGAAAAGGGACTACCTTAGCACATGTGCTAGTCGACACTGGTTCTTCTCTGAATGTATTACCCAAGGGGGCATTAGACCGTCTAGATTGTGAGGGTTTAGTCTTGAAGCCAAGCGATATCATTGTAAGGGCATTTGGCGGATCAAAGAGGACTGTTCATGGGGAGGTAGATCTTCCAATCAAAGTGGGCTCCCAAATCTTTAACTCCCCCTTCTATATTATGGATATCCGTCCTGCCTATTATTGTCTGTTAGGTCGCCTGTGGATCCATAAAGTTGGGGCAGTAACCTCAACCCTCCACCAGAAACTCAAATATCCAGTCAAGGGCAGAATAGTCACCGTCTGTGGGGAAGAAGAGTTTATGGTAAGCCACCTTAACTCTTTCAAGTACATAGAGATGGACGGAGAATTCATTGAAACCCCATGTCAAGCCTTCGAGGTTGTACCACCGATGATTGCCGCTACTAAATGTTCTTCTGATGAGTCTAAAGCTGTTAAGGCCACGCCAAAGATGGTTTCAGTCAAGGATGCATGTGCGGAAATTGAATAAGGAATTTGTGATACTTGGGGGAAACTCCTTGATATCCCTTTTAAAGTGGACAAATTTGGTTTGGGCTTCACCGTCAAAGCTCAGAAGGAAGTGAGGCGTGCTCGTGCTGGAAAGCCACCTCTCCGCATTGGAAGCCATGAAGTTAATGTCGTGGGTGATTCTGAAGAAGAAGCTGCATTTGAAGAATGAGTGTATCCAACTACAACAGAGCTGAAGAATTGGCATGTGAAGGACTTTGTGCCCATCTCCTTTAATGAGGAGTAATCTACTTGTTATTGCTTTTCTTTCAATTCAAGAACATGTTGTCTGTAATATTTTAACAACTTTTCAACCATTTGCCTGGCCCGGGGCACTTTGGTCCATTTGTCAAGGGTTTTATTTATGTTCATCTAATCATATGATCATTCAGTACATTGGACTCTTTTGCATTCAAATATTTGTGTTCATTGTCTTTCCTTTCTTTCAAATACATTTTCAAAAAAAATAGCCATGTATCCTACATGAACACGCACACACACTCTTGCAAGTCTACATCCACTCTGGATCCTATTGCCAATGACTCTACTATTGCCGACTATGACATTGAATGTCCTATCAACCAAGCCGAAGACAAAGGCGAGGAAGATTATGACATACCGGGAGAATTAGCCAGACTTCTATTACAAGAGGAAAAAGCTATTCAACCGTACGAAGAGTCAGTTGAAGTTATCAACCTGGGTACTGAGTCAGATAAGAAGGAAATCAGAATCGGCACTAATTTGGAAAGTAGTGTCAAGAGCAGGTTGGTTCATATGTTGCGTGATTATGTGGAAGTATTTTCTTGGTCTTATGAAGATATGCCTGGGTTGGATACCGACATCGTAGTTCATCGTCTGCCGACAAGAGAAGACTGCCCTCCGGTTAAACAAAAGATTCATCGCATGAGGCCTGATATGTCTGAAAAGATCAAAGTTGAAGTGATGAAACAATTTGATGCAGGGTTCTTAGAAGTGACATCTTATCCCCAATGGGTTGCCAATGTGGTTCCAGTACCAAAGAAAGACGGGAAAGTTAGCATGTGCGTAGACTATAGGGATCTGAATAGGGCAAGCCCCAAGGATGATTTTCCTCTACCACACATTGACGTATTAGTCGACAACACTGCTCAACATAAAGTCTTCTCTCTTTCAGGGATGGCTTCTCAGGCTATAATCAAATAAGTATGGCTCCCGAAGACATAGAGAAGACTACTTTCGTTATGCAATGAGGCACCTTCTGTTACAAGGTCATGTCGTTTGGATTGAAGAATGCAGGGGCAACATATCAAAGGGCTATGGTAGCTTTATTTCATGACACGATTCATCATGAGATAGAGGTATATGTGGATGATATGATTGCCATATCACAAACTGAGGAAGAACATCTCGATCACCTGTACAAATTATTCGAGAGGATAAAGAAGTACAAGTTGAGGTTAAACCCTAACAAATGCATATTTGGAGTACGATCTGGAAAGCTTCTAGGTTTTGTTGTCAGCAATAAAGGAATTGAAGTTGATCCTGCCAAGGTGAAGGCCATCCAAGAAACTTCGGTCCCTCATTATGAAAAAGAAGTTAGAGGATTCTTGGGTCGTCTCAATTACATTGCTCGCTTCATATCACACCTGACTGCTACTTGTGAGCCACTCTTCAAACTCTTGAAGAAAGACCAGGTAGTCAGATGGAACGATGAGTGCCAGATTGCCTTTGACAAAATCAAAGAATACCTACAAGAACCTCCTATTCTCTTGCCTCCAGTTGAAGGAAGACCCTTGATCATGTAATTGACGGTATTAGAGAACTCTATGGGGTGTGTTTTGGGCCAACATGACGAGTCTGGCCAAAAAGAGCATGTTATTTATTACCTGAGCAAAAAGTTTACTGACTGTGAAACCAGATATTCACTGCTCGAGAAAACTTGTTGCGCTCTGGCATGGGCTGCTCTCCGGCTAAGACAGTATATGTTGACTCATACCACTCTGTTGATTTCTAAGATGGACCTAATCAAGTACATCTTCAGGAAACCTGCCCTTTCCGGACGGATAGCCAGATGGAAAATGATCTTGACTGAGTACGACATTCAATACACGACTCAAAAGGCCATCAAAGGAAGTGTACTAGCAGATCATTTGGCTCATCAAGCTGTGGATGATTATCAGACAATGAACTTCGACTTCCCTGATGAGAACATCATGCTGGTAACCAACTGTGCGAAACTTGGACCATATGACGGACCTAAACAAGGATCCCGGTGGACTATGGTATTCGATGGGGCTTCCAACGCCTTAGGTAGAGGAATTGGTGTTGTGATCATCTCTCCTGAAGGTTGCCACACTCTTTTCACTACCAGACTATGCTTCGATTGCACAAACAATATGGCTGAGTATGAAGCATGCATCTTAGGTCTAAAAGCTGCTATTGACTTAAGGATCAAGCATTTGGATGTGTTCGGGGATTCCGCCCCTAGTGATCGGCCAAATAAAAGGAGATTGGGACACTAAACACCCTAATATTATCCCTTACAAGGAACTTGTGCTATCCCTAATTCCTCATTTCGAAGAGATCACTTTTGAGCACTTCCCTAGGGAAGAAAACCAGTTGGCTGACGCTTTGGCAACCATGTCTTCAATGTTCAAGGTTAAATGGGACAATGAAGCCCCTATGATAACAATTGAAAGATTCGATGAACCTGCACATTGCTATGAGCTTGACATCGATGCAGAAAAGCCATGGTACCATGAGGTGATGAGATACCTTGAAGCACAAGAATATCCATAGGGGGGATCTATCAATGACATAAAGTTCTTGCGAAGATTTGCAGCCAAATTCTTCCTAAGTAACAGGATATTGTACAAGCGTAACCATGATTCAACTTTACTCCGATGTGTGGACAAGAAGGAGGCGGATGAGATCATGGAAGACATGCACGATGGTCTCTTTGGTACTCACTCAAGTGGACATACGATGGCTAAGAAAATATTAAGAGTCGGTTACTATTGGTCAACGATGGAGACTGATTGCCATCAACATTCAAGAACTTGTCACAAATTTCAAATCTATGTTGACAAGGTCCATGTGCCTCCCATCCCTCTGAATGTCATGACCGCTCCGTGGCCATTTGCACTGTGGGGCATTGACATGATTGGAGAGATCAAGCCCACAGCTTCCAACGGACATCGCTTCATTCTTGTTGCTATCGACTATTTTACCAAATGGGTCGAAGCCGCCTCGTTTGCCTTAGTCACCAAGAATGTGGTAGCCAGATTCATCAGACACAACCTCATCTGCCGTTATGGTATCCCCGAAAGGATCATCGCTGATAATGGGACTAACCTCAACAATGCTATGATCACTGAGCTTTGCACTCAGTTTAAGATCAAGCATCACAATTCTTCTCCGTATAGACCGAAAATGAATGGCGCAGTCGAAGCGGCCAACAAAAATATCAAGAAGATTGTGCAGAAAATGGTAGTAACCTATAAGGATTGGCATGAGATTTTGTCGTTTTCTCTACATGGCTACCGTACTTCAGCTAGAACATCAACTGGGGCAACTCCCTTTTCTCTAGTCTATGGCATGGAAGCTGTTTTGCCAGTGGAAGTGCAGATTCCCTCGCTGAGAATTATGAATGAGGCAGGCCTAGGAGAAGACGAGTGGATTCAAACGAGATTGGATCAGCTGAACTTGATCGACGAAAAACGATTATTTGTTATTTGTCATGGTCAGACTTACCAAAAACTGATGATCAAGGCTTTCAACAAAAAGATCAAGCCTTGAGTATATCAAGTTGGTGACTTGGTGATAAAACGCATCATTCTACCACAAGGAGACCCCAGAGGCAAATGGACTCCCACATATGAAGGGCCATTTGTTGTCAAGAGAGTTTTCTCTGGAGGTGCCATGATGCTGACTACCATGGACTGTGAAGATTTCCCACATCCTATAAACACGTACATAGTTAAAAAATACTACGCATAAGAGACCCGTTAGTTTGACACACCTAAGAAAAATAAGGGCATCCCGGCAAACCAAAAGGTTTGGGAAAAATTAGGGATATATGCAAAAGATTGTACACCCGACAAGTTGAAAACTTGAAAGGGCGACTTGGGTAAAAAAGTGTATCCTGGTGTGCTGAAAACCCGAAAGGGCGGTCCAGGAAAAAGTTAAGGATTAAAAGCGTATGACTATGTCCCGTGAAATCAACACAGTCACTTTTATCACCAAGGTCCAAGTTCAAACGGTCTAAGATCAATCCAATAAACTTCTATCAACGGCAAGGGACATTCGAAGACATTGGAGCAATAGTAGAGTTGGAAGGCAATGAGATCATTTCCCATGGCTATTTGTTTTCATTCTCAATTTTGTTTTCCTTTCGAAGATTTTCTTTTACTAGGATCTCCGTCTCTCTGTACAAAAACGTCTATTCATGGGCAAAATATCAATACAAATATACTTTGAAGTGCAAAATTTCTGTCTTTGTTTTAAATGCAAATTTGTCCAATGACTAAAATCGAATGAACATATGCATACAAACATAATTAAAACTATTTGGCACATGTGTCCTGCTAAGCAGCAACAAACATCTCTTTAATGTATATGAAATATCCCCACAAAGTCATCTCATTATCATTATCCCCATAAGGAAGGCTATAATAAACCTTTTCCCAACGGAGTTACCCACAAAGTCTCGTTGCATAGGATAATCCCCGACCAGAGTCTCAATCTCTTGGCAGCCCTCTCTCCAGCTAAGTCAATTTTTATAAAGTTGAAGCCTCGTGGATCTCTTCCTAAAGGAAATTCACCTCCTCAACAGGGTTTATTTCCCCAATAGGGTTTATTTCCCTGGACGAGTTTAAATTTCCCCAACATACAACAATCAAGACACCACAGAGTTCCCTAGTTGAGCCAGTTATCCCCAGCTGAGTATATCTTCCCCAACCGAGGCTATTATCCCCAAGCAGAGTCTATCCTCCCCAGTTGAGTGTATCCTCCCCAAGCTAAGTTTGTCCTACCTGACTGAGTCTACACTCTCCAGTTTGAATTTTCCTTTCAGATTATTGAAAATCATAGGGCCACAACCCCTAATCCCCAGTAAAGCCGTTAGCAAAGCCTTTACTATCTCCAAAAAGATACTATGAATCCTGGACCCGACCAGATATTAGCACAATTTCAAGTTATTACTGATGCCTGGACCCGACCAAATAACAGTTGATCTCAATTTCAAGATACTAGGAAACCTGGACCCGACCAGATAATAGTCTAATTCTTCAAAGATATTGAAGAACCTAGACTCAACCCGACTAAGGTTTAACTTCTTTTCCCCAGTAGAGTTTTCCTTTACCCCAACAAACTACTGTGAAACCTGGATCCGACCAGATGTCAGTTTTCAAATTCATCTTTTCAAGCAAGTTATTGTGAAGTCTGGATCCGACCAGATAGAAATTACCCTCAGAGATTCGTTGTGAAACCTGGAAACCGACCAGATAACAACTAAATCCCCAAACAGTTTATTGTGAAACCTGGACCCGACCAGATAGAAAATAACCTCATCAACCTCAGAAATCTACAAAGCCTGGACCCGACCAGATAATAGTTTTTTTCGAACAGTTTATTGTGAAACCTGGAGCCCGACCAGATAACAATTAACTATGATCCCCAGAGAGACACTATGAAGCCAGGACTTGACCATATAATAGTACAACTTTCCAAAAACCATGAAACCTAGACCCGACCAGATAGTAGTTACCACTTCAAGATACTGCGAAGCCTGGATCCGACCAAATAACAGTTAACTTCTGTATCCCAAGCGAGATGTTGTAAAGCCGGGGTCCGACTAGATAACTATTCAATTTCAAGAAATTTTCTGCAAAAACCTGGAATCCGACCAGATAACACTTAATTCATCTCTTCCCCCAGTAAGTTTCCGTGAAGCCTAGACCCGACCAGATAGCAGTTGACTACTCCATCCTCAGCAAATTGTGAAGCCTGGATCCGACCAGATAACAGCTGACATTCAAGCGATATTCCCCAGCGGAAGTGTCCTTTCAATAAAGTTTGAAGATATATATATTCTTCATCCCCTAACAGCAATCATGGATTCAACCCCCCAGAATTTCCACAGCAACAGTCAGGGATTTATTTTCCCATACAAAAACATACATCTCACATTCATACATCATTGCATGTACATATCATAGGTATTTAACATAATACCACATCTGGTGAACATCATGCAGGCATCTGCATTTTACTAACTCTTTTATCATAGGTAAAACATCAAGTTTTAGTATAAATCAACAAGAGATTTGTTCTGATACTTCTTCCAGTGTTTACCAGCATTCCTCCAAATGGCATTTATAAGCCCATTCACCATCCATCTTCGAGTGCAAATTTCTGGCACTATAGTGTTCAATCATTCTTTCACCTCCAAGTCACGAATGGCGAATCCGCCAATCTAACTCTTCAGTTTTAAGAAGATTGATCAGGGGCAGCTGTTGTACCCTAAAATTTTCTCTATCATTTATCAAAATTTGCTCTATCATTTATCAAGACTGCACTAGGGTTGATCAGCTCAAGACATCTCCTTAAGCACTGATGACCAAAATTAGGGTTTAAGATTGCACAAGAATAATTGAACTTTAAATGCTTCATATGACTTTCATGGATCATTATGGACCCCCAAGATTACTCATGTCAAGTTTCAAGCCTTGGATCACACTTTTGCTCAGTCAATTGAGCAGTTGACCTAAAAATCAACCGTATTGGGGAAAAAGTCAACTATGGCCAACTTACAGTCAAAATTCATGATTTTTAATCCACATCAACATTATAAACTCATATGTATCATATGATCAAGTTTGGATCACAATTCCTCAAGAAATTTGATCAAATCATCAAAAGGGCAAAATGGTCAAAATTAGGGTTTTGACTGAGAAAGGGCAATTTCTGATTTTTTGACCTAGCAAATGGTCAATTGGTTTGAAGCATGATTTTAAGAGTTAAATTGCATCATTTTTACCTAAAGGCGTGACCTAAAACATTGCTCAAGATCAATTAGATTGATAGTGAATTTTCAGTCAACTGACCAAAAGTCAAATGTACACTGAAAAGTCAAACTTTGACTTTTTGGTCAAAATTCAATGTCAAAGATCACAATTCATCAAAACATTTCAAAATATGAAAATTATTCATCAAGAAATCAAAAAGTCAAGATTTCATTTTGAAAAGTCAAAGTTTTCTAACTTAAAAATTATTCCAAGTGTTTAAAACTTCATGTTTTTTCATAACTTTGAGCCAATTTTTCACCATGATGCAAGAGGATTCAGAAGAAACTTTAAACATGAAAGATATAGATATCCATGATATCTACAACATTTATTTACACAACTTATTATAAAAATTCTTGGATCTCAAGTTATTGATTCATAAAATCATGGTCTTAAAATTGGACACAGTGAAATTTTGCCATAGTTTTGGTCAGGATTTTGACCTAACTTCATGGCACTTTTTCATGTAGTTCCAAGGGGAATTTTCAAAATTGATTCAAAGAGGGGTTGTAGAGAACATTATAAGCTTTCCAAAATGTCCAAGAACTCCTTGAGATCATTCTTGAGCATGGAGAATCAAAGAGATGAATTTAGGGTTTTCACACTTGAATTATAAGTCATTTTGTGATGAACAAGAATTCAATTTCAAACCTATGCTACACAATCTTGATTTGCAGGCCTCTAAACCTCACGATCTCTCCATAATAAGAATATTACACTTGCTTTTGAGCTATTATCCACTTGATTCAAGCTTTATCCAAGCAAATTTTCCATTTATGGCACAAAGTAACCATTCCATTCTTGTAAAGAAGCTTTAATCACAAAGTCAATGCATAGAGCTTTACACTTGTTCCTTCTGATAACAAGCAATGTCAAAGGCAAAAGCAACATGTCTAGAGCCTCCCATAAACTCAGGCCATGCTTGTACTTCATCTTGAAACCATATTGTCACTTTTCTTCAAAATCAAGTACCATAGCCATAAGTTTATATCTTGCTTTTCTGACCTCCTCAAGTCCTCAAATCTTTTTCATATAACTATACAAGTGTATTGCAACAAAACGCACGATTGAACAAGCCCTAAAACTCCCTAAAACCAAAATTTTCCATACAAGCACAAAAACTTGTCATTTCTGATTTTTGAATCCAATCTCAAATCCCCTCATGCGTTTCTTAGCCAAACCATCCACAAAGCTTCCAATGCACATATAGAAGTTATCCCAACCCCTGTTTTCAAACTGTAATACCATTTGCACCATCCTTCATTTTCAAAAACAGGGCATTGCACATTGACTTCTTCAGCTTGATTCAAGAACTCTCAGCATAAAGTAAGCTTTGCAATAGCTTCCTGGAGGTTCAAGGAAGCTAACCCAATCATCAAAACACTTTGAAAGCAACTCTAACTCATTATTTAGGCATTGTTAGACTTGCATTTTCAAAGACAAAATGTAGATATCATTGTCCTGAAACTGTACATATCTATAGATTTCATTTATATGGCCTGAGTAGAGAGAATTTTGGACCTGAACTTTCTATAAAATTTAGGTTAAATTTGGTACTATTCAAAATTCATGCTTGTCTTAGATTCATAGTTTTAATACTTTACATTTCTGGAATCGTGATGGAATTTGCCACAAGTTTCATGTTCACATTTTTCAATTTGGTTGAGAGATGAATGAGATGCAGGAGCATGCGTGAGGTTGAAGATGAAGTCATCTTCAGGAAGTGTCTTAAAATATAATACATTGGTTTGGTATTAAACATCAGATGTATAGCCACCCCAGTGGTAAGGCAGTGCGCGTATTATGCAGAGGGCGTGGGTTCGAGCGCCAACGCTGCCATTTTGCAATTTTCACATATTTTTCTCTTTTTTTTTTGTTTCAGCCAGTGATTGGGCCTCCTTTGTTGGGATATTTGTGTTTGCTAACCTTCCAACCCCTGACTTACTTCAGCACCCCCTGGCCCAATCTCATTATTATTATTATTTTTTTATATTATTATTTTTTTCCTTTATTATTATTATTAATGTTATTTTTTGTTATTAATACAAAAAATCCAAAAATATTTATTTTATTATTTTACACTCATTTATATTTTATTTTTCATTATAAAAAAAACTAAAAAGAACAAAAAGAATTTTCTTAATAAATTAATTTCTCTTTCTTGATTAATATTTAGATAATTAGGTTAAATTATTATATTATATTATTTTCTTGTAAATTAAAATTAATTTAGAACTTAAGTTTATTTTAATTAAACTTCATATTATTTCTATTTATTTAAAACCTTTTCATTAAAAACCCCAAAAATCCTTTTCAAATTAATTTCTTTTCTTAAATAGTTTAAGGTAATTTTATTTAATTTTAAGTAATCATTTCTTTATTTAGGTCAAAACTAAACGCTTCATAAAAACAACAAAAATCATTTCTTGTTTTACATTTATATTCTTGCATTTTTATTTTCATTTTTGTACAATATTCATTATGGTGGTAATAGATAATTAGGTTTAACTTTCTTGCAATCCCCATTTGTAAATTTGTACACTCCCTCTCCTAATGATGTAATAGCGTAGTAATTTTACTTTTCGCAATTTATCGCTTTATATAAATGCTAGTAATTAGGGTTTGTATAGAAAGACTAAAACCAATCAATTAGCAAACCCTAATCAAAGACAAATCAAGCATGAAAAATCAATACACTTGCACACAATCACCCCTAGGGTAAGTCCACTTGGTTGCCTTACAAAAATGGCCATGTTATACATGTGTGGTATCTTAGCCAAAAACAAGCAAAAATACAAGATCATAGTCCCACGATGACGATATCTATGTTGCCTTTTCAAAATGATCTTAGTCCCTAAAGAAAAATGCTAAGATACTTTGCAACATTGCTAATCATGGTTATATGATGACCCACACCCGTCCCGTTTACATCCAAAGATAGTGTTACTTGCCAAATCAATGGTAAGATAACCATGTCAAAGGAAAAGGGAAATGAACATGAAAGACTTTTGAGTAGGTAAAATGTTCCTAGTTACTTGCTCAATCTCAAAACAAACACCAACACTTTCAAAAACATCCTTCAAACTTGAAAACATTTTCAAAAGATCAACACTTTGTATACATTCTTACGAACGAGAATCATTACAAAGTTTGTCTAAACGATTGCGCCATTTGAAAATACTTTCAAAAACTACACAAAGCACAAATTCAAACAAAAGCAAGTGATCTAGCAAGTAAATAAGATCCATGGAAAACCATGGATGAAAAGGGTGCTAATATCTTCCCTTTTCATAATCTGCCCCCCGAACTCAAGAAACAATCTCAAAGGTCTTTCCTTTGCTTTTTCACCTTTCCTTTTGGATAAAAGAAAAGTCAGTGGCGACTCTTGCTAACCGCAACATTTGTGATAAAACGCAAAACCACCAAGTTAGTTCTCCCACCGCATCACACCATCCATGAAGGAGAAAACTTTGTGTTGAGTAGTTTTATTGACCAAGACATCGATATGTGGTAGTAGGAAATCATCCTTGGGGCTTTCCCTATTCAGATCTCTATAGTCTACACACATACGAACTTTACCATCTTTCTTAGGCACCGAGACCACATTAGCCACCCATTGGGGGTATGAAGTTACTGCCAGGAAACCTGCATCAAACTATTTCATTACCTCAGCCTTTATCTTCTCAGATATATCTGGCCGTATGCGACGAACCTTTTGCTTGACTGGAGAAAAATCTTCCTTCGTTGGTAGGTGATGAACTACAATATCAATATCAATCCCCGACATATCTTCATATGACCAAGCAAACACCTCAACATAATCATGCAGCATCTGGACCATCCTCCCTTTGACACTTTCTTATAGGTTAGCGTCGATCTTGACTTCTTTTTTGTCTGCCTCAGTACCTAGGTTTATCACTTCAACTGGTTCCTTGTATGGTTGAATGGCTTTTTCCTCTTGCATTAGAAGTCCAGCGAGTTCCCCAGGTATTTCACAATCTTACTCGCCTTCGTCCTTAAATTGATAGATTGGATTTTCAAAGTCGTAGATGGCAATAACAGAGTCGTTGTCAATGAGACCCGGAGTGGATATGGATCCACAAATGTGTGTGTGTGCATGTAACGTCACATGGCTATTTTGAAAATGCAATAAAGTGAAAGAAATACAATGAGCGCAAAACTTGAATGCAAAAAAAAGTCCAATGTTTTTCATTAAATGATCATATGGCATATGAAAATGACAAACACTTAACAAATGGACCATTGTGCATCGGGCAAGGCACATGGTTTAAAAGTCGTTGTTTAAACGGAAATTACAGATAAATCTCTCAAAGCAAATAAAACAGTAAACGATAATTACTCCTTGTTGAAGGAGATGAGAATGAAATCCTTGGCATGCCAGTTATTGGGCCCTTCATCAGCAGTCGGGCAAATACAATCATCAAAAACACAATTGTTGTCAGAGTCTTCAAGAGCATTCACTTCATGATTATTGATGCAAAGAGGTGGTTTCCCCGCACGAGCACGTCTGACCTCTTTTTGAGCTTTGGCAGTGAAAACAAACCATATTTTTCTGCCTTGAAAGGAATGTCGGGGAGTTGTCCCCAAATGGTACAACCTCCATCTTCAATCACATCGCGAGCATCTTTGAGGGAAGCCATCCTTGGCACATCTTTAGCAGCTTTTGGAATGTCATGAGAAACCTTGGAGGCAACAACCATGGGAGAGACTACTTCGAAGGCTTGACAAGGAGTTTCATTGAAATCGCCATCCATTTCAAAATATTTGAGTGAATTTAGATGGCTAATCATAAACTCTTCTTCACCACAGATGATAACAATTTTCCCCTTGACCGGATATTTCAACTTCTGATGTAGTGTGGAAGTTACTGCACCTGTCCCATGTATCCATGGGCGTCCAAGAAGGCATGAATAAGCAGGACAAATATCCATCACATATAATGTTGAGTTGAAGACTTGAGACCCAATCTTGATAGGGAGGTCAACCTCTCCATGGACCATCCTCTTAGAACCATTGAAAGACCTTACTACAATGTCTCTAGGTTTCAACACCAGTCCATCACAGTCTAGTCTATCCAAAGCTCCTTTTGGTAAGACATTGAGAGAAGATCCAATATCCACCAATACATGTGCCATGGTAGTTCCCTTGCATTCTATGGAGACGTGGAGAGCTTGGTTGTGATTCTTCCCCATCAGGGTCAAATCTACGTCAGAGAACCCTAAACCATTATCGGCAGTCAAGCTTGCTACACAGTTTTCAAATTGGTCGATTGTAGTTTCTTGTGGGACATGTGCATTTTTCAGGAACTTTATCAGTGCTTGGGCATGCGCCTCGGAACATAGCAACAAAGACATCATATAAATCTTCGAGGTTGTTTGCCCCAACTATTCCACTATCTTGTAATCACTTTTTCTGGTGATTTTTAGAATCTCCTCCATCTCTTAGGCAGATGGGTCCTCAATGGTGATATCTTTTGCGGGCGCCTCCGTCGGGGCAGACTCAGTCATTTTTTCCTTTCCTCGAGTATCAGCAAAAGGTTTAACAGCGGTAATACGAATGGGTGTTGTAGTGTTTGTCGGAGGTGAAATTTCTGGAGAGAAGATCCTTCCCGTCCTAGTAACTTTTCTTGGTCCCAGAATGTTTGTAATGTCAGCAGTTTCATCTTCATCAATCCATGAATCTTGTTTGATACCATGGTAGTACACTTTCACCCTATAATTCCAGGGAACAACCTTATCAGAAGAGTAGGGGATTGGCCCTGTTGTGGTGATAACTAGTGGAGCTATTCTTGGTTCAATGGGTATCCTAATAGGACCTTTGAAGGTGATCCTAATAGGTTTGTTTGAGATATTAATGATGGATATGTCTTCAACTTCTTGAATACAACCTCGGTTAAACTTTTCACAGATGAAGTTCTTTCAAATAGAATCTCATGGCTATCCATCAGGTGTTGGACACCTTTCTTAAGCCATTCACAACCATCAATTTGTACAGCACAACAGTAACAATTTTCAAGGCAGCCAGGGAATACCCCGACTTTAAACAAATTCTTTTTAATAGTCTTCAAGGGAGTGGTAAAATCTTTGACGGAGGCGACAAAAGAGGCATCTTCAATAGCATTGACACCCTTACCATGATTTGGCATGGGTGCAGTGATCACATTTGGAGTTGGTGGAGGGTCGAATTCAATTGTCTTGTTATAAATCAAGTCTTGGATTTTATTCTTTAGAGACCAACAATCATTGGTATCGTGTCTAGGGCTGTTTGAATGGTAAGCACATTTGGCATTGGGGTTGTATTTAGGTGAAGATGTATTGGGATTTTGTGGAGGGTCTCTTAGTGAAATGAGCTCAGCTTTCAGTAAATGTTGTAGGACTTATGGTAAGGGCATACCAATCTTGGTGTATTGTCGTTCTTGAAAATTTGTCCTACGCCTACCCTATTTTTGTGATTGAGTAAATGTAGGATTGGAAATTAAAATTCCCCCAGTGAGTGATGGCGGTCATTCTTATCACGTCTTCTTCATCCATACACAACATTAGTATCTTTTTTACCAGTAAATGGTTTTTTCACAGCATTTGAGGTGAAGGCCATATGTATCTTCCCACTTTTAATCCCGTTTTCAACCCTCTCACCAGTTAAGATCAATTCAGTAAATCCAGATGACGAACTCCCAATCAGCAAGTTGAAGAATGTTCCAGTCAAGGTCCCCATAAACATATCTATCAATTCTCTATCAGTTAAGGGTGGCTGCACCCTGCCAGCCAAGTCTCTCCATTTTTGGGCGTATTCTTTGAAGCCCTCATTTGAACCCATGGTCATGCCTTGCAATTGCACCTTAGTTAGAGCAAGATCAACGTTATATTGATATTGGCGGTAAAAGTGGCGGCCAAATCCTCCCAAGTACGAATGTTTGTCCCTTCCAATTGGTAAAACCACTCTAACTGCGCCCTAGATAGACTCTCTTGGAAAAGTGCACCCATAGTTTTCTATCAGCGGTATGACGCTGAATTTTGCGGACATAAGATCTTAAATGAAGCTTTGGACATGAAACTCCATCATATTTGGCAAAGACAGGTATCTTGAATTTGTAGAGAATGACTACCCCATGTACCAAACCCAAGTCTTCAAAGTCCAAGCCAGGTACAACTTGGATTTTCATATCTTTCAGTCTATCTTCTAGTTGCTTATACTTACCGTCGGTCAGCGAATATTGCTCATCAGAATAATCCTCGTCTTCAGATATTTGATTGTTTCCACCCCTAACACGGGTGCTCCTAGCGTCTTCATCTTGATTTTCATCCTCCTCGGAGGAATCCTCTTCAACTTGAACTTGTTTGACGGGGCCTTTAAACCTCTTCCCCATGTTGATTACAGCTTTCTTCTTAGTCTTCTTCTTCGTAACCAAAAGAGGCATCATTTCTTGTTGCCCCTTTTCTAAGTTGAGAAGAGTCTCTTGAAATTGAGAGTGTTGAGTCTGCAAGTCCTTGACAGTTTTCTTGAGATCCATCTTTATACTGAAATAAATAGTAAGAGGATGAGGAAACCTGTGTTGGAAAACCTGCTTATGATATGATACATGTTATGCGAATGCAATGTTTTCAAGGATTTAAAGAAATTTAAATTTGCTTGGACAAAGAGAAAGCAACAAACATTAATTGCATTAATAGAAATAGGAATTACAAATGCCTCTTGGGCTTACAATGGAAGAAACAAAACAAAATAAACTCCTAAAATAAAAGGACTCGAGTTCCCCATGGGCGCATCCTCTTTGGTGCAATGTAGACATTCAAGTTTCGCTCTTCATGAAGTTGCCTCGTGAGCTCCAAAGCCTTCTTCTCACTTGCGTAGAATTGTGCTTCAAAGGTGTCTGTTCCCCTTTGAGTTGAATCCATGATCTTTGCAACTCTTCGAGTTTAGTAGGCATGTCAGGATGAAGAATGGTATAGGGAATATCTCCTTCGGCAATAGGCTCCACAATGATAGGTAAGATGGCAGGATATGACATCATAAGGCTTTGAGCGCGAGCTCGCACCCACTTGAGATAAGGCTCCAATGGAATAGATTTATTATGCCCCAAAGTTTTTCTATCAACTTTGTTCACCATGCTCCAAGCTCGTACAAATCTTTGATGATAACCTTGGACATTGTTCTCATAGTCAAATACAATTCCTTGGACAAGTACGTCATGAGGGCCATCCCTCTGAGCATAACCAAACTGTCGTAGAGCCAAGCAAGGATTATAAGTGATACCTCCCCTAATGCCAAGGAGAGGGACATTAGGGAATTCCCCACAACGGTCAATAATGATAACATCCTCCAAAGATTGAGAACACCAATGAATATCTGAATGCGAGAGTGACATCAACCTATTAAACCATCTCATGCCTTGCTCATTCTTCAAAATAGATCGAGGAAGGTGCAAAATAAACCACCTAGCCAACGAAGGAGTGAAACACATAAGTATCCCCCTTCTCTTCATGGTGCGAGTGTGAAGAGAATGCAAGATGTCTCCAAGTAAGGTAGGCACCAAGTTACGAGATAGAAAAACTTTGACTGTATTCACATCTATGAGTTGGTCGGGGTTAGGAAATAGTACCATCCCATAAACTAGAAGGGCCAAAACCTCTTTAAAACCTTGCAAATCCAAAGCATCCCAAAATTGTTGAGCCTTCCCAAACAGAAACTTGGCTAGAAAACCCTTAACACCACTTCTTGTTTCCCAATTTGCCACAACGTCGGGCCGTTGCAAATGTAAAGCTAGAGCAATCTCCTCAGGTCTTGGGTCTTTCTCAATACCGGTGAAGGGTAATTGATCAAGAATAGGCACTCCCAAGTTGATAAAATTCCTCCATGGTGGGAACTAATTGGTAATCAGAAAATGTAAAGAAATGGTGTAAAGGGTCAAAGAACTGAAAGAGCACTTTCATCATGTCTTCATTAAGACTTGAGGTAACCATATTGAGAAGTCGACCATGTCTTTTAGTGAACAGAGAATTCTCAGGAACCCTTGATGCTAACTCTTTGAGTTGAGGAGGCACTCTTACGAGGTTGATTTGGATAGTATTCATGCGAGTGCAAGCCATGTCCTACAAAATAAAACAAAGATAAATCTCCAGGTCCTTGAAATGGTTAGTGGAAATGATATGGTATGATGCCATCACTATGCTAAACAATCACATAGACAATGCTTTTTTTGGCCATAGACAGCGCTTATAAGCGCTGCCTATTCCTGCGCTGCTGTAACCATAGGCAGCGCTTTTAGTCTATGTGAAAGCGCTGCTTAATATAGACCTTAGACAACAATTTTTGAATAAGCGCTTTCTAAAGGCCCCTATAGGTAGCGCTTTTAACAACGTAAGCGTTTTCTATAGTGTGCCTATAGCAGCGCTTTTACTTTAGACAGCGCTTCCTCAAGCGTTGTCTAAAGTAAAAGTGCTGCTATAGGCACACTATAGAAAAAGCGCTGTCTAATGTATTTCTTTTTTTTTTTTATATGTTAGGCAAGCGCTGTCTAAAGTCCCCTTTTAGGAAGCGCTTATTATTTCATAAGCGCTTTCTATTCCCCATAATAGGCAGCACTTTTTGGTTCAAAGTATTGTCTAATGTTCACGAATTTTTTAATATATTGAACTTGTATTTTAAGCGCCATGTACACATAATCACTTGAAATTTAAGCGTTGTCTTTCAAATTTGCACTAGAATTTATAAATTGAAGCTTCAATCTAATAAATATGCACCAAATTTACATATTTATATAAGCAACTTTAACCTAACAATTTATGTATACATAAATACAACTTAAAGAATTCAATAATTTATATAAACATAAATTTAAATATTTACAAATACAGCTTTACAAACAAATAAATATGCACCAAATGTACATATTGTTATCTTCTAGAGCTGCTATATTCTCTATTATCTTCTCTACAAATAACAATAATGAAGAATCCTAAATGAATTTATATATCTTCTATATATACACGTACCTGAAACAAAACCAACAAAGGCATATATATCAGAATCAAGCTATATATATAACACTTAAAAATCAATGTAACAAAAACAAATCAAGATTCATACAAACAAAATTCCCCAATTCATACCATACAAACAAAATTCCCCGATTTCATCCATACAAACAAACAAAATTCTGTTATAATCCACCATTAAAAATTCCCCGATTCATACATACAAACAAAATTCCTCGATTCCGTTATAACCCACCATTAAAAATTCTCCGATTTATAACATACAAACAAAATTTTGTTTGAATTTAAATCCAATATCATCATAACTAACCTTCCACATAACAACAACAACATTGCAACAATTTACCACACTATAACGACATAGTATCTCATTAAGTCAAACTTATATATACTCAAAATTCTCATCAATGAAAATGTCACAATACCTTATAAAATTCTCATCTCAATAATGTATTGACACCAATCCTCCTTAATTTCGTCCAAATGATCTTTCGAATAAGTAGAACACTTGTATTCATCAAAGTACTACATAATATAACATAATATGATTTAGTTAAAACTAATTAATTAGATGAAATATGTTAAATATATCAGAATAAATCATAAGTTAGAAACTCATACCATGTGTGATACGGCGGGAGAACTGACTTGGGATTTTGCGTTTGTGTTCGCAAATGTTTCGGTTTAGCAAGAGTCGCCACCGACTTTTTATTTTATCCTAAGGAAAGGTCAAAAAGCACAGGAAAGACCTTTGAGATGTTTTCGTGGGTTCGGGGGGTAGATTATGAAAAGGGAAGGTGCTAGCACCCTTTCCATCCATGGTTATCCATGGGCTCTTAGTTACTTGTTTTAGATCACTTGCCTTTGCTTTTCAATTGTTTGAAATGGTGCTTTGTGTGTGTGGTTTTGAAAATGTTTTGAAAAAGATGCCTTGTCTAGGCAACCTTTGTAATGATTCTTGTTTGAATGTATACAAAGATGTATGTATTTTTGAAAGGTTTTCAATGTTTTGAAAGTTGTTTTGAAATTGTGTTGTGGAGTGTGTTTTGAAAAATAGCAAGGATGTTTTGCAAGATTTTTGATCAAGTAACTAAGAGTTGTCTACCCTGTTTTACTCAAAGATCTTTCTTATGTTTTTAACCCTTTTAACAGTGTTGTTTCACCATTGTATTTGGTGAAAAACCTTGTGTTAGGATGTTAACGGGACAGGCGCGGGTCATCGTATCACCATGATAGCAATGTTGTGAAATGTCTTAGCACTTTTCTGTAGGGACTAATATCATTTTGAAAGACAACTTTGATAGCGTCATCGAGGGACTATGATCTTTTTTCAATTCGTTTGTGCTAAGACATCCCACATGCATAACATGGCCATTTTTGTAAGGCAACAAGTGGAATTACCCTAAGGGTGCATGTGTGCAAGTATGTTTGATTGCATGCATTTTGTATTTGATTTTTGGGTTGTCTACTTGTTGATTTTATCTTACCATACACATCTAATTACTAGTATTTGTTCAAAGCAATAAAAATGCAGGAAATAAATATCCTATACTATTACAACCATATTGAACTGCATGAGAATATAAAGGCAAAAATAAGGTAAAAGAAAAAAAAATGGATCTTTCGATTGAGGCAGAAAACCCTTCGATTCTGCACTCTGTTGGCCTCCTTCGATTGGGGCTAGCACCAGTGAGGTCATGGCCTTCGATTGGGCTTTGGCACCAGTCAAGTCATGTACTTCGATTGGAGGCTGGCACCAGCATGGGGGTGCCTTTCGTCTGAGCCTGGACTTAGTGCAAATGTGCCTCTGGCTGGGCCTTTCTTCCTTGTTGCCTTCTTCGATTGGGCCAGTGAAATCATTGTGAGCGTGTCTCTGGCTGGGCCTGGAAGTCAGTGTGAAAACCAAAGGCTTCGTTTCATACTCCTATCTCCTGTTTCTTTCGTTTGAACTGGAGAATGAGGGTAGAAGCCAGAAGCTTCGTTTCCTATTTCCTGTTTCCTGTTTCTTTCATTTAAAGCATTAAATGGCAACATGGCCTGAGGCCATGCTAGTATTTGTCTTGTAACAGTTTAATAGTTAAAGCAAGTTCAGGTAAACAGAAAGCAAAATGAAAGGGTTAGCTCTGAAAAATATGTTAGAAATGTGGAAATGAAAGGAACAATGGTATGTACAATGTTTCAAACGAAAAGGAATTTTATTTACATGTTATGAAATGAAAAGTTCAAAGGTAAGAATAACTTACCTTTCTTCAGGCCTTGAATGGATGTGGGACCTTGAGTGGAGGCCCAGGGTTCTGGATTTGAAAGAGGGGGCCAACAGCTGTGCTTGGAATGTTGGATTCGAAGGAAGGAAAGAAACAAGTCTTATGTTTCTTTCCAAATTGGATTCGAAGGATACTGAAGAGTACTTGTTCTTCAGAATCTAAGGAAGTAAGTATGTGATTCTGGGCTTGTTCTCACAAGTGTTGAAGGGACTTGAGAGATTTGTGGTGTTTGAGAAAATTTGGGAGATTTGTTCCTCTGGTCCAAAGATCCCCCAAAACTTTGTAAATGTTCCTCTATTTATAGAGAAAGAATGGACATGTTGTCTAAAGCCAGCCTTGCAAATAAATGATAAAATAATGTAACGTGAGAGCACATGTGGGGGCCTCTTGGCAGTTGGGATGCAGAAAATAATAAAATAAGGCCCAGCTTGAAAGTAAATGTCCACTTGTGCCACAAAAGCAAGATGAATGGTTCAGATGGGGTTGCTTCCTTCTGAAGGAATATGGGCGCAAGGCTCAAGACAGACTTTCCTAAAAGGTAGTACTGTGCTATTAAGTGCAAGTGGTCTTAGACAACAAATGGGTAAAGGCCTAAAAAGGGAAGACACGTGGCCTAGCCTATGGGTCTAAATGTTCAACTTGATCTTTTGAGTCGAATCCTCCATCTTTCTACACCTTTCGACCAGACTAGGACAACACGACATTCGTTTTCACCAGTTGTGTGTCCTTCGAATGGATTTCTTATGTACCCTTCGAATGGGCCTTCTTTGCCAACTTCAAAGTCCAATTCGAATCTATTTAGAACATTCCCTATTAGACAACTTCGACCAGCCCTTGGCCTTGTGATGAGTCTAAGTTCTGATTCAAAGTGTTCATAACTTCCTTCATCAGAGCATCTTAGATTAAGAGAAACTCTGCACTGAAATACCATTCGAAGGTCATTTCGTTCTGATGTTCTTATTAAGGGAAACTCTGAAGTTCTAGTCGAAGGACACTCTGAAGTTCCAGTCCAAGGACCTTCTGAAATGCCAATTGAAGGGTATTTGTCCATATACCAATCAAAGGGTACTTGTTAAAATTCCAATCGAAAGGCTTTGTTAACAGGCCAATCGAAAGGTGCTGTTCATGCTAATCGAAAGACATGGTTAACATGTCTGTTGAAGCTGCCTTGACACAATGCTAAATCGAAGGATCCCGTGGCATGACAATTGAAAGGCTTGGCCCAGGGTGCCAAACGAAAAGGTCTTTCAGAATTCCAATCGAAGTGCTTGTCCATAATTCCAATTGAAGCATTTTTGGAATGTCAATCGAAGTGCTTGTCCATAATGCCAATCGAAGGGAATTATCCATGCCAATCGAAAGACTCCTTCAGAATACCAATCGAAGGGTCTTTTAGAATGCCAATCGAAAGGTACTTAAAGCACCACTCAAAAATTTTCTTTTTCCTTAGGCAAGGGTTTCTGGTCAACCATGCAGGGGGAAGGCTTTGGAAAACATGAGAGGGCAAATTTTGGGGTACAACAACTTCCCCTGTTCAATCTTCTTACACCTGAAGAGTTAGATTGGCGAATCTGCCATTTGTGACTTGAAGGTGGAAGATGATTGAACACTAGAGTGCCCAGAAATTTGCACTCAGTGATGTGATGGTAGAGGGAATGGGCTTAAAGATGCCATTTGGAGAGGTGATAGAATCCTGTTGGAGATGGGCTTGTAGATTCCATCCAAGAATTCCTGTTGAATTGTAATTTTGTAAGTTGAAAGAAGGAACCTGTGTAGGGTTGCCTGATGATGAGTCCGTGTAAAACTGCATCTTGGAAGGAAGGAACCTGTGTAGGGTTGACTGATGATGAGTCCGTGTGAAACTGCATCTTGGAAGGAAGGAACCTGTGTAGGATTGCCTGATGATGAGTCCGTGTGAAACTGCATCTCGGAAGGAAAGAACCTGTGTAGGATTGCCTAATGATGAGTCCATGTAAAACTGCATCTTGGAAAGAGAAGGAACCAGTGTAAGGTTGCCTGATGATGAGTCAGTGTAAAAATTCATCTTGGAAAGAGAAGGAACCGGTGTAGGGTTGCCTGATGATGAGTCCGTGTAAAACTTCATCTTGGAAATGAGAAGGAACCGGTGTAGGGTTGCCTGATGATGAGTCAGTATAAAACTTCATCTAGAAAGGAAGGAACCTGTGTAGGATTGCCTGATGATGAGTCCGTGTGAAACTGCATCTGAAATTGAGAAGGAACCTGTGTAGGGTTGCCTGATGATGAGTCCGTGTAAAACTGCATCTTGAATTGAGAAGGAACCTGTGTAGGGTTGCCTGATGATGAGTCTGTGTAAAACTTCATCTGAAATTGAGAAGGAACCTGTGTAGGGTTGCCTGATGATGCATCCGTGTAAAACTGCATCTTGGGTTGAGAAGGAATCTTTGTAGGGTTGCCTGATGATGAGTCCGTGTAAAACTGCATCTTGAATTGAGAAGGAACCTGTGTAGGGTTGCCTGATGATGAGTTCGTCTAAAACTTCATCTGAAATTGAGAAGGAACCTGTGTAGGGTTGCCTGATGATAAGTCCGTGTAAAACTGCATCTTGAATTGAGAATGAACCTGTGTAGGGTTTTCTGATGATGAGTCCGTGTAAAACTTCATCTAAAATTGAGAAGGAACCTGTGTAGGGTTGCTTCATGATGAGTCCGTGTAAAACTACATCTTGGAACGAAGGAACCTGTGTAGGGTTGCTTCATGATGGTCAAGTAGATAATTGTCCTGTCTGGTTTCAGGTATTAAACTGGAACTTGAAAAGGTTGATGGTAACCATCTGTTGATTGCCCTTTTCCTGAAAAAGGCAAAACATTAGCTGTATGCAATGTCGTGATGCATGAAATGCATGATGTCATGATGTTCTCAAAATAAATGAGATTGTGCCGTATGCACTTATCATGTATGTAAATATGAGGTATGAAATGTGAAATGTTTATGAATGTATTTTTGTCTGGAAAATAAATCCTTGACAAATGTCGGGGAGTTTGTTAACTCCTGGACTGTTATTGAAGAGTATGTGTGTCTTCAAATTTTGCTTAGAATGTTTCCACTGGGGATTCCTGTTTTGTTGTTTGAGGAGAAACTCCGCTGGGGAGTATTGAAAACTCTGTGGGGAGTACGTTTATTCCTGCTTGAGAGAAGAGTTCATGAGTCTTGACTGTCCGTTGCTCTACCGGGGAGTCGAAGTTGAACTGATATCTGATCGGATCCAGGTTTCACAGTAACTAGCTAGGGATTGTAGAGTAGTCTACTGGAGAAGAGGAGTTGTGGTCCTTGGATTTTTGAGAGGCAAATTCAAACTGGGGGAATCTGTAGTTTGTTAGGGAAATAAACCCTGTGGTCGGTCTGCTAGAGAGGTGATGAACTCGTTGGGGAAGTCCTCGAGGATTCTTGAAGTTCTCTCAGCTGGGGAAAGGTTTTTAGAGATTAAACTCTGGCTGGGGAATCATCCTGTGAGAAGGATTTTAGGGATATTTGTCAATGCCCCTAGTAGCAAATGCTTGTGGCACTGCCTGTAAATGTTTGACTGTATGTAACCCTTTGTCTGGATTGACGTTCAATGCCCCAAATGACGGAGATGGAGACTTTCCCCTGGTTACTCTGCACTTCTTCAAAGATTTCTTGAAATCTTGATTGGACTGCCCCAGGTGTGCTGGATAGTGACATGTCAAGTCCCTCTGTTGATAGGAGATTCATCAATGGAAGTGTCATCCTTCTTGAATTGATTTTGTTCACTGAGAGGGCTTTCGTTCACTGGATATTCATTGTGTGAATTTCTCCGCTGTTAAACAAATAGCCATATGCAAACAATGATATTCAAGTAATGCAAAGTTTATGTTTGTCTTGAAGTTTTTTTTTTGAAAATGCGTTTTAGCGAGTAAAGGAATTTTGTAAGAAAATTCAAACTCAGGATTTAGAGCAAAGCCTTACAGGAGTCAGGATACCTTTTGTAACAGTATGCTTTCGAACTAACCCATGCTTCAATTAGGACTTTTGAAGGGTTGTAACATGGCTTGGTTCACGGTTTAAGAAACAAAGGATAAAGGCTCAAAGTATATTTGTACCCACCCGCTCTTCGTGATGTTCTTCAATCCTAAACTCAGTTAATTGTGTGTCGAACTCTATTCATATTTGGAACGACGTTTTTGGTGATGGTTCACACAAGTTGAATTTGTTGGAAGGCAGTCATTTTTGCAACATTTTTCATGTTGTTGAGGATTTGTGGCGACCTCGTTCTTTTGATTTGTTATCCCTAACTTTTGCCGACTGTTCCTGTTTTCGAGATTACAGTCAGCGGGATGCCCCAAATTTCTTAAGCCTCCTTTGTAGGTTTTGGCTTAGTGGGCTTTTCCTTTTTTTTTTTGAGAGATAATGACTGCCTATGAGATAAGGAACCACCACTGTATTTTGATTCCAGAGGAATGCTTTTGATGTCGTTCGTTGTATTACGAACTGAGAGTTTGCGACTTCAATGCACATCTTTTGAATTAACCTAGTGACTACCCTGCCCCAGGTTTAAAGGTTTCAATTTGTGTTTAAAACATAAAACTTCTACTTCTTTGGCTCGAAGGGGTTGACTAGGGATTATCTTCCTTATAACTCCAGTGTTTAGGATTTGAAAGAAACGCCTGTACATCGTCAGCAAGGTCTGTCCAAAAGCATACTGTATGAGATTATGGCATCGTTTCGTCATCCTCCCTCTAAAGGCTTGTAACTTTTAGCAAGAGTTGAATATCATAAAGACAGTATAAGAATAGTGAAAACGTGTGGATGAATTCAAGACAAACATATGCAATGCATTAATGAAACAAAGTTTGACATTAATAGATAATTGTTTGAATAACAAAAGGAATTACAACTTGAAAATTCAAATGAAACAAAGATGCTCTCAATGATTTGCCAAAGGAGCATTGATTATGCTGGAGTCTCCGGAGGACCAAACTCAATCTCCTTGACATCAATCAAATTATGAATCTTGTACTTCAATGCCCAACAATCGTTAGTGTCATGTCCGGGACTGTCAGAATGATAAGCGCATGTTGCATTAGGATTGTAGTTGGGAGAAGAAGTTTTGGGGTTTGGATGAGGTCCTATCAATGTAATCAGATTCATCCTCAACAAGTGTTGCAGCGCTTGAGACAACGGCATATTGATGTTGGTGAACTGTCTTTTAGGCTCGTCTGGCCTTTGTTGATTTCCCTTTTGCTGTTGTCAGTGTGACGCAGAACCAGAGATCAGGACTACCCCTACGTGTTGGTCACGACGACTCTTTTGATTGTACACAACATTGGACTCTTTCTTCCCACTGTAAGGCTTTTTCTGAGCATCAGAAGGTGTAGCTTCTTGAATCTTCCCACTTTTGATGCCATCTTCGACCCTTTCGCCGGTCATTATTAGCTCGGTGAACCCGGCTGAAGAGCTTCCGATTAAGTGTTTGAAGAAAGGCCCTGTCAAAGTTCCCATGAAGATGTCAATCAGCTCCCTGTCAGTTAAAGGGGGTTGCACTCTACCATCCAGATCTCTCCACTTTTGAGCGTATCCTTTGAAGCTCTCGTTGGAACCCATGGTCATGTTCTGCAATTGCACACGAGTTGGTGCAAGATCAGCGTTATACTGATACTGTTTGTAAAAAGCAGCAACTAAATCTTCCCAGGTGTGGATGCGAGAACTCTCCAATTGATAAAACCACTCGAGTTGAGTCCCTACCAAGCTTTCTTAGAAGAAATGGATCCAAATCTTTGGATCAGTTGTGTATGGTTGAATCTTGCGGACATAAGACTTTAAGTGCATCTTAGGGAAAGAAACTCCATCGTACAGGGAAAAGGTAGGGACTTTGAACTTTGGCGGGATGACCAATCCAGAAACTAAACCCATGTCTCCTAAATCTAATCCAGGTATTTGTTGAATCTCCATAGCACTGAGGTGATCCTCCAACTGCTTGTACTTGTCATCAGCGGGAGGATATTGTTCCTCGGAGTAGTCAGCTTCTACTTCAACAATCTCCAAATTGTGGTCTTCTTCAAGACTATCCCCTATGTTGGATGGAGTTGAAAGATCTGGGGTTTTAGGTCTTCTTCTCAAGTTCGAGACGCTTACTGACTTCTTGGACTTTTTCTTTTTTTCTTTGAGAAGGAGAGCTTTCAGGTCCTCTTGCCCCTTAGCCATAGTCAGAAACATTTGTTGGAACTGAGCGTTTTGAGCTTGGAGATCTTTCACCGTTTGTTCCATATCCGTCTTACTGAAATAAACAGTAGGAAGATAAGGAGACCTGTATGGGAGAAACCTGTCATGATGCAATGCATGATATGTGGATGCATGTTTCCAAGAATCTCGCGGGGTAAACACAAGAAAATGTTAGAGGTTGAACTTCGATCAACATATTTGATTGGAGAACTTTGTATCGGTAGATGTCTTTCCACGAGAATAAAGCTCAACATGTCAAGTGGGTCATAGCCCCTGATTCAAGTTGTTGCACTTGATTATTAACGGCGTTTGTTTAGAGGATAACCCTTTTGCCCCTTGGTAGACATCTGGTTCAACGTGACCCTGCATCGAAAGACCCTCGAGATCCTTGAAATGGTTATTGAAAATGCTATGGTATGATGTTATGATGTTATGATGTTATGTACATGTATGCAAAAGTAAGAAAGTGTATATACAGACAGTCATATTCACACAGAGCAAACAAGTCCTTAGGTTTAGGCTTGCATGGAGTTTAGGCATTACCCTCTTTCAGTTTAGTTGGTTAAGACCTGTCCTAGAAATAGTAACCGGGTTCTAGAGGACCTCAATATCACTGACTACCCTCAATCGGTCATAATTCTAGTTTAGCAACCTTTTCTTGCAGCCGGAATCATCGCGAGAGTTTAGTCTCAATGAGTGTAGCATACTGTTACTGTTCTATGGCCAAGTTGGTCAATTTAAGGTTCTAAGGTTAGTTGGTGCTTAATGACTCCTTAGAAGACCCATATTCTCCTCGTTCCAACACAAGGGATATCGGTACAGACCAAGGTGTCACAGCAAAGTAGCTACTACTTCATCCGTGTCGGTCTACGCCGGACAGATCCCTCACAGTTTATTGCTACTTACCTAAAAAAGGTGCCCCCAAATCCGGGTGTAGGATTTACAACAAACCCAAACAAGGAACCCAAAAAGTAAAGCAATCAAAGCAATCAAAGTAAGCATGTAAAGGTGATCTAAAGCCCTAAGGTAACCCCACTTTTAGAAATAAGAATCCCCAGCAGAGTCTCCAGTTATGTGATACGGTGGGAGAACTGACTTGGGATTTTGCGTTTGTGTTCGCAAATGTTTCGGTTTAGCAAGAGTCGCCACCGACTTTTTATTTTATCCTAAGGAAAGGTCAAAAAGCACAGGAAAGACCTTTGAGATATTTTCGTGGGTTCGGGGGGTAGATTATGAAAAGGGAAGGTGCTAGCACCCTTTCCATCCATGGTTATCCATGGGCTCTTAGTTACTTGTTTTAGATCACTTGCCTTTGCTTTTCAATTGTTTGAAATGGTGCTTTGTGTGTGTGGTTTTGAAAATGTTTTGAAAAAGATGCCTTGTCTAGGAAACCTTTTTAATGATTCTTGTTTGAATGTATACAAAGGTGTATGTATTTTTGAAAGGTTTTCAATGTTTTGAAATTTGTTTTGAAATTATGTTGTGGAGTGTGTTTTGAAAAATAGCAAGGATGTTTTACAAGATTTTTGATCAAGTAACTAAGAGTTGTCTACCCTGTTTTACTCAAAGATCTTTCTTATGTTTTTAACCCTTTTAACAGTGTTGTTTCACCATTGTATTTGGTGAACAACCTTGTGTTAGGATGTTAACGGGACAGGCGCGGGTCATCGTATGACCATGATAGCAATGTTGTGAAATGTCTTAGCACTTTTCTGTAGGGACTAAGATCATTTTGAAAGGCAACTTTGATAGCGTCATCGAGGGACTATGATCTTTTTTCAATTTGTTTGTGCTAAGACATCCCACATGCATAACATGGCCATTTTTGTAAGGCAACAAGTGGAATTACCCTAAGGGTGCATGTGTGCAAGTATGTTTGATTGCATGCATTTTGTCTTTGATTTTTGGGTTGTCTACTTGTTGATTTTATCTTACCATACACATCTAATTACTAGTATTTGTTCAAAGCAATAAAAATGCAGGAAATAAATATCCTATACTATTACAACCATATTGAATTGCATGAGAATATAAAGGCAAAAATAAGGTAAAAGCAAAAAAAATGGATCTTTCGATTGAGGCAGAAAACCCTTCGATTCTGCACTCTGTTGGCCTCCTTCGATTGGGGCTAGCACCAGTGAGGTCATGGCCTTCGATTGGGCTTTGGCACCAGTCAGGTCATGTACTTCGATTGGAGGCTGGCACCAGCATGGGGGTGCCTTTCGTCTGAGCCTGGACTTAGTGCAAATGTGCCTCTGGCTGGGCCTTTCTGCCTTGTTGCCTTCTTCGATTGGGCCAGTGAAATCAGTGTAAGCGTGTCTCTGGCTGGGCCTAGAAGTCAGTGTGAAAACCAAAGGCTTCGTTTCATACTCCTGTCTCCTGTTTCTTTCATTTGAACTGGAGAATGAGGGTAGAAGCCAGAAGCTTCGTTTCCTATTTCTTGTTTCCTGTTTCTTTCATTTAAAGCATTAAATGGCAACATGGCCTGAGGCCATGCTAGTATTTGTCTTGTAACAGTTTAATAGTTAAAGTAAGTTTAGGTAAACAGAAAGCAAAATGAAAGGGTTAGCTCTGAAAAATATGTTAGAAATGTGGAAATGAAAGGAACAATGGTATGTACAATGTTTCAAACGAAAAGGAATTGTATTTACATGTTATGAAACGAAAAGTTCAAAGGTAAGAATAACTTACCTTGCTTCAAGCCTTGAATGGATGTGGGACCTTTAGTGGAGGCCCGGGGTTCTGGATTTGAAAGAGGTGGCCAACAGCTATGCTTGGAATGCTGGATTCGAAGGAAGGAAAGAAACAAGTCTTATGTTTCTTTCCAAACTGGATTCGAAGGATACTGAAGAGTACTTGTTCTTCAGAATCTAAGGAAGTAAGTATGTGATTCTGGGCTTGTTCTCACAAGTTTTGAAGGGACTTGAGAGATTTGTGGTGTTTGAGAAAATTTGGGAGATTTGTTCCTCTGGTCCAAAGATCCCCCAAAACTTTGTAAATGTTCCTCTATTTATAGAGAAAGAATGGACATGTTGTCCAAAGCCAACCTTGCAAATAAATGATAAAATAATGTAACGTGAGAGCACATGTGGGGGCCTCTTGGCAGTTGGGGTGCAGAAAATAATAAAATAAGGCCCAGCTGGAAAGTAAATGTCCACTTGTGCCACAAAAGCAAGATGAATGGTTCATATGGGGTTGCTTCCTTCTGAAGGAAAATAGGCGCAAGGCTCAAGACAGACTTTCCTAAAATGTAGTACTGTGCTATTAAGTGCAAGTGGTCTTAGACAAAAAAATGGGTAAAGGCCTAAAAAGGGAAGACACGTGGCCTAGCCTATGGGTCTAAATGTTCAACTTGATCTTTTGAGTCGAATCCTCCATCTTTCTACACCTTTCAACCAGACTAGGACAACACGACATTCGTTTTCACCAGCTGTGTGTCCTTCGAATGGATTTCTTATGTACCCTTCGAATGGGCCTTCTTTGCCAACTTCAAAGTCCAATTCGAATCTATTTAGAACATTCCCTATTAGACAACTTCGACCAGCCCTTGGCCTTGTGATGAGTCTAAGTTCTGATTCGAAGTGTTCAGAACTTCCTTCATCAGAGCATCTTAGATTAAGAGAAACTCTGCACTAAAATACCATTCGAAGGTCATTTCGTTCTGATGTTCTTATTAAGGGAAACTCTGAAGTTCTAGTCGAAGGACACTCTGAAGTTCCAGCCCAAGGACCTTCTGAAATGCCAATTGGAGGGTATTTGTCCATATACCAATCAAAGGGTACTTGTTAAAATTCCAATCGAAAGGCTTTGTTAACAGGCCAATCGAAAGGTATTGTTCATGCTAATCGAAGGACATGGTTAACATGTCTATCGAAGCTGCCTTGACACAATGCTAAATCGAAGGATCCCGTGGCATGCCAATTGAAAGGCTTGACCCATGGTGCCAAACGAAAAGGTATTTTAGAATTCCAATCGAAGGCCTTGACACAATGTCAATCGAAGTGCTTGTCCATAATGCCAATTGAAGCATTTTTGGAATGTCAATCGAAGTGCTTGTCCATAATGCCAATCGAAGGGAATTATCCATGCCAATCGAAAGGCTCCTTCAGAATACCAATCGAAGGGTCTTTCAGAATGCCAATTGAAAGGTACTTAAAGCACCACTCAAAAAATTTCTTTTTCCTTAGGCAAGGGTTTTTGGTCAACCATGCAGGGGGAAGGCTTTGGAAAACATGAGAGGGCAAAATTTGGGGTACAACACCATGGATATAATCTCCATTTGATTCAAAAGAATAATTTCTTTCATAAATCTCAACATGAAATAACCACAATCTATACCATTGTGCTGACGAGGATACTACACATGGAAAATATACAAATATATATCATCTCGTATAATTTAACTTATTTTATCAAGTAGAATCACTAATATAATCAAAATTATGAAAATATACCTGCACTCTAATCCATGTAATGTTGTTTGCCTTACTCTTTGGTACTTGAATATTTCTTTGTGATCTAAAAATTTGTATAACCCTAACAAAATATAAATGAAGATTTAGAATAATCACACATAAAAAAATAAATAAGTATACAAATGAAGTTTTAGAACAATCTAACTTACGTATCAACCATCTCCTTCATGTTTGGGTATTTTGTCCAATCGCCTTCTAACGAATCCAAATAATATACAACTTCTCTTATTGGATTGATCGCAACCAACAACCAGTGTCCATTGTAAGATTAACAAAGGTTAGATTGAAACTTTTACTAAACGTCAAAACACGAAAAATTATAATGGATGAAATTTGAACAAAAAGTTTACCCATTACCAGTATTAAATGAAAAAAAAAACAATTTCTTTGTATCTTTGTTGGCCATAAATGTACGGACAAAATACTCTTTTAAATCATCTGGTCGTTGTTGGATTAATAGTGCGTTGATATTGTTTGGAGATAAGAAGGAGAATCTTTGGTCTAATTGATGTGGGCGCATCAAGTTGGCATACATGAAACTTAAATAAAATCATCATTAAAATTAAGACCATTAATTGAAATTAGTATATAAATTGTTCAATAAAAATGAAATAAAGTTGATCGAAGAATACCTGATGTATGTATTGACAACACCGATGCCTAATTCTTCATGTTTAAGAATTTGATCCACATCCTCTTTACTTATTGTTTCGTAATAGGAAAAACCAAAAATACCTTCCTCCATAGGTATATTACGAGCACATCCGTCGGCCAAATCTAAAATTCCCATTAATGTCTGAAGGCACGACTTATACCTAGAAGTAGGCTTTTTTCTAGCCACAGACTTTACCACATCCCTTTTTTGTGCGGACATGTTACTCATATGGACTTGTTGCATTTCTTTAACATGAATCTAAAGATCAAATGCATATATTAAGTTAGGTGAAGTATAATATCATGAATTAACCTTTTCTATGCATAATATATATCAATTTACCTCCTTTTTGGATGAAACTGACTCAGTCTGCGACTTAATCCCCTTATCTTTTGATTTGAATTTCGTGGGAGTCTAACATTACCATGAAAAAAATGTACGTTAAATGGTCGTAATAGTTTTCAACGCTTCAAATGTTAACATACCACATCATATATGCAAATGAGGCTTGACGACCATGCAACATAAGATCCTATTGCCTCTCCGACCAATGTTGCATCTGAAATATCGTCAGGCAACGGTAATGGCGCATCCCTCTCTATAGAAATTTCAATTGATACTTTCAAAAATCCAGCAGGGAGTGGTTTATGGTGAAGTACTTCTCCCAAGGTGTTATGCACTTTTCCCTTGCCAACCATTCGATAAGTCGGTGATGATAAATACAGCTAATAAGCTGAAATGCCCTAAACTAATAATAAATATGAAATTGTTAATGTTTATATATGTTAATTAAAAAAATTGTGCTAATTCATAATAATGTATGTTACCTTGAGAATTTTCTCTTGGAAATCACAATTAATACTATCTTTGTCACTAGTATCCTTGAACTCCGACCCTTGCCTTTCTGACATGTATTTTTCTTTGTCCTTTTCCAACTCACGAACTTTAGCTTTTAATTTTTCTAACTCTTCCATCACTTCTTTATTGCTATGACCTTTATTCATTTGATGAATACCCAAAGATGTTGGAGTCACCCCGAATCCCTTACCCTTCACACGATCGGTATACTTAGGAACATTTAATACTCGACTAAGTATGCTCCTGCAATCCTGTTCTTCAGCTTGAGTTAAAGATTGAGATAGACTCTCCTAAAATTCATATGCATAGCAAAATAAATTAGTGGTGATTAAACTCATAAATTATATATTTTAATAAACTTTTGATTTAATTATAGGAACATTGATATACTTATACATTTCTCATAAATTTGAAGCACATCTTCCTTAACAACTCCATCCTTACCCACCCAGGCAGCCTTCCACAGAACATGTTCCGGAAGAGATATTTCTTGACTTTTATCCTCTTCTAACTACACATTAAGAGAAATAATAAATCAATAATAGAACATGGTGAAAGAGTATATCATATCATTTATATATACTTACCAATCTTTGTTGCAAGCATGCATATCACATACTCCCTTTTCTGTATGGATACGAGGGACTTGATGCTCGTTGGCGATTCATGCCACTCACATCCTGAAAACCCGAGGTTCTTTTTTTTTAAGGTTTCCCATTCTTCAAGCAAAATCAAGCCTGCATACGCTTTTGGACGCTCTGCATCGATAAAATTATTATCGACATCCCTAAGAAACTTGTTTGTAAAAAAGATCAAAACCCTCTTAGTCTTTTTCCGGCCAATTGAAGACAATATGATTTTCGATCAACATCAATGTTAAAAGACATCCACAAAAAAACACACATAGAGTGCGTTAGTAATTTATATACATAAGCGTCAACAAAAACGAAAGGCATCACATATCACACCTATATTTTAGTCCATATTTTTTCTTTAACGGGTTTTAGCTCACGCCTTCTCCAATCATCACAAGTGATTGGAACTTCTCTCCTCACGATGTAACCAATGTAACTTGTCAACATTGAACCGTTAGGCTCAATTAGCTGTTTGTCTTCATTCCAATGTACATCAAATTTGATACCTTTATCTCTTGCACGAATTATTGACTTCATAATTATTATTCCTCGTCTAATATCATTCTCCATATCACAAGTTTATTCATTTCCATCAATATTAGAAGTGGGATGATCATTTTCCTCATTAGAAGCCATTTCACCTGTAATATTAAAGAAAAACATAAACACCCTATAAAATTCAAGTAGCATTGAATGAATAACCAATAAATAAAAACATAAACACAATATAAAACCATAAACACAATATAAAAACAAAAAACACAATTTTATTGAATGACAGAATATATAACATTTCACTATTACCTTTTCCACTAACATATCTTTCGTTTCTTGGTTAGAATATGAATTACTTGGCTCATAACAACTCGGAAGGATGGACTGATCCAAATTCCCTCATTATGATCATTTCTAATATATGATTCATCCGCTATAATATTCTCATCTTGATCATTTCGTACATACGACTCATTGCCTCTAACATATGACTCATTCTCAACATCAACATCACTTTGATTTACATTGTTATCATCAATCACTTTGTTAGATAAAAGAACTATAGACCATTTGGAACTTGTCGGATCAGTGGCGTAGAACACTTGTTTAGCTTGAGAGGCTAGAATAAAAGGCTCATCTTTGTACTCCACCCTATTAAGATCCACTTGTAAAAATCCTGACTTATCCATCTGTATGCTGCTATTATGTACCCACTTGCAACCAAAGATAGGCATCTGAAACTTCTCATAATCAAACACCCAAATGTGCTTGATAACCCCAAAATATGACAGATTTGCATATTTGGGGTTTAAATCATTCGTACTTGAAATATGCATTGCTTCAGCTAAAACAGTGACACCACTATTTTACGTAGTACTTTTATCATCTTGTTCTTTGGTATAAAATGTGTATCCATTAATTACGCATGCGCTATAAGAAAACACGATCAAACTCGGACCATATGCTAAACATCTCAACCTTTTTGTTATTGAAGTGGGATCTAAATTAAAACTTTGAATAAATATGATCTTTGAACCATTGTATAAAACTCTCATTATGCTCTCGTACTATCCAATTTTCATTTCTATTCAGATTTAAACCCAGAAGTACATCCTTGTTCATTTCAACATACGACTCAACCTCATTGTCATTGTGCAGAACATATAAATACACTTGATCCCGTTCAACCCTTGATACTGTCACAATTTTATTTTCTGATTAAATTTTTTCCTTCCTTCCTTTCGATAATATGAGATTTGGGTAGTCCAATGGATTAAACATTGGTCAAATATTCAGTACAAAACTCAACCGCTTCTTCAACAACGTATCGTTCAACCATACAACCCTCTAGCCGACTTTGATTTTTCACGTACCCTTTTAATATTTTCATATAACACTCAACAGGGTACGTCTATCTCGTATAAGCTGGTCCACACAATTGTGTCTCTTTCACAAGATGAACAACAAGATGTACCATAATATCAAAAAATAAGGGAGGAAAATATATTTTAAGCTCACAGAAAGTAATAATTATTTCTTTTTGCAATATTGGTAAGATCTCAGGATCGATCACCTTACTACAAATTGATCTGAAGAAAAAACACAATTTAGTTATGGCGCTTCTTACTTTTTTTGGAAAAATAGAACGTATACCTATTGGTAGAAAATGCTCCATTATAACATGGCAATCATGTGTATTTAAACTCTTTAAATTGAGGTCTTTCATAGACACAAGTCTTCTAATATCTGAAGAGTAACCTTATGGAACTTTAACTTCACTTAGAAACTTACACAATTTTTTTTCTCCTTTATAGATAAAGTATAAGCAGTAGGCGGCAAATATGTTCGTGTTCCTTTCTTCACGGGTCCTAATTCAATTCTTATTCCCATTTGTATCAAGTCCTTTCTTGCTTTAAGGTCATCCTTAGACTTTCCTTGTATATTGAGTAACATACCAATAACACTTTCAAATACATTTTTTTCAATATGCATAACATCGAGAAAATGTCTTACATACAACGACTTCCAATACGAAAATTCAAAAAAATTGACCTCTTCTTCCACCCACCTTTGACAAGCGTATGTGCAAAAGGATTACCAAACTGAGTACTCATATCTTTCACCTTTTCAAAAACTTGGTCACCTGTCAACGTAGGTGGAGCTCTATCATGTTCTGAATTTCCATTGAATGCCTTTCTCCACCCACGGTAGTGATGATTAGAATTTAAGAATCTACAATGACCGAGAAATACATTCTTTTGACAAAATTCCAATTGCTTCCAATTTGTGTGTTCTTCACAAATAGGACACGCTTTTTGACCTTTAATGTTATACCCTGATAGATTTCCATATGCCGAAAAATAATTAATTGTGCCAAACAACATAGCCCAAAAATTGAAACTTTCTTTCCTATTTCCATCATAAACCTCCACACCATTCTCCCGCAAAATCTTTAAATCTTTGATTAACGGTTTCAAGTAACGTCTATGTCATTCCCTGGTTGTTTAGGTCCAGAAATTAATATAGATAACATTATGTACTTTTGCTTCATACATAGCCATGGAGGTAGGTTATAAATCATAATAATCACAGGCCATGTGGTATATGAGATTCTTTGAAGACCATGCGGGTTCATTCCATCAGTAGATAATGTCAAGCGAAGGTTTCTTGCTTCTCCTTCAAAATCAGGATAATCATTATCAATTTTCGACCATTATGGTGAATCTGCCGGATGTCGAAACTTTCCATCAATAATTATTTCATTTGCATGCCAAGTCACGTGTCTTGCATCGGTTTCACTACAAAACATGCGTCTTAATCTCATAATTATAGGAAAATACCATAAGACTTTTGCTGGAGACAATTTTTTCTTATATCGAGATAAACCGCATTTAGGGCACTCATTTAACGATGCATATTCGTTTTGAAACAAAATGCAATCATTTGGACAAGTATGTATCTTATAATAGCTCATGTCAATAGAGCATAACATTTTTTGGCCTCATAGGTTTGATTAGGAAGAACATTATCCTCCAAAAGCATATCTCTCATAATGGCTAATAACTCTGAAACTTTTATCCGACCATTCATTTCCCGCCTTTAAGTTGTACAACTTTAATACCGCGGACAGTCTTGTGAATTTAGTGCAACCTTTATACAACGGTTTCTCTGCATCGCTTACTAACCTCTCAAACATTTTGGGACAATCCTGAAGATCTTCTTAAAGTGCTTCTACAATCTCTTCGACTCGATCACAATCGTATGTATCTCTGTCATTGTCGTCTGAAGCATGTGTCCAACTATCCCCCGGTTCAATATTCTCGTAACTTTTCTCACCATGGAATATCCAACATGTGTAACTTCGATCAATTCCACGCCTCAATAAATGACATTTCAACCCAATTGCGTCAACCCGACCCACAAAACAACAACTTAAGCAAGGACATTTCATTCGATTGGCGTCTTCGGCGTGTTCAATAACAAACTTAACGAATTCCAATACCCCATTCTCGTACTCTTTGGATAATCGATTGGCAGACATCCATTTTTTATCCATGGTCTTACTATTAAGTAAGCTAAACAAAAACAATACTTAAAAAAAGGACAGAGACTAAAAAGCTTAATACCAATTAGGCATATTCATCGAAAATAAAAATCCTCTAATTATTCAAGCAACTATAGCAAATTAAAAGAACAACTAAATACCTGTAGAGAAGTTAGCAACTTCTGAAACCACACAGTGTAATATTCTTGGAAACATTCAGAAACTCCACTCTTCACAAGTAACATATATAAATGATCAATTAATTTCATTATAATAAAAAAATCTATAGAATAAGAATTACATTAGAATATTTATACAACATTAAACATATATGTATACACCATTAAATAATCACTAATATTCTTTTTAACATATATTTTACTAATATTAACCTATATTAACCTATAAAACAATATTATCACTAATATAAATATTATCACTATATTAACCTATATTAATCACCAATAAAACAATATTAACCTATATAAATATTATCACTAATATTTATATTATCGTTTCAACTTTACATTATCATCAAATAATCACTTATATTATCAACTTTACACCATCAACTATATGAGTTCTTTCAATTTCATTTTCAACTATATGTGAAGTGCTTTCAATTTCAACACTATAAGTGTTATTACGACAACCTCTCAAACCAAAATATGCAACTCGATTAATTGTATAAGAACACATTTTCTCTCAATCAATACATGCAATATTTATTGTGACATTTACACAAACATCTTACATGCAAAACTCATTGTAACATTTTCACAAACACCTTACATGCAAAAACCACATGCCACACAAAACACAACATAATGCAACATTATCAACACTAAATCAACACTAAATCAACACTATCAACACTATCAACTAAAACAAATGCAACATTATATATCAACATTATCAAATATATCAAAAATCATACCTAGAGGAGAAGAGAACCTTGGTTGTGAATGGAAGAAAGGATGAAACGGTTAATAGAAGAAGGATGATAAACTTGAAGAAAGGATGCAATGATTTTCGTCCAGAATCAAACGAAAAAGCTCGCGAAAAATGGGTTCATGTGTTCTTAATTGTGTTGTTCGTGAAAGGGTTTCTGCAAAATAATAACGTTACTTTGTAATAGTAATGCTGGGCGTATTTTTTTTTATAACAGGACTTTAGGCAGCATTTTGAAAAAGCGTTGCGTAAGCCCACCCTTAGCCAGCGCTTCTAGTAGAAAGCGCTGCTTAATCCCCCCCCCCAGGCAGCACTTTAACAAAGCGCTTTGTAAGCCCACCCTTTAGGAAGCACTTCTCCAAAGCACTACAGTACCTACCCCCTTTAGCAGCACTTTATAAAACCAGAAAAATAATTAAATGATAATTAAAGTCTAATTCTAATTATATTTTAATTAATAAAATACTTAAAGTTATTAAATTAATTAATTTTTATTATGAAAATAAAGTTAATTGCTTAAAATCTATATCTAATTTTTTGATTTTTATGATTTAAAAAAAAGTGATTAAAAAAAGAAAATAACTAGATTAAATTTTTTTTTTTAAAAAGGACTATGGGGCTTCTTTTTGAAAAGCATATGGGGGGTGCAAGGGGAGAAGGTTGCTTGCAATGTCTGGTTCGATGATCAATGGCTTCGGTGTCCTAATAATGGTAAAACACCATTTCTGCGTCAAACTTTACATGTAATGTACCTATCATGTTCTAATGATGCATAGGAGGAGGTCAAACATGTTAGTAATGATTAAAAATGCAATAAAACATGGTTTTCATTTTTACCAATTTCAAAAATTGGCGTGATGCACAAATCGTGTTCTGGTGCTCGAGGAGTACAACTATGAATCTAGATCAACTTCTTTGATCTTCAGGAGGTGAATGCTAGCCTTAGTTCGGATTGGAACTTGTTGGAAATGTGAGATATAATATTCACAACTTCTTTGAATTTTAGAGAATTTTTGGAGAGCTTATTGTGCAATGATTTTGTGGTTCTTTTGGCATGGCTTTGCTTGCCTTTATATAGAGAATGAAATATGAGCCAACAAGTATGGAAAGGGAAAAGGTATTCATGCCCATGAAATCAATATTCCAACAAATTGAAAACTTTCCTTCTTTGCATGATTCTTGTTTCTTGGATTCCTTGCACGAATCTGGACATGTTGGCCTGTATTTGGACTGACAAATATGGTATAGAATCAACTCATGAAGTTATGGTTTAAACAAGAATCAATTTTTGAAAACTTGCCAATTTGAGTTATTTATTTACCATTTTGAGTCTTGCAAATTTTTGAAAGGTTGTAATGAGTTGTCTTGGGCCTTTGGATGGTTGAAACAAAAAGCTCAAGCCTTTATACCATTGTTTCATATTTTATTTGATTTTATTTGCATTTAAATGATTAAAAATTAAAATAAAAGAAATAAAAATCATAAAAATATGTGAATGGATTTAGAGGTCCTCTAACACCTTATGAACATGTTTGAACATCAAAAGTTAGGCCCACTAGTTCAAAACTTCAATTTTGCTCATTTTGCATTTCATGAATTTCTTCAAAATTTCCTAACTTGTACAACTCATAACTTTCTCAATTTTCGTATTTTGAATATGATCTTAGACTTTTTGGAAATATCAAGATGTCCTCTATAATCTCTATGTTGATCATTTTTGCTTTTGAAGACTTTATCTTGATGTAAGTTGCCTTGACAAAAAGTATCTTTTGTTGACTTTTGAAAATGATGTATAATGTTTTACCTCATATATTTCAAATGAAACATTTTTTGGATTTGAGCATAAAAAAAAGTTGTAGGTAATTGAATTTTATTCAAAATGAGCTTTGGTTTGGGAAAAGTTGATGAAGTATGTGAAAGTTATGCCTGGTCAAAGTTCAATTGACTTTTCCTAAGGAAACCCTAATTTGACAATTCTTGACTTTTGATAATTTGAGGGATTTCCTTGGGGAATCATGATCAACCCTTTATCAAATGATGAATATCACTTCAAAATATTGATGTTGACAAAAAATATTGAAGTTTGACTGTATGTTGACCACATACAATTTATTTTCAATCATCTGAGTCATTGACTGAGCAAACTTGTGATGCAAAACTTGAAACTTGACATGAACCTTGTTGAGGACCTATGATGAACCATGGTAACCACTTGATACCTTTGCAACCAAAATTTTATTGAGAAACTCAAAACCCTAATTGTAGACCTTATGCTTAGGAGGTGAGTTGACTGGCCATCCCTAGAGATTCTTTGAGTATTTGAAGAGCCTCGAAAGAATATCTTGAGAAAGATATGAGGGTAAATTTTGGGGTACAATAGATACAAAATTTCACTTTTATTGAGAATTTTGAGAGATTTTTGAAGTGGTTCTTTAGAAATCTTGTTGTGTCCTTTGCACTTAAGTATTGCATGTATTTATAGAAGAATGAAATGGAACAAGAACGAGACAAGAATCTTATACTATTATATCATAATTCATTGCAAAAAAACACATTAAAATATCTCCAAAATTGTTTTAAAAACATTCCAAACTTAAAGGTTCTTGTTTCCAACATGTTTTCACGGTTTTGGCATGTTTGTCATGTGTTCTTAGGCCTCTATGTGATTGAAATTAAAAGCCCGTGCACCTTGGCCTAATGATTTTGTATTTTATTTGATTTACTTGCATTTAAATGAATAAAAATTCAAATTAAAAAAATAAAAAATCATAAAAAATATATGAATGGATTTAGAGGTCTTCTAACACATTGTGAACATGTTTGAACATCAAAAGTTAGGCCCATTAGTCTAGAATTTCAAGTTTGCTCACTTTGCATTTCATGCATTTTACCAAAATTTCTCAACTTAAAATGGTCATAAATCTATCAATTTTCATCTTTTTAAATTGATATTTGACTTTTTAGAAAGCTCAATATGTCCTCTACAATCTCTCTTTTGGTCATTTTTGCATATGAAGATTTTATCTTGATGTAAGTTGCCTTGACATAAAGTGTCTTTTTGTTGACTTTTGAAATGACATGTAATGTATTGGCTCATATCTCTCAAATGATGCACTTTTTGACTTGAACATAAATTCAAAGTTATAGATAATTTAATTTCCTTCAAAATGGGCTTTGGTTGGGGAAAAGTTGATGAAGCGTGTGAAATTTATGCTTGGTCAAAGTTTAGTTGACTTCTCCTAAGGAAACCCTAATTTGGCAACTTTAGACTTTTGATGATTTGAGGACGTTACTTGAGGAATCATGATCAACCTTTGATCAAATGATGAATATCCCTTCAGAATGTTGATGTTGACCAAAAATATTGAAGTTTGACTGTAGGTTGACTATAATTTACTTTTTACCCAATACAGTTGTGTAATACGGTGGGAGAACTGACTTGGGTGTTTTGCGTTTTATCGCAAATGTTGCAGATAGCAAGAATCGCCACCGACTTTTCTTTTATCCAATAAAGGAAAGGGTGAAAAGAATAGGAAATACCTTTTGAGATATTTTCTTGAGTTTGGGGGGTAGGTTATGAAAAGGGAAGGTGTTAGCACCCTTTTCATTTGTAGTTATCTACGGGCTCTTAGTTGCTTGATCACTTTGAAAATGATTTGTTTGAAATGTGTTTGTGATTGGTGTGAGTTTGAAAATATTTTGAAAACTCCTATTGTTTCGGCAAACTTTGTAATGATTCTCCTCTCTATAATAATGCATACATAGTGTGGGCTTTGAAAATAGTTTAAAGAGATGTTTATTTTTGAAGATGTTTTGAAAGTGTGAGTGTGGAGATGGTTTTACTTGTGAGCAAGCAACTACGAGCATCTTACCTACTTAAAAGGTCTTTGTTCTTTTCCTCCTCCTTCATATATTGTTACTTTACCACTGATTGATAAGAAGTCCTATCATTGGATGCGAAAGGACGAGCGCGGGTCAATCATATAGTCATATAAGGCAACTTATGAGACGCTTTAGCAATTTTCATAGGGACTAAGATCGTTTTACCGAAGGCAACATTGAAGGGTTATCGAGGGACTACGATATTTTTATATCGAAGGTCTTTGCTAAAGCGCCCATATTCGAGGGACATGACTATTTTCTGAAGCAACAAGTGAGGTTACCCTAGAGGTGCACGGGTGAATAGTGTGTTTGATTGCATGCATTGTCTTTGAGATTAGGGTTTTCTAACGATTGATTTTATCTTGACATACACACCATAATTACTAAAAATTATATGAAAAGCGATAAATTTGCAGAAATTAAAATCCTATGCTATTACATCATTAGGGAAATGGGGGTACAATTTACAAATGGGGATGAAGTAGATGTCTAATTATTACAACCATATCGAATAGATGGACAGTAATAAAGAAAATCTGTGAAAAATGTAAAGACAGAGTAAAAAGAAAGAAAAATTTCATTTTGAACTATTATGTGTCGACACAATGCTGATATGCATCGACACATAACTCTTCTTGCTCTTGTAAAACAAAATCAACTCAGTATGACTCGATGCATAATGGGATGTGTCGACTCATGCACCTGTTTGTGTCGACACATACACGTTTTGTATCGAGTCACGAACCTTTCATCCTTCTGTTTTAGGGCCTGGATAACAGTATGAGTCGATGCATAAGGCCATGTGTCGACTCATCCACTTGTTTGTGTCGATACATATGCATTTTGTGTCGACTCATGCACCTTTCATCCTTCTATTTTAAGGCCTAGATAACAGTATGAGTCGATGCATAAAGGCCATGTGTCGACTCGTACCTTGTTTTGTCACTAGACTGAGTCGACCCATATGGGTATGTGTCAACTCATGCTGCAGTTTTTTGCCTCTATCATCACTCTTTTACATGTACCAGTCAGTTTTCAACATATAATTGATAAAAATAAACAACAAGTAAATGGTTAACTTCAAAGGGCAGGGATTACTACATTCTATCTTCACAAATGAACCAAAGATGATGTATGGAAAATGCAAAGTCAAGAAGACTTACCTTGAAACTACACTTTATATTTTGAGTCTGAACACTTTTCAAGATGCTGTGTAGACTTCAATGAACCTCCAAAAAGTTGTTGAACCACCTTCTGTATTGAAAGTTGTTGAATCAAACTCCAAACTGTCAAGTTGTACAAAATGTCTTTTGTATAGAAAGTGAAGATAAGGGCACTACATAAAATGTTCTCGTGCTTGAACAATCTCTATGTGATATGAAATGTTTAGCTGGTTTATGGGGGTGTTTGCAAGATGGAATAATGGGTTGAGATTTTTTTGAATGAAAATAGAGCTGGTTTTTTGAATGAGTAAAGGTTACAAAGACTTCTGTTTTTTTCTCTTTTCTCTCTCAATAAAAGTCACACTTTGTGTGTTGTGAAAATAGATTATTTGTAGATGAAGTTGGCTAAAGTTTGGGAGGGAAACAAATGAATTTTTGAACTTTTTGGGTATGCTATTTCATATCCTTTTTAGGAGTAGCTCTTATATGCTAATTTGGTGCAAACATGAGACTGATATGATGCAGATTTTCCGGGCAACATTGCAGGTTTTGGAGCAGATTGTGACTATATAGCAGGGCTGCTTTTGTGGACTTAGTCAAGGGGAAAAGTTAAAACAAGACACGGCTTTAGGATTTGTAACTTAACAAATTCTAACCTAAAAAATGCAGTCTTGTAATAACTTGAATTATTTGTAACATCTTGAATTATTTTGAATTGTAGTGAAGAAAGATGTCATGAGGTAATGAAATTAATCATGTATGGAAAATACTTAGAAAAATTTTCCAAGTCTTGCCAAGTTTGATTTTTGGCCTTCTTGATTTTTTGATGATCAAAATCCATATTTTGAACTGTCTTGATGAAATTTGATTTTTGAAACTCAAATTCGACCAAAAAGTCAAAGTTTGACTTTTTAGTGTACGGTTGACTTTTTCATCCGCTGACCAAATTTCATCTCTCAATCGGGGGATGAATTGAAATATGCAATTAGGTCAAATGATGTACTTGAATCCTTGAGATCATGTTTCAAACCAATAAGTCATGTACTAGGTCAAAAGTCCAAGATTTGTCATTCTCAGTCAAAACCCTAATTTGGAGTCTCAGTGCTTTGGAGATGATTTAGTATGATCGATTCCTTGAGAATCCTTGAGAATTGGAGATCCTTTATGAGGAATGTCTTGAAAAAGAGAGGGCAAATTTTGGGGTACAACAGCTTCCCCTGTTCAATCTTCTTAAACCTAAAAAGTTAGATTAGCGGGTCTGACATTCGTGACTTGAAGGTGGAAGATGATTGAACACTAGAGTGCCCAGAAATTTGCACTCGATGATGTGTTGGTTGATTGTGTCAGGAATGGGCTTAAAGATGCCATTTGGAGAGGTGATGGAGAGTTGTCGGAGATGGGCTTACAGATGCCATATGGAGTGACTGTTGGTAGAAATTGGAAGAAGTATCTGAATAAATCTTTGGTCGATTTAATCTAAATGATATGCTAGAATGGACCCGAGTTAAGCCGTGTCCGGAAACGTATTAGAAAGAACCCGTGTTGGATTGCTTCTGGATGAGCTCGTGTGAAGCTACATCTAGAGATTATGAGAAGGAATTCGTGTAAGATTGTTTCATCTGGTCGTGTAGATAGTTGCTCTGTCTTGTTTCAGGAATTTATCTTTATCTGACAAAAAGAAAGAAGGATAGTTTCCCCGTCTTATTTCGGGAGTTAATCTTCAATTTGCTCATGTAGATAGTTGTCCTGTCTTGCTTCAGGTATTAATCTACAATCAGTTGCTCACAGATAGTTATTCTGTCTTGTTTCAAGTATTAACCCAGAACCCGTTTTTGGTTGGTCGTAGAGATAGTTGCACTAGCTTGTTTCAGGAATTAATCTCTGTCCTTTTTAAGAAATGTTGGTGGTATTTGCTAGAATAGGTCTTTGATTTGCCTATCATTAATTTGAAGATGTTAATCTATCCAGAAGAGGACTTTTGTTTTGTTGATTAAGTTTTCCTGCAAGGAAGAGGGTTAGTTGAATGCATATGTATGCATGGCTTGACGATGTTCTCAAAGTAAATGAGATTATGATGTATGCATTTATCGTGTATGTAATATGATATATAGATGTGAAATATTGTAGAAGTGTATCTTTGTCTCAGAAAATAAATCCTTGACAAGTGTTGGGGAGCTTTGGGAAGTTAAATCCCGAAATGATGTTGGGGATGAAGAGTATGCACATCTCCAAACCTTGTTTAGAATGTTCCCACTGGGGATTCCTGTTTTTGTTATTTGAGGAGAAATCTGTTGGGGAACGTTGATTTTTCTTGAGGGAAACTCTGTGGAGAGTGTTGATTTCTACTTGAGGGAAAGAGTTCAGGAGTTTTAGTTGTCCATTGCTTTATTGGGGAGCTATCTCTTGATTGGAGAGGGAAAAAGTTTAGTTGTTATCTGGTTGAATTCCAGGCTTAAAAACAATTTGTTAGGGATAAAGAAATTAACTGTTATCTGGTCGGATCCCAGGCTTTGTAGCAACTCACCGGGGATAGTGGAAAACTCTACTGGGGGGAGGAGTTTTTTTAATGATTTGAAGAAGTTAAACTATTATCTGGTTGGGTTCAGGTTTCATAGTAACTTGAACTGTTATATGGTCGGGTCCAAGTTTTAGCCATTTGATCTTGAGGTTAACTGGTATCTGGTCGGGTCCAGGTTTTAGCAACTCAAACTGTTATCTAGTCGGGTCAAGGTTTCAGCAATTTGGTCTTGAGGTTAACTGGTATCTGGTTGGGTCCAGGTTTCAGCAACTCGAATTGTTTTCTGGTCAGGTCCAGGCTTTGTAGTAACTGAAGAAGTTAAACTATTATCCGGTCGGGTCCAGGCTTTAGTAACTTAAAATTGAGATTTACGGTTATCTGGTCGGGTCTAAGTTTCAGCAACTCAAACTGTTTTGTGGTCGATTCCAGGCTTTGCAGTAACGGAAGAAGTTAAACTATTATCCGGTCGGGTCTAGGCTTTAGTAACTTAAAGTTTAGATTTATTGTTATCTGGTCGGGTCCAGGTTTCAGCAACTCAAATTATTTTCTGGTCGGGTCCATGTTTGTAGTAACTGAAGAAGTTAAACTATTATTCGGCCGGGTCTAGGCTTTAGTAACTTAAAATTGAGATTTACTGTTATCTGGTCGGGTCTAGGCTTTGTAGTAACTAAACTTGATGGAGTTGAACTAGTATCTGGTCGAGTCCAGGCTTCGTAGTAACTTGTTTGAAGTTGATTGTTATCTGGTCGGGCCCAGATTTTACAGCAGATTTTGGGGATGGCAATGACTCTGTTGGTGACTCCACTGGGGATTAGGTGTTGTGGTCCCTTGATTTGTAATAGTCTGAGAGGCAAACTCAAGCTAGGGAATTTTTCCGCTTGTTGGGGAAACAAACCCTATTGAAGAGGATATTTGATGAACTGCTGGGGAGGTGTCTCTTTAGGAAGAAATCCAAAAGGCTTCCTTTTAAGACCAACTCAGCTGGGGAGAGGATCTTCCGGAGATTGAAATTCTGGATGGGGATTTTATGAATCCAAATTTGTGGGCATAATGTTATTGAAATAACTCAATGGGGATATCTCAAATGCATTTAAGGAGATGTTTGTCACTTTTTTAAGCATACATTTGCTAAAAGTTTAATCATGTTCATATGCATATGTTCATTCAATTTTAAGCATTTGACACCTTTGCACTCAAAATAGAAGGAAAAAAGTTTGTACTTCAAAGTACATTTGTATTGATGTTTTGCCCATGAATAGGCGTTTTTGTACAAAGAGACAGAGATCCTAGTAAGAGGAAATTGTCGAAAGAATGAAATGAATACAAAACAAAAATAACAGCCACGTGGAAGTGATCTCATTGTGTTCCAACTCCACTATTGCCCCTATGTCCTCAAACATCATCCCTTGCTGTTGAAAGAAGTTGATTGGATTGATCTTGGATCATTTGAACGTCGGACCCTGGTAATAAAGCTGGATGTAGAGACTTTATGGGACATAGTCATACGCATTAATCCTTAGCTTTTTCCTGGACCGCCCTTTCGGGTTTTCATCCCACCAGGATACCCATTTTTGCCCAAGCCTCCCTTTCGGGTTTTCGACTTTCCGGGTGTACAATCTTTTACATATATCCCTAACTTTCGCTCGAACCTCTTTGGTTCGTTGGGATGCCCTTATTTTTTCCTAGGTATGTCAACCTAGCGAGTCATTTTATGTGTAGTATTTTTTAATTATGTCCGTGTTCACAGGATGTGGGAAGTCTTCGCCATCTATAGAAGTCAACATCATGGCACCACCAGAGAAAACTTTCTTTACAACAAATGGTCCTTCGTAAGTGGGAGTCCATTTTCCCTTGGGGTCGCCATATGGAAGAATGATGTTCTTTATTACCAAGTCGCCAGTCTGATATACTTGAGGCTTGATCTTTTTGTTGAAAGCCTTAATCATACGTTTTTGGTGCATATGACCATGGTAAACAGCAGTCAGTTACTTCTCGTCAATCAAGTTCAACGGATCCAACCTAGTCCAAATCCATTCATCTTCACCTAAATCTGCTTCCTTCACTATCCTTAGAGAGGGAGTCTGAACTTTGACAGGTAAGAAAACTTCGATGCTATAGACCAAGGGGAACGAGGTTGCCTCAGTTGATGTTCAAGCTGAAGTACGATAGCCATGGAGAGCAAACGGTAACATTTGATGCCAGTCTTTATACGTTACCACCATCTTTTGCACAATCTTCTTGATATTTTTATTGGCAGCTTCCACTGTGCCATTCATCTTGGGTCTGTATAGAGAAGAATTGTGATGCTTGATTTTGAACTGAGTACAAATTTTCGTAATCATGACATTGTTGAGGTTGGTTCCATTGTCAAGAAAGATCCTTTCGGAGATACCGTAATGGCAGACAAGGTTATGCTTGATAAACCTGGATACAACATTCTTTGTGACTGAGGCAAAAGAGGCAGTTTCGACCCATTTGGTGAAGTAATCAATAGCGACAAGAATGAAGCAATGTCCATTGGAAGCAGTAGGTTTGATTTATTCAATAATATCAATGCCCCACATTGCAAACAACCATGGAGCGGTCATGACATTTAGAGGAATAAGAGGTACATGGACCTTGTCAGCATAGATTTGACACTTGTGGCAAGTCCTTGAGTGATGATGACAATCAGTTTCCATTGTGTACCAATAGTAACTGAACCTCAGGATTTTCTTGGCCATAGTGTGTCCACTAGAGTGGGTCCCAAATAGGCCATCATGCATGTCTTCCATAATTTTCTCTGCCTCCTTATTGTCCATACATCGGAGTAGAGTAGAATTGTGGTTGTGCTTGTATAGGATTCTGTTGCTTAGAAATAATTTGGATGAAAATCTTTGCAAGAATTTCTTATCTTTGATAGAAGATCCTTCAGGATATTCTCGTGCCTTAAGATATCTCATCACCTCATGGTACCATGATCTCTCTTCATCAATGTCAAGCTCATAGTAGTGTGCGGGTTCGTCAAATATTTCGATTGTAATTGTAGGAGCTTCGTCATCCTATTTGACCTTGAACATGGAAGACATTATGGCTAAAGCGTCAGCTAACTGATTTTCCTCTCTAAGGAAGTGTTCAAAGGTGATCTCCTTGAAGTATGGTATTAGGGTTAACACAAACTCCTTATAAGGAATAAGGTTAGGATTCTTAGTGTCCCATTCTTCTTTGACTTAATTGATCGTTAGAGCAGAATCTCCGAAGACATCCAAATGCTTAATCCTTAAGTCAATGGCAGCCTTTAAACCCAAAATGCACGCCTCATCCTCAACCATGTTATTCGTATAATCGAAGCACAATCTAGCAGTGAAAGAAGTGTGACAACCTTCAGGAGAAATTATCACAACACCAATTCCATTACGCAGAGCGTTGGAAGCTCCATTAAAAACCATAGTCCATCAAGATCCTTATTTAGGTCCGTCATACGGTCCAGGTTTTGCACAGTCAATCACTAACATGATATTCTCATCCGGAAAGTCAAAGTTCATAGATTGATAATCATCAATAGCTTGATGGGCCAAATGATTTGCCAATACATTTCCTTTGATGACCTTTTGTGTTGTATATTGAATATCATATTCAGTCAGAATCATTTTCCATCTAGCTATCCGTCTGGAGAGAGTGGGCTTCTCAAAGATGTACTTGATAGGGTTCGTCTTAAAAATTAATAAAGTGGTGTGAGTCAACATATACTGTCTTAGCCGACGAGCATCCCATGCTAGAGCGCAACAAGTTTTCTTGAGTAGTGAATATCTGGTTTCACAATCGGTAAACTTTTTGCTCAGATAGTATATTGCATGCTCTTTTTGGCTAGACTCATCATGTTGGCTCAACACTCACCTCATAGAATTCTCTAGCACACTCAAGTACATGATCAATGCTCTTCCTTCCACTGGAGGCATAAGGACAAGAGGTTCTTGCAAATATTCCTTGATCTTATCAAAGGCAGCTTGGCAGTCGTCGTTCCATTTGACTACTTGATCTTTCTTCAGGAGTTTGAATATTGTCTCACAAGTAGAAGTTAGATGAGATATGAAACAGGCAATGTAATTAAGACAACCCAAGAATCCTCTAACCTCCTTTTTAGAACGGGGAACTGGGATTTCCTGAATGGCTTTTACCTTTGCAGGATCAACTTCTATGCCTTTACCACTGACGACAAAACCGAGAAGCTTTCCAGACCTTACTCTGAATGTGCACTTATTAGGGTTCAACCTCAACTTGTACTTCTTCAGCCTCTCAAATAGCTTGTGTAGGTGATCGATATGCTCTTCTTTAGTTTGCAACCTTGCAATCATATCATCCATATATACCTTTATTTCATGATGGATCATATCATGAAATAAAGCTACCATAGCTCTTTGATATGTTGCCCCTCCATTATTTAATTTGAATGGCGTGACCTTGTAATAAAAGGTGCCCCATTATGTAACAAAGGTGGTCTTTTCCATGTCTTTGGGAGCCATCTTGATTTGGTTGTAGCCAGAAAATTCATTCATAAAGGAGAAGACTTTTTGTTGAGCGGTGTTGTCAACCAAGACGTCAATGTGAGGTAGAGGGAAATCATCTTTGGGGCTTGCCCTATTTAAATCCCTATAGTCTACACACATACGAACCTTCCCATCTTTCTTTGGCACGGGAACCATGTTCGCAACCCATTGAGGATAAGATGTCACAGCTAGGAAACCTGGATCGAATTGTTTCATCACTTCAGCTTTTATCATTTCAGACATGTCAGGCCGCATGCGACGAACCTTTTGCTTAACAGGAGGAAAATCTTCCTTCATTGGCAGACGATGAACCATAATGTCAGTATCCAACTCTGGCATATCTTCATACGACCAAGCAAACACTTCAACATAGTCATGTAACATCTGAACCAATCTGCTCTTGATACCATATTATAGGTTAGCGCCGATCTTGACTTCTTTCCTGTTTGTCCTGGTACTTAGGTTGATAACTTCGATCGGCTATTCATGAGGTTGAATAGCTTTCTCCTCTTGCATCATAAGTATGGCTAGTTCCCCTGGTATTTCACATTCTTCATTGCCTTCGTATTTGGCTTGGTTAATTGGATGTTCGAAGTCATAACTAGAAATAGTAGAGTTGTTGGTAATGAGATCCGGAGTGAATGAAGATCTGCAAGTGTGTGTGTGTGCGCATGTGAGATACATGGCTATTAAAAAAGTGCAATAAAGAAAAAAGAAAGACAATGAATGCAAAATTTCCAATGGTTTATATTAAATGATCATATGATAAATGAACATGAACAAAACCCTTAACAAATGGACCATAGTGCCCCGGGCAAGGAACATGGCTTAAAAGTCATTGTTTGGAATTTAAAATTACAGACAAAAGTTCTTGAATTGAAAGAAAACGGTAAACAGTAATTACTCCTCAATGAAGTATATGGGAGTGAAATCCTTTGTAGGCCAGTTGTTGAGCTTTCCTTCGGCAGTAGGGTAGATCCATTCTTCAAAAGCGCATTCATCATCAGAGTCTTCACAGCATTTACTTCATGATTTCCGATATGGAGAGATGGCTTTCCCATGCGAGCGTGCCTGACCTATTTTTGAGCTTTGATGGTGAAACCTAACCCAAATTTGTCTGCTTTAAACGGAATATCAGGAAGTTATCCCCAGATAGTACAACTTCCATCTTCGACCACGGCACGGGCATCCTTAAGTGAGACCATTCTTGGTAGAACTTCATCAGCTTTTGATATGTTGGAGGAGATTTTGGTGGCGCCAACCATAGGAGGAACAACTTCAAAAGCCTGGCACAAAGTCTCTATGAACTCACCATCCATTTCTGCATATTTGAAGGAATTGAGGTGGCTCATCATAAATTCTTCTTCACCACAAACGGTAACGATCTTCCCCTTAACTGAATATTTTAATTTTTGATGAAGGTTGGATGTTACTGCCCCTGCCCCATGGATCCATGGGAGCCCAAGCAAACAAGAGTAGGTGGGATGTATGTCCATTATATAAAAGGTATAGTTGAAAATCTGCGAGCCAAATTTAATTTGGAGATCCACCTCTCAATGAACTATCCTTTTAGACCCATCGAAAGCCCTTATAACAATATCGCTTGGCTTCAATACCAGTTGTTGTACCCCAAAATTTTCCCTCTCATTTATCAAGACTTTTCTCACAAGATTTCTTTGACTCAAGGCTGGATTAGGGTTTGGTCAGCTCAAGATATCTCATCATGCACTGATGACCCAAAATTAGGGTTTGATATTGCACAAGGATTTTTGGATTATCAATGCTTCATGTGACTTTCAAACATCATTATAGACCTCTAATATTGCTCATGACAAGTTTCTAGCCTTTAACCACATTTTGGACCAGTCAATTGGACAGTTGACCTAAAAATCAACTGTATTGAAAAAAAGTCAACCATGGCCAGTCTACAGTCAAACTTCATATTTTTTGATCCACATCAACATTTTAGACTCATATGTATAATTTGATCAAGTTTGGATTACAATTCCTCAAGAAATTTAATCAAATCATCAAAAGGGGCAAAATGGTCAAAATTAGGGTTTTGACTGAGGAAGGGCAATTTCTGATTTTTAACCTAGAAAATGACCAATTGAGTTAAAGCATGATCTCAAGGATTCAATTGCATCATCTTTACCTAATATCATGGTTCAAAACATTGCAATTTCATTGGATTGACAGATGAAATTTGCAGTCAACTGATCAAAAGTCAATTGTACACTGAAAAGTCAAACTTTGACTTTTTAGTCAAAATCAAGTACCAAGGGTCACAATTCATCAAAACATGTCAAAGTGTAAAACTTGTTCATCAAGAAATCCAAGTTTGAATATTAGGGTTTAAATTTGAAAATTTTCTTAACTTAGAAAATTTTCTAAGTATAGAAAATATCTTATTTTTTCTCAACTTTAGGTCACTTTTTCACCATGATGCATAATGATTCAAAGAAAGTTCCCAACATGAAAGTTGTAGACCTCCATAAAATCTACAACTTTTCTTCACACAATTTCCCTAAATATTCTTGTATCTCAAGATATAAACTTATGAATACATGCTCATGAACTAAATAACTTAGTGAAATTTTGCCCTAATTTAGGCAGGTTTTGGACCCAATTTCATGACAATGTTTCACCTAGTTCCAAGAGGTATCTTGAAATTCATTTCAAAGATGAGTTATAGAGCATATTGCAAGCTTTCCAAAATGTCCAAGAACTCCTCAAGATCATTTTTGAGTAGGGATAATCGAAGAGATGAAGTTGGAAATTTCTCACTTTTTGTCCAAGCTATTTCATGAAGAACAAAGTTCCAATCAGCACCTATGCTGCCTAATCCATGCTTTACAGGTCCCAAACTAGTTCCTTACTCCTTAATTTAATGCTTACTCAGTTGATAAAGCTTTTATCCAAGCCCTAGAGCCAATACCCAAGTTGTAATTCCATAAATGGCATAAAGTGACCATTGCCATTTTGGAAAAGCTCAACTTTTGTCACTTTCCCATTCTTGAGCATTGAACCTGTCTCAATTGTACATATAAGTCTTGCAGGCCTAAAGCAAATTGTACAAGTATATACCAACCCTAAGAAAGTCAGTACAAGCATGGTAAGCCCTGTCCCTTCACTTTACTTCAAAAGCAAGAAAGGTTGCAAAAAGGTGAGAACTGGCACATCTGTTGGAGGGTTGACATGAAACTGATTCCATACTAATATACAAACATAATACAACACAAGACACGATTACTTAAAGCCTGAAACACTCCAAAACTCAAAAACACCAAAAAACTATCAAGACTTGCAGTTTTTGCATAAGCATACCAATCTCCCATTTCGCTCGTGCGTTTCAAGTCTTGACCATCAAAATATCTTACCTACTTGATATCTAACCAATCCAGACCTTCATCCCTGTACTGTAACCCCTTCTCCATAATCTTCCATTTTTCTTTTCAAAGCTTGCAGGTTGACTTGGCCAAGGAGTTTCAGACACTTTCAAAGCAAGGCAAGGGTTGGAATACATTCAGGGAAGTTCAAGGAAGCTCAAGCAAGCATCACGCCTCCATCAAACTCACTCCAGTTCCATCCACGATTTCAACTGAAGGAGGTAAAAATATCAACTTATATATCCTTGTACAGGCAACCATTGGCCCCTATTTATGAATAAATAATGTAGTCCTCATTACAACGAAACTGTACATATCATTATCTTGCATTTATTTGACCTAAGCTGGGAGAATTTAGAACTTGAAGTTTCTGAAAAAATTAGGTTTAAATTTAGGGATTTTAAAATTCTCTCTTATATTTGATTGTTAGTTTACATAACTTATATGGTTAGAATCGTGAGATCAAATATTACAACTTTCATGTTATGAGTTTTCATTTTCATGGAAGAATGAGAAAGTTACAGGGCATCTGGTCAGCTTGGGGAAGAAGATGAAGTACAGGGAAAGGATTTTGTTCATGTTATGTTATTTTCATTTCACTTAAGACAATGGATGTGCAACCACTCCAGTGGTAAATAGTATGTTGGTAAGACCCATGTCCTGGGTTCGAACTTGGGCGCTACTTTTGTTTTTTCACATTTTTTCCATTTTTTTCAGTTTTGGCTTTTTTTTGCAGGTTTGGGCCTCCACGTTGGGCTTAGTTGTTTTTTTCTAACTTTCACCATTTGATTATTCAAGACACGCCCTTTGCCCAACTTTTTTATATTTTTATTTTATTTGTTTTATTTTCATTTCAATACATTAAATATTTTCTTTGATGCATAAAAATCCTAAAAAAATATAAATTTAATAATATCATATTTTGCTTTATTTTATTTTGCACATAATGACATATTTTATCTTCAATATATATATATTATTTATTTTTCCTAATAAACTTGTAAAATATAATTAAAACATGTTTAGTTTAATTTATTTTTCATTTCATACTTATAAATATTTATTTTTGCATATATAAAAACTTCATATTTTTATACAATATTATTTATTATTTTAATACAAAAAACACATAAAAAATAGTATATAAGAACTTTATTTTCTTTTAAAATAATAATTAGGGTTAAGCCTCCCTTCTAAAAATTAATTTCTTTTCCTTATATTTTTAGGTTTGGATTAAAATTTATTTTACATAAAAACAAGACAAAAATATTTTCTTACATGTACATTATATTGCATCTTTAAATATTGTATTTTATTTATTCTAATATTCGTGTAAATTCTATTTGGTTGTAATAATTTATTTAGGTTTATATTCTTGCAAATCCCCATTCAAATTTGTATTCCCCTCTCCCATAAAATTGTTGTAATAGCTTAGTAATATTTACATTACGCAATTTACTGATTTACATGCCATGATTAATAATTAGGGTTTGTATGATAAGATCAAAACAAAGCAAAAATAGAAAACCCTAAATACAAGATAAAACCAAAGCATGAAAATGATACACTTGCACACAAGCATCCTTAGGGTTTCTCCATTGGTTGCCTTATACAAAAATAGCCATGTTACGCATGCGAAGTATCTTGGCAAAACAAACAAATATAAAGATCATAGTCCCTCGATGACGCTATTCCCAGTTGCCTTACAAAAATGATCTTGGTCCCTCAAAAATGCTAAGATACTTTGCAAATATTGCTAATCATGGTTATACGATGACCCACGCCCATCCCGTTTACATCCAAAGATAGGGTTGCTTACCAAATCAATGGTAAGACAACAATGTCAAAGGAATAGAAAATGCGTGAGAAAGACGTTTGAGTAGATAGATTACTTCTAGTTACTTGCTCTAATTTCAAACAACTATCCTTGCTATTTTCAAAACAAACACACGCATTTCAAAACATCTTACAATCATTGGAAACATTTTCAAAAAGAGACAAACATATTTGTATACATTCTTACGAACGAGAATCATTACAAATATTTCCTAAACGAATGGCCTCTTTTACAAAATACTTTGAAAACCACACCAAACACAATTTCAAACAAACCAAAAGCAAGTGATCTAAGCAAGTAACTAAGAGCCCATGGAAAACCATGGATGAAAAGGCTGCTAATACCTTCCCTTTTCATAATCTACCCCCCGAACTCAAGAAAAAATCTCAAAGGTATTTCCTATGCTTTTTCACCTTTCCTTTTTGGATAAAAGAAAAGTCGGTGGCGACTCTTGCTAACTGCAACATTTGTGATAAAACGCAAAACCCTCAAGTCAGTTCTCCCACCGTATCACAGAACTGGCGACTCTACTGGGGACAATTTTAAAAGTGGGGTTACCTTAGGGCTAGATGACATTTATTTGCTTATATTGTTTGACTTGTTTGCTTTACATTATGGTTCTTTGTTTGGGTTTGAATCTTCCACCCAGATTTGGGAAACATTATAGGTAAATAGCAATACGTTGTGGAAACTGTGCGGGGTATACCGACATGGTTTAAGCAATAGCTATGTTAGTGTGACATATTTGTGGGTACCGGTAGACTTTGAGTCAATCAAAGAGAATACAGGGCCGCTGAGTGATGTCATGAAGCACTAATGAACTTTTAGAACATTTACTTGACCAACTTGGCCTTTAGGATGTAGTGAGATGACCGGCTTTGGTGCAGTCCGAAGTTGGTAGATACTCGATACTACACTCATTGAGGTTTGGTTTCTTGGGATATTTCGGTCGCCATTAAAAAGGCTTGATCTGAAACAATGACCAAGGAAACAATCCAGTGATATTGAGCCCCTTAGAACCCGGTTACTATTACTAGGACAGGTTTAAGGCAACTAAACTTCAAGAGGGTACTTACCTATAAAACCCCATGCAAGCCTAAACTAAGAACTTGATTTCTTTGCTTGTATATGCATACTTGTACATAACATCATGGACATCATGAACATCATATGCATCCACTAACCATTTCAAGGATTTTTGGAGATTCATCTTTGTTCTTGTTTTGTAGGATATGGATTCACTTCGTAGGAAAACTATCCAAGTCAACCTTGTAAGAATTCCTCCACAACTTAAGGAGCTAGCTTCAAGGATCCCTGAGAAATCTCCGTTCACCGAGAGACATGGTAGTCTACTCAACTTGGTCACCTCCAACACAGAGGAGGATATGATGAAGGTGCTCTTCCAGTTCTTTGATCCTTTGCATCATTGCTTCACATTTCCCGACTATTAACTTGTGCCCACTTTGGAAGAATTCTCTCAACTCTTGATGATTCCCATTCTCAATCAACTACCTTTCAATGGTACGGAAAGAGATCCAAAGCCGGAAGAGATTGCTCAAGCTTTGCACTTGCACTCATCTAATGTCACAACCCATTGGGAAACTAGAAGTGGTGTCAAAGGCTTCTTAGCAAAGTTTCTGTTTGAGAAGGCTCAAAGCTGTTGGAATTCCTTAGACTTGCAAGCATTTGAGGAAATTGTGTCTCTTCTTATCTATGGGATGGTCTTGTTCCCCAATCCTGACCAACTCATAGATGTGAGCACCGTCAAAATCTTCATATCACGCAACCCGGTGCCTACATTGCTTGGAGATATCTTACACTCTTTTCACACTCGTACAATGAGGAAAAGAGGTGTCCTTATATGTTGCACTCCCCTCCTAGAAAGATGGTTTATTTCTCATCTTCCCCAATCAGTCTTAAAGAATGAGCAAGGTTTGAGGTGGTCACAAAGGTTAATGACGCTCAAACATTCAGATATTCATTGGTGCTCTCGATCCAAAGAGAATGTTATCATCGTTGATCGTTGTGGGGAATTTTCTAATGTCCCTCTACTTGGAATTAGGGGAGGCATCATCTACAACCCATGCTTGGCTCTAAGACAGTTTGGTTATGCCCGAAGGGATGGCCCACATGAGATGCTGATTCAAGGCTTGGTATTCAACTACGACAACGACAATCAAGGTCTTCGCCAGAGATTCATCCGAGCTTGGAGGATGCTAAACAAGATGGATAGCAAAACTTTGGGACACAAGAATTCCATCCCTCTTGAGCCTTACATCAAGTGGGTACGAACCCGCGCCCAAAGTCTTATGATGCCTTATCCTTCCATTCTCCCAGTGATCATTGAGCCTGTTAACGATGGAGAAGTTCCATACACTATCCTACATCCTGACATGCCCATATGTCTTGAAGACCTACAAAGGGATTGGATACAACTCAAAGGAGAGCGAGATACTTTCGAAGCCCAATTCTACGCAAGCGAGAAAAAGGTTTTGGAACTCACTAGGCTACTTCATGAGGAGCAAACTCTAAATGCCTACATTACACCAAAGAGGGTGCGCACTACTTTTTTATCTTAGAGTGTTGTATTATTTTGCCCAAGGGGCATTGATGTACTCAATCTCTATCTTATTAATATAACGTGTGTTTCTCTTTTGTTTAAAACGAACTTAAATCTTTTAAAATCCTTGAAAACATTACATATGCACATATCATTCATCATAACATAAACAGGTCTTTTGCAACAAGTTTCCTCATCTCTCTACTGTTTATTTCAGTAAGATGGATATCGAACAGACAGTCAAAGATCTTCAAGCTCAAAACATGCAGTTTCAACAGTTACTCACAACCCTGGCCAAAGGGCAAGAGGAGCTGAAGACTCTTTTGGAAAAAGAGAAAAAGAAGAAAGAGAAGAAACCAACCAGTGTTGTAATCATGGGGAGAAGGTTTCAAGGACAGACTAGAAGAACCTTGAATTTTCCAGCCACATCTGATGAAGGAGAAGGGAAAGGAAAAGAAACAGCAGTTCCGCCAGAATCTGAAGAAGAGGAAGAAGAGGAAGATTACTCCGAGGAACAATATCCTCCAGCGGATGATAAGTACAGACATCTTGAAGAGCGTCTGAATGCTATGGAAATACAGAGGGTACAAGGTCTAGACTTTGAAGAATTGGGGCTAGTGTCGGGAATTGTGATCCCACCAAAGTTCAAAGTACCGTTGTTTGCAAAATATGATGGGGTGTCATGTCCTAAAATGCACCTCCGATCATACGTGAGAAAGATTCATCCGCACTCTACCGATAAAGACTTGTGGGTCTATTTTTTCCAAGATAGTTTATTCGGAACACAACTCGATTGGTTTTACCAATTAGAAAGGGACGGCGTCCACAACTGGGAAGATCTTGTCGCAACTTTCTATAAGCAATACCAGTATAACGCAGATTTGGCGCCTACCCGTACTCAACTTCAGAGTATGGCTATGACTCCAAATGAGGGCTTCAAAGATTACGCGCAGAAATGGAGAGATCTAGCTGGGAGATTGAAACCCCCTCTGTCTGAAAGGGAGTTGGTGGATATGTTCTTAGGCACTCTATCGGGCCCTTTCTTCAACCATTTGATTGGGAGCTCATCTTTTGGGTTTACTGAGTTAATACAAACCAGAGAGAGGGTGGAAGCTGGCATAAAAAGTGGAAAGATTCAGAAGGATCTGTCTGCCTCTACAGCTGGGAGAAAGCCTTTCATAGGGAAGAAGGAGGTATCTGCTGTTTATCCACAAAGGAATCAAGGGAGAGCTGAACGCTGACTAATGGTAGGGTCCGTTATGATCCCAAAGCCTACATCTGATCAACCAAGAAGTAACCAACTAAGGGTGGAAAGGCCAGTCCGACAATTCACCAGAATTAATATGACTCTAGCCTAGGTTTTACCACATCTTCTGAAATCGAATCTGGAAACTTTAAAGGAGGCTCCAAAGAATCCCAACACTGCGTCCCCTCATTATCACCCAAATGCCAGATGCGCATACCATTCCAAAAGTCCGGGTCACGACACTAACAACTGTTGGGCTTTGAAAAACAAAATTCAAGACCTTATAGATGCAAAAGAGGTTGAGTTTGATGCGCCCGAAAAACCAAACGTCATTTCCGCTCCTATGCCTAGGCATGGTCACAACACCAATGCTATCGAAGAAGATTTGTTTGTTACCACAGTTGATGAACTCTTGACTCCGCTTCCAATCATTAAGTTAAACTTGTTGAAAGCTGGTGTATTCCCAGGTTGTAATGAAGACTGCCATCTTTGCTTATCCTCACCAACTGTTTTCCCTCTGTTGAAGACAGGCATTCAACGCTTGATAGACAACCAAAAGATTCTGTTTGAAAATACTCCTATTTCACCTATTCTTGTTGAAGACGTTTCAATCATAACCATCTCCGCCAATCCTTCCAGGGTCCCCAAAAGACCCATTAGGATTACATCGGTTCCAAAAACTACTCCTTTTAAAATCACAATGCCCGGGCCGGTCCCGTATGAATCAGACAAAATAGTACCGTGGAATTACGGTGGAGACATCTACTACCATGGTATCAAACAAGATGGGATGGCCTCCGAAGAAGTGAGCTCCGAAGAAGAAGACTCCGACATTAGCAATATTGTCGGAACCAGTAAGATTACCCGTAGCGGTAGAATCTTCTCTCCAGAAATTGCCCCTCCAAAGGCAGTTTTTGGACCCGTGGTTGTTCCAAAGGTTACCTTCATACCAATAATCATATCTGCAAGTGCTCCTTCTTGAAATTCGAGGAAAAGGTATTCAAGAAGAGCCTGTCGGGACGAAGGCTCAACCACTGACTATCATCGAAACCTTCAAGAAAGAAATGGAGGAGATCCTGAGAATAATAAAGAAGAGTGACTATCACGTGGTTGAACATTTGGGGCAAACTCCCTCCAAGATCTCCATGCTGGCATTGTTGCTGTGTTCTGAGGCACATACGAAAGCTCTGGTAAAGTTTCTGAAGACAGCCCATGTGCCACAAGAGAAATCTGCTGACCAATTCCAAGATTGTGTGGCCAGCTTGACAGCTGATAACGGCCTAGGCTTCTCTGATGCTGATCTGACACCAAGAGGGAGAAAACACGACGAGGCATTACATGTCTCTGGAATGTAGAGGAACAACTCTGGCCCATGTCTTGGTAGACACTGGCTCATCTTTGAACGTTTTACCGAAGAAAGCTCTCGGCATATTGGATTGCGAAGGACTGACATTGAAACCCAGTAACATAGACGTGAGAGCATTTGATGGCTTAAAGAGGATGGTCCACGGGGAGGTGGACATCCCCATAAAGGTGGGAACTCAGACTTTCAACTCAACTTTCTATGTAATGGACATCCGCCCCTCTTACTCCTGTCTGCTAGGACGGCCCTGGATCCATAATGTTGGTGTTGTCCCCTCTACACTACACCAGATGCTGAAGTACCCGGTCCATGGAAAGATTATCATTGTCTACAGAGAGGAAGAGTACATGATTATCCACCTAAATTCTTTCCGGTATGTGGAATTGGATGGCGAGTTCATTGAAACTCCTTTTCAACATTTCTAAGAAGTCTCTCAAAAGGTAGCAGTAACCAAGACGGTATCCTCGATCCCCAAGATCACAAGACCTCCGCTTTGAATGTCATCTCTAAAGGACGCCAAGGCAGTAGCAGAGGAGGGTGGATGCACCATCTGGGGGAAGCTTCCAGACATGCCGTATAAATCTGACAAGTTTGGCTTAGGGTTTACTTCAAATGCTCAGAAGGTTGTGCACCGTGCCCATGCTGGAGGGCCACCTCTGAAGATTAGCAACCAAGAAGTCAACACAGTGGAAGGTGATGAAGAAGATGGCAGCTTGGAGGATTGGATATTTCCTATTGTCAACGAAGGACTTCGCAATTGGGAAGCCAGATACTTTATCCCAATAACTTTCATCTCTCAGTAATTTATCTTTTACATTTCTGTTAGACTTGTAATATTCACAAACAATTCGTACAGTTTTAACCTTGTGTCTTACCCGAGGCGCAATGGTCCATTTGTAAGGGTTTTTTTTTCATCTTCATATGACATTCAATGAATCATGGACGTTTTTCACATACAAACTTTTTGTGCTCATTGTCTTTCTTTTACATTTTATTGTTTAAAGATGGCTATACCCTTACACACACCCACACTCACAAATGCAGGTACCCCTCTATTCCGGATCCCATGGGTAACGATACTGCTATGGCCTTTAGTGACTCTGAAGATCTAATCTACCAAGCCGAAGACAAAGGTGAGGAAGATTGTGAAGTACAAGGGGAATTGTCCAGACTATTACAACAAGAGGAAAGAGCTATTCAGCCTCATGAGGAACCGTTTGATACAATCAACTTGGGTACCGAGGAAGATAAAAAGGAAATTAAGGTGGGTGCCAATCTAGAGTCGAGTGTCAAGGAGCGTCTAATTCAGCTATTGCATGATTAAGTTGAGATCTTTTCCTGGTCATACGAAGATATGCCAGGACTTGATACAGACATCGTGGTACATCGTCTACCCACAAGAGAAGATTGTCCACCAGTAAAACAAAAAGTCCACCGCATGAGACCTGACATGTCAGAGAAGATCAAAGCGGAAGTTATGAAACAATTCAATGTTGGATTCTTGGATGTCACTTCCTATCCTCAATGGGTTCCCAACATTGTTCCCGTGCCTAAAAAGGACGGTAAAGTACGAATGTGTGTGTATTATAGAGATTTAAATAGGGCCGGTCCTAAAGATGATTTTCCACTTCCCCACATCGATATACCGGTTGACAATACGGCCCAACATAAGGTATTTTCCTTCATGGATGGATTCTCAGGTTATAACCAAATCAAAATGGCACCTGAGGACATAGAGAAAACTACATTTGTCACACAGTGGGGCACATTCTGCTATAAAGTTATGCCATTCGGAATGAAGAATGTTGGGGCAACCTATTAACGCGCCATGGTAGCTTTATTTCATGATATGATACATCATGATATAGAGGTTTATATAGATGACATGATAGCCCGATCATAAACTGAAGAGGAGCACCTTGATCATTTGCAAAAGTTGTTTGAGAGGTTGAAGGAGTAAAAACTAAGGTTGAATCCAAACAAGTGCACATTCGGAGTGCGGTCCGGTAAACTCCTAGGTTTTGTTGTCAGCAACAAAGGCATCGAGGTTGATCCTGCCAAGGTTTAAGTGATACAAGAAATGCCTGCTCCTCATACTGATAAGGAAGTCAGAGGATTCTTGGGATGCCTGAACTATATTTCCCGATTCATTTCTCACCTAACAGCTACTTGTGAACCAATCTTCAAATTATTGAAGAAAGATCAAGTAGTCAAATGGAATGATGAATGCCAGACTGCTTTCGACAAAATCAAAGAGTATTTACAAGAGCCTCTTGTTTTGATGCCACCAGTCGAGGGAAGACCACTAATCATGTATCTGACTGTTTTAGAGAACTCGATGGGTGTGTATTGGGGAAGCATGACGAGTCTGGCCGAAAAGAGCATGCTATTTACTACCTGAGTAAAAATTTTACCGACTGTGAAACCAGATATTCACTGCTCGAGAAAACTTGTTGCGCTCTGGCATGGGCTGCTCGCCGGCTAAGACAGTATATGTTGACTCATACTACTTTGTTGATATCTAAAGTGGATCCGATAAAGTACATCTTCGAGAAGCCTGCTCTGTCTGGGAGGATAGCTAGATGGCAGATGATCCTAACAGAATACGATATACAGTATACTACCCAGAAAGCTATAAAGGGCAGTGTGCTAGCTGATCATCTTGCTCATCAAGCTGTAGAAGATTATCAGTCCATGAAGTTTGAATTCTCGGATGAAGACATCATGACATTAGATAACTGTGAAGAAATCAGACCATATGACGGACCTGAACAAGGATCCCGATGGACCCTGTTCTTTGATGGGGCATCCAATGCGCTTGGTAATGGTATCGGCGCTGTACTCATATCTCCGAAAGGGTGTCATACTCCTTTTACTGCCAGACTTTGCTTCAACTGTACAAACAACATGACAGAATACAAAGCATGCATCTTTGGTCTCAAGGCTGCCATAGATTTGGGAATCAAGTCTTTAGATGTGTTTGGAGATTCAGCTTTTGTCATCAGTCAGATCAAAGGAGAATGAGACATAAAACATCCAAATCTTATCCCTTACAAAGAACATGTGTTGACATTGCTATCACATTTTGAGAAGATTACCTTCGAGCACTTCCCGTGAGAAGAAAA